>CM074722.1:15339496-15949496 GCA_037306005.1 Rhinophrynus dorsalis
TTCCTCCTTCCCCATACCGAGTTTGGCCACCTGGAAAAGAAGGACATTGGTCAACAAATAACAATTCACACAAGGAGGAAATGCTACCTTCCACATATCCCTATTTTTTTTTTTGCATTACTTTTTTTTTTTTTTGTAGTTTTGCATGTTACATAATAATCATAGTATAACAGAATCAGATTAAGCATTGGTGCAATGATGTAAGAGGCAGGGATAACCAAGACATATACATCAGAAGCAATACTATGCAATATATATATATATAAACAGCAAAATATGTCCAGACATGGTGTGGAACATAATTGTGATGGACATTGTGAGTCTGCAGCTCCAGCTGAGACAAATAGTGGCAATCCAGAGGAGAGAAAGAGTGGAGTCAGAAATGGGAATTGAGTGAAGTGAGAGTGATGTTAGAAGTAGTGATGAGCGAGCACCCCAATGCTCGGATGTTCGGGTGCTCTGACCGAGCACCCCCTGAGGCTCGAGTGCTCGGCCGAGCACCCGAGCCCCATTGAAGTCAATGGGAGGACTCGAGCATTACACCAGGCACCCCCTGCTCTGATGAGGGGAGGGTGCCTGGTCCATAGGAAAAGGGCAGAAAAAGATGGAAACACTACAGAAATGGTTCAGGGACAGCATAGGGAGGATGTCTGGATGCATCTTGGACTCCAACATCGCTGCTGGGAACGATCTTTCGCCCGTAGTACGCCATTTTTACAGACTGACCGTAAAACACACAAAAAGGAAAATAAAAACGACTTTAGGCGAAAAATTGTTACCAAACAGTATTTGCTGTATATTTACTTGTATATCATCTGCAAATTCTCCCAAAAATTTCATCGATTTTCTGAAGTGAGGCCATGATTAAGAGGGAAACGTGCGCAGAGGCAAATTATCCCAAAATTTCCTTGATTTTCAGAACTGAGGCCATGATTAAGAGGGAAACGTGCGCAGAGGCAAATTCTCCCAAAAATTTCCTTGATTTTCAGAACTGAGGCCATGATTAAGAGGGAAACGTGCGCAGAGGCAAATTATCCCAAAAATTTCCTTGATTTTCAGAACTGAGGCCATGATTAAGAGGGAAACGTGCACAGAGGCAAATTCTCCCAAAAATTTCCTTGATTTTCAGAACTGAGGCCATGATTAAGAGGGAAACGTGCACAGAGGCAAATTCTCCCAAAAATTTCCTTGATTTTATTGAACTGAGGCCATGATTAAGAGGGAAACGTGCGCTGAGCTGACCATCTAAAACATTATGGGTGAGGGTCTGCTGCAGAGCTGACCATCCTAAACATTATATGCGAAGGCCCGCTAGTGAGCTGACGCTATAAAACATTATATGAGAGGGCCCGCTAGAGAGCTGACCCAATAAAACATTATATGAGAAGGCCCGCTGGTGAGCTGACCTATATAAAAATTGGCAAACAGGGCCCGCTGGTGAGCTGGCCCTATATAAAAATTATATCACAGGGCCCGCTGGTGAGCTGGCCCTATATAAAAATTATATCCCAGGGCACGCTGGTGAGCTGGCCCTATATAAAAATTATATCCCAGGGCATATGGAAGAGGAGGAGGAGGATGAGAACATTAAGAGTCAACCATATACCCGTTTTTGGGGTGGAAGGGGTGAATGGGAATACAGAGTATTCCCATCATTGTAAATAACATATATAAAGTGAGTTTATGTTCCCCCGGGGCTTTCCTCCAGTGGAGTGGAGAAGTCAGGGGAAATCCAGGCCTTGTTCATTTTTATAAGTGTCAACCTATCAGCATTGTCGGTGGAAAGGCGGATACGCTTATCTGTTATGATGCCACCAGCAGCACTAAATACCCGCTCAGACAGAACGCTGGCGGCAGGGCAGGCCAGCACCTCCAAGGCGTAGAGTGCCAGTTCATACCACGTGTCCAGCTTGGACACCCAGTAGTTGTAAGGCACAGAGGGATCATTGAGGACGCTGACACGGTCTGCTACGTACTCCTTCATCATCTTCCAAAACTTTTCCCTCCTTGTGACACTAGGCTGCGCATCAGGGTGAGGGTGCTGGCGGGGTGTCATGAAGGTGTCCCACGCCTTGGAGAGTGTTGCCCTGCCTTTGTCGGAACTGCTGTGTGCTCCCCTTTTCTCCCCTTCTCGGTTGGCCAAGGTAGCACGTACTCTGCCGCCAGCGTTGTCAGATGGAAAATTTTGGAGCAATTTTTCAACAAGAACCTTCTGGTATTGCACCATTTTGCTTGTCCTCTCCACCGGAGGAATGAGAGATGAGAAATTCTCTTTGTAGCGGGGGTCCAGAAGGGTGAACACCCAGTAATCCGTGTTGTCTAAAATGCGTACAACGCGTGGGTCACGGGAAAGGCAGCCTAACATAAAGTCAGCCATGTGTGCCAGAGTACCAACAGTCAAGATTTCGCTGTCCTCACCAGGAGGCTGACTCTCAATATCCTCATCCTCTTCCTCCTCTTCTGCCCACCCACGCTGAAGAGATGGAACTAAAGTTCCATGGCTACCCTCTGTAGCGGAGGCAACCGTGTCTTCCTCCTCCTCCTCCTCCTCCTCCTCCGCCTCCTCCAATTGTCGCTGAGAAGACGAAGTGAGGGTGCTCTGGCTATCACCTTGTGTAAGCTCTTCCTCCCCCATTTCCACCTCTTCCACATGCAAAGCGTCGGTTTTAATTGTGAGCAGCGAGCGTTTCAGTAGACACAGAAGTGGGATGGTTACACTGATAATAGCGTTATCGCCCCTCACCATCTGTGTCGATTCCTCAAAATTGCGTAAAACCTCGCAGAGGTCTGACATCCATTCCCACTCCTCACTTCTGATTACAGGAAGTTGAACGGAGAGGCGACGACCGTGTAACAGCTGGTACTCCACTACTGCCCTCTGCTGCTCACAAAGCCGGGCCAACATGTGGAAGGTGGAGTTCCAGCGCGTGCTCACGTCACACAGCAGCCGGTGAGCTGGCAATTGTAAGCGCTGCTGCAGCTTCAACAGGCCGGCCGAAGCTGTAGATGACTTACGGAAATGTGCACACACGCGGCGCACCTTGGTCAAGAGATCATGCACATTGGGGTAGGTTTTTAGAAATCGCTGCACCACTAAATTAAATACATGCGCTAGGCATGGTACGTGTGTGAGCTTGCCGAGCTCCAAAGCCGCCACCAAGTTACGCCCATTATCACACACAACCATGCCTGGTTGCAGGTTGAGTGGCGAGAGCCACTGCTCGGTCTGGTGACTAATCCCCTGCAACAGCTCTGAGGCCGTGTGCTGTTTGTCC
This sequence comes from Rhinophrynus dorsalis, assembly GCA_037306005.1. Lineage (NCBI taxonomy): Eukaryota > Metazoa > Chordata > Amphibia > Anura > Rhinophrynidae > Rhinophrynus > Rhinophrynus dorsalis. Next base: position 15,342,772 of record CM074722.1, read on the forward strand.
CCAAGGCAGATCAGCTTCAGCACGGCCTGTTGACGCTTCCCCACTGCAGTGCTACACTGCTTCCAGCTACTGGCTGATGGGGGAGTGGCGGTGTGTGTAGAGAATTCGGAGGTGGAAACGGAGGAGGAGGAGCCAATAACGTAGGTGCTGGTGGAAACCCTGATGAGGTAGGGCCCGCAATCCTCGGCGTGGGTAGCACCCGTGCCATCCCAGGGTCCGAGTCGCTCCCAGCCTCCACGACATTCACCCAGTGTGCCGTCAGGGAAATGTAGCGTCCCTGGCCACAAGCACTTGTCCATGTGTCAGTCGTTAAGTGGACCTTCCCAGTAACTGCGTTGGTCAGGGCACGGGTGATGTTACGGGACACATGGTGGTGTAATGCGGGGATGGCACACCGGGAAAAGTAGTGGCGGCTGGGGACCGCGTACCGAGGGACAGCTGCTGCCATCAGGCTGCGGAAGGACTCAGTGTCCACAAGCCTAAATGGCAGCATTTCGATGGCCAGTAATTTTGAAAGGTGTGAGGTTAGTGCTATGGCCTGTGGGTGGGTGGCTGGGTACTTTCTCTTGCGCTCAAATGCCTGGGGTAACGACATTTGGACGCTGTGCTGGGACAGGGAAGTGGATGTGGTCGCTGATGGTGCTTCAGATGCTACAGGTGCAGGGCGGGAGGTATGCGGGCCTGCGCCTTCGACAGGCGATTGGCCGGCACCGAAAACAGGGGAAGAGGAGGCAGTGGTGTGGCCTGCAGACACAGATGGGCGATCCAGGCGTTCCTCCCACTTACTACGGTGCTTGGATGCCATGTGTCGGATCATGCTGGTGGTGGTGAGGTTTCTAGTGTTCATGCCTCGGCTCATTCTGGTGTGGCACAGGTTGCAAACTACAATTCTTTTGTCGTCCGCACTTTCCTTAAAAAAACGCCATACCGCGGAACACCTACCCTTGGCAAGGTAGATTTACGCAAGGGGGTGCTCCGTGGAACATTTGCGGGCCGGTTTGGTGCGGTCCGCCTTCTTTCTGTAGCCACACCACTGCCTCTTCCAGCCTGTTGCGGTGCTGCAGATGGCTCACCCTCAGGACTGCTGTCATCGCTCGGCTCTACACCTTCCCAGGTGGGGTCAGTCACCTCGTCGTCCACCAAGTCCTCCTCCACTTCCTCACTCTGATCATCCTCCTCAAGTCTTGATCCCACCACATACTCAGTCATTGACAACTGTATAACATTCTCCTCAACAAGGTCTTGAGACGGAAATAGTGGTTGATTTAATGGCAACTGTGTCTCATCATCATCATCATCATCATCCACTACTTCCTTTGACCTTAAATGCCGTTCACATCTGTCATCTTCTTGTGATTGGGTAGCCTCTAGAGGTTGTGAATCAGGGCACAAGATGTCATGTTCCTCTGCAAGCGTGCTTGGAGAGAGGGTCAAATGAAGGATTGGTGATGAGACGAGCTCATCACTATATCCCAGTGTGGGATCACTTCTTTGACCAGACCGTGTATGGTGGGAGGAAGGATGATCAGAGTGAGGATTATGTTGACCAGACTCTTGGCTACTGAGAGTGGACTTGGTGGAAGACAGGGTGGTGCTTAACCGACTGGAAGCAGTATCAGCTGTCATCCAACCGACCACCTTTTCGCACTGGTCGGACCTCGAGAGTGATGTCCTGCGACGCCCTGTGAAATCAGACATGAAGCTAGGTATGGTGGATGTCTTTCTTTCTTGTGCTCTGGCACCAGGCACAGTTTCTCCGCGTCCTGACCCGCGCCCTGAACTTTCAGGATCACGTCCACTTCCCCGTCCCTTTTACCCGCCTTCTTCATCTTACACGATATATATGACTTTAATATATATGAGTTTGAAAACTTAACAGTATTTCTTACTATTCTGCAACTCTGCAGAGTACACAGAATAGGCTGCTAAACTGCGGTGACACACACTGAATGGAATAAGTGACTTTAATATTTGAGTTTGAAAAATTAACAGTATTTCTTACTATTCTGCAACTCTGCAGAGTACACAGAATAGGCTGCTAACTGCGGTGACACACACTGAATGGAATATGTGACTTTAATATTTGAGTTTGAAAACTTAACAGTATTTCTTACTATTCTGCAACTCTGCAGAGTACACAGAATAGGCTGTTAAACGGCGTTGAAACACACTGAATGGAATATGTGACTTTAATATTTGAGTTTGAAAACTTAACAGTATTTCTTATAATTCTGGAACTGTACAGAGTACACAGAATAGGCTGTTAAACGGCGGTGAAAGACACTGAATGGAATATGTGACTTTAATATTTGAGTTTGAAAAATTAACAGTATTTCTTACTATTCTGCAACTCTGCAGAGTACACAGAATAGGCTGCTAAACTGCGGTGACACACACTGAATGGAATATGTGACTTTAATATTTGAGTTTGAAAACTTAACAGTATTTCTTACTATTCTGCAACTCTGCAGAGTACACAGAATAGGCTGCTAAACGGCGGTGACACACACTGAATGGAATATGTGACTTTAATATTTGAGTTTGAAAACTTAACAGTATTTCTTACTATTCTGCAACTCTGCAGAGTACACAGAATAGGCTGCTAAACGGCGGTGACACACACTGAATGGAATATGTGACTTTAATATTTGAGTTTGAAAACTTAACAGTATTTCTTACTATTCTGCAACTCTGCAGAGTACACAGAATAGGCTGTTAAACGGCGTTGAAACACACTGAATGGAATATGTGACTTTAATATTTGAGTTTGAAAACTTAACAGTATTTCTTATAATTCTGGAACTGTACAGAGTACACAGAATAGGCTGTTAAACGGCGGTGAAAGACACTGAATGGAATATGTGACTTTAATATTTGAGTTTGAAAACTTAACAGTATTTCTATAATTCTGCAACTCTGCAGAGTACACAGAATAGGCTGTTAAACGGCGTTGAAACACACTGAATGGAATATGTGACTTTAATATTTGAGTTTGAAAACTTAACAGTATTTCTTATAATTCTGGAACTGTACAGAGTACACAGAATAGGCTGTTAAACGGCGGTGAAAGACACTGAATGGAATATGTGACTTTAATATTTGAGTTTGAAAACTTAACAGTATTTCTTATAATTCTGGAACTGTACAGAGTACACAGAATAGGCTGTTAAACGGCGGTGAAAGACACTGAATGGAATATGTGACTTTAATATTTGAGTTTGAAAACTTAACAGTATTTCTTATAATTCTGCAACTCTGCAGAGTACACAGAATAGGCTGTTAAACGGCGTTGAAACACACTGAATGGAATATGTGACTTTAATATTTGAGTTTGAAAACTTAACAGTATTTCTTATAATTCTGGAACTGTACAGAGTACACAGAATAGGCTGTTAAACGGCGGTGAAAGACACTGAATGGAATATGTGACTTTAATATTTGAGTTTGAAAACTTAACAGTATTTCTTATAATTCTGGAACTGTACAGAGTACACAGAATAGGCTGTTAAACGGCGGTGAAAGACACTGAATGGAATATGTGACTTTAATATTTTGAGTTTGAAACTTAACAGTATTTCTTATAATTCTGCAACTCTGCAGAGTACACAGAATAGGCTGTTAAACGGCGTTGAAACACACTGAATGGAATATGTGACTTTAATATTTGAGTTTGAAAACTTAACAGTATTTCTTATAATTCTGGAACTGTACAGAGTACACAGAATAGGCTGTTAAACGGCGGTGAAAGACACTGAATGGAATATGTGACTTTAATATTTGAGTTTGAAAACTTAACAGTATTTCTTATAATTCTGGAACTGTACAGAGTACACAGAATAGGCTGTTAAACGGCGGTGAAAGACACTGAATGGAATATGTGACTTTAATATTTGAGTTTGAAAACTTAACAGTATTTCTTATAATTCTGGAACTGTACAGAGTACACAGAATAGGCTGCTAAACGGCGGTGAAAGACACTGAATGGAATATGTGACTTTAATATTTGAGTTTGAAAACTTAACAGTATTTCTTATAATTCTGCAACTCTGCAGAGTACACAGAATAGGCTGTTAAACGGCGTTGAAACACACTGAATGGAATATGTGACTTTAATATTTGAGTTTGAAAACTTAACAGTATTTCTTATAATTCTGGAACTGTACAGAGTACACAGAATAGGCTGTTAAACGGCGGTGAAAGACACTGAATGGAATATGTGACTTTAATATTTGAGTTTGAAAACTTAACAGTATTTCTTATAATTCTGGAACTGTACAGAGTACACAGAATAGGCTGTTAAACGGCGGTGAAAGACACTGAATGGAATATGTGACTTTAATATTTGAGTTTGAAAACTTAACAGTATTTCTTATAATTCTGGAACTGTACAGAGTACACAGAATAGGCTGTTAAACGGCGGTGAAAGACACTGAATGGAATATGTGACTTTGATATTTTAGTTTGAAGACTTAACAGTATTTCTTCCTATTCTGCAACTCTGCACAGTACACAGAATGTGCTGCTAAACTGCGGCGAAGCACACTGAATGGAATATGTGACTTTGATATTTTAGTTTGAAGACTTAACAGTATTTCTTCCTATTCTGCAACTCTGCACAGTACACAGAATGTGCTGCTAAACTGCGGCGAAGCACACTGAATGGAATATGTGACTTTGATATTTTAGTTTGAAGACTTAACAGTATTTCTTCCTATTCTGCAACTCTGCACAGTACACAGAATGTGCTGCTACACTGCGGCGAAGCACACTGAATGGAATATGTGACTTTGATATTTTAGTTTGAAGACTTAACAGTATTTCTTCCTATTCTGCAACTCTGCACAGTACACAGAATGTGCTGCTAAACTGCGGCGAAGCACACTGAATGGAATATGTGACTTTGATATTTGAGTTTGAAGACTTAACAGTATTTCTTCCTATTCTGCAACTCTGCACAGTACACAGAATGTGCTGCTAAACTGCGGCGAAGCACACTGAATGGAATATGTGACTTTGATATTTTAGTTTGAAGACTTAACAGTATTTCTTCCTATTCTGCAACTCTGCACAGTACTCAGAATGTGCTGCTAAACTGCGGCGACGCACACTGAATGGAATACGTGACTTTGATATTTTAGTTTGAAGACTTAACAGAATGTGCTCTAATCTGCAACTTTGCACACTAAACAGAATGTGCTCTAATCTGCAACTTTGCATACTAAACAGAATGTGCTCTAATCTGCAACTGTGCACACTAAACAGAATGTGCTCTAATCTGCAACTTTGCACACTAAACAGAATATATATATTTTTTTTTTTTTTTTTTTTGTTTTTTTCCCCCCACACCAAATAACCTGCTGCCCCCACACACAGTAGTCCTAAAAAGGACTTTTGGTTCTTTTTTTTCACAATTTTTGTTTTTTTCCTCCCTACACTGCCTTTCCCTTCCTATCCTCAGCTCTCCCTGGCTCAGACTGAGCCGAACTCGATGGTCAGGTGCTATACAGCACCTGACCACGGGTTCTGGCCAGCCAATCAGTGTAATGCCAGCAGCCAACATGGCTGCTGGCATTACACCGATGTCAGAGCCTCCCTGCACGTTTATTGGCTGCGCAGCAGCCGCAAAACGTGCGGGGAGGAGACCCGAACATGGCGGGCGAGCACATGCGGTACTCGTACGAGTACCGCCATGTGCCGAGCAGAGCGATGCTCGAGCCGATCCGAAGCATCGGCCGAGCATGCTCGCTCAACACTAGTTAGAAGACTTAAAGGGATAGTATTACTTCAAAATTACTATCCTTCATATTGTAGCCCTTAATAAACTGAGTTAAATGACACCAGCGGCATCTCTCAAACCTTTATGGTTTAAGAGATAGCTGCTTTCAAAGTTTCCTCTCCCCTGCTGTCAGCGTTCTGCTGCCAGCAGGGGAATCCGGTCCTGGGACAGGCTGAGGCTCTTAAACAGAGCCGATATCTCATTATGGAAGGAAAAATGATTCATTGAAACAGTCTTGTAAGTGTGCTTGGTTACAAAACACATGTAGAAGACTGTTTCAATTAATAATTTTTTCCTTCCATAACGAAATATCGGCTCTGCTGAAGAGCCTCCGCTTGATTCAAAGACTGGATTCTCCTGCTGGCAGCAGAAAGCTGACAGCAGGGGAGAGGAAACTTTAAAAGCGGCTATCTCTCAAACCATAAAGGTTTGAGAGATGCCGCTGGTGTCATTTAACTCAGTTTATTAAGGGCTACAATATGAGGGATAGTAATTTTGAAGTAATACTATCCCTTTAAAGAAATAGTAATTGTCACAGGATCCATCAGGCTCCTGGCTCCTGTAGGGGCCTGAGGGCCAGCCTCCTGCCCACAGACTATGGACCTAGACCTGGAACAGGGTATGGCCTCTCCCTGAGACTAATCTCTGCCCTGTTTGCCCCTTGCAATGGAGGATACTTTACCAGCTCCCCAGTCCCCTCTTGGGGCTAAGTCACCCTGTACTTATTGGGGGTACAGGGTGACCAAGAAACTCAGTGGACAATCTTCCATCCTTGTCAAATGATATCAGACTTCCCAAAGGACTAATATGTAAAAGATGCTTCAACACCTCATCCTGTTTTGTGTATTCTGTAACACTTGTACCCAGCCCTATTCCTTTGTCCCATTATACAGTTAACTCACTCAGGTCTGGCCCATTGTATCCTGTTGTCACCTACCCATTGTCTCATCACACAGTATGTGTACACTCCCCTTGTGCTCAGTTTACTCCATGTTTATACTGAAACCACCCTCCACCCATTGACCCTTTTGTAAAGATGTGTATTCCTACTTCACCTTTGTGCCTCTTTGCATTCTGTGCCCCTCCACCAACAGCCCCATTGTATTGTAGTACCTGTGTAAGACTGGATCCCAGTATGGATGGATAACTTGTGATGGGTGTATTTAAACCCTGTATGTTTCACAATAAAGCAGTTCTTGTCTTACCCTACACTGGTGTTGTCTGATGCTTGGGGTAAAGCTTGCTGTATCCAGAGTGTGTTCACCCTACACTGAGTCTTTCCTACAGTGATTGGGTGAATGGAGCTATGATCCTGGTTTCTGGCTGGTGGAGTTTGTGAGTGTTGTCCTGGGATAAGGAAGCACAGTTTTGGCGGAGCTACTCAGTCTGAGTACGGATATCTGTCACAGTAATGTCAAAAAAGAAATCTATCAGATTGTTCAATTTAAAGTTTTATAATGCATAGTATCTTTTAAAATATATTTTTCTTCATATTCTTCTTGCAAATCAAGTTAAAAGATCCGCCTCCCGTCCCTTTCCGTCATGTCATGCAGAAGACTGTGAGATCCGTAATCCAGTCAAGCTTGGCCTGACGCATCACAGCGAGGGACAATATTGTGTCAGTATAAGGAAAACCCTGTCCCTCTTCGTCAAGGGCGGCAGGGTTTTCCTTATACTGAGACACATAATATTGTCCCTCATAGCGATCCGTCCAGTCAAGTGGGTCCTCAGGGTCCTCTTCAAGACGTGATGGAAAGGGGTGGGAGGGGGTAACTTTTAACTCAATGTTCAAGAATATGAAGGTCAGAGATTATAAATGAGACTGTGCACTATAAATCATTTAATTTAACAATCCTGTATGTATTTATTTTTTGACATTGCTATCTCTTTAACAGGATAGTAATGTTTCATAATAAAAGCAGCTCTAATCAATAATCATAGTATTTGGACTTTGGAGAGTGTTATTTCAATTCTGTCAGAGTTGTAGTACAAGAGTAATTCAATGACAAAGTATCCCCCTCCCACCCCTTTTACTGATGTAACGCTGTTCAGCCAGATCAGAAGGGAGGTGCCCAGGTAGACTGCAGAGAGGGACAATCTTCAATTAAGATAAGGGAAAAAGCTGAAAAACTTGTCAAGGGGGGCAGGGCTTTCATTGTTCTAATAGGAAGAAGATTGTCCCCTTCTGTTATCTGTCTGGTCTTACAACCAGATTCCACATCTGAGGTGAGCAGTGTTACACTAGGTAAAAGGGGCAGAGGGGGGATACTTTATCATTCAATTACTCTTGAACTACAACTCTGACAGTATTGAAATAACACTCTCCATGATTCAAATACTATGAAGATTAATTGGAGCTGCTGTGTTTGTGAAACATTACTATCCCTTTAAGTGGGCAGAGTATAGAGGAAAGTAATAACAGTATGTGGTTAGAAAGCACGATTACCTATTGTAATCAAAATAAGAAAAACAAATTCAAACTAAAAAAAAAGAAGAACCCCCCCCCCCCAAACAACAAATGTGCATAATATAGTAAAGGTCTGCACAAAAAGGGGAAAAGAGAATTCACCCATAAGGGTAATCTCCTAACTGAGGCACACCAAACCGAGTCATTAATGTATAACGATATCATGTGATGACGCCACCTTGTGGCAATACACGTTGGGTTGGAAGGTTGCTGTGAGGGCTGACTCTTGATGTGCTATCTCCCACTGCTTCTTGTTATTGTTAAGTATGCATTTAGTATTCCACATTTTACTCCAGTTTTGGGGTTTAGATGTTTATGTATTCCATACCTCCCAGCATTTCAAATGGCCAAAGAGGAACAATGGTGTTTTAGGGGGTGTTGACGGGGGCATGACCGGTGGGCGGGGCATTACAGAGAATTTTCAGGTTATTTGATGACCTATTGACACATCTTTGTGTAACTGAATAAATGACTTAGAGCAAGACCAAAGTATTTTATTTACAAAAACTAAATTATTAACACAGATACTGAAGTTTATACAGACTTTCATGTGAGCTTTATTACTGTGGAGCAATGTGATACGCGTATGTTATATTCCACCTGTATGATCACCAGTGGAAAAGGTTCTTGGCCCTAAATAACACCCAGTTGTCAACCATCAACTGCTAATCTATAAACCATAGTAATTTGGTTGATGAGGCTGAAAAAAGACATGCGTCTATCAAGTTAACCCCTGATGATACAGAGGAAGGCAAAAAAAAGAAATTGATGTCATTTCCATTTAAGCCCCAAGTGGGTAAAAAATTCCCTTCCTGACGCCAAATGGCTGTTCTGAACTAGTAAGTTATCCATTACTTTTTTGAATGCAACTACTGTATTTGCAAGCAGTGCATTCCAAGGGAAATAATTCTATAACTTTACTGCCCTTGCTGTAAAAAAATCCTTGCCTTTTTGGTCCAAAGGTCCAAAGCACCCTTCCTTTATTTTAGTGGATGATCTCAATTTTTTGGCTTAGCTCTTTGAGTAAATAGTTGACTTATTTTTATTGATCTCCAATATATTTGTAAATGGTAATCATATCATCCCTTAGACGTATTTTCTCTAATGTATACAACTCCAGTTCCTGGTTTGGCTAGTCTCTTTTTATAACTCAGATCCTCAAATCCCTATTATTAGTTTTGTTCCTAATCTCTGTACTTTTTCCAGTTCAATAATACCTCTTTTAAGAACTGGAGCTCAAAACAGTAGTCCAAATTTCAAATGAGGGTTAACCAAATATTTATATAGAGGTAGAATTATATTTGCATCCCATGAATCTTTATCCCTTTTTATACAGGACTAGAGTAAAAGCCCGTGTACATGGGCCAAGGTCCGGGTGATGTTAAGAGGCCGGTCTTGCTCTGCGTCCTGCTGCCGATGCAGTCATGCACTGTAGAGACTGCCCGAAAGCACGGAATGCTCCCAGCACAGAACTCCCAGCATTCTGTGCTCCCAGCATTCCGTGCTCCAACATTCTGTGCTCTCAGCATTCTGTGCTCCCAGCATTCCATGCTCCCAGCATCCTGTGCGTTTGGGCAGTCTCTACTGCACATGACGGCTTCTGACAAACATCCTAGCGAATTACTATATAGGATAGTACGCTATGGGCTCTTGTAGTAGCTGAGTGACATTGCACTCTGCTCCGAAGTCTATTATCTATCAGTTCTCCTAAATCTCTATAATGAGTATTCCCTAGGTAGTTTCCAGTTTAGTGTATATGTAGCTTGTTTGTTTCTGTATCCCAAATGCATAACCTTACATTTGTCTATATTAAACCAGATGTGTCACTTTTTCACCCATTCACAGTTTATCCAAATCTTTCTGCAGAAAAAATCATCCTGCTCTTGGTGTAAGGCATCTTTCCTCTTTTACCAGGATCATATCCTCTGCTGATAGGGCCTTCAGAATGATAAACCACACCCTTCTTGGCCAGTAGAGACCTATATGATCTCTTTTGCATATTTTCCTTCAGGACCACTGCAATCAGCCCAAGTGGTGGAAAAAGATAGACTTAGCAAAATGAATGAGTCTGGAGCAGAATATCTTTTGCTGCAGGATGATCCTGGGGAAAAAGAGAATAAAATGTGAACCTTTGCATTTTCTCTGGTTGCCATCAGATGCATTGTCCATAAGAGATAAGAAAACCTTTTAATGTAGAGTCCATTCATCATGGAGGACTGTTTTCCTGCTTGGCCCAGAGATTGTCTTCACATGACCTGCTGTAATTGCCTTCAGGTTACTCTCTGCCCAATGATAACTCAAACTGTAAAGAGACGCTCCTTGTGCCACTATGTCAAACCAAGCAGGATACAGTAGTGATGTTGTCTTACCATATCTTGACTGCATGGCCCCTGGTTTGGGGCAATGTCATCTTCAGATCCCCACAGGCTGCTAATAACTCTAGATGGTCTGACTGCAGCTTGGTTTATCCTGTTTTGCTGGCACTGGGTGTCAGAATAAGTCATTGAGCAAATGTCCGTGGAAGACCTTTTGTCACGGTTCCCGTGATCTTTGCTGTCACTCTTTGCTGTGGTGCGCTCCCATTGGCTGAGCTTGTTTGGCCCGCCCAGTATGGCCTTTTTATACTGGGCCTCTGGCACCTGTCAGGTGCCCTTTCGTGGTGTTCCTGTACCAGTGTTACTGTGTAGCTGTGTTCCTGCTTTCCTGTGTACCGACTTGGCCCGTCTGACTACTCTCCTTGGTTCCTGCTCCGTGATTCGACCCGGCCTGGCTGACTTTCCTGCTCTGTGATCTGACCCGGCTAGTCTGATGATCCTGCTCCGTGATTTGACCCGGCCTGGCTGACGTTCCTGCACCGTGATCTGACCCGGCTACGTTGACGACCCTTCCTGTGTTCCTGCTGAGATCCTGATCCTGTGTCGCTTGGGCGACATTCTGACTTCCGCTGTGCTGATCGCAGGGCTGACAGAGTTGTTGCCTCTGATTCACTGGGCCTTCCCTTTTACTCTTGCTGAGCACTGTTGCCTCCGTTACACTGAGTCTCCATTAATACTTGCAGAGCACAGTGGTCCCAGTTTCAGTGAGCCTTCCATTTGCACTTGCAGAGCACTGTTGCCTCCATTCACTGAGCCTCCGGTAACACTTGCAGAGCATTGTTACCTCAGTTACACTGAGCCTTCCATTCACACTTGCAGAGCACCATTGCCTCCGTTAACCCTGAGCCTTCCGCTTACACTTGCAGAGCATTGTTGTCTCCATTACAAAGTGCCTCCCATTAACACTTGCAGAGCATGGTGGCCTCCGATTAACACTGCGCATCCGTTAACACTTGCTGGGCGCATTGGTTTCGTTACCGCACCGGTTGGGTTCTATTGGCTCCATACACCTCACCTCTTGCAGTGTAGTTGGTCTCCGTTATAGCACCGGTTGGGTGCTATTGGCTCTATACACCTCAGCTCTTGCAGTGTAGTTGGTCTCCGTTACAGCACCGGTGGGGTGCTATTGGATCTATACTCCTCAGCTCTCGCAGTGTATTTGGTCTCCGTTAACGCACCGGTTGGGTGCTATTGGCTCTTAACATCTCAGCTCTTGCAGTGCACTTGGTCTCCGTTAACCCACCGATTGGGTGCTAGTGGCTCCAAGCTCCTAAGCTCTTGCAGTACCAATATCTATGCTTACAGCACCGGTCGGGTGCTCATGGCTCAACGTGTGCCAGCTCTTGCAGAGTATTTTGGCCTCAGTTCCCTGCTCAGCATAAGCAGTAGTCTCAGTCCTGCTCTTATTACTGGTGCTCTCACATCTAGCACCACAATATCGCCCCTTTACCATCTTACGGGCGTTGTCAAACACAACACAACAGAGACTGATTGATTTCTATGAACTTTAAGCCTTGTGTAACCTGTATGCTAGCTTATGCCTGTCCTGTGACAGTATATACTTAATTCCCTGTATACTGGGCCTGAGAGGGCATCTGTACTTCCTTGTCGATTTCCAGTCATTCTGTACTGCCTATAGAGGGCAGCCTTTCTTGTCTTTTAATAAAACTGTGTTTTATTCTAACCTACTGATCTGAGTGTCTCACAAAACCGTTACACCTTTGGATAGGTTCTCTTTGCAACACCAATAAAAAATTACTTTACTTGAGGGGTAATGCTAGCTTGGAGATATAGCAAAAGGCTATGCCTTTTCTGGTATGAGAGAATTAGTTGTTATAAATGTCTCATGTAAGCTCAAGCCCAAGGTACTGCTTCTACATTTGCTGTCATTAGTCTTGAGATGTTTCAAGGACAGCCATAGCAATGATCTGAGAAAATTAATTTGAACCAAATCTTGATTATCTTGTCTTGATCTGTCTAAATGAGCTTGCCAGGGCATGAAGTATACTTTTAAGATTACCAACTTGGCATAGACTTCAAGTAGATCTAATGAAGACACTTTTATGAGTCAGTCAACCAGGTACAGAACAACTACTGCATTCTGTTCTCAGAAGTAGGCTGCCATCTCTACCATTATCTTGTTGAACACTCTGGGCGTAGATGAAAGAACAGACAGGAGGTTCTCAAAATGGAGATGTCAAATGTTGGAACCATACTTTATCACCACTTCTAAAGTATTTCTGACAGTCCACATGAGCATGATCTTGAATGTCCTTCAGAAAAACTTGTCATTCCTGATTGAAGTGGTGGCGGTAAATCATGGAGGTGGTAAATCTTACCCTGTCAAATTAGCCAATAATCTGTTGTAATATATTGCTGGTATGCCATAACCTGCCACTCAATGGGCCCTGACCGCTCACATAAGAACTGAGTCTTCTCATGACTTTCCTGTGATTATCTCATAGGGGCCTTGCCCCCCACCTTGGCTAATAAGGTTTGTTGCCTGGTGTCTTGCCTCATCAAGACTTCCCATGGTCTCTGAAATTATGAAAAAGAGGCTTCTGCAAGCAATACCTTCTGTCCTGATGAAGCAATTTCTTTTTGTTTTGATAAAGAATGTAAATGTGCATCCAGCTCCTTTCTGGACAAAAGAAAGGCATGGTGCTGAGTTTTCTGTTTGATGAAAACTTGGCCACTCACTGATGTAACCATAATGCTCTACATTCAGCTGTAGTCAAAGCTGTAGATCTGGCTGCTGTAGTGACATTGTCTAAGATGGATTTTAACAAGTCTTCTCTTGAGACCTAAAGGAGGCTGCTCCTGCTTCATATCCTTTGGAAATTGCTATTTTGGTCCTTCAGATTCATCTTCCATGGAATGGTGGTCTTTTTGGTTAGGGAAGCTACATGGACATCTAAAAACAAATTCATAGATAAAACATTTGTTATGCTGACCTGCATTCATACCTTGTAATTTAAGGGAGCAAATGGAAAAACACTGTGAATATGTGAATACTGTGAAAATATTTCTATTGTTTTTCTTTCTGAATAGTTACTCATAGTTGGGCCCTACACTGTATCTTCTTCAAAATGTTCCAATATTTCTCAAATAAATTTTGCATTGCACCAGCACTCTCTGAATATTTGTTAATGAACGGTGTTTTGGAGGATCTCTGGTCAATTTTGTCTTATTCTTTAGAGCATAACGTTATACGTCTATCGATTGTATTACTCTCCCCCTTAAACCTGGCCAGCGTTTCCTTGTTATAGCCCTTCAACCTAAAACATTCCATCAATAATGATGTTTGTTCTTCATAATCAGAGTCCAATGTGCAATTGCTTCTCATTCTGTAGAACTGTCCTTTGGGCACAGTATTAATCTATCTTTTAAGATGCCTACTATTGGCCTCCAGATATGTGTTTCCGTCTTACTTCTGCTATAAAAATTCTGCATCCAGAAATGTATGGTTTCATTGTTCTGATTAGAACTCAGAGATTATCCATAAGTGTTCTGATTAACCACTTTGCGTCCGATGACGTACTCAGACCGTCACGCTGGTACGACACTTAAGGACCAGTGACGGTCCTGGCACGTCATAGAGTGCAGGGCTCCCTGCGCAGCTGCACGCCGCTCTGGAAGTCCTGAACCGGAAGTGATAATAAACAAAAAGCTCCGTGGTCACCAAGTGCTGGCGCTAGCGCATGCGCTCGACTGTCATTAAGGGGTTAAAGTATGTCAGAAACTGTTTCTGCTCTAAATTGCTTCCACTTAAAATGAAAAGGAAATCACCATATACTTCTTACACTGCTCTATCGTAATTTGGAAGGTGCTGCTGTTCCAGATTTCTACTAGACTTGTGCGAATTGGTTTGGGCCGATTTCAGAATTCGGACAAATAAGGGTCATTTGGCATCGTTTGGGCTGTCCAAAAGGAAAAAGTAATTTGTTTTTTTAAAACTGAATCCGAACAGCACTGGTTCAGAATGTTGTCGAGAATATCGGAAATTCGGCAACGACTACCTGTGCACACGCGCGATACTTTCCCTCTATACTTTCCCTCCCTCTCCAGTCCAATTATCTTCTTCGTTAGATGATGGGGGGTTGGACTAATGACATCTCAGACACCCAGACAGCCTGTATTTCCTGTTAGTCCGTTGTTGGAGCTCAGAGAGAGCAGAAGCAGATAGAGAGTGTACAGTTGTTGTGTAGGTAGGTAGGTAGCATAGGCAAGCCAGCATTAGTACCTTATTACCACTGCAAGGGAGAGTCATCTTTGTTCCTGTGCAAAATATAAAAAATATTAGGAATTTGTTTGAATAGTTTTCAGAGTGACACAGCCAGTCTCACAGTTGTGTAGGCATGTAGGCAGGCCTGGTACCTTATTGTCACCGCAAGGAAGAGTAATTTTTTAAAGTATGTTAAATCCGGGTGAATAATTCGGACTGTTGTCGAATTTTGTCTGAGTCAAACAGGTCTGGTCCGAAATGCGGATTCTCCCGACCGACAAAAAAAAAAAAAAATTGTCTGAATTTTACTGAAAATTTTTGTTATGCACAAGTCTAATTTCTACCCCATCTCTTTTGGCCATATAGAGATTTGCAAATTATGAATCAAAGAGTAACATAGTAACATAAGTTAAGTGTATCACCCTGGTGTCCCTGTGTTTAGGAAATCAGACTGTGTGGTGTGTATAGAAGTGTGTCACCCTAGTGTCCCTGTGTTTAGGAGATCAGACTGTGTGGTGTGTATAGAAGTGCGTCACCCTGATGTCCCTCTTTTTTAGGAGATCAGACTGTGTGGTGTGTATAGAAGTGTATCACCCTGGTGTCCCTGTGTTTAGGAGATCAGACTGTGTGGTGTGTATATAAATGTATCACTCTGGTGTCCCTGTGTGTAGGAGATCAGACTGTGCGATGTGTATATAAGTGTATCACCCTGGTGTCCCTGTGTTTAGGAGATCAGACTGTGTGGTGTATATAAGTGTATCACCCTGGTGTCCCTGTGTTTAGGAGATCAGACTGTGTGGTGTGTACAGAAGTGTATCACCCTAGTGTCCCTGTGTTTAGGAGATCAGACTGTGTGGTGTGTATAGAAGTGCATCACCCTGATGTCCCTCTTTTTTAGGAGATCAGACTGTGAGGTGTGTGTATAAGTGTATCACCCTGGTGTCCCTGTGTTTAGGAGATCAGACTGTGTGGTGTGTATATAAATGTATCACTCTGGTGTCCCTGTGTGTAGGAGATCAGACTGTGTGGTGTGTATAGAAGTATATCACCCTGGTGTCCCTGTGTGTAGGAGATCAGACTGTGTGGTGTGTATATAAGTGCATCACCCTGGTGTCCCTGTGTTTAGGAGATCAAACTGTGTGGTGTGTATATAAGTGCATCACCCTGGTGGCCCTGTGTTTAGGAGATCAGACTGTGTGATGTGTATATAAGTGCATCACCCTGGTGGCCCTGTGTTTAGGAGATTAGACTGTGTGGTGTATATATAAGTGTATCACCCTGGTGTCCCTGTGTTTAGGAGATCAGACTGTGCAATGTGTATATAAGTGTATCACCCTGGTGTCCCTGTGTTTAGGAGATCAGACTGTGTGGTGTATATAAGTGTATCACCCTGGTGTCCCTGTGTTTAGGAGATCAGACTGTGTGGTGTGTATAGAAGTGTGTCACCCTAGTGTCCCTGTGTTTAGGAGATCAGACTGTGTGGTGTGTATAGAAGTGCATCACCCTGATGTCCCTCTTTTTTAGGAGATCAGACTGTGAGTTGTGTGTATAAGTGTATCACCCTGGTGTCCCTGTGTTTAGGAGATCAGACTGTGTGGTGTGTATATAAATGTATCACCCTGGTGTCCCTGTGTGTAGGAGATCAGACTGTGTGGTGTGTATAGAAGTGTATCACCCTGGTGTCCCTGTGTGTAGGAGATCAGACTGTGTGGTGTGTATATAAGTGTATCACCCTGGTGTCCCTGTGTTTAAGAGATCAAACTGTGTGGTGTGTATATAAGTGCATCACCCTGGTGGCCCTGTGTTTAGGAGATCAGACTGTGTGATGTGTATATAAGTGCATCACCCTGGTGGCCCTGTGTTTAGGAGATCAGACTGTGTGGTGTATATATAAGTGTATCACCCTGGTGTCCCTGTGTTTAGGAGATCAGACTGTGTGGTGTGTATATAAGTGCATCACCCTGGTGTCCCTGTGTTTAGGAGATCAGACTGTGTGGTCTGTATATAAGTGTATCACCCTGGTGTCCCTGTGTTTAGGAGATCAGACTGTGTGGTGTGTATATAAGTGCATCACCCTGGTGTCCCTGTGTTTAGGAGATCAGACTGTGTGGTCTGTATATAAGTGCATCACCCTGGTGTCCCTGTTTTTAGGAGATCAGACTGTGTGATGTGTATAAAAGTGCATCACCCTGGTGGCCCTGTGTTTAGGAGATCAGACTGTTTGGTGTGTATAGAAGTGTATCACCCTGGTGTCCCTGTGTTTAGGAGATCAGACTGTGTGGTGTGTATATAAGTGTATCACCCTGGTTTCCCTGTGTTTAGGAGATCAGGCTGTGTGGTATGTATATAAGTGTATCACCCTGGTGTCCCTGTGTTTAGGAGATCAGACTGTGTGGTGTGTATATAAGTGTATCACCCTGTTGTCCCTGTGTTTAGGAGATCAGACAGTGTGGTGTGTATATAAGTGTATCACCCTGGTGTCCTGTGTTTAGGAGATCAGACTGTGTGGTGTGTATATAAGTGTATCACCCTGGTGTCCCTGTGTTTAGGATATCAGACTGTGTGGTGTGTATAGAAGTGTATCACCCTGGTGTCCCTGTTTTTAGGAGATCAGACTGTGTGGTGTGTATATAAGTGTATCACCCTGGTGTCCCTCTGTTTAGGAGATCAGACTGTGTGGTGTGTATAGAAGTATATCACCCTGGTATCCCTGTGTTTAGGAGATCAGACTGTGTGGTGTGTATATAAGTGTATCACCCTGGTGTCCCTGTGTTTACGAGATCAGACTGTGTGGTGTGTATATAAGTGTATCACCCCAGTGTCCCTGTGTTTAGGAGATCAGACAGTGTGGTGTGTATATAAGTGTATCACCCCGGTGTCCCTGTGTTTATGAGATCAGACTGTGTGGTGTGTATTTAAGTGTATCACCCTGGTGTCCCTGTGTTTAGGAGATCAGACAGTGTGGTGTGTATATAAGTGTATCACCCTGGTGTCCCTGTGTTTAGGAGATCAGACTGTGTGGTGCATATATAAGTGTATCACCCTGGTGTCCCTGTGTTTAGGAGATCATACTGTGTGGTGCGTATATAAGTGTATCACCTTGGTGTCCCTGTGTTTAGGAGATCAGACTGTGTGGTGCGTATATAAGTGTATCACCCTGGTGTCCCTGTGTTTAGGAGATCAGACTGTGTGGTGTGTATAGAAGAGTATCCCCTGGTGTCCCTGTGTTTAGGAGATCAGACTGTGTGATGTGTATATAAGTGTATCACACTGGTATCCCTGTGTTTAGGAGATCAGACTGTGTGGTGTGTATATAAGTGTATCACCCTGGTGTCCCTGTGTTTAGGAGATCAGACTGTGTGGTGTGTATGTAAGTGTATCAACCTGGTGCCCCTGTGTGTAGGAGATCAGACAGTGTGGTGTATATAAGTGTATCACCCTGGTGTCCCTGTGTGTAGGAGATCAGACAGTGTGGTGTATATAAGTGTATCATACTGCTCTACAGCAATAAAACTCACATTAATGTTTGTTTAAATGTCAGTATATGTGATTATAAATTAGTATGTGTAAATAAAATGCTTTGGTCTTCTTCTAAGTCATTTATTTGGTTACACAATAGGTCATGAAATAAACTAAAAAAATGTCGGTAATTCCCCGCCCACAAGTCCCACCTCTAGTAACATCCCCTAAAAAACAAGTGTCCCTCTTTGGCAATTTGAAATGTTGGGAGGTATGACAGTTGCTCCTTCTTCTTAAGTATTAGCTGAAATGTCCTTCTGTTGATAGATCTGATTATAATACATTCTGACTCTGGATTCATTTTGTTCCCGTAAAGGTTTCTATTATGATTTAATGAGTTATCATTTTCTTTGAATGGTATCAGGTTATCCTTTAATTCCTGAATCTCCTCTTTCTCAAAGCATACTTTCGTCTACCTATATTTATCAGTAATACAATCAACTTGAAGGATGAAGCATCTAAAATGTATTCAAAATATGCAAATTTCGAGGCATAATTTTATGTTATAAATAATTAATGAGAGAGCTCATATCATTCCATTCCCTAATTTATAATTGAAATTATTTTTCTAATGATCTCAATGGGAATATGATCAGTAGTATAATTAACATCACCTGATATACGACCATCAAAATTCCAAGACTCCTTTGTGACCTAATCTCAAAAGTGTAAAAAATTATCTGCTTCAAAATAAAAAAAAAATCTATATAACTATGTAATGTGTATAAGAGTTTATAAACAGTATAGGAGGGTGGGAGTTAGTAGGGCTGGGAGTGCAGGAGAGAAAGAAGGGGAGGGAGGAATCAACTGAAAGGGACTTGGTCCGGGAGTGTGGAAGAAACATAGAAGGAGGGAGTGGGAGAAAGTGTCAGGATAAAGCATGAGGAGAGAGTGATGGAAAGTGTCAGGATAAAGCATGAGGAGAGAGTGGTGGAAAGTGGAAGGATAAAGTAAGAGGAGAGAGTGGGGAAGTGGATGGATAAAGCATGAGGAGAGAGTGGGGGACAGTGGCAGGATAAAGCATGAGGAGAGAGTGGGGGACAGTGGCAGGATAAAGCATGAGGAGAGAGTGGGGGAAGTGGCAGGATAAAGCATGAGGAGAGAGTGGAGGAAGTGGATGGATAAAGCATGAGGAGAGAGTGGGGGACAGTGGCAGGATAAAGCAAGAGGAGAGAGTGGGGGACAGTGGCAGGATAAAGCATGAGGAGAGAGTGGGGGAAGTGGCAGGATAAAGCATGAGGAGAGAGTGGGGGAAAGTGGCAGTATAAAGCAAGAGGAGAGAGTGGGGGAAAGTGACAGGATAAAGCAAGAGGAGAGAGTGGGGGACAGTGGAAGGATAAAGCATGAGGAGAGAGTGGGGGACAGTGGAAGGATAAAGCATGAGGAGAGAGTGGGGGACAGTGGCAGGATAAAGCATGAGGAGAGAGTGGGGGACAGTGGCAGGATAAAGCATGAGGAAAGAGTGGGGGAAATGGCAGGATAAAGCAAGAGGAGAGAGTGGGGGAAAGTGGCAGGACAAAGCATGAGGAGAGAGTGGGGGAAATGGCAGGATAAAGCATGAGGAGAGAGTGGGGGAAAGTGGAAGGATAAAGCAAGAGGAGAGAGTGGTGGAAAGTGGCTGGATAAAGCAAGAGGACAGAGTGGGGAAGTGGAAGGATAAAGCATGAGGAGAGAGTGGGGGAAGTGGCATGAGGAGAGAGTGGTGGAAAGTGGAAGGATAAAGCATGAGGAGAGAGTGGGGGACAGTGGCAGGATAAAGCAAGAGGAGAGAGTGGGGGAAATGGCAGGATAAAGCATGAGGAGAGAGTGGGGGAAGTGGCAGGATAAAGCATGAGGAGAGAGTGGGGGAAAGTGGCAGGATAAAGCATGAGGAGAGAGTGGGGAAAGTGGAAGGATAAAGCATGAGGAGAGAGTGGGGAAAGTGGAAGGATAAAGCATGAGGAGAGAGTGATGGAAAGTGGAAGGATAAAGCATGAGGAGAGAGTGGGGGAAAGTGGCAGGATAAAGCATGAGGAGAGAGTGGGAGAAGTGTCAGGATAAAGCATGAGGAGAAGAAGTGGTGGAAAGTGGAAGGATAAAGCATGAGGAGAGAGTGGGGGAAGTGTCAGGATAAAGCATGAGGAGAGAGTGGGAGAAGTGTCAGGATAAAGCATGAGGAGAGAGTGGTGGAAAGTGGAAGGATAAAGTATGAGGAGAGAGTGGGGGAAAGTGGAAGGATAAAGCATGAGGAGAGAGTGGGGGAGAGTGTCAGGATAAAGCATGAGAAGAGAGTGGGGGACAGTGGAAGGATAAAGTATGAGGAGAGAGTAGGGAAATGGCAGGATAACGCATGAGGAGAGAGTGGGGGACAGTGGAAGGATAAAGCATGAGGAGAGAGTGGTGGAAAGTGGCAGGATAAAGCATGAGGAGAGAGTGGGGGAAGTGGCAGGATAAAGCATGAGGAGAGAGTGGGAGAAGTGTCAGGATAAAGCATGAGGAGAGAGCGGTGGAAAGTGGAAGGATAAAGCATGAGGAGAGAGTGGGGAAAGTGGAAGGATAAAGCATGAGGAGAGAGTGGGGGAAAGTGTCAGGATAAAGCATGAGGAGAGAGTGGGGGAAAGTGTCAGGATAAAGCATGAGGAGAGAGTAGGGAAATGGCAGGATAAAGCATGAGGAGAGAGTGGGGGACAGTGGAAGGATAAAGCATGAGGAGAGAGTGGTAGAAAGTGGAAGGATAAAGCATGAGGAGAGAGTGGGGGAAGTGGCAGGATAAAGCATGAGGAGAGAGTGGGGGACAGTGGAAGGATAAAGCATGAGGAGAGAGTGGTGGAAAGTGGAAGGATAAAGCATGAGGAGAGAGTGGGGGAAGTGGCAGGATAAAGCATGAGGAGAGAGTGGGGGACAGTGGAAGGATAAAGCGTGAGGAGAGAGTGGGGGACAGTGACAGTATAAAGCATGAGGAGAGAGTGGTGGAAAGTGTCAGGATAAAGCATGAAGAGAGAGTGGTGGAAAGTGGCAGGATAAAGCATGAGGAGAGAGTGGTGGAAAGTGGCAGGATAAAGCATGAGGAGAGAGTGGGGGACAGTGGAAGGATAAAGCGTGAGGAGAGAGTGGGGGACAGTGACAGTATAAAGCATGAGGAGAGAGTGGGGGAAAGTGGAAGGATAAAGCATGAGGAGAGAGTGGTGGAAAGTGTCAGGATAAAGCATGAGGAGAGAGTGGTGGAAAGTGGCAGGATAAAGCATGACGAGAGAGTGGTGGAAAGTGGAAGGATAAAGCATGAGGAGAGAGTGGCGGAAAGTGACAGGATAAAGCATGAGGAGAGAGTGGGGGAAGTGGCATGAGGAGAGAGTGGGGGAAGTGGCAGGATAAAGCATGAGGAGAGAGTGGGGGGAAGTGGCAGGATAAAGCATGAGGAGAGAGTGGTGGAAAGTGGCAGAATAAAGCAAGAGGAGAGAGTGGTGGAAAGTGACAGGATAAAGCATGAGGAGAGAGTGGTGGAAAGTGGCAGGATAAAGCAAGAGGAGAGAGTGG
This sequence comes from Rhinophrynus dorsalis, assembly GCA_037306005.1. Lineage (NCBI taxonomy): Eukaryota > Metazoa > Chordata > Amphibia > Anura > Rhinophrynidae > Rhinophrynus > Rhinophrynus dorsalis. Next base: position 15,364,647 of record CM074722.1, read on the forward strand.
GGGAAGTGACAGGATAAAGCAAGAGGAGAGAGTGGTGGAAAGTGGCAGAATAAAGCATGAGAAGAGAGTGGGGGAAAGTGGCAGAATAAGGCAAGAGGAGAGAGTGGGGGAAGTGGCAGGATAAAGCAAGAGGAGAGAGTGGTGGAAAGTGGAAGGATAAAGCATGAGGAGAGAGTGGGGGTAAGTGACAGGATTAAGCATGAGGAGAGAGTGGGGGAAGTGGCTTGAGGAGAGAGTGGTGGAAAGTGGCAGGATAAAGCATGAGGAGAGAGTGGGGGAAGTGGCATGAGGAGAGAGTGGTGGAAAGTGGCAGGATAAAGCATGAGGAGAGAGTGGGGGTAAGTGGCAGGATAAAGCAAGAGGAGAGAGTGGGGGAAGTGACAGGATAAAGCATGAGGAGAGAGTGGGGGACAGTGGTAGGATAAAGCATGAGGAGAGAGTGGTGGAAAGTGGCAGGATAAAGCATGAGGAGAGAGTGGGGGAAGTGACAGGATGAAGCATGAGGAGAGAGTGCTGGAAAGTGGTAGGATAAAGCATGAGGAGAGAGTGGGGGTAAGTGACAGGATAAAGCATGAGGAGAGAGTGAGGGTAAGTGACAGGATAAAGCAAGAGGAGAGAGTGGGGGAAGTGGCAGGATAAAGCATGAGGAGAGAGTGGTGGAAAGTGGCAGGATAAAGCATGAGGAGAGAGTGAGGGTAAGTGACAGGATAAAGCAAGAGGAGAGAGTGGGGGAAGTGTCAGGATAAAGCATGAGGAGAGAGTGGTGGAAAGTGGCAGGATAAAGCATGAGGAGAGAGTGGTGGAAAGTGGCAGGATAAAGCATGAGGAGAGAGTGGGGGTAAGTGACAGGATAAAGCAAGAGGAGAGAGTGGGGAATGTGGCAGGATAAAGCATGAGGAGAGAGTGGGGGTAAGTGACAGGATAAAGCAAGAGGAGAGAGTGGGGGAAGTGGCAGGATAAAGCATGAGGAGAGAGTGGGGGTAAGTGACAGGATAAAGCAAGAGGAGAGAGTGGGGGAAGTGGCAGGATAAAGCATGAGGAGAGAGTGGGGGTAAGTGACAGGATAAATCATGAGGAGAGGGTGGGGAATGTGGCAGGATAAATCAGTGATAGGCACGCCCATTGATCACCGCACTGTGCTGTGATGAAAAAATGTCATAATGTGCCAGAGTCATCACCGTTTCTTAAAGGGGATAGTAATGTCTATTTGAAAGTCATTCCCCGAGACTTCTTTATATTAAAAGTAAAAGATTGCGCTATATATAAGTCCTTACTTTTGTATAGTTCAAAAGTTATTAAGTGATGAAGATATAATGTATACCATATGCAATCACAGTGAGGAGGAGAGAGGCAGAGAACAGTGACAGATATAATGTATACTATACACTATCACAGTGAGGAGGAGAGGGGCAGAGAACAGTGACAGATATAATGTATACTATACACTATCACAGTGAGGAGGAGAGAGGCAGAGAACAGTGACAGATATAATGTATACTATACACTATCACAGTGAGGAGGAGAGAGGTAGAGAACAGTGACAGATATAATGTATACTATACACGATCACAGTGAGGAGGAGAGAGGCAGAGAACAGTGACAGATATAATGTATACTATACACTATCACAGTGAGGAGGAGAGAGGCAGAGAACAGTGACAGATATAATGTATACTATACACTGTCACAGTGAGGAGGAGAGAGGCAGAGAACAGTGACAGATATAATGTATACTATACACTGTCACAGTGAGGAGGAGAGAGGCAGAGAACAGTGACAGATATAATGTATACTATACACTATCACAGTGAGGAGGAGAGAGGCAGAGAACAGTGACAGATATAATGTATACTATACATGATCACAGTGAGGAAAGAGTCGTGCGACTCAACGGCTGCAGCGAGGGACACACTTCAGTAAGTAGTATGAGGGAAATCCTGGCCCCTTGATGAAGGAGGACAGGATTTCCCCTTACTTACTGAAGTGTGTCCCTCGCTGCAGCCGTCCAGATCAGACTGCAGATTTAGAGTGATGTGGGGAAAAGGGGTGGAAGGGGGATCTTTATCTCTCAATAACTTTTGAACTACACCAAAGTAAGGACTTTCATACAGCACAATCTGTTAATTTTAATATAAAGAAAACTCGACTTTTAAATAGACATTACTAACCCTTTAAGGCTGATACTATCATGACTTTTCTGGCACATCACCCATTGTTAACAGGTAAACCTATATTTGTTGGTGGCACAAACTGACACTTTAGGTAGGTAGCATCTATTCCAGGACAATATTAACACACGCTGTGCTGTGAATGACTGTAGGCAGAAGCCCCATATTCGGGCATTTCTAATAGCACACAAAGAGGAAGATTTGGCCTCCAACAGAGCTAAATAGAATATTGTGTTGGGAATTAGAATTAAAATACCAAATTGTGCCACAAAAATACCAAGGTTAATACCTCAAAAACTGTATATTTTACAGAAAAATGCTAGTATAACATAACAGTTAGATTTGAACCCTTTGAGTGTCAGAGGGTTGTGCAATGCAATGCATTGCACACCCCACTGGCACGCAAAGGGTTAATTCTCTGTAAAACAAACCAACCAAATATGTCTTAAAGGAACACGAATGTCCCATAAAAAAATTATTCTAGTTTTGTAGAGGTTAAAAATATAATTGATTTGCAGAAAATCTCATCTCTCAAACCACTCTGTGCTGACAGCATGAGATCCCGGTCTGGAGACCAGTCGGCGGGTCTGCAGTAGAGCTGAAATTGCGTTATTTAAAAAGAATTACTTCATGGGAAAGGTCTACAAAGTGTGTCTGGCTTGTAAGCACACTTTGTAGACCGTTCCAATGAAGTAGTTCTTTTTTAAATAACGCGATTTCGGCTCTGCTGTAGTGCCTCCTCGAGTCGGCCAACTTGAATCTCCTGCTGTCAGCTTTACAGCTCACAACAGGAAAAGGGAAACTTTACATGCGAGTTGTGCCAAATAACTTATTTTTTTAACCTCTACAAAACAAGAAGAATTTGGTATGGGACTTTACTGTTCCTTTAAGGCGACTGGTCCGCTTAGGACAGGAAAGTTGATGTGGTTTGATGTGAATTTTTACCTGTCGTAAGGTCCACATTAGATATCCGTAAGACACCACGATGATAAAAAATGGGATTGCGAAGCAGAAACAGAAGTAGCAGATTATGTAGGACATGTTGGATGGCTCGGTGCTGTACCAGTTGGGGGCGCAGGATGTCTCTACACCTTCTAACTCGTAGCTGCCCCAGCCAAAGAGTGGTGGGGTGTTCCACACAAGAGACCAGACCCAGGATGCGGCTATACCCGCTGCAGCGTGCTTTGTGGTGAACATTAGAGTTCCCATGGGCCTGCACACCACAAACACACGGTCCACGGCAATAACAGCGATGGTGCACAGTGCGGCAATTCCTGCAACAGAACACAGAATCTTATTGATGGGAAATGTCATTTAACCCCTTGGGTGCTAGGGAAGTCTTCAATGCGCTGTGAAGCAGTGCGTTGGAGACCTTTTTAAAATCCATGGGTTTAAGAATTTCTGTAATCCAGAAATAAAGGCAATGACAGCTAGGGTTGCCACCTTTTCTTTAAAAAAATACCGGCCATGGCATTCTCTCCATAGACGTAACATTGGACACAAGCCAATTTTTTACCGGTCTGCCGGTAAAATACCGGCTGGGTGGCAACCCTAATGACAGCAGAAATATTGAACCTGACAGCAGATAAGGACCAATTAGTTATTTTGATGAAGGTTGCCCAAGTCCAGTCCTCAAGGGCCACCAACAGGCCAGGATGTAAGGATTTCTCTGATTAAGCACAGGTGAGTTAATCAGTGGATCATTCATTGTGACTGACTGACCTGTGATTAATCAGGGAAATCCTTACATCCTGGCCTGTTGGTGGCACTTTAGGACTAGACTTCTACACTCCTGATCTGAAGTGTCCCACAAGCCCTTGTTACAGAGAATACATCACCCACGTAATAAGAAAAACAGTGAAGCAGTTCTGTTTTGCTGGTGAACGTTTAGTAATCAGAGAAGGGAACCTGTTACTTTATCTTGTATCACTGTGACTCAGGGCTGTCCAAATTCAGTCCTCAAAGGCCATCAACAGGCCAGGATGTAAGGATTTCCCTGATTAAGCACAGGTGAGTTAATCAGTGGTTCATTCATTGTGATTGGTCCACCTTTGTTTAATCAGGGAAATCGCTAAATCCTGGCCTGTTGATGGAAGTATTTTACCAATACGAATAAACTGAAATTGCCTTTCATTTTCAAGTACATCCTGGGATCATCCTATATAATAATTCGCTAAATCGTGTGTAACGCCTGACATGCGCAGTAGACACTGCTGCGCGTGCGGCAGTCATGCGCAGTAGAGACTGCCTGCGCTGAGGCTGATACAGAGCTGGGCGCTCAGAAGGAGCGTCTAGCTCTGTATCAGCAGTGGCGCGGGCAGTCTCTACTGCGCGTGACTGCCCCGCGACCGGCTGCCAGAGGCACTGTGGCCCATGTAACGGGCTGTTCAACTAGTTTTATATACATCAGAAGGGTGACAGGCTGAGCAGGCCTTGCCGGGAGTAAAACTGACCTTGCAGTTTGAACAGATTCTACAGCTCGTGCATTAAAGGAGCAGTAAACTTTTTTATGAAAAAATATATATTGTAGGGGTTTTCCTACTGAGTAAAATAAAGGTACTCCCACTGCCGAGAGATTTATATTTCCAGAGTTATTACAGTTTAAACCCATGTTTTTTTACATTAGCAGTGCCCTCTAGTGGTCAAATTCTAATTAGATTTCCTGTTAGATTCTAATGGAGAGGAAAGTCAGAAAAGTCTGAGACGTACAGTTCTCCATAGAATGTGATAGAAACTGCCTGTCACTTCCTGTCAGTTAGAACTATCAGGAAATAAACACAGTAAATTCACTTCCTGTCAGTTAGAAATATCAGGAAGTAAACACAGTAAATTCACTTCCTGGTTATTTGAACTGCTATAAATTTTGAATAAAACATCTGACAGCAGTGGGAGTGACCTTGTTTTATTCAGCAGGAAATGCTCTATAAAATATGTGTTTTCATAAAAAAGTTTACTGCTCCTTTAACCAACCAGCCTTGAGGTTTGAACTTGGACAGCACTGAACTAGACTCTGGGTTTGCTTCTCCTCATCAAAGACCCTGATCGTTAGAAGTAATATGCACCAAGGTAAGTGGAGCAATTCTGCAAACAAACTCCACCATAGCAGACGAATAACAATTTCCTGTGATTTAAATGGGGCTATTAACACTTTAAAAAGCCCAGTTAAATCTAGGGTGACCACATTTCCGTTCTGCTATTCCGGGACATGTGGTCACCCTAAATTTGATCGGCATCCGGTCCCCTGCGGCTGGCTGGCACTGAGTTCCCTCCTACCCGCCCGCATCATCACGCGCCCCTGCGGGCCGTGATGACATACATACAGAGAAGAGGAAGAGGGCAGAGGCACCGGAAGAGAAGCGCTTGCTGCCAGAGTCCAGCAGCAAGCGCTTCTCTTCCGGTGCCTCTGCCCTCTTCCTCCTCTCTGTATGTATGTCATCACAGCCCGCAGGGGCGCGTGATGATGCGGGCGGGCGGCTACCTTCATTTCGGGACTCTTTATTGTCCCGGTGGGGGATGATCCGGGACGCAGGACATAGAACCCAATTAAGGGACAGTCCCGGACGTTCCGGGACACGTGGTCACCCTAGTTAAATCAGGAGGAATTTTTATTTCTCCCCTATTACGAGCTGAGTTGGGCAGAATTGCTCCAACGTTGTCTTTCCAAATGTAGCCCTGAGAGAGGTTTATGTGACTTTTACATTTTTTTCAGTGGCCAAAATGTTTTTATATTTAGGCTTTCTCCATATGGACAGTTTGGTTGTGCTCCATTTTAGCGCATGCCAGGCTTGTGCCTACTTGCCTCCATTGTCCTGTGGGATCCTTTCCTGTGTCACTGGGATGTCTAATTTTTACAGAGCCGTCTCGCTCTGTAATAGGTGACATTGATGTGACAGCAGCAGTGATTTGTGTAGTTTCATTCTGTCCGTGTCATTATTTTTTTTTTTCACCCTTTCAGCGCCAGAGAGGTATTGCGTTGAACTCTGCTACAGTTACTGGATTTGTCAGAGTTCAATGCCATACCTCTCAGATGCTGAAAGGGTTAAAAAAAATAAATTACACGGACAGAGTTAAGCTCCACAGATCACTGCTGCTGTCACATCAATGTCACTTATTACAGAGAGATAGTCACATATAAGAGACATGAGAATCTCACTCTTTTTATGCATGGCGAGATTCTCATGTCACCCTTTTAAACAATTCGACATGCTGAATGCGCCCTTTCATATCACACACTTTTCAGTGTGACCTTTTAAAAGGATCCCTGTCCTGTGTCCCCTCCAATGATTTCCCCGGCAATTTACAAGGCAAGCTCACATGGAAGTCAGCCATTTATTATTGCATATTAATACACCAAAAATCTAATATACCAAAAATCCTCCCATTAACATCACTTGCACAAATGGCAGGGCAATGGGGCAGTCTGGGGGTGTTTTGGGAAGCAATTTTATTTTGTATCACATTCTACACCAAGTATTTACCTTTTGAGTGCCAGTGGGGTACTCCCCTCTGGCACTCAAAGGGTTAACATGGCATAGACAAACATTGTCATTATAATCATACATTTCCTTGTGCAGGCTATCTGACTTGCTGGCATTAAAGTTCTAACAATGTGCAAAACTGCCCACCAGTATTCTCTACAGAGATAATATTGTAGCCCCTAAGGGCTACCATTGACGTTAAAGGGATAGTAATACTTAAAAAGTAAAAAAAAATATGTTGTAGGGTTTATCCCCCTGAGTAAAACAAGAGTGCTCCCACTGATGAAAGGTGTTTCATTCAAAAGTTATTAATTTTCAAAGTTGAATTTTTTAGGTGCAATATCACAGTGGCCTGACATTTTACAATGGCGCTGTTGCTACATGATCCTATGGACAGCTCTGGTCCCGGGACCATAAATCTCCATAGGATGGTGTAGCAACAGCGCCACTGTAAAATTTCAGGCCACTGTGATATTGCACCTTAAAAATTCAACTTTGAAAATTAATAACTTTTGAATGAAACACCTTTCATCAGTGGGAGGACTCTTGTTTTACTCAGGGGGATAAACCCTACAACATTTTTTTTTTTTTACTTTTACTTAAGTATTACTATCCTTTAAAGGTAACACCAGTGTGGCTGCACTGGTGCATTTGTACATTCATGCCAATATATTTGACCTATTAGCTTATGGAGAAATGAACCATACACATTTCAGTTCATCTACAGATAACTAGCAAAGATAGGACGGCATTCCCTGTGTGTAAATGACTTAGAAAGAAAGTTCTCAAGACAAGGAGCTGAAGTGAGGGAAAGTAGCAGGTGCAGTAAAATAAAAGTGTTACATCTTAAAAATGGAATTTTTTTTTTAAAGGGATAGTAATACCTGGATGTAAGAAGGTTTAATATTGTTAATCTGAAAAAAAAAAAGAAATGAAATGCAATAAATCCCGTTGCTTAAAGATGTATATTTTAATATTTATACACTTTTAAATTTCCCCACTGTAGCTTACAGATCGAGATTCTGAAGAATGAAGAAATACCGCACAGGAACGTGGATGAACTAAAAGCAGCTTTATTAGATGAGATAAGACAAACACCACATCAAACTAGATGTCTCACGTGTTTCACATCTGGGTGCTTAATCATAGACATCGAGATTCTGGTCATGCGACAGGATGGCTCTTCAGCAGAGCTGAAATAGCGTTGTCTACAAATAAATACTTAATTAGAATGGTCTACAAAGTGTGCCTGCTTCCCAGACCGTTCTAATGAAGTATGTCTTTGTAGACAATGCCATTTCAGCTCTGCTGAAGAGCCATCCTGTCGCATGACCAGAATCTCGATTTGTCAGCTAGAACGCTGACATGAGTAAAAGGGGTGGGAGGGGGGAACTTTAAAAGCGTATAAATATTAAAATATACATCTTTAAGCAACGGGATTTATTGCATTTCATTTATTTTTTTCAGACGAACAATATTAAACCTTCTTACATCTAGGAATTACTATCCCTTTTCAGGGATAGTAATGTTTCACAATAAAATCAGCTTCGATTAATCTTCATAGTATTTGGGCCGTGGAGAGTGTTATTTCAATTCTGTCAGAGTTGTAGTTCAATTGAATGATAAAGTATCCCCCTCCCGCTCCTTTTACTGATGTAACACTGCTCACCTCAGAGCAGCAAGACTGTCCGGATGGATTGCAGAGAGGGACAATCTTCAGTGATCATAAGGAAAAACCTGAAATACCTGTCAAGGGGGGAAGGGTTTTCCTTATGATCACAGTAAGAAGATTGTCCCTTGCTGTGATCTGTCCGGTCAAGAGACCAGATTCCACATCTGTGGGGAGGCGGCTTACACTAGGTAAAAGGGGCGGGAGGGGAATACTTTATCATTCAATTACTCTTGTACTACAACTCTGACAGTACTGAAATAACACTCTCCATGGCCCAAACACTATGAAGATTAATTGGAGCCGCTCAGTGGCGTAACAATAGGGGTCACAGGGGTCGCACCTGCGACCGGGCCCATCACTCCAGGGGCCTGGCCGCCCCCTGCAAACCCATCGCCACTCACCCGCAGCCCGTGCCCGCAGAAGCTCAGCTGACATCATCTCCCAGCGCTCTGCATTACTGAGAACCGCACAGGAGCGGGTGATGGAGGTAGGAGATGGAAATGGAGCAATGTAAAGGTGTGTGTGGGGGGGCCATGGCAATTTCTGCACCAGGGCCCGGTGGCTTCTAGTTACGCCACTGGAGCTGCTGTTTTTGTGAAACATTACTATCCCTTTAAACTTTTTTGATAGCAGTGTTAGGCAACCTGTGAGTGGCCACTGCTGAGGACAGAAGGAGGTGTATAAGAGTTAGGGGGACAGGGGGTAAGGATGGGGATGAATGGAGAGAGAAAGAGAGAGAAATGTTTTGGGATAATTAAGAGGGATGGGCGAAAATTTTTGCCTGAAACTGAAACTAGTAAAAAATGTCACTTTCCACTTGGCAAAAAATTTCCAGCGAGAAGTGCAGTTTTCCCACTTTTTTTTGCCTAGCTCATTGGATTAAATCAATGGCAAGAAAAATGTTCTCCACCACACAAACGTTTTCTCTACTTTTCTCCAGCCATATAAAAGGGTGTCAGGTCTCACAGCAGCCATTTTGTGTACAACCATATAAAAGGGTGTCAGGTCTCACAGCAGCCATTTGTGTGTTTGTGAGAGAAGAGAGCAGCATGTTTTTAGCTAGAGGAGATAGGCTAATAAAGGGGAATTGAAGCTTAGTTTAGGGTGTATTTTAGGTAGGACATTTGTTTTCTGTATTAGGGGAGCGTGGGGGCATTCTGGGGGAGAAGAAGGGAGGAAGTAAGTTGACCCAAAATACCTCAAAATTTGGTGTGACTGACTGGCAAGACACAGGCTTTTATTGTCTCTGGGGAAGTCTGGGGAAAGAAGCTGTTGATTTTGTTTTTTATTTGGACTAACTGTGTTAAGATAGGGTGGACAACTTAAAGGGATAGTAATACTTCATTTTATCTTTATATTATTTTGTAGGCATTAAAAAAACATGAAGAACAATATAAGTCTTATCTCTCAAACCTTTATGGTTTGAGAGATATTCACAAGCAAAGTTTCCCCTCATGACCAAAACGGTCAAGTCTGCCATCTAGCTGTCAGATTTGTAATCTGATCTGTGGACCGGCTGTGGCTCTGCAGCAGAGCCGAGATCACGAGATATAAGAAGAACTACTTAATTCGAGTAGTCTACAAAGTGTGCCTGGTTTGCAAGCACACTTTTTAGACCCTTCCAATTAAATAGTTATTTTTATATCTTACGATCTCAGCTCTGCTGAAGAGCCACCGGTTGATCTGTGGACCGTATTCCAAATCTAACAGCTAGATGACAGACTTGGTCAGTGAGGGGAAACTTTGCTTGTGAATATCTCTCAAACCATAAAGGTTTGAGAGATAAGACTTATATCGTTCTTCAAGTTTTTTTTAATGCCTACAAAATAAAAATAAAGATAAAATGAAGTATTACTACCCCTTTAAATAAAAAAATAAAATAAAAATACACAAATAATTAAATGTATTAGACAGCTGATTGGGAGCCTGATGTGAGCTCTGTGACTGAGAGCTTATTACCCAATCAATGGTACTCATTTTATTGACACTGGAAGAATGAAAGGCTGAGTTGATTCTGCCGGAATTTGAACCTGCAAGCTCACGGTTTGAATAGGCTCTGCAGTCAGGGTGTTTACCACTGAGCTATATCACCAGCAGTGCACTAGTTATACTAGTGAGAGGGAGCTAATTAGTTCCTGTGCCGTGGCGTTTTGTGCTGCTTCCTGTGTGTGCCGGAAGCGGTTGATTTTTGGTAAGGAACAAAGTGCCTGGCCATTTCTCTGCAGAAATTCTTGTGAGGAAGCACAGCAGCTGTGCCTCTGTTTTAAATAAACAGTTGAAGGGGAGTGTATGCTGGCAAAAGTGTTGGGAGACGAAGAGGGCATGTTAATCCTTTGAGTGGCAGAGGGGTCTACAATGCATTGCACCTCTCTGGCAGTGAAAGGGTTAAGGCAGAGATGCAATGTATAGGAAGCAAACTACCTGTGCTTCAAAGAGTCTCTGCAGGTATCAAAATCAAGGCCAACGGGCTTGCCACCTGATTCACTCGTGGAGCTCGCTAGCCTGGGTTCTCTTCTCATACCCTTGATAGTCATGATTAAGCGCGTATAGCGTGAAACGCGTGGACTGTGTAGTTCTTGCACTGCAAGAGATTCAATGTATGCAATAGTAAGATCATGGCGGAGACTCACCCAGTAACAACTCTTACATTCGGTTGTATGTACATTCCGCCGCTGAGCTGGAGACCTGATGTAGCACCATCAGTTTGTACCAGCAAACAAAGTGTGCTTCACTGGATGGCTTTCAGCCATCTGCTGTGGATCACCACCTCTCTCTTCTATGTACATTCCGCCGCTCAGCTTGGAGCCCCGCTGCAGCACCATAAGCTTGCACCGGTTTCATGTGAAAGTGTGGTTCACTGGATGTCTAAAATTGAAATCAGCTTTCAACTGTGCATCTTCTGTGAATCGTCGCCGCTCCCTTCTATGTACATTCCGCCGCTCAGCTTGGAGCCACACTGCAGCACCATAAGCTTGCACCAGTTTCATGTGAAAGTGTGGTTCACTGGATTACTGAAGTTCACTTCTAATTCAAGGCATTTTTCAGAGGAGCCTTCCACCTTCCTCATGAAAGAGTGAAGGCTGTACCGAAACGCATTGAGTTAGAAGTGAACTTCGGACATCCAGTGAACCACACTTTTACATGAAGCCAGTGCAAGCTGATAGTGCTGCAGCGTGGCTCCAAGCTGAGCGGCGGAATGTACATAGAAGGGAGCGGCGGCGATTCACAGCAGATGCACAGTTGAAGGCTGATTTAAATTTCAGACATCCAGTGAACCACACTTTTACATGAAGCCAGTGCAAGTTGATGGTGCTGCATCGGGCCTCCAGCTCAGTGGCAGAATGTACTGTAATGACTGGATGATGGCTGTGGTTTTACCTGCAGATTTACAGTTTGTAGAGACACCTGTGCATATATTGCAATCAAAAATCAAGTAAGGTCAAAGACAACTGGGGTGATTCCTGGAGTACCGTTTGTTTTATGTGCACCTCCATGCAGTGTAAGGCAACCATGTTATTTTATTTTTCAGTTGGATGTTAAGGGTGGGCCAACTCCTTGCAGAGATTTTCACTCCTGTGAAAATCAGCCCCTGTGTATCTTTCAGATGGGCAGTATAGAGGAGACATGAATATCTCCTCCTTACTGCCACCCCTGGGTGTGTTTGTCCTCCCAGGGGTGTGAGTGGCGGAGACAGAGAATTTGGCACCTTGCCAGCCTTTGCATTGTATTAATATAGATGTAGCATATTTGTTTCTACAGCCAAAAATCATAACCTTACGCTTATCTACATAAAATGTAATCTGCCACTTTTCTGCCCATTCACTCAGTTTTCACTCAGTTTATCTAAATCCTCGTGCAAAGAAAAAAACATCCATTCCTGTATGTATTTCCTTGCACAGCTTAGTGTCATCAGCAAGGATTGAGACTGAATTTTGACCTTGTTCCCTGGTTCAAGAGTTAACATCTTCACATACTCACAGATGTACATAGACACACAGACACACATAGGAACATACACATAATCACAGACACACAGAGACACACACACACACACACACACAGACACACAGGCACAACACAGGCACACACAGGGACACATACAGAAACACACATGCGCACACACACACACAAACACCGCACACAGGCACACAGACACACACACACACACATATACACATGCACTCATCCACATAAATATAAACACAGACAGACACACATTCACACAGATATACAGACACACACAGGCACACATACACACACATATATAAACAGACACACACTGGCACACATGCACACACATACACATATATACAGACACTACCCTAATGTAACCTAACAGATACTACCCTAATGTACCCTAACAGATACTGACCTAATGTAACCCAACAGACATCACCCTAATGTAACCTAACAGACACTACCCTAATGTACCCTAACAGATACTACCCTAATGTAACCTAACAGACACTAACCTAATGTAACCTAACAGACACTACCCTAATGTACCCTAACAGATACTACCCTAATGTAACCTAACAGATACTAACCTAATGTAACCTAACAGACACTACCCTAATGTAACCTAACAGACACTACCCTAATGTACCCAAACAGATACTACCCTAATGTAACCTAACAGATAATACCCTAATGTAACCTAACAGACACCACCCTAATGTAACCTAACGAATACTACCCTAATGTACCCTAACAGACACTACCCTAATGTAACCTAACAGACACCACCCTAATGTAACCTAACGGATACTACCCTAATGTAACCTAACAGATACTACCCTAATGTACCCTAACAGACACTACCCTAATGTACCCTAACAGATACTAACCTAATGTAACCTAACAGATACTACCCTAATGTACCCTAACAGACACTACCCTAATGTAACCTAACAGACACTACCCTAATGTAACATAACAGATACTAACCTAATGTACCCTAACAGATACTACCCTAATGTAACCTAACATATACTACCCTAATGTACCCTAACAGACACTACCCTAATGTAACCTAACAGATACTACCCTAATGTAACCTAACAGACACTAACCTAATGTAACCTAACAGACACTACCCTAATGTACCCTAACAGACACTACCCTAATGTACCCTAACAGACACTACCCTAATGTAACATAACAGATACTACCCTAATGTAACCTAACAAACACTATCCTAATGTACCCTAACAGATACTACCCTAATGTAACCTAACAGACACTACCCTAATGTAACATAACAGACATCACCCTAATGTACCCTAACAGATACTACCCTAATGTACCCTAACAGATACTACCCTAATGTAACCTAACAGACACCACCCTAATGTAACCTAACAGACACTACCCTAATGTAACCTAACAGATACTACCCTAATGTAACCTAACAGATACTACCCTAATGTAATCCAACATACACTACCCTAATGTACCCTAACAGACACTACCCTAATGTACCCTAACAGATACTACCCTAATGTAACCTAACAGACACTACCCTAATGTAACCTAACAGATACTAACCTAATGTAACCTAACAGACACTACCCTAATGTAACCTAACAGATACTACCCTAACGTAACATAACAGACACTACCCTAATGTACCCTAACAGACACTACCCTAATGTACCCTAACAGATACTACCCTAATGTAACCTAACAAACACTATCCTAATGTAACCTAACAGACACTACCCTAATGTAACCTAACGGATACTACCCTAATGTAACCTAACAGACACTACCCTAATGTAACCTAACAGACACCACCCTAATGTAACCTAACATACACTACCCTAATGTAACCTAACATACACTAACCTAATGTAACCTAACAGACACTACCCTAATGTAACCTAACAGATACTACCCTAATGTAACATAACAGACACTACCCTAATGTACCCTAACAGACACTACCCTAATGTACCCTAACAGATACTACCCTAATGTAACCTAACAAACACTATCCTAATGTAACCTAACAGACACTACCCTAATGTAACCTAACGGATACTACCCTAATGTAACCTAACAGATACTAACCTAATGTAACCTAACAGACACTACCCTAATGTAACCTAACAGATACTAACCTAATGTAACCTAACAGATACTGACCTAATGTAACCTAACAGACACTACCCTAATGTAACCTAACAGACACTACCCTAATGTAACCTAACAGACACTAACCTAATGTAACCTAACAGACACTAACCTAATGTAACCTAACAGATACTACCCTAATGTAACCTAACAGATACTACCCTAATGTACCCTAACAGATACTACCCTAATGTAACCTAACAGATACTACCCTAATGTAACCTAACAGACACTACCCTAATGTAACCTAACAGATACTACCCTAATGTACCCTAACAGATACTACCCTAATGTACCCTAACAGACACTACCCTAATGTAACCTAACAGATACTACCCTAATGTAACCTAACAGATACTACCCTAATGTAACCTAACAGATACTAACCTAATGTAACCTAACAGACACTAACCTAATGTAACCTAACAGATACTAACCTAATGTAACCTAACAGATACTAACCTAATGTAACCTAACAGATACTACCCTAATGTACCCTAACAGATACTACCCTAATGTAACCTAACAGATACTACCCTAATGTAACCTAACAGATACTACCCTAATGTACCCTAACAGATACTACCCTAATGTAACCTAACAGATACTAACCTAATGTAACCTAACAAACACTAACCTAATGTAACCTAACAGATACTAACCTAATGTAACCTAACAGATACTAACCTAATGTAACCTAACAGATACTACCCTAATGTAACCTAACTGATACTAACCTAATGTAACCTAACAGATACTAACCTAATGTAACCTAACAGATACTACCCTAATGTACCCTAACAGATACTACCCTAATGTAACATAACAGATACTAACCTAATGTACCCTAACAGATACTACCCTAATGTACCCTAACAGATACTACCCTAATGTAACATAACAGATACTAACCTAATGTAACCTAACAGACACTACCCTAATGTAACCTAACAGACACTACCCTAATGTAACCTAACAGATACTAACCTAATGTAACCTAACAGATACTAACCTAATGTAACCTAATGAATACTAACCTAATGTAACCTAACAGATACTACCCTAATGTAACCTAACAGATACTACCCTAATGTACCCTAACAGATACTGACCTAATGTAACCTAACAGACACTACCCTAATGTAACCTAACAGACACTACCCTAATGTAACCTAACAGATACTAACCTAATGTAACCTAACAGATACTAACCTAATGTAACCTAATGAATACTAACCTAATGTAACCTAACAGATACTACCCTAATGTAACCTAACAGATACTGACCTAATGTAACCTAACAGACATCACCCTAATGTACCCTAACATACACTACCCTAATGTACCCTAACAGACACTACCCTAATGTACCCTAACAGATACTGACCTAATGTACCCTAACAGACACTACCCTAATGTACCCTAACAGATACTGACCTAATGTAACCTAACAGATACTACCCTAATGTAACCTAACAGATACTACCCTAATGTACCCTAACAGACACTACCCTAATGTAACCTAACAGACACTACCCTAATGTAACCTAACATACACTAACCTAATGTAACCTAACAGACACTAACCTAATGTAACCTAACAGATACTACCCTAATGTAACCTAACAGACACTACCCTAATGTAACCTAACATACACTAACCTAATGTAACCTAACAGACACTAACCTAATGTAACCTAACAGATACTACCCTAATGTAACCTAACAGACACTACCCTAATGTAACCTAACAGACACTAACCTAATGTAACCTAACAGACACTAACCTAATGTAACCTAACAGATACTACCCTAATGTAACCTAACAGATACTAACCTAATGTAACCTAACAGACACTACCCTAATGTAACCTAACATACACTAACCTAATGTAACCTAACAGACACTAACCTAATGTAACCTAACAGATACTACCCTAATGTAACCTAACAGACACTACCCTAATGTAACCTAACAGACACTAACCGAATGTAACCTAACAGATACTACCCTAATGTAACCTAACAGATACTACCCTAATGTACCCTAACAGATACTACCCTAATGTAACCTAACAGATACTACCCTAATGTAACCTAACAGACACTACCCTAATGTAACCTAACAGATACTACCCTAATGTACCCTAACAGATACTACCCTAATGTACCCTAACAGACACTACCCTAATGTAACCTAACAGATACTACCCTAATGTAACCTAACAGATACTACCCTAATGTAACCTAACAGATACTAACCTAATGTAACCTAACAGACACTAACCTAATGTAACCTAACAGATACTAACCTAATGTAACCTAACAGATACTAACCTAATGTAACCTAACAGATACTACCCTAATGTACCCTAACAGATACTACCCTAATGTAACCTAACAGATACTACCCTAATGTACCCTAACAGATACTACCCTAATGTAACCTAACAGATACTAACCTAATGTAACCTAACAGACACTAACCTAATGTAACCTAACAGATACTAACCTAATGTAACCTAACAGATACTAACCTAATGTAACCTAACAGATACTACCCTAATGTAACCTAACTGATACTAACCTAATGTAACCTAACAGACACTACCCTAATGTAACCTAACAGACACTACCCTAATGTAACCTAACAGATACTAACCTAATGTAACCTAACAGATACTAACCTAATGTAACCTAATGAATACTAACCTAATGTAACCTAACAGATACTACCCTAATGTAACCTAACAGATACTACCCTAATGTACCCTAACAGATACTGACCTAATGTAACCTAACAGACACTACCCTAATGTAACCTAACAGACACTACCCTAATGTAACCTAACAGATACTAACCTAATGTAACCTAACAGATACTAACCTAATGTAACCTAATGAATACTAACCTAATGTAACCTAACAGATACTACCCTAATGTACCCTAGCAGATACTGACCTAATGTAACCTAACAGACATCACCCTAATGTACCCTAACATACACTACCCTAATGTACCCTAACAGACACTACCCTAATGTACCCTAACAGATACTGACCTAATGTACCCTAACAGACACTACCCTAATGTACCCTAACAGACACTACCCTAATGTACCCTAACAGATACTGACCTAATGTAACCTAACAGATACTACCCTAATGTAACCTAACAGATACTACCCTCATGTACCCTAACAGACACTACCCTAATGTAACCTAACAGATACTACCCTAATGTACCCTAACAGATACTACCCTAATGTAACCTAACAGACACCACCCTAATGTAACCTAACAGACACTACCCTAATGTACCCTAACAGACACTACCCTAATGTAACCTAACAAACACTACCCTAATGTAACATAACAGATACTACCCTAATGTAACCTAACAAACACTATCCTAATGTACCCTAACAGATACTACCCTAATGTAACCTAACAGACACTACCCTAATGTAACATAACAGACATCACCCTAATGTACCCTAACAGATACTACCCTAATGTACCCTAACAGATACTACCCTAATGTAACCTAACAGACACCACCCTAATGTAACCTAACAGACACTACCCTAATGTACCCTAACAGACACTACCCTAATGTAACCTAACAGATACTACCCTAATGTAACCTAACAGATACTACCCTAATGTAACCTAACATACACTACCCTAATGTACCCTAACAGACACTACCCTAATGTACCCTAACAGATACTACCCTAATGTAACCTAACAGACACTACCCTAATGTAACCTAACAGATACTAACCTAATGTGACCTAACAGACACTACCCTAATGTAACCTAACAGATACTACCCTAATGTAACATAACAGACACTACCCTAATGTACCCTAACAGACACTACCCTAATGTACCCTAACAGATACTACCCTAATGTAACCTAACAAACACTATCCTAATGTAACCTAACAGACACTACCCTAATGTAACCTAACGGAAACTACCCTAATGTAACCTAACAGATACTAACCTAATGTAACCTAACAGACACTACCCTAATGTAACCTAACAGACACTACCCTAATGTAACCTAACAGATACTAACCTAATGTAATCTAACAGATAC
Organism: Rhinophrynus dorsalis; assembly: GCA_037306005.1. Lineage (NCBI taxonomy): Eukaryota > Metazoa > Chordata > Amphibia > Anura > Rhinophrynidae > Rhinophrynus > Rhinophrynus dorsalis. Next base: position 15,383,208 of record CM074722.1, read on the forward strand.
TGACCTAATGTAACCTAACAGATACTGACCTAATGTAACCTAACAGACACTACCCTAATGTAACCTAACAGACACTACCCTAATGTAACCTAACAGACACTAACCTAATGTAACCTAACAGACACTAACCTAATGTAACCTAACAGATACTACCCTAATGTAACCTAACAGATACTACCCTAATGTACCCTAACAGATACTACCCTAATGTAACCTAACAGATACTACCCTAATGTAACCTAACAGATACTGACCTAATGTAACCTAACAGACACTACCCTAATGTAACCTAACTGACACTACCCTAATGTAACCTAACAGATTCTAACCTAATGTAACCTAACAGACACTAACCTAATGTAACCTAACAGATACTAACCTAATGTAACCTAACAGATACTACCCTAATGTAACCTAACTGATACTAACCTAATGTAACCTAACAGACACTACCCTAATGTAACCTAACAGACACTACCCTAATGTAACCTAACAGACACTACCCTAATGTAACCTAACAGATACTAACCTAATGTACCCTAACAGATACTAACCTAATGTAACCTAATGAATACTAACCTAATGTAACCTAACAGATACTACCCTAATGTAACCTAACAGATACTACCCTAATGTATCCTAACAGATACTGACCTAATGTAACCTAACAGACACTACCCTAATGTAACCTAACAGACACTACCCTAATGTAACCTAACATACACTGACCTAATGTAACCTAACAGATACTACCCTAATGTAACCTAACAGACACTACCCTAATGTAACCTAACAGACACTACCCTAATGTAACCTAACAGACACTACCCTAATGTAACCTAACATACACTGACCTAATGTAACCTAACAGACACTACCCTAATGTAACCTAACAGACACTACCCTAATGTACCCTAACAGATACTAACCTAATGTAACCTAACAGACACTACCTTAATGTAACCTAACAGATACTACCCTAATGTAACCTAACATACACTAACCTAATGTAACCTAACAGATACTAACCTAATGTAACCTAACAGACACTACCTTAATGTAACCTAACAGATACTAACCTAATGTAACCTAACAGATACTACCCTAATGTAACCTAACAGATACTACCCTAATGTAACCTAACATACACTAACCTAATGTAACCTAACAGATACTACCCTAATGTAACCTAACAGACACTAACCTAATGTAACCTAACAGACACTAACCTAATGTAACCTAACAGACACTACCCTAATGTACCCTAACAGACACTACCCTAATGTACCCTAACAGACACTACCCTAATGTAACCTAACAGACACTACCCTAATGTACCCTAACAGACACTACCCTAATGTACCCTAACAGATACTACCCTAATGTACCCTAACAGACACTACCCTAATGTACCCTAACAGACACTACACTAATGTAACCTAACAGATACTACCCTAATGTAACCTAACATACACTACCCTAATGTAACCTAACAGATACTACCCTAATGTAACCTAACAGATACTACCCTAATGTACCCTAACAGACACTACCCTAATGTACCCTAACAGATACTACCCTAATGTAACCTAACAGATACTACCCTAATGTAGCCTAACATACACTACCCTAATGTAACCTAACAGACACTAACCTAATGTAACCTAACAGACACTACCCTAATGTAACCTAACAGATACTAACCTAATGTACCCTAACAGATACTAACCTAATGTACCCTAACAGATACTAACCTAATGTAACCTAACAGATACTACCCTAATGTAACCTAACAGATACTACCCTAATGTACCCTAACAGATACTACCCTAATGTAACCTAACATACACTACCCTAATGTAACCTAACAGACACTAACCTAATGTAACCTAACAGATACTAACCTAATGTAACCTAACAGACACTACCCTAATGTACCCTAACAGATACTACCCTAATGTAACCTAACAGATACTAACCTAATGTAACCTAACAGACACTACCCTAATGTAACCTAACAGATACTACCCTAATGTAACCTAACAGACACTACCCTAATGTAACCTAACAGACACTACCCTAATGTACCCTAACAGATACTACCCTAATGTAACCTAACAGATACTACCCTAATGTAACCTAACAGATACTACCCTAATGTAACCTAACAGACACTACCCTAATGTAACCTAACAGACACTACCCTAATGTACCCTAACAGATACTACCCTAATGTAACCTAACAGATACTACCCTAATGTAACCTAACAGATACTACCCTAATGTAACCTAACAGATACTACCCTAATGTAACCTAACAGACACTACCCTAATGTACCCTAACAGACACTACCCTAATGTACCCTAACAGACACTAACCTAATGTAACCTAACAGACACTACCCTAATGTAACCTAACAGATACTACCCTAATGTACCCTAACAGATACTACCCTAATGTACCCTAACAGACACTACCCTAATGTATCCTAACAGATACTACCCTAATGTAACCTAACATACACTACCCTAATGTAACCTAACATACACTAACCTAATGTAACCTAACAGATACTAACCTAATGTACCCTAACAGACACTACCCTAATGTACCCTAACAGATACTACCCTAATGTACCCTAACAGACACTACCCTAATGTAACCTAACATACACTAACCTAATGTAACCTAACAGATACTAACCTAATGTAACCTAACAGATACTACCCTAATGTAACCTAACAGATACTAACCTAATGTAACCTAACAGATACTACCCTAATGTACCCTAACAGACACTACACTAATGTAACCTAACAGATACTACCCTAATGTAACCTAACATACACTACCCTAATGTAACCTAACAGATACTACCCTAATGTAACCTAACAGATACTACCCTAATGTACCCTAACAGACACTACCCTAATGTACCCTAACAGATACTACCCTAATGTAACCTAACATACACTACCCAAATGTAACCTAACAGATACTACCCTAATGTAACCTAACATACACTACCCTAATGTAACCTAACAGACACTAACCTAATGTACCCTAACAGATACTACCCTAATGTAACCTAACATACACTACCCTAATGTAACCTAACAGACACTAACCTAATGTAACCTAACAGATACTACCCTAATGTAACCTAACAGACACTAACCTAATGTAACCTAACAGATACTACCCTAATGTAACCTAACAGACACTAACCTAATGTAACCTAACAGATACTACCCTAATGTAACCTAACAGATAGTGTTGAGCGAGCATGCTCGGCCGATGCTCGGATCGGCTCGAGCATCGCTCTGCTCGGCACATGGCGGTACTCGTACGAGTACCGCATGTGCTCGCCCGCCATGTTCGGGTCTCCTCCCCACACGTTTTGCGGCTGCTGCGCAGCCAATAAACGTGCAGGGAGGCTCTGACATCGGTGTAATGCCAGCAGCCATGTTGGCTGCTGGCATTACACTGATTGGCTGTCCAGAACCCGTGGTCGGGTGCTGTATAGCACCTGACCATCGAGTTCGGCTCAGTCTGAGCCAGGGAGAGCTGAGGATAGGAAGGGAAAGGCAGTGTAGGGAGGAAAAAAACAAAAATTGTGAAAAAAAAGAACCAAAAGTCCTTTTTAGGACTACTGTGTGTGGGGGCAGCAGGTTATTTTGTGTGGGGGGAAAAAAAAAAAAAAAAAAAAAAAAAAAATATTCTGTTTAGTGTGAAAAGTTGCAGATTAGAGCACATTCTGTTTAGTGTGCACAGTTGCAGATTAGAGCACATTCTGTTTAGTGTGCAAAGTTGCAGATTAGAGCACATTCTGTTTAGTGTGCAAAGTTGCAGATTAGAGCACATTCTGTTAAGTCTTCAAACTAAAATATCAAAGTCACATATTCCATTCAGTGTGCGTCGCCGCAGTTTAGCAGCACATTCTGTGTACTGTGCAGAGTTGCAGAATAGGAAGAAATACTGTTAAGTCTTCAAACTAAAATATCAAAGTCACATATTCCATTCAGTGTGCTTCGCCGCAGTTTAGCAGCACATTCTGTGTACTGTGCAGAGTTGCAGAATAGGAAGAAATACTGTTAAGTTTTCAAACTCAAATATTAAAGTCACATATTCCATTCAGTGTGCTTCGCCGCAGTTTAGCAGCACATTCTGTGTACTGTGCAGAGTTGCAGAATAGGAAGAAATACTGTTAAGTCTTCAAACTAAAATATGAAAGTCACATATTCCATTCAGTGTGCTTCGCCGCAGTTTAACAGCACTTCTGTGTACTCTGCAGAGTTGCAGAATAGTAAGAAATAGTGTTAAGTTTTCAAACTCAAATATCAAAGTCACATATTCCATTCAGTGTGTATCACCGCCGTTTAGCAGCCTATTCTGTGTACTCTGCACAGTTGCAGAATAGTAAGAAATACTGTTAAGTTTTCAAACTCAAATATTAAAGTCACATATTCCATTCAGTGTGTTTCACCGCCGTTTAGCAGCCTATTCTGTGTACTCTGCACAGTTGCAGAATAGTAAGAAATACTGTTAAGTTTTCAAACTCAAATATTAAAGTCACATATTCCATTCAGTGTGTTTCACCGCCGTTTAGCAGCCTATTCTGTGTACTCTGCACAGTTGCAGAATAGTAAGAAATACTGTTAAGTTTTCAAACTCAAATATTAAAGTCACATATTCCATTCAGTGTGTATCACCGCCGTTTAGCAGCCTATTCTGTGTACTCTGCACAGTTGCAGAATAGTAAGAAATACTGTTAAGTTTTCAAACTCAAATATTAAAGTCACATATTCCATTCAGTGTGTTTCACCGCCGTTTAGCAGCCTATTCTGTGTACTCTGCACAGTTGCAGAATAGTAAGAAATACTGTTAAGTTTTCAAACTCAAATATTAAAGTCACATATTCCATTCAGTGTGTATCACCGCCGTTTAGCAGCCTATTCTGTGTACTCTGCAGAGTTGCAGAATAGTAAGAAATAGTGTTAAGTTTTCAAACTCAAATATCAAAGTCACATATTCCATTCAGTGTGTATCACCGCCGTTTAGCAGCCTATTCTGTGTACTCTGCAGAGTTGCAGAATAGTAAGAAATAGTGTTAAGTTTTCAAACTCAAATATCAAAGTCACATATTCCATTCAGTGTGTATCACCGCCGTTTAGCAGCCTATTCTGTGTACTCTGCACAGTTGCAGAATAGTAAGAAATACTGTTAAGTTTTCAAACTCAAATATCAAAGTCACATATTCCATTCAGTGTGTATCACCGCCGTTTAGCAGCCTATTCTGTGTACTCTGCACAGTTGCAGAATAGTAAGAAATACTGTTAAGTTTTCAAACTCAAATATTAAAGTCACATATTCCATTCAGTGTGTTTCACCGCCGTTTAGCAGCCTATTCTGTGTACTCTGCACAGTTGCAGAATAGTAAGAAATACTGTTAAGTTTTCAAACTCAAATATTAAAGTCACATATTCCATTCAGTGTGTGTCTCCGCAGTTTAGCAGCCTATTCTGTGTACTCTGCAGAGTTGCAGAATAGGAAGAAATACTGTTAAGTTTTCAAACTCAAATATTAAAGTCACATATTCTGTGTAAGATGAAGAAGGCGGGTAAAAAGGGACGGGGAAGTGGACGTGATCCTGAAAGTTCAGGGCGCGGGTCAGGACGCGGAGAAACTGTGCCTGGTGCCAGAGCACAAGAAAGAAAGACATCCACCATACCTAGCTTCATGTCTAATTTTACAGGGCGTCGCAGGACATCACTCTCGAGGTCCGACCACTGCGAACAGGTGGTCGGTTGGATGACAGCTGATACTGCTTCCAGTCGGTTAAGCACCACCCTGTCTTCCACCAAGTCCACTCTCAGTAGCCAAGAGTCTGGTCAACATAATCCTCACTCTGATCATCCTTCCTCCCACCATACACGGTCTGGTCAAAGAAGTGATCCCACACTGGGATATAGTGAGGAGCTCGTCTCATCACCAATCCTTCATTTGACCCTCTCTCCAAGCACGCTTGCAGAGGAACATGACATCTTATGCCCTGATTCACAACCTCTAGAGGCTACCCAATCACAAGAAGATGACAGATGTGAACGGCATTTAAGGTCAAAGGAAGTAGTGGATGATGATGATGATGATGAGACACAGTTGCCATTAAATCAACCACTATTTCCGTCTCAAGACCTTGTTGAGGAGAATGTTATACAGTTGTCAATGACTGAGTATGTGGTGGGATCAAGACTTGAGGAGGATGATCAGAGTGAGGAAGTGGAGGAGGACTTGGTGGACGATGAGGTGACTGACCCCACCTGGGAAGGTGTAGAGCCGAGCGATGTCAGCAGTCCTGAGGGTGAGCCATCTGCAGCACCGCAACAGGCTGGAAGAGGCAGTGGTGTGGCTACAGAAAGAAGGCGGACCGCACCAAACCGGCCCGCAAATGTTCCACGGAGCACCCCCTTGCGTAAATCTACCTTGCCAAAGGGTAGGTGTTCCGCGGTATGGCGTTTTTTTAAGGAAAGTGCGGACGACAAAAGAATTGTAGTTTGCAACCTGTGCCACACCAGAATGAGCCGAGGCATGAACACTAGAAACCTCACCACCACCAGCATGATCCGACACATGGCATCCAAGCACCGTAGTAAGTGGGAGGAACGCCTGGATCGCCCATCTGTGTCTGCAGGCCACACCACTGCCTCCTCTTCCCCTGTTTTCGGTGCCGGCCAATCGCCTGTCGAAGGCGCAGGCCCGCATACCTCCCGCCCTGCACCTGTACCATCTGAAGCACCATCAGCGACCACATCCACTTCCCTGTCCCAGCACAGCGTCCAAATGTCGTTACCCCAGGCATTTGAGCGCAAGAGAAAGTACCCAGCCACCCACCCACAGGCCATAGCACTAACCTCACACCTTTCAAAATTACTGGCCATCGAAATGCTGCCATTTAGGCTTGTGGACACTGAGTCCTTCCGCAGCCTGATGGCAGCAGCTGTCCCTCGGTACGCGGTCCCCAGCCGCCACTACTTTTCCCGGTGTGCCATCCCCGCATTACACCACCATGTGTCCCGTAACATCACCCGTGCCCTGACCAACGCAGTTACTGGGAAGGTCCACTTAACGACTGACACATGGACAAGTGCTTGTGGCCAGGGACGCTACATTTCCCTGACGGCACACTGGGTGAATGTCGTGGAGGCTGGGAGCGACTCGGACCCTGGGATGGCACGGGTGCTACCCACGCCGAGGATTGCGGGCCCTACCTCCATCAGGGTTTCCACCAGCACCTACGTTATTGGCTCCTCCTCCTCCGTTTCCACCTCCGAATTCTCTACACGCAGCGCCACTCCCCCATCAGCCAGTAGCTGGAAGCAGTGTAGCACTGCAGTGGGGAAGCGTCAACAGGCCGTGCTGAAGCTGATCTGCCTTGGGGACAAACAGCACACGGCCTCAGAGCTGTTGCAGGGGATTAGTCACCAGACCGAGCAGTGGCTCTCGCCACTCAACCTGCAACCAGGCATGGTTGTGTGTGATAATGGGCGTAACTTGGTGGCGGCTTTGGAGCTCGGCAAGCTCACACACGTACCATGCCTAGCGCATGTATTTAATTTAGTGGTGCAGCGATTTCTAAAAACCTACCCCAATGTGCATGATCTCTTGACCAAGGTGCGCCGCGTGTGTGCACATTTCCGTAAGTCATCAACAGCTTCAGCCGGCCTGTTGAAGCTGCAGCAGCGCTTACAATTGCCAGCTCACCGGCTGCTGTGTGACGTGAGCACGCGCTGGAACTCCACCTTCCACATGTTGGCCCGGCTTTGTGAGCAGCAGAGGGCAGTAGTGGAGTACCAGCTGTTACACGGTCGTCGCCTCTCCGTTCAACTTCCTGTAATCAGAAGTGAGGAGTGGGAATGGATGTCAGACCTCTGTGAGGTTTTACGCAATTTTGAGGAATCGACACAGATGGTGAGCGGCGATAACGCTATTATCAGTGTAACCATCCCACTTCTGTGTCTACTGAAACGCTCGCTGCTCACAATTAAAACCGACGCTTTGCATGTGGAAGAGGTGGAAATGGGGGAGGAAGAGCTTACACAAGGTGATAGCCAGAGCACCCTCACTTCGTCTTCTCAGCGACAATTGGAGGAGGCGGAGGAGGAGGAGGAGGAGGAAGACACGGTTGCCTCCGCTACAGAGGGTAGCCATGGAACTTTAGTTCCATCTCTTCAGCGTGGGTGGGCAGAAGAGGAGGAAGAGGATGAGGAGATTGAGAGTCATCCTCCTGGTGAGGACAGCGAAATCTTGACTGTTGGTACTCTGGCACACATGGCTGACTTTATGTTAGGCTGCCTTTCCCGTGACCCACGCGTTATACGCATTTTAAACAACACGGATTACTGGGTGTTCACCCTTCTGGACCCCCGCTACAAAGAGAATTTCTCATCTCTCATTCCTCCGGTGGAGAGGACAAGCAAAATGGTGCAATACCAGAAGGTTCTTGTCGAAAAATTGCTCCAAAATTTTCCATCTGACAACGCTGGCGGCAGAGTACGTGCTACCTTGGCCAACCGAGAAGGGGAGAAAAGGGGAGCACACAGCAGTTCCGAGAAAGGCAGGGCAACACTCTCCAAGGCGTGGGACACCTTCATGACACCCCGCCAGCACCCTCACCCTGATGCGCAGCCTAGTGTCACAAGGAGGGAAAAGTTTTGGAAGATGGTGAAGGAGTACGTAGCAGACCGTGTCAGCGTCCTCAATGATCCCTCTGTGCCTTACAACTACTGGGTGTCCAAGCTGGACACGTGGTATGAACTGGCACTCTACGCCTTGGAGGTGCTGGCCTGCCCTGCCGCCAGCGTTCTGTCTGAGCGGGTATTTAGTGCTGCTGGTGGCATCATAACAGATAAGCGTATCCGCCTTTCCACCGACAATGCTGATAGGTTGACACTTATAAAAATGAACAAGGCCTGGATTTCCCCTGACTTCTCCACTCCACTGGAGGAAAGCCCCGGGGGAACATAAACTCACTTTATATATGTTATTTACAATGATGGGAATACTCTGTATTCCCATTCACCCCTTCCACCCAAAAAACGGGTATATGGTTGACTCTTAATCTTCTCATCCTCCTCCTCCTCTTCCATATGCCCTGTGCTATAATTTTTATATAGGGCCAGCTCACCAGCGGGCCCTGTGATATAATTTTTATATAGGGCCAGCTCACCAGCGGGCCCTGTGATATAATTTTTATATAGGGTCAGCTCACCAGCGGGCCCTGTTTGCCAATTTTTATATAGGTCAGCTCACCAGCGGGCCTTCTCATATAATGTTTTATTGGGTCAGCTCTCTAGCGGGCCCTCTCATATAATGTTTTATAGTGTCAGCTCACTAGCAGGCCTTCGCATGTAATGTTTAGGATGGTCAGCTCTGCAGCAGACCCTCACCCATAATGTTTTAGATGGTCAGCTCAGCGCACGTTTCCCTCTTAATCATGGCCTCAGTTCAATAAAATCAAGGAAATTTTTGGAAGAATTTGCCTCTGTGCACGTTTCCCTCTTAATCATGGCCTCAGTTCTGAAAATCAAGGAAATTTTTGGGAGAATTTGCCTCTGCGCACGTTTCCCTCTTAATCATGGCCTCAGTTCTGAAAATCAAGGAAATTTTTGGGAGAATTTGGCTCTGCGCACGTTTCCCTCTTAATCATGGCCTCAGTTCTGAAAATCAAGGAAATTTTTGGGAGAATTTGCCTCTGCGCACGTTTCCCTCTTAATCATGGCCTCACTTCCGAAAATCAAGGACATTTTTGGCAGAATTTGCAGATGATATACAAGTAAATATACAGCAAATATTGTTTGGTAACAATTTTTCGCCTAAAGTCGTTTTTATTTTCCTTTTTGTGTGTTTTATGGTCAGTCTGTAAAAATGGCGTACTACGGGCGAAAGATCGTTCCCAGCAGCGATGTTGGAGTCCAAGATGCATCCAGACATCCTCCCTATGCTGTCCCTGAACCATTTCTGTGGTGTTTCCATCCTTTTCTTCCCTTTTCCTATGGACCAGGCACCCTCCCCTCATCAGAGCAGGGGGTGCCTGGTGTAATGCTCGAGTCCTCCCATTGACTTCAATGGGGCTCGGGTGCTCGGCCGAGCACTCGAGCCTCAGGGGGTGCTCGGTCAGAGCACCCGAACACCCGAGCATTGGGGTGCTCGCTCATCACTACTAACAGACACTACCCTAATGTAACCTAACGAATACTACCCTAATGTACCCTAACAGATACTACCCTAATGTAACCTAACAGATATTACCCTAATGTACCCTAACAGATACTAACCTAATGTAACCTAACAGATACTACCCTAATGTAACCTAACAGATACTACCCTAATGTAACCTAACATACACTACCCTAATGTAACCTAACAGATACTAACCTAATGTAACCTAACAGACACTACCCTAATGTAACCTAACAGATACTAACCTAATGTAACCTAACAGATACTACCCTAATGTAACCTAACATACACTACCCTAATGTAACCTAACAGATACTACCCTAATGTACCCTAACAGATACTACCCTAATGTAACCTAACAGACACTAACCTAATGTAACCTAACAGACACTACCCTAATGTAACCTAACAGATACTAACCTAATGTAACCTAACAGATACTAACCTAACATAATCTAACAGATGCTAACCTAATGTAACCTAACAGATACTAACCTAATGTAACCTAACAGATACTAACCTAACATAATCTAACAGATACTACCCTAATGTACCCTAACAGATACTACCCTAATGTAACCTAACAGATACTAACCTAATGTAACCTAACAGATACTAACCTAACATAATCTAACAGATACTACCCTAATGTACCCTAACAGATACTACCCTAATGTAACCTAACTGATACTAACCTAATGTAACCTAACTGATACTAACCTAACATAATCTAATAGACACTACCCTAATGTAACCCAAGAGATACTCACCTGCCAAAATGTTGCAGGTGCCATTTTGATGCCCACAGTGTTGTGTACGTGCCTGAATGAAGCTCGGCATGTAGACAGTGCCATTTGAATAGGATACTGATAAACTGAAGATCCCCCTTTTGCCTTTTGGGTTCATTGATTTAAAAGGGGCTTTTAACCCTTAATTGCTAGAGATGTATCCAAACCATTATGAATTAAAGCGCTAAAGACCTCTCCCGCATTTTCATCTCTAACCCTTTGAGTGCCAGAGGAGTATGCAATGCATGGCTTCGCAATGCGATGTGTACCCCTCTGGCACTCAAAGGGTTAACATTTTGCAAGTGCTCTTAGCGCAGAGAATGTAGTTTCATGCACTAGGAGGTTTATACGTGAACAGTTGTTTCCAGCGGGAAACTAGCAACAAATATACGTCTGCAAAACTTTTATGCATTTCCGCCAATGTCCCGGAATATATATCGCTCTGTAAAATAATCAGCTATAAGTACAGGATTCATAAAAGAATCCATTTAGCATATCGCTTGAAATGGGTTGTAACGCTCCACTTCCAACCATTTGACTTTTACCGTCTCTCAGTTTATGTCTAATACTCTCCTGTGGATCTTTAAACAGTACAGATTAGACCCAGTGTACAGTGAAATAGGAAGCTTGCCGGGGCTTTATAAGCCAGCAAAGTCTTCATTTGCAAATGTAATAGTGCTGTAAAACTGATCTATCATTTGGAAAATGAAAAATGCATGTCACACTTTGCTAAAATCAAATTACCTTGTCTTTCGGTCAGTGACAAAAGTCAAAGCTATTTTTAAAGGAGCAGTAAATGGTAAAAAACATTTACTGCTCCTTTAAAGGGGAACTACCACCCCACACAGTCTTTACCTTCACTAAGTCCCCATCTGGGGACTGACAGTCACATCAGAATCCTTTTGCACTTCTTTCACCACACCTTGTACCTGCACTTATAATACTCCTCCTACTGTCTCTGTTTGTCAATATGAATTCAGCCTAGATTGTAAGCTCCTTGGGGCAGGGTCCCTTTCCTAGTGTGTGATTCCCTTGCTGCACTTTCCCTCACAAATAATGTAATGATTGTACTTAACCTTAATGCTCTGAACTCAGTTATGTTGTTTTTTGTGTTGTATTATTTCAACTTCTGTTAAGCGCTGTGTACATGTATGGCGCTATATAAATAAAGATACATACATACATACATCTGGTGACTAGCTGCTTAGTAGCGCTAGTCACCAGAATTATTACCTTATTTAATAGATTTCTGCTCTCTTCCATGAGCGACAGGCAGGACGGATCGTGGACATCTTGCCTTTGTGACGTCCGCGCGCCTGCGCTGTCAGTCCCAGCTGGAGCCAAATGGCTCCTAGCAACGCCTCCTAGAGCCGGATGGGACTGACAGCGCAGGCACACGGACGTCACAATGGAAAGATGTCCGCACTCTGTCCTGCCTGTCAGACGGGAAAGAGAGCAGAAATCTATTAAATAAGGTAAATATTCTGGTGACTAGCGCTACTAAGCAGCTAGTTGCCAGATGGAGACTTAGTGAAGGTAAAGATTGTGTCTGGTGTAGTTCCCCTTTAAGGACCAACTGCAAGCACACGCGGCCGGCACTTAAGGACCACAGACCTTTTTTTTTTTCTTTGTTTCCTGTTCCGGACTCCCCGAACGGCGTTCAGCCGCGGGGGGAGCCCAGAATTCCAAGATGGTCATAGCACGCATGGGTCGTTAAGTCAGGTCTATCCATGACGTGCTATGACCGTCAAGGGTGGTTAAGGGCTTAATGAGTGGTTTCTATCACTGTTCCTTTCGGAAAGGTTACAGGTAACGGTATTGGCATGTCACATATTTTGGTTTACAGTTCTCCTGAGAGATCGCTGTAAACACTAGTGGGGTCTGAAATTGACCGTTCCAAGACCGGAGCGATCTCTCTCAGACTCCCGTTTGGCACATCAGTACATGTCATCAGTCACTGTCATGGCACACCAACCAAGATCAAATTGCTCTTTAAGGGAAGTTTCAAGACCGCTCATCCTTAACGGGTTAATGAAAATCTATATGTTATATGGCTTTTGGCTTTTCCTGCAGAGTAAAACAAGGTCGCTCCCACTACTGTCAGTTGTTTTATTCAAATGTTATAACAGTTCAAATGATCCTGTGACAGTGTGATTACTTCCTGAAAGTTCTAACAGATGACTCAGCAGTTCCTATCATTTTCTATGGGGGAACTGTTTGTCAGTGACTCACCTCTCTCATAGGATGCAACAAAATAACAACTGAAATCTGACACTATAGGGCACTGTTAATGAAAAAAAAACAAGAGTGTAAAGTGAAATAACTATGCATCTTTCAGTGGGAGTACCCTTGTTTTACTTAGCAGGAAAGCCCAGAGGAAGGAAAAGGCTTGGACTGGGAACATTTGACCAGATGGAATAAACCCTTTCTATCTATCTCTCTACTGTATATCTATCTCTCTATCTCATCTCTCTCTCTCATATAAACCTCCTCTCCACTACTAACAACTCACTGACTATTCCACACTACCTGAGCAGTATGATCACTCCAGATCTCCATACTAACTATAACCTCCACTACTAACAACTCACTGACTATTCCACACTACCTGAGCAGTATGATCACTCCAGATCTCCATACTAACTATAACCTCCACTACTAACAACTCACTGACTATTCCACACTACCTGAGCAGTATGATCACTCCAGATCTCCATACTAACTATAACCTCCACTACTAACAACTCACTGACTATTCCACACTACCTGAGCAGTATGATCACTGCAGCTCTCCATACTAACTATAACCTCCACTGCTAACAACTCACTGACTATTCCACACTACCTGAGCAGTATGATCACTCCAGATCTCCCTACTAACTATAACCTCCGCTACTAACAACTCACTGACTATTCCACACTACCTGAGCAGTATGATCACTCCAGATCTCCATACTAACTATAACCTCCACTACTAACAGCTCACTGACTATTCCACACTACCTGAGCAGTATGATCACTCCAGATCTCCATACTAACTATAACCTCCGCTTCACTGCTAACAACTCACTGACTATTCCACACTACCTGAGCTGTATGATCACTCCAGATCTCCATACTAACTATAACCTCCACTGCTAACAACTCACTGACTATTCCACACTACCTGAGCAGTATGATCACTCCAGATCTCCATACTAACTATAACCTCCACTACTAACAACTCACTGACTATTCCACACTATCTGTGCAGTATGATCACTCCAGATCTCTATACTAACTATAACCTCCACTCCACTACTAACAACTCACTGACTATTCCACACTACCTGAGCAGTATGATCACTCCAGATCTCTATACTAACTACAACCTCCACTGCTAACAACTCACTGACTATTCCACACTACCTGAGCAGTATGATCACTCCAGATCTCCATACTAACTATAACCTCCACTCCACTGCTAACAACTCACTGACTATTACACACTACCTGAGCAGTATGATCACTCCAGATCTCCATACTAACTATAACCTCCACTACTAACAACTCACTGACTATTCCACACTACCTGAGCAGTATGATCACTCCAGATCTCCATACTAACTATAACCTCCACTGCTAACAACTCACTGACTATCCCACACTACCTGAGCAGTATGATCACTCCAGATCTCCATAATAACTATAACCTCCACTGCTAACAACTCACTGACTATTCCACACTACCTGAGCAGTATGATCACTCCAGATCTCCATACTAACTATAACCTCCACTCCACTGCTAACAACTCACTGACTATTCCACACTACCTGAGCAGTATGATCACTCCAGATCTCCATAATAACTATAACCTCCACTACTAACAACTCACTGACTATTCCACATTACCTGAGCAGTATGATCACTCCAGATCTCCATACTAACTATAACCTCCACTACTAACAACTCACTGACTATTCCACACTACCTGAGCAGTATGATCACTCCAGATCTCCATACTAACTATAATCTCCACTACTAACAACTCACTGACTATTCCACACTACCTGAGCAGTATGATCACTCCAGATCTCCATACTAACTATAACCTCCACTACACTGCTAACAACTCACTGACTATTCCACACTACCTGAGCAGTATGATCACTCCAGATCTCCATACTAACTATAACCTCCACTGCTAACAACTCACTGACTATTCCACACTACCTGAGCAGTATGATCACTCCAGATCTCCATACTAACTATAACCTCCACTCCACTGCTAACAACTCACTGACTATTCCACACTACCTGAGCAGTATGATCACTCCAGATCTCCATACTAACTATAACCTCCACTGATAACAACTCACTGACTATTCCACATTACCTGAGCAGTATGATCACACCAGATCTCCATACTAACTATAACCTCCACTACTAACAACTCACTGACTATTCCACACTACCTGAGCAGTATAATCACTCCAGATCTCCATACTAACTATAACCTCCACTGATAACAACTCACTGACTATTCCACATTACCTGAGCAGTATGATCACACCAGATCTCCATACTAACTATAACCTCCACTACTAACAACTCACTGACTATTCCACACTACCTGAGCAGTATGATCACTCCAGCTCTCCATACTAACTATAACCTCCACTACTAACAACTCACTGACTATTCCACATTACCTGAGCAGTATGATCACTCCAGATCTCCATACTAACTATAACCTCCACTGCTAACAACTCACTGACTATTCCACACTACCTGAGCAGTATGATCACTCCAGATCTCCATACTAACTATAACCTCCACTGCTAACAACTTACTGACTATTCCACACTACCTGAGCAGTATGATCACTCCAGCTCTCCATACTAACTATAACCTCCGCTACTAACAACTCACTGACTATTCCACACTACCTGAGCAGTATGATCACTCCAGATCTCCATACTAACTATAACCTCCACTACTAACAACTCACTGACTATTCCACAGTACCTGAGCAGTATGATCACTCCAGATCTCCATACTAACTATAACCTCCACTACTAACAACTCACTGACTATTCCACACTACCTGAGCAGTATGATCACTCCAGATCTCCATACTAACTATAACCTCCACTACTAACAAGTCACTGACTTTTCCACACAACCTGAGCAGTATGATCACTCCAGATCTCTATACTAACTACAACCTCCACTACTAACAACTCACTGACTATTCCACACTACCTGAGCAGTATGATCACTACAGATCTCCATACTAACTATAACCTCCATTACTAACAACTCACTGACTATTCCACATTACCTGAGCAGTATGATCACTCCAGATCTCCATACTAACTATAACCTCCACTACTAACAACTCACTGACTATTCCACACTACCTGAGCAGTATGATCACTCCAGATCTCTATACTAACTATAACCTCCACTACTAACAACTCACTGACTATTCTATACTACCTGATCAGTATGATCACTCCAGATCTCCATACTAACTATAACCTCCACTGCTAGCAACTCACTGACTATTCCACACTACCTGAGCAGTATGATCACTACAGATCTCCATACTAACTATAACCTCCATTACTAACAACTCACTGACTATTCCACATTACCTGAGCAGTATGATCACTCCAGATCTCCATACTAACTATAACCTCCACTACTAACAACTCACTGACTATTCCACACTACCTGAGCGGTATAATCACTCCAGATCTCCATACTAACTATAACCTCCACTACTAACAACTCACTGACTATTCCACACTACCTGAGCAGTATGATCACTCCAGATCTCCATACTAACTATAACCTCCACTACTAACAACTCACTGACTATTCCACACTACCTGAGCAGTATGATCACTCCAGATCTCCATACTAACTATAACCTCCACTGCTAACAACTCACTGACTATTCCACACTACCTGAGCAGTATGATCACTCCAGATCTCCATACTAACTATAACCTCCACTACTAACAACTCACTGACTATTCCACACTACCTGAGCAGTATGATCACTCCAGATCTCCATACTAACTATAACCTCCACTACTAACAACTCACTGACTATTCCACTCTACCTGATCAGTATGATCACTCCAGATCTCCATACTAACTATAATCTCCACTACTAACAACTCACTGACTATTCCACACTACCTGAGCAGTATGATCACTCCAGATCTCCATACTAAGTATAACCTCCACTGATAACAACTCACTAACTATTCCACACTACCTGAGCAGTATGATCACTCCAGATCTCTATACTAACTACAACCTCCGCTCCACTGATAACAACTCACTGACTATTCCACACTACCTGAGCAGTATGATCACTCCAGATCTCAATACTAACTACTATAACCTCCACTGATAACAACTCACTGACTATTCCACACTACCTGAGCAGTATGATCACTCCAGATCTCTATACTAACTATAACCTCCATTACTAACAACTCACTGACTATTCCACACTACCTGAGCAGTATGATCACTCCAGATCTCCATACTAACTATAACCTCCACTACTAACAACTCACTGACTATTCCACACTACCTGAGCAGTATGATCACTCCAGATCTCCATACTAACTATAACCTCCACTTCACTACTAACAACTCACTGACTATTCCACACTACTTGAGCAGTATGATCACTCCAGATCTCCATACTAACTATAACCTCCTCTCCACTACTAACAACTCACTGACTATTCCACACTACCTGAGCAGTATGATCACTCCAGATCTCCATACTAACTATAACACCCACTGCTAACAACTCACTGACTATTCCACACTACCTGAGCAGTATGATCACTCCAGATCTCCATACTAACTATAACATCCACTCTACTACTAACAACTCACTGACTATTCCACACTACCTGAGCAGTATGATCACTCCAGATCTCCATACTAACTATAACCTCCGCTCCACTACTAACAACTCACTGACTATTCCACACTACCTGAGCAGTATGATCACTCCAGATCTCTATACTAACTACAACCTCCTCTCCACTGATAACAACTCACTAACTATTCCACACTACCTGAGCAGTATGATCACTCCAGATCTCCATACTAACTATAACCTCCACTACTAGCAACTCACTGACTACTCCACACTACCTGAGCAGTATGATCACTCCAGATCTCCATACTAACTATAACATCCACTCTACTACTAACAACTCACTGACTATTCCACACTACCTGAGCAGTATGATCACTCCAGATCTCCATACTAACTATAACCTCCGCTCCACTGCTAACAACTCACTGACTATTCCACACTACCTGAGCAGTATTATCACTCCAGATCTCCATACTAACAATAACCTCTAATCCACTACTAACAACTCACTGACTATTCCACACTACCTGATCAGTATGATCACTCCAGCTCTCCATACCAACTATAACCTCCTCTCCACTACTAACAACTCACTGATTATTCCACACTACCTGAGCAGTATGATTAATCCAGCTCTCCATACTAACTATAATCTCCACTCCACTACTAACAACTCACTGACTATTCCACACTACCTGAGCAGTCTGATCACTCCAGATCTCCATACTAACTATAACCTCCGCTCCACTGCTAACAACTCTCTGAGTATTCCACACTACCTGAGCAGTCTGATCACTCCAGATCTCCATACTAACTATAACCTCCGCTCCACTACTAACAACTCACTGACTATTCCATACTACCTGAGCAGTATGATCACTCCAGATCTCCATACTAACTATAACCTCCACTACTAACAACTCACTGACTATTCCACACTACCTGAGCAGTATGATCACTCCAGATCTCCATACTAACTATAACCTCCACTGCTAACAACTCACTGACTATTCCACACTACCTGAGCAGTATGATCACTCCAGATCTCCATACTAACTATAACCTCCACTCTACTACTAACAACTCACTGACTATTCCACACTACCTGAGCAGTATGATCACTCCAGATCTCCATGCTAACTATAACCTCCGCTCCACTGCTAACAACTCACTGACTATTCCACACTACCTGAGCAGTATTATGACTCCAGATCTCCATACTAACTATAACCTCCAATCCACTACTAACAACTCACTGACTATTCCACACTACCTGAGCAGTATGATCACTCCAGCTCTCCATACTAACTATAACCTACGCTCCACTACTAACAACTCACTGATTATTCCACACTACCTGAGCAGTATGATCACTCCAGATCTCTATACTAACTACAACCTCCTCTCCACTGATAACAACTCACTAACTATTCCACACTACCTGAGCAGTATGATCACTCTAGATCTCCATACTAACTATAACCTCCGCTCCACTGCTAACAACTCGCTGACTATTCCACACTACCTGAGCAGTATGATCACTCCAGATCTCCATACTAACTATAACCTCCACTGCTAACAACTCACTGACTATTCCACACTACCTGAGCAGTATGATCATTCCAGATCTCCATACTAACTATAACCTCCACTGCTAACAACTCACTGACTATTCCACACTACCTGAGCAGTGTGATCACTCCAGATCTCCATACTAACTATAACATCCACTCTACTACTAACAACTCACTGACTATTCCACACTACCTGAGCAGTATGATCACTCCAGATCTCCATACTAACTATAACCTCCACTGCTAACAACTCACTGACTATTCCACACTACCTGAGCAGTATGATCACTCCAGATCTCCATACTAACTATAACCTCCACTGCTAACAACTCACTGACTATTCCACACTACCTGAGCAGTATGATCACTCCAGATCTCCATAATAACTATAACCTCCACTACTAACAACTCACTGACTATTCCACACTACCTGAGCAGTATGATCACTCCAGATCTCCATAATAACTATAACCTCCACTACTAACAACTCACTGACTATTCCACACTACCTGAGCAGTATGATCACTCCAGATCTCCATAATAACTATAACCTCCACTGCTAACAACTCACTGACTATTCCACACTACCTGAGCAGTATGATCACTCCAGATCTCCATAATAACTATAACCTCCACTACTAACAACTCACTGACTATTCCACACTACCTGAGCAGTATGATCACTCCAGATCTCCATAATAACTATAACCTCCACTACTAACAACTCACTGACTATTCCACACTACCTGAGCAGTATGATCACTCCAGATCTCCATACTAACTATAACATCCACTCTACTACTAACAACTCACTGACTATTCCACACTACCTGAGCAGTATGATCACTCCAGATCTCCATACTAACTATAACCTCCACTGCTAACAACTCACTGACTATTCCACACTACCTGAGCAGTATGATCACTCCAGATCTCCATACTAACTATAACCTCCACTGCTAACAACTCACTGACTATTCCACACTACCTGAGCAGTATGATCACTCCAGATCTCCATAATAACTATAACCTCCACTACTAACAACTCACTGACTATTCCACACTACCTGAGCAGTATGATCACTCCAGCTCTCCATACTAACTATAACCTCCACTACTAACAACTCACTGACTATTCCACACTACCTGAGCAGTATGATCACTCCAGATCTCCATACTAACTATAACCTCCACTGCTAACAACTCACTGACTATTCCACACTACCTGAGCAGTATGATCACTCCAGCTCTCCATACTAACTATAACCTCCACTACTAACAACTCACTGACTATTCCACACTACCTGAGCAGTATGATCACTCCAGCTCTCCATACTAACTATAACCTCCACTCCACTTCTAACACCTCACTGTGTATATCAAGCTACAAGAAAGAAGCCGGTCAATCCGCCTTCTGCTTCAGCCAAACCTACCCAAAAAAATCAGATCTTCTCCCAGTCTACAATCCTTAAAAATAACTGATTCTTAGTATCTAAAAACAACATGGGGGTTTTGCACTAAATCGTGATAAAGAGGTGACAAAGCGGAAACGACTTCTCCATTTCCTATGTTATTCTATGGAGCCTATGACGTAAGATCTCCAAAGTATTCATATATACTAATACCTTTTTTTTATTGGACTAACATTACATGTTATGGAGATGAGCTTTCAAAACATATTCTACCTTTATCAAGTCTAAAGTATACTGGTAATAGGAGCAGGACAAGGACATTTTAGAACTGATAAGGAGTGAATGAGGAATGTGAGAAGGGGGAGACTGGCAGCAGGGGGGACAGGAGGAGAGAGACAGGATCACATAACAAAGATGCAAGTGAAGACAAAAAAAAGTATAGTTTGAGAGATGAGTAAAACATGTATCAGAAGAAAATTACTAGAAGGAAATATTATATAACGTTTTGGTAGTGTGACAGGAATCCCAAGTCCTTTGTCATACTAACAAAACGTTATATATTTCCTTCCTGTTATTTTCTTCTGATACATGTTTTACTCATCTCTCACACTATATATATATATATAGTTTTTTTTCTCTTCACTTGCATCTGTGTTCTGTGATCCCGTCATGCCATGCCAAGCCATGCAAGGAGCCTTGAATTCCATGACTTGTCAGGACCGTCACTAGTCCTTAAGTGCAAGACAGCCGTGACGTCATGGGTCCTTAAGGGTTAAGTTACTCTCAGCGGAGACCATCACATACAGATCAGATAGGACTTCCAAAGGAGCGGTTCTCTATTTTATGATTTCATTCTTGGATATTCTATGGGGCAGGTGTAAGAAACTTGCTGTCATTAAAGTCGTTACAACGGTGTGGCGTGTCCGCTGGTATTTGCTAAAAGCAGTTGTTCCTCAGATTTTTTTAATTTGTGACACATATAGCCAGGAAAATGTACATCTCTGTGAGCAGGAAACACGATATATATAACTCAGTGGATATACTTGTAAAGGACACGTTAACCCTTTGAGTGCCAGAGTGGTAGGCGACACATTGCTTTGCAATGCGTTGCCTACCCCTCTGTTATTCAAAGGGTTAAATTTGTTGTCGCAACACATACACGTGTCCTGATAGGTATCCTTTTAAAAGGTTGCACGGAAAAGTGCGTGCGACCACATTACACATTAACAATGTCGCAATGATAAAAATGAAAACATGAGAATCTCGCACTGCATGACAGAGCGAGATTCTCATGTCGCCTACTGAACGGTTGCATATCTATGTATGTTATGTAGACAACACAGGAAGAATAACCCTCTCTTCCTTTACTTTGGGACCCAGCCTACCTGACCCTGCTTTCTTGTCTTACCGGCTTCTGACCCGGATAAATTGTGACCCACTGTTTGTCCTCCTACGTGCTCTGGCTGTCTTGACTCCTTGTGACCAACCTCCAGAGTTGCCTCCTCTGGGGGCTGAAAATCACGGCTACCGGCAGACAAGTAAGCAGGGTCAGGCCGGATCGCCAAGTGGATACAAACAGTCGAAGTTGGAGGACAAACTGTGGGTCACAATTTATCCGGGTCAGAAGCCGGTAAGACAAGAAAGCAGGGTCAGGAAGGCCGGATCCCAAAGTAAAGGAAGAGAGAGTTATTCTTCCTGTGTTGTCTACATAACATACATAGATATGCAACCGTTCAGTAGGCGACATGAGAATCTTTCAATGTCATGCAGTGCAAGATTCTCATGTTGCCATTTTTTTTATCATGGTGACATGGTTAATGTGTAATGTGGACGCACGCTGTTTTCCGTGTGACCTTTTAAAAGTGAACCGTCCTGATACACCTGTTGGGAACCACAGCAATAAAGTGTGCAAACCCTTAAGTGCAGCCTTTGGCCCTGGAGAATAATTCTAGTACAGTCACCTTATTCTTTAACCCTTTAAATGCCAGTGGGGTATGCAATGCATTGTGAAGCAATATGTTGCGCACCCTCTGGCACTCTAAAGGGTTAAATGTGTATGCAATGGTTTTTAGCTCTGCTGGTCTCATGACCAGCTACAAAAGGTGCCGGGACATTGACTTGGCTTAAAGGCAAAGTAACACCAGAAAAATCCTATTGGCCCCTATGAATTTTGCCCTTGCCCCTTGGTTCAAGGTATAGCTTCTTCATTAAGTCCTGGATGTCATATCCATGGAGGAAGACATGACAGTTGCTGTCAGATTTATCAAACTGAAGCAGACAGAGTGCATGAGCCTACTTAAAGGTAGGGTGACCACATTTCAATTCTGCCATTCAGCGACAGAGAGAAGAGCGCACCACATAGTTATAACCACTAGAGGGAGAACTGCCCATTGTCTGCTGTGACAGAAAGCGATGTCTATGGTGGGATACAAGATAATGTACATCACACCCAAAGTAAACACTACAACAAAATTGTACTGCAGCTTCTGTTTGATGTCAGAATCAAGATTCTGTTCTCTATAGTGTTTAGCGTTCTGTCAGGAAGCCATTTTCATGTAGCCCAGCAGAGGCATCACTTCCAGTCACACTAGGCAATGGGCAGTTCTCCTTCTAGTGTATAGAACTATGTGCTCTGGAGTCTTCATTCCGGGACTTTGTATTGTCTCAGAAGGGGGCTGCTCGGGGCAAGGGAAACACAATTAAAATCCAGGACATGTGGTCACCCTACTTAAAGGATAGTAATGTCTGCAATAAACTAGATCCCAGAGTCTTCTCTATTGCAAATGTAACACATTGCTTTATGTTTGACAACTTACTTTGATGTAGTTCAAAATATATTAAATGTAGAAAGATCCCCTTCCCGCCCCTTCTGGTCACCTCCCACTGAATCTGCAATCTGGTCCTGGGACCAGATGGATGCAGCGAGGGACAAATTTCATTAAGTAAGTATAAGGAAAAGCCTGCCCCCCTTGACGAAGGAGGACAGGATATTCCTTTGCTTATTGAAGTTTGTCCCTCACCGCTCTCCATCCGGACCTGCATGAGATAATCAGTGACGTGGCCAGAAGGGGCATTTAATATCTTTTGAACTACATCAAAGTAAGTTGATAAACAGCACAATGTGTAACATTTACACTAGAGAAGACTCGATGATCTACTTTATTGCAGATTACCCTGTGTAGTGGGTGGAGTTTGTGTTCTGTGTTGCTGCCAGTATCTGTCATGTCCGCCTCTATGAATATGACCTCGAGGACTGATTGAAATTATTCTCTCTTAAAGGGATAGTAATACTTACAATGTAAAATATATATATATCTTGCAGTGTTTATCCCCCTGAGTAAAACAAAGGTACTGCCACTGCTGAAAGGATTTTTCTTCAAAAGTTGTTATAGCTCAAGTTTGAATTTTTGTAGGTGCAGTATCAGAACAGCCTGAAATTATACAGTGGTGCTGTTGCTACACCATCCTATGGAGATTTATGGTCAGCTGAGCAGAGCTGTCCATAGGATGGTGTAGCAACAGTGCCACTGTACAATTTCAGGCCACTGAAAACATTTGGAGCTGTAATAACTTTTGAATAAAACACCTTTCAGCAGTGGGAGAACTCTTATTTTACTTAGCATGAAAAACCCGACAGTATATATTTTTTTACACATTAAGTATTTTTTTTGGACATACCGCGAGTTAAGTGGGGGGGTAATTTTTAGGCGTTGTTAATTTTTCTTTAAAGGGATAGTAATACTTCGTTTTAACTTTATTTTATTTTGTAGGCATTAAAAAAACATGAAGAACGATATAAGTCTTATCTCTCAAACCTTTATGGTTTGAGAGATATTCATAAGCAAGGTTTCCCCTCCCGCCCCTTTTACCTAGTGTAAGCCTTCTCTTCTCAGATGTGGAATCCAGTCCATAGACCAGACAGATAACAGCAGGGGACAATCTTCTTCCTATGAGAACAATGAAAACCCTGCCCCCTTGACAAGTTTTTCAGGTTTTTCCCTTATCTTAATTGAAGATTGGCCCTCTCTGCAATCTACCTGGACACCTCCCTTCTGCTGTGGCTGAACGGGGGGGGGGGATACTTTGCTTGTGAATATCTCTTAAACCATAAAGGTTTGAGAGATAAGACTTATATCGTTCTTCATGTTTTTTTAATGCCTACAAAATAAAATAAAGATAAAACGAAGTATTAGTATCCCTTTAAGAACACCTCTGGTTATTACTCACCAAAGAACGCCACAGCAAAGCCTTCAATGACACAGCCGATTCTTCCCAGGTTGAAGTAGCCAACTGCATTGGTTTCTACGGTCAAAAGTCCTCCCAACACGGTGACTCCGAGGTCAGCAACAGCCAGGTTGACTAGAGAGTAGTTGAGTGGATGCCGCAGTTGTCTGTATTTAATGGTCACGACAATTACACTAGTGTTCAGAATGATAGAAACGGTACAGAATATGGCCATGATTATTGCCAGGATAGTATAGCCGATCCGTGGCATGAGAACTTTTGTAGGGTGTATTTCTCCATTGGAAAAGTTCATCATTGACCGCATGAGATCTTCATGAGCCATTTCTTCTATATCAGGCAGTTAAAGGCTTCACGTTGGCTGCTCTCTTCCTGCTGCTTTGATTTCCAGTCGTCTCAGAGCAGACTTTGTAGCCTTAGATGTGCAGACTTCTACGATATTATCAACAAATGATATTGCGGAGATTATAGTACACTTAAAGCAAATCCCCAGATCCGGATTTATTTAAAACATAATTCCCCTTTCTCATTAATTTTCCAATTATTGCAACATTGCGCTTTCAGCACGGTACAATGCTGTGTAAAGGACTTTGCAATGTCACTGTATGATTAACCCCTTTGAATGCTAGGAACTTCTCCAATGTATCTCTCTTGCATCCATAACAACACTTTTATATGTGGAAATAGAGAGGAATATCGTATTAATGAATAATGTTTTCATTCAGTTGTCATATATATGTAGGTATATATATATTTATATAGCACCACACATGCACATAGAGATTTTCAGTACAGTAATAGTAAAATACAAAAACACAGGACAGGGTTAAGAGCATCGGTTTAAAGGGATAGTAATACTTCGTTTTATCTTTATTTTATTTTGTAGGCATTAAAAAAAACATGAAAAACTATATAAGTCTTATCTCTCAAACCTTTATGGTTTGAGAGATATCCACAAGCAAAGTTTCCCCTCCCGCCCCTTTTACCTAGTGTAAGCCATCTCTTCTCAGATGTGGAATGCAGTCCATAGACCAGACAGATAACAGAAGGGGACAATCTTCTTCCTATGAGAGCAATGAAAGCCCTGCCCCCCTTGACAAGTTTTTCAGTTTTTTCCCTTATCTTAATTGAAGATTGTCCCTCTGTGCAATCTACCTGGGCTCCTCCCTTCTGCTCTGGCTGAACAGTGTTACATCAGTAAAAGGGGTGGGAGGGGGATACTTTATCATTGAATTACTCTTGAACTATAGCTCTGACAGAACTGAAATAACACTCTCCAAAGTCCAAATACTATGATGATTAATTAGAGCTGCTTTTATTATGAAACATTACTATCCCTTTAAGCAGATCTTTCTAAAAAGGGGAAATAAAGACATACAACATACTGCTATAAATATCTATTGCAACTTTAGAAAACCCCTACATACAAGACCAGTAACACCTCAAATACTAAACACCGACTTACCGTAATCTGGTCTTAATAACCCAATGGCCAGGATGAGTCAATTCTGCTTGGATTGGTTTTCCAAAACTAATCTTTAATTAGCACTGGATATCATGTTCACAGAGGCAGACATGATTTGTTTCTGAAGGACTCAATGACACCAAATCCTCCCACTGAAAGACTCTTGTTTTAGGTCCAGTAGTCCGCCTTACTATGGAAATGTCGCAGATATAAGAACTTGTGTCAATATAGCTTGTTTAATATGTTGCAAGGGTCAAAATGGTGGCTTAAAAATGTCACGATTTAAAATGTCACCTTATCCTAACCTACCTATCATACCCTAACAAATGTACTCCCAAACTACCTTAACATAACCTACCTCAAATACCCTAACCCAACAGATAGTGAACCCCTAAGTACCCTAACCCAACAGATAGTGAATCCCTAAGTATCCCAACCTAACAGATAGTGAACCGGTGACATTTTTAACAGCAACATTTTAAATGCGTCATTTTTGCGCCAGTGACATTTTCAGTGTGTCTGATGATCGCCATTTAGGTGGCACCACTGCAAAAGGATACCCAGCAGTCTTGCCAATAACTGCCGTGTCCACCTCCATCAAGATACAAACAAACTGGTCAGAGAGGCTTAACTAGGGATGAGCCTACCCTAGTATTGAACAGGCACTATAGGAATGGAGCCCTACTCAGTGTGCAGTCTCTTTTAGCTCACTAGTGCCTTTCACAGAGATTAAATATCCTAAACCACATCATACTGATCCTACCAAAATAACAGTCCAGCCACGAAGTGGTAAGCAATTCCAATCTGAACAAGAGAAGCAGCCAACGCCAGATGTATGTTTTGGCTTTGTTGGGCCTCATCAGTGAGGTGTAGATGATCTCTCTAGGCACTGTGAGCAAGGGGTCCACGTCAGGATTCCCCTTTTACCCTTTGGATGACCAACCCCAAGGGTATTTGCATACGAAAACAAACTGGTCAGAGACACTCAACTAGGAATGACTCTGCCCTAGTATTGGGCAGGCTCTATAGGAATGGTGTTCTACCCAGGGTGCAATCTCTTTCACCTCACTACTGCCTTACACAGAGATATAATATCCAAATACACATTATACTGATCCTGCCAGACTAGCAGTCCAGCCATGAAGTGTCAGGCAATTCCTCTCTGAACAAGAGAAACAGCCAACCCCAGATGTACGTTTCGGCCTTGTTGGGCCTCGTCAGTGATGTGCAGCTAATCTCTCTAGACACTGTGAACAAGGGGCCCATGGTTGGTCTCCCTTGTTACACTTAGGGTGACCAACACCAAGGGTAATTTGTGTAAGAAAACAAAGTGGTCAGACACACTCAACTAGGATCGAGCCTGCCCTAGTATTGGGCAGGCTCTATAGGAATGGTGTTCTACCCAGGGTGCAATCTCTTTCAGCTCACTAGTGTCTTACACAGAGATATAATATTCAAATACACATCATACTGATCCTGCAAGACTAGCAGTTCAGCCACGAAGTGTCAGGCAATTCCTCTCTGAACAAGAGAAACAGCCAACCCCAGATGTACGTTTCGGCCTTGTTGGGCCTCATCAGTGATGTGCAGCTAATCTCTCTAGACCCTGTGAACAAGGGGCCCATGATTGGTCTCCCCTGTTATACTTAGGGTGACCAACACCAAGAGTAATTTGCGTATGGAAACAAAGTGGTCAGAGACATTCAACTAGGATCGAGCCTGCCCTAGTATTGGGCAGGCTTTATAGGAATGGTGTCCTACCCAGGGTGCAGTCTCTTATAGCTCACTAATGTCTTACACAGAGAGGAAATATCGTAAAGCACATCATACAGGTCCTACCAAAAGGAGTCCAACCACAACATGGCAGGCAATTCCTCTCCGAACAAGAGAAGCAGCCAACCCCAGTCGTACATTTCAGTCTGTTTGGGCCTCATCAGTGAGGTGCAGCTGATCTCGCTAAGCACTGTGAGCAAGGGGTACAATGAAGGATTCCCCCTATTACCCTTGGGGTGACTAATCAGAGACGCTCAACTAAGAACAAGCCTACAATAGAAATTTGCAGACTCTCTAGGAGTGGTGTCCTACCCAGGGTGCAGTCTCTTTTAGCTCCCTAGTGCCTTACACAGGGAGGAAATATACTAACGCACATCATCATTTCATTGCTAATATATTTGACATTGCAGCTAAAAAGATAAGATTGTTTCTAACCATGGTTTGCAATGCTACTAAGAAAGCACTTATGTAAAACAAACAAGCAAACAAACAAACAAATACTAGTAAAAATAGCATTTCCATTAATAGAAATGATCATTGCTTCTCTTGTATCGGTTGGGTTCTGTGATGCAATGCGATAAATTGTTTCTATTGAATCAACTGGTATCTTCTGATAATTGTCTACAGTGAAAAATATGGCATGTTGCATAATATTGTGACAGAGTTCAAGCTTTGCTACAATACCTTTGTTAATGGAGAGTATAGCAGCAACAACATATACATAAAACAATGAAACCATTTCCTAATGTCGGCATCTCCCTAGATCAACATCCTATGTGCACTGAAGCCACCCGTCATAATTCTCTATATTGTACTTAGATAAAATAAGGAATTTATTCAGTACATTTTTAAAATTATGTATCTACCAAGGCACAGAATTCCACATCCTTACTGCCCTTGGTGTAAAAAAATCCCTTCCTCTGTTTTAGTCAAAATGACTGCTCACGCCCTCTTGTTTTTTTTGCTTATGTCCGTTAGACATCTCCTTTCTAATGTAAATAAACCCAGTTTGTGTAGTCTCTCTTTATAATTAAAATTTCCCGACTACTATATCAGTTATGTTTCGCATCTCTGCACTTTCCAGTTCAATAATTGTCTTTTTAGAACTGTTGCCCAAAACTGTACTCCATATTTAACCCTTTGAGTGCCAGAGGGGTACGCAACGCTTTGGGTTAAGATGTGGCCTTACCAAGAATTTTTATAGAGGTAGAATTATATTCCCATTTCGTGTATCTATACCCCTTTTTAACACCTCAACGACTGCCTGATCCGGCTTTTACGGCATCCAAGTGATACTGCGCACTGCTGTGAAATGTATTGTCTATCTTGAAATGATTCCCCAATTAGTTTCCCATTCAGTGTATATGTAGCATGTTTGTTTCTAAAACCCAAGTATTTTACTTAAAGCGGAACTATCAACCCGCCTAAAGTTGCCCCCCAAAAATTACCCATCAGGCGAATAGCTTCTCAATAGCGCTAGTCGCCAGAATTGTTACCTCCTTATAGAGAATTCCTACTGCTCCCGGGACTGACAGCCAGGGAACAGCACAGACATCTTTGCATAGTGACGTCTGCACGCCTGCACTGTGAGTCCCAGTCTGCTCTAGGAGGAGTTGCTAGGAGCCATATGGTACCGGAAGGAACAGACAGTGCAGACGCGCAGACCTCACTATGCAAAGATGTCTGTGCTGTTTCCTGGCTGTCAGTCTGGGAGCAGTAGGAATTCTCTATACATTTCTTTCCTTTTTTTGGTGTAGTTAGACAATTATGGAGATAGATGTGCAAGAGGCAAGTGTGTCTTGTGCCCTGTAGTACTCTCGTGCACACACATGAACAGTTGCGTGCCGTCAGTACAGACAGTGCTGCCCATGCGTTTCTCATTGTGACTTTACATCATTGGTAGCCAATCACTGCTAGGAGTCAGGGCTGTTAGTACCACATAACTATATTATAATATATACAAAATACATAACCTAGCCCCTGATGAAGAATTTTTAAATACGAAAAGCGTTGGGCATTTGTAATATTATATTTGGTGTAACTCCATGGCTTTTTCTGTTTCTAGTTGCTTAATAAATTTGTGAACCTTTTGATCTGCTGTATTGTGGATTGTGAGAGAGCATCCAGCAAGTGACGTGTTTTAATTCCAGCATCACATTTTAAGCCAGTGTTTCTCAACTCCTGTCCTCAGGACCCACTAACAGGCCAGGATTTGATGATTTCCTTGTTAGAGCACAGGTGAGTTAATCAATGTGAATGAGCCTCTGATCACATGATTTCCTTGTTAGAGCACAGGTGAGTTAATCAATGTGAATGAGCCTCTGATCACCACACCTGTGCTCTAGCAGAGAAATCCCTAAGTCCTGGCCTGTTAGTGGGTCCTGAGGACAGGAGTTGAGAACCACTGGTTTAAGCAGATCTATAAGCCTGTGAATGTGTGGAAGTCTGGTGAGCATATAATCAACGGAGGGTTATTATATTGACCCTTAATTTCTGTATACAGAACTGCTCTCAGATGGGCCCTCGCCCCTCGTCTTTGTGTTTATTCTAGTTTACTTGTGACTCCTGTCTCCACCGGTCAACAAGGGAGCTGCGGCCTACTAGGAGTTTAGAACCATGGCAGAACGATTTCTAATTTGTGGACTCACTGTGAAGGACTTTTTATTTTGAATATTGATTTTTATTATATACAGGATCTTATTTTATTTTACATTTCAGGCTAGATCCTCTTATTTCCTGAAAAAAAGTATTTCATTTTGTATTAATAGCATTGTGCCTGTTTGATATCTCAAAAAAATGCCCTAATACCTTAATTCAGGGCTTATAATTTTAAGTCCTTTGCTACTAGCCAGACCTGAAAAGTTACTCGCCACTGGAAGCCATAACATACCCACCAGGGCTGAATTTCTACTCGCCAGGGCTAAATTTTTACTCGCCATTGGCTAGTGGCGAGTGGAAATTTTGAGCCCTGCCTTAATTGGCGCTTTGACCTACAGTATATATTTTTTTTGTCTGTTAGTACCGCTGTTGGGAAGAGCTGTGACAAATCACCTCTCCCTGTCTTTTAAAGGACCCTTAACCCTTTCTGTGCCAGAAGGGGTACAGATTATGGGTGCATGTATAAATGGGCTCATAGACCTAAAAAGCTTAAATTAATGGGAATTGTCATTTTTCCCCTAAGATTCAGTTGGTTTGCTCCAGAATCTCCCCTCTTTAGCTTATTGAATGTAATCCTAAAAAAGAGACACAGTTTGTATTGTACTTATGTCATACTGCACATTTGAGGGATAATGTATTGTGACCTTATTAACTGTAAAATAGTTGTATAATATTCAAGGTATTAGGGTTAAGATAATTAAACAGCATTACATCCGTGAAGGAATTACAGCTGAATTTACTTAAATCTCATGTGTCATACGCTTCAAGAAAGTGCAAACTTCAGCACTAAAACAAATCATATTAGTAATGACAACATTTTTATGCATTATACTATACTGCAAAACATTTAAAATGATATAAAAACAGAGATTTCTCTAACGTGTTGGAAGTAAATGATAATCAGTCATGACTAGTAAAGAGGAACTTTACCCATAGGAATAAGTGGTGCTTAATTTGTATAACAGGATGACTTACATATGTAGAACCTAATCACACAGCAGTCAGGTATATCTAAATAATGACTGTGTGTAACAGAAGGAATTACCTAGGTAGGAGTCCATCATACAGCAGTCAGGTGTATATATAATTGCTATGTGTAACAGAAGCACTTACCTAGGTAGGAGTCCATCATACAGCAGTCAGGTGTATCTATATAATTTACTGTGTGTAACAGAAGTACTTACCTAGGTAGGAGTCCATCACACAGCAGTCAGGTGTATCTATATAATTTACTGTGTGTAACAGAAGGACTTACCTAGGTAGGAGTCCATCATACAGCAGTCAGTTGTATCTATATAATTACTGTGTGTAACAGAAGTACTTACCTAGGTAGGAGTCCATCATACAGCAGTCAGGTGTGTCTATATAATTACTGTGTGTAACAGAAGCACTTACCTAGGTAGGAGTCCATCACACAGCAGTCAGGTGTATCTATATAATTACTGTGTGTAACAGAAGCACTTACCTAGATAGGAGTCTTCAGCAGAGGAAGGGTTTTTTTACGGTAAGGTCTGTCAAATTGTGGAATTCATTGCCCAGGGAGGTAGTTATGGCAGATACAATGGATACATTTAAGAGAAGATTAGATACATTTCTTTCAAAAGGGAACATACAGAGTTATACTGTTTATCAGTAGGCTGATCAGGAAGGTCTGATAAAGACTAATTTATTTGATAGCAGGAAAGCTATAAAATTCTCAATTACTGAGGTATGAAGCGAAGGTTGAACTTGATGGACTTGTGTCTTTTTTCAACCTAATTTACTATGTTACTATGTTACACAGCAGTCAGGTGTATCTATATAATTACTGTGTGTAACAGAAGTACTTACCTAGGTAGGAGTCCATCATATAGCAGTCAGGTGTATCTATATATTTACTGTGTGTAACAGAAGCACTTACCTAGGTAGGGGTCCATCACACAGCAGTCAGGCGTATCTATATAATTACTGTGTGTAACAGAAGCACTTACCTAGATAGGAGTCTTCAGCAGAGGAAGGGTTTTTTTACGGTAAGGTCTGTCAAATTGTGGAATTCATTGCCCAGGGAGGTAGTTATGGCAGATACAATGGATACATTTAAGAGAAGATTAGATACATTTCTTTCAAAAGGGAACATACAGAGTTATACTGTTTATCAGTAGGCTGATCAGGAAGGTCTGATAAAGACTAATTTAATTGATAGCAGGAAAGCTATAAAATTCTCAATTACTGAGGTATGAAGCGAAGGTTGAACTTGATGGACTTTTGTCTTTTTTCAACCTAATTTACTATGTTACTATGTTACACAGCAGTCAGGTGTATCTATATAATTACTGTGTGTAACAGAAGTACTTACCTAGGTAGGAGTCCATCATATAGCAGTCAGGTGTATCTATATATTTACTGTGTGTAACAGAAGCACTTACCTAGGTAGGAATCCATCACACAGCAGTCAGGTGTGTCTATATAATTACTGTGTATATATAAAGTAGGGATGGGTGAAAAGTCAGAGAAATTTCCTGCAGGACTTCACAAAAAAAACCAATTTCCTGCTTTCTTTTGCTAAAGTTTTCACCCATAAACCATAGATGCAATTTTCTCCTTTTTATCACTACCATTAAGTTTCCCACCAGAACTTTCCCATAGTTCACTTATGTTTTCTATGACTGCAGCACTTCCTACCTCAATATTACTTCTTCTGAGGGATGAAGTGCAGAAATAAACATCTGAAAGTATAAGCTGTGAGTGCTACAGCAACATATGCTTTGAAAAAATTGGTAGCAGGCTGAGTGCCTTTGTCTTTTTCCCACAACATTAACTTCCTGCTTAACACTGGCACAAAACCTTTGAAAAATAAGTGCGGCTTGGGATATTCCAGCAGAGTGCAACGCATGACATCAGTTCTTTAAAGCCTTTGTTTTCACTAGTGCGTGTGTGATGACGTAGTACGGGCTGCGTCTGTGGGCGGTGCAGCTCCGAAGGGTGACGAGGAGGTATCCTGTCCGTTGGATCGGATCGTGCTCTGCGTATGGGCTTGGGAGTTCGGGCCAAAAATGCCCGAGTTGGCTGGGCCAGTTTGATTGCGGCTGGCGAGAGTCTCCCCGACTGAGGTGGATAGGAGCTTCTGGTGGAGGGCGGATAACTCATAGTGGTGATGCGGCTGGGAAGCTGGATTGCCGGATCGAGGTGAAATAGCGGCGGAGGCACGGAAATCGGAGGAGGACTCCAGCAACGAGAGGACCTGTAGAGAGGGGAACAGGTACCTTGTTATATTAGCCTGCATCTTGAGTCTCGAAGGACTAAAAGGTAGAGGGTCTCATTTGGGAAAGCACGCAGAGCAACCTACTATACGCTGATATTAATCTTGTTTGGCTAGACGACTAGGAGTGTGGCGTATTTTTGTGTGTCTTGCTTTTGGCGGAAACCCTCCGAGGCCCAATATAATGAGAAGAGATTAAGTCTGGGGGAGCTACCTGTATGGCCTGGCCAATTTGGGGAGCTGGATTGTTAATTTATAGCCTTTTGGGTGAAGAATGGGCCCTAAGAAGGATAAAAATAATGCACCAGATAAGCCCAAGCTTTTGAGTACATATTATTCCCCCAAGGCTTCTGTCAATACTCAGAAGAACGTTGGAAGAGAACAAGATAGCATTTTGAATGCCACAGATAATGGGGGAGGCTTGGATGAGGTACATGCAGAGTCTAATGGTATGGATCAGATAACAACTATGACCCAATTATATGAGAAATTAACTTTAGACATGAAGACCAATACCATGTCGTTAAAGCAGGATATTGCAGTAGTTTCTGAAAATCTTTCCCAGCAGGCTGTGCTCATTTCAGGCTTACAAAAGGAGCTTCAATTGGTGAAGAAAGAGAATTCTGAGTTAAGAGCATCAGTCATGGCTATTGAGATGAAAGTAGCTTATATGGAAGATTACACCCGGAGAAACAATATAAGGGTGAGAGGAATCCGTGAGGATATAACGGGGGATAAATTGGAAAAATTCTTGACGGACTTTGTTTCAGTCTATATTCAGGAAAGCCAACTAGGCACTATGCCATTTGAAAGATTCCATAGAATCCCCAACGCTAAAGATTCAAGGTTTCGAGATACCCCTAGAGATGTGATTGTGCGATTTAATAGCTTTCTTGTAAAAGACTTGTTTGTGAGAGAATTTAGAAAGAACTCTGAGAAAGACTTGAATTATAGCCACTTAAAGATACTTTTAGACTTATCTACTGCAACGAGGACAAGGAGAAGAGCATTTAGAAATGGGACCCGACGCCTACAGGAAGAAGATATCAAGTATAGATGGGGACATTTAAACAGAGTGGTTTTGTCATTTAATGGCAATTCTATGACTTTCGGTACCCCGGAAGAGCTAGAAGTCTTTGTACAGACTTTGTCTAAGGTTTAAATGATGTATAAAGAATCGGGGAAAGGTGGACCTTTTGGGGAGGGAGAGGAGGAGTGTGCATCCGGGTGCGCGATCGCCCTTGGGCACGCCTATGGTGTGCGGGGGGGTGCTCGCGCAGGGGGATGTGCATAAAGGGTTTTTTGTTTTTGTTTTTTTTTTTTTGGAAGGGATGGGGCGCACTCGGTGTTAATAATTAGGGATAGGGATATTTCGAAGTTTAGAGGGTGTAGGGTTAGATTTGGCTTACTTTTGAAGCCTTTGTGGTGTATATTTGAATGTAATTGGGGTTTGGAAAGGGTAGAGAGACTTCACTGGGGTTAAACTTATATAGGGGAATTTAAATATAGTGGGTTAATTATGATGATCCCATTCATCTAGATTTGTTGAATATGCACTATAGTTATTTAAAGTGTGTTATACATGTATTGCATTGATTAATGATTTTTTGTATTTCTCTTTTTGGTAACTCACATTGTCCACTTAAGTATATTATTTTTTTTTTTTTTCTCCCTCTCCTACTCCTAGGGGAGCCTTTTGGTTTGAAGGGACCCCATGGCCTTCAGTTGATATTTGTTGTGTATATTAATTCTGTACGATGGTATTGGAGAAGGTATATTGGTTAAGTTCCCTCTCTTTTAAGATAGGGATGAAAAGTTTGCTAATTATAAGGGAGATTTTGATTTGTAAGTGGAATAGTTATTATATTTTAAAAATTGGAGTTACCCTATTCGGAGCTGCACTCCCATGAGTATGAGCCTCTTCAAAGGGATGGGGCAAATATTCCATGGCCAGGTTCCATGGGATGATATGATAGTAGATGTGTGTATGAATGTGTATGAATGGATATGCAGTGAGGATTTTCATTTAGTTAGGGCAGACAGGGGAGGTAGGAAGATGGTGAAATCTAAGGATGGCACTTAAAATGGTAACAATAAACTCCCGGGGTTTGAACACTCCATATAAACGTTCTTTCCTATACCATATGTTGATTCAGGAGAACATCGATGTATGTTTTGTCCAAGAGACACATTGGAAGGGAATAGCATCTCAGTATTGGAGATATAGGAAATATCCAGTAATATTTGATTCTAGTTACCAGGGATATAAAAAAAGAGGAGTAGCAATTATGATAAGGGATAAAGTAAAATTCGAAGCCATATATTATGAGGCTGATAGTCAAGGCAGGTATGTGATTCTGATTGGTAAATTAGATGATTCGTTGTATACGTTGGTTAATATATACGCTCCGAATACTTCTCCAGTACAATTTATTAAAAAAATATATGAAAGAGTTTTGAAAGTACAAAAAGGTACCCTTATTATTGGAGGAGATTTGAATTGTATTCATGATGTAGACTTTGATAAAAAATTGAACTCCCGTACAAATGTGGATTCGCGATCGAGAATTGTTGCAAAAAATTTTTCAACATTTTTAGATCAGAATTATATATTTGATACGTGGAGGGTATATAATCCAACAGATAGAGACTATACATATTATTCTCCGGTTCATCAGTCCTATTCGCGGATCGATATGTTCTTGATGGATAATAAAGCTTTAAAACGGGTTGAGAAGACATATATAGGAGTTATCTCATGGTCAGATCATGCGCCAGTTTTTGTTGTAATTGGTAATAAGGGGAGTAGTGGGGCTAGGAAAAACTGGCGATTAAATAATTCTTTATTGTACCCCACAAAAAATAGAGAGGCATTGATAGAACAGGCGCATAATTATTTAAGTGATAATGACAACGGCACTGTAAATGATGCTACGTTATGGTGTGCAATGAAATGTACTTTACGAGGGTATTTGATTAAGTTAGGTGCTCAAGAGAAGAAGAAGAGAGGGTTAGATATATCTGACTTGTACAATAAGTTAGCTAATTTGGAAAAAATGAACAAGAATGATCATTCCTCACGGGTCTTACAGGAAATAGTGGAGACCCGGAGGAACATCAAGGATAATCTGATGAAGAGGA
Source organism: Rhinophrynus dorsalis (assembly GCA_037306005.1). Taxonomy (NCBI): domain Eukaryota; kingdom Metazoa; phylum Chordata; class Amphibia; order Anura; family Rhinophrynidae; genus Rhinophrynus; species Rhinophrynus dorsalis. The sequence continues at coordinate 15,420,638 of CM074722.1, forward strand.
CTGATGAAATGCTGGAGGCATTAAGGCAGAACTGGTATTATAGTAATAATAGGGTGGGGAGAGGAATGACTAATAAATTGAAGGGCAGGTTTGTTAAATCAAGGATAAAAAAAATAGTATGGAAAGGTAGGGTTAATCTTTCCCCACAAAATATCGGAGATGCCTTCAGGGATTATTATCAAACTTTATATAATCTAGCAGGACCAATTAAGAACGAAGATCAGATGAAGATCTTTCTTCAAGGGTTAAATTTGCCCAGACTTTCGGAAGAGCAATTATCTCGATTGAATGAACCAGTACAGTTACTAGAGATTAAAAACGTGATTCGAGATCTTAATAAAGATAAGGCCCCTGGCCCGGATGGATTTTCGGCTTGGTTTTACCAATGTCTATTAGATGTGGTTTCCCCGATTCTGTTGAGGGTTTTTCTGGGAGTTTCGGAAGGAAGGAATTTTCCCGATGAGATGTTGAGGGCAGCTATAATCCCTATTCTGAAACCAGGGAAGGATGGGAGTGATATCAAAAATTATCGCCCAATATCTCTTATAGACGTAGACGTAAAGATATTTTCGAAGATCTTAGCTAATAGAATTGGGGAAGTCATCGTAGATTTAATTCATCCGGACCAGACAGGGTTTATAGCGGGAAGGGGGACAGATGATAATGTTCGGAAACTTTTGAATTTGATATATGAAATACAATCAAGTAAACAACAGGTGGCTTTTATAGCGCTGGACGCGGAGAAGGCGTTTGACCGGGTTAGTTGGGCCTTTTTGAGCCAAACCCTGAGATCATTCGGCTTCTCTGGTCCTATTTTGGATAATATTATGACATTATACAATAAGCCACAGGCCAAAATAGCAGGCCCCTTCCTGGATTCAGCATACTTTAATATAGGAAATGGAACTCGGCAAGGTTGTCCGTTGGCTCCTTTGTTGTATGCATTAACTATGGAGCCTTTAGCGGCTTCAATTCGGAATTCGGGGGATATTGAGGGAGTCTCATTTAGAGGCGACTCAGACAAGATAACACTTTTTGCAGACGATGTTCTCTTGACAATTACAAATTTGGAGAAATCGGTTCCAAAATTATTGGGCATCATTGAGGATTATGGAAAATATTCTAATTATAAACTTAATCTTCTTAAGACTCAATATATTCATGCTAACTTGACTCAGGATCAATTAAGATTGCTAACAAGGGAGTTTGGTAGTATGAATGGGAAGCATACATTAGAATATTTAGGGATTCAGATTTGCTTTGCAATAGACAGATGGGTTGAGACTAATTATATTCCTCTATTATCTGAGCTGAGAGAACATTTACATCAGTGGAAAAGACTAGAGTTCTCATGGATGGGTAGATTAAATGTTATTAAAGCTTATATTCTTCCTAAGCTGATATATTATTTTCGAACTATCCCACTACATGTCCCTATTCATATTCTGAATAAATTTGAGAAGTGTTTTTTGGAGTTTGTGTGGGGTTATAAAAAACCTAGAATTTTGAATTCAACTTTGAAGCATGGGCTGTGTCAGGATGGGGTTGGTTTCCCAGATTTGAGAGCCATTTTTGAAGCAGTTATGTTCTCACATTTTATAGCATGGGACAGGAAGAGGAATTCTGGTCTAGCTTGGTATAAATATGAGAAAATGCAAAGTCAAGATATGGATCCATTTAATTGCTTTTGGCTAGATTGGGAGAACATCAAGAAATTGAATATAGCAAACCCAATTATGAAAAATATTTTGGTTAATATGGTTAAATTTAGAGGAGGATTTAAGACTGATCTTATGTTAACACATAAGGCTCCAATTGTACTCCTACAACTATTGATAGAGAGTTTAGATCTAGGATTATGGATTATAGGGGGGATTGTTATAATAGGGGATATATATTTGGATGGGGAAATATTAAGCTTCGAAAATCTACAGATTAGATTTCCTTTACCCGATAAAGAAAGGTTTAATTATATTAGAGTGAGGTGGTATTTGAAGAAATGGATAGGAAAAGATAATACAATCTTGGATCAATTTTTGAATGATAACTATAGGGCCAAATTAGTATCCAGAATTTTATCTTTAAGACAGAAATCCAATAAAGTGTATAAAACTAGGTCAGAAATGAGATGGGAAATTGAATTACAATTAAGTTTCCCATTAGAAAAATGGTTCTCATCCTGGAATATAACAAGGAAAGCGGTTCATTGCATTAATCTGTGTGAACTTCAATTTAAAATATTACATAGATGGTATAGAACACCAAAAGTGTTGCATAGAATTTCTCCACTCACATCAGATAGATGTTGGAGGTGTTCTGAGGGAGTTGGTTCAATGTCCCATATCTGGTGGGAGTGTGAGAAATTGGATGCTATGAAAAGGATTATAGAGGGGTTGATTAATGGGTTATTTAAATCTAAGATTCAGTTGACGATTCAAAGTTTTATACTTCATATTGATATCCCCATTCAAGGTAATCTACGGAAATACTTGCTTATAAATATTTTCTTGGCCATAAAAATATGTCTGGCTAGGAAATGGAAACGGGAGGAATTGCCCTCATGGAATAGTATTATTAATCAGATTCAATATCAGTGTGCTATGGAAAAATATATTTACAATAAGAATAAGAAATTGTTAACCTACAGGGAGATATGGACCCCGTGGGTAGAGCTAGCTCATCGAGAAAAATGGAGTTTTTGTAGCTGAGATACGAGATCCTCAGGGAGTGAGATAGAATGATTATACTGATCTGCCTAAATTTATGGAGATAGGTGTCACTGCATAGAAAGAGTATAAGATTGTGTATTGTTTAGTGAGTACGATAGGCAGTTTGATTGGTCTTTTTTTTTTTCTCTCCTTATTTTTCGATTGCTATGAATGTAAAGGAAAGATTATTTATTGTGTATACTTTAATGTTAATTATTTTATTCCTGATGTTTGGAAATGTTGATGTAATGGCTTAAAAGAATAAAAAACAAAAAAAAACAAAAACAAAAAAAAAAAAAAATAAAGCCTTTGTTTTCAACAAAAGAGAGAGCAACATTCACAACAACAGATAAAGGTACAGATGTGTATGGTAGTGGTGGTGGTGGTGGACTGGAGTTGTGTGATTGATGTGTTTTTATATATATATATATATATATATATATATATCAAAAAGAAACACACTCGCAGGACTTCTAAGAGATGAAAAATAGTGCTGTTTAAAGGGGAACTACCACTTGGCTCCAAAAGGGACTGAGCGCAGGGGCACGGACGTCACTGTGACGAGATTTCCGTGCTTCCTGCTCCTGTAAGCATCGGTAAAACGGAGAAATCTTCGGAACCAGGTAATATTTCTGGCGACTCGCGCTACTAAGCAGCTAGTCGCCAGGTGAAGAATGAATGCAGGTTAAGTTATTGCGGGGTGGTAGTTCCCCTTTAATGAATCAACGTTTCGACCTAAACTCAGGTCTTTACATATATATATATATATATATATATATATACATATAAACCTCCTTCCTTGCTGCTTTCTCGCACCCCCAGACTCTCCCAGCACAGAGATAATAACAGCCAGATCAGGAAGGATATTGAATCTTGCTAGTCAGTCACACCGAATTTTGGGGTATTTAGAGTTAACCTACTTTCTTCTTCCTGTTCCCCACAGTGCCCCCGAAACTTCTCTAATACAGAGAACAAACGTGTTGCCTATAAGACTCCCTTAACTAAGCTTCACCTCCACTTTATTAGCCGGTCTTCTCTGGTTTAGAAATTAGCTGCTCTCTCTTCCTCTCACAAACACGGAGTGGAGTACTGTGGGAACCTCACACCCTTTTATACATCACCTGTGGGAAAATAAGGGAAACGTGTCATGAGGTGGGCGAAATTCAGTCTTCCCATTGATTTCAAGGCAATGAGCTAAAAAGAAATATAAAGAGGAACAATTGCACTTTTTGCGAAAAATGTGTCGCTCTATGAAAAGTGCCATTTTTCTCCTGCTACTCTTTGAGGCGAAAACTTTCTCCGATCCCTAATACTCACCACTAAAGGGAACTTCAACCTATTCCATCTAGCTACCGTCTTGTAACTGCTTTTGAATAATTCAGTCCTAGCTCTTTCCTCTGTTCTTAGCCTGGACCCTTATCCTGCTGTCCATATCATGTGCTCCCAGGTGAAGGTTCTGACCAGCACATAAGGTCAGTAGCTCAATGTCTGGGGCCACATGAGGATTATAGGCAGAATAACCTGCTATTAAGAACAGTGCACCTCACTATACCCTTGCAGAGGTTGTCCAATCCCTAAGTTACCTCTCAGTCTCCTTGCCTATTAGCTGCTGTCCTGTCTCTGGCCACTGAGTGTCAAGGTTTGGCTGAGCTGCTCTAATTCTGCTATTGGTTCTGCTGTCTGAGCTAATCTAGAGCTCTGCTATCCATTGCTGCTGCCTTCCCTGTTCTGGGTCAGGCTGAATCAGCTCACCTCTCTGTGATTACTCATCTGACTGTTATCAGCAAACCCTCTCAGGGTATTTAAAGCAGCTTGGCTCACTTCCTCCTTGCCCTTGTGTCTTATTCTGGCTGCAAGCATGTTCTCCCGAGTTGTTGATTCTCTGTGCATGACCTGGATTCCTCTGACTTCCATTCTGGCTCCTGAATCCTGGCTTGTTCCTGACATCGCTGATCTCTGTATTCCTGACCCCAGCTTGGTTGAGTACATGCCTTGGTTCCTGACCCTGGCTTGTTTTTTTGTTACGCTTCTAGATCACGATTTTGCTTTTGTTATTTTAATAAAGGTGTTTTGCATTTTACATTTTTGTGTCTGTCTGGTTCCTGGTCCGTAACACTGAGATCCCAGATCTGATGTCCAGCCTGACAGGTGACTTCTGTAGCACTCAAGGGGTGAAAGGACCCATTTAAATTAATGAAAAGGTTTATTTGCCTCCTACTGTGCATATGTTTTGCCAAAGAATTTTTCTACTTTCTGCCTCTTTCTGATGGTTACATTTCCAGTATTATTAATGGAATATTTGTTTCTAATGTGGGTCTGCTGGCTCATTAAGTACAATAATATTCCCATTACAGTGTCACATTTATTTCAAACGTCCAGCCATTATTTAATGCATTCCAAGAAGACATGAGGGAATGATTAAATGATTTTTAATGATGAATACATTAGAGTCCTTGTTCCCTGATGGGAGCCAACAGAGGGTGGAGGTAGAGGGGGAATGAGGAGGAAAATATACAAATATATGGGATTACACTGATACATTGTCCCATATAGTATATTAGTCACTTTACCTCATTTCTATGTATGTATGTATGTATGTATGTATGTATGTATGTATGTATCTATCTATATCTTATCTATCTATATCATATCTATCTATCTATCTATCTATCTATCTATCTATCTATCTATCTTCTATCTATCTATCTATCTATCTATCTATCTTCTATCTATCTATCTATCTTTCTATCTATCTTTCTATCTATATCATATCTATCTATCTATCTATCTATCTATCTATATCATATCTATCTATATCATATCTATCTATCTATCTATCTATCTATCTATCTATCTATCTATCGATTATCTATCTATCTATCTATCTATCTATCTATCTCATATCTATCTATTATCTATCTATCTATCTATCTATCTATCTATCTATCTATCTATCTATCTGTCTATCTATCTATCTATCTATCTATCTATCTATCTATCTATCTCTCTATCACATCTATCTATCTATCTATCTATCTATCTATCTATCTATCTATCTATCTATCACATCTATCTATCTATCTATCTATCTATCTATCTATCTATCTATCTAATATTTATTGCATATCTATTTATCTATCTATCTATCTATCTATCTATCTATCTATCTCATATCTATCTATGTATCTATCTATCTATCTATCTATCTATCTATCCATCTATCTAGCGGTGGTAGGGGATTCCATTATTAGGAGGACAGGGTAATAAAACACGGCATACACTTGTGGGGCTATATAAATTAATATGTCCTTTCAAATATTCATACATTAATCTGTCGCCAGGATCGCTGCAATAGAACAGTTTCCTGTCATCCTGGAGCTTGGGTTCAACATGTGGCAAATTGGGTTGATAGATTGTTGGGAGGGGATGGGCATTACCTGGCTCTCATGGTACATGTTGGAATCATTGAAAAAGTCAGTGGAGGTCTGTTAAAGGGATAGTAATACTTCGTTTTATCTTTATTTTATTTTGTAGACATTAAAAAAACATGAAGAACGATATAAGTCTTATCTCTCAAACCTTTATGGTTTAAGAGATATTCACAAGCAAAGTATCCCCCCCTGCTCAGCCAGATCAGAAGGGAGGTGCCCAGGTAGATTGCACAGAGGGACAATCTTCAATTAAGATGAGGGAAAAACCTGAAAAACTTGTCAAGGGCGGGCAGGGCTTTCATTGTTCTCATAGGAAGAAGATTGTCCCCTTCTGTTATCTGTCTGGTCTATGGACTGGATTCCACATCTGAGAAGAGATGGCTTACACTAGGTAAAAGGGGCGGGAGGGGAAACTTTGCTTGTGAATATCTCTCAAACCATAAAGGTTTTAGAGATAAGACTTATATCGCTCTTCATGTTTTTTTAATGCCTACAAAATAAAATAAAGATAAAATGAAGTATTACTATCCCTTTAAGAAGGATTTCATGGATTTAGGTTATAAGCGTAAGCAAAGTCCCTCTAAGGTAGTATTTTCTAAACTACTCTGTTATGTTCTACATTAGAAAGGCAACGGGAGATTAGAGAGTTAAGTGTGTGGCTAAAGTCTTGGTATAAGCAGGAGGGGTTTGGGTTCCTAGAGCAGTGGGGGGTCTTTTCCCTTGGTGGCAATCTTTATTTTCGAGATGGATTGCACCTTAGCGAAAGGTGGGCCATGGTGCTTGGGGTTAGGATGGTTAGAGGGTTGAAGGAGACTTTAAATTAGAAAGGGGGGATGGTAATACAACACAGGATAAGGTAAAATGTATGCATGCAAATGCTCGTAGTCTGGCTGGTAAGATGAGGGGACTAGAACTGATTGCAATGTGATTGGGATGTCTGAAACCTAGTTAGATGATGTATATATGACTTGGCAGTCAATTGAGAGGGTTATTCACTTTTTAGGAAGTATAGTGTTAATAAAAGGGGAGGGGGTGTCCATATGTAAAGCATGCCTTAAAACCTAGTATAAGGGAAGATATAAATGAAGGGTCCAATGAAAATGTAGAGGCCTTGTGGGCTGGAATACACACTGGGAGCAGAAATAATAGAAATATGTTATTGGGGACTGACTACAAGCCACCTAATACTGGGGAGTTTGAGGAAGCCCAACTTTTACTGCAAATGGAAAAAGCTTCTAGGTCAGGAATGAAATTATGTTTTAAATAAGATAAATGACAATTTAATATCCTAACTAATAGAGGAGCCAACTAGAAACAAGGGCTTGCTTGACCTAATGCTCTCAAAGAATTCCGATATGATAAACAGTGTACAGGTAAAGGAACATTTAGGTAGCAGTGACCACAATATGGTATCCTTTGAAATTTGTTATGTGAAACCCAATTACAAGGGTTTAACCAAAACATTCAATCTCAAAAAGGAAGATTTTACAAAGATAAAATAAGTATTAAAGGATATTCAGTGTAATGTAAACTTCAAAGATAAAATTGCACAAGAATCATGAAATGTTTTTAAAATGCTCTTTGACAAATATACAAAGCACAGGAGGAGCAAAGTAAGGGACATTATTCTTTAAGTATGATGTATAACAATTTCATGTCCCAACTAGCAGAGGAACCAACTAGAAGAGGCCTTGCTTGACCTAGTACTCTCAAACAATTCTGACATTATAAACAGTATAACGGTAAAGGAACATTTAGGCAGCAGTGACCACAATATGGTATCCTTTGAAATTTGTTATGAAAAACCCAATAGCAAGGGTTTAACCAATACATTACATTTTAAAAGGCTAAATTTACAAAGCTAAAAGCAGTAGTAACGGATATTCAGTGGGATGTAATCTTCAAAGATAAAAATGCACTAGAATCATAGAATTTGTTTAAAATGCTCTTAGATAAATATACTTGTCAATATATACAATTGGGGAATAAGCCCAGGAGGAGCAAATTAAGACCAATGTAGCTTAAAAAAGAGGTTTGCAGGGAAATGAGAAATAAGAAGTAGGCTTTTAAAGTGTTTATGTTAGAAAGCTCACATGCATCATTTAAAAAATATTATAAAATCTGCAAACAAGCGATTAGGCTAGATAAAATTGAAAATGAGTGAAATTTTGCAAAAGAGAGCATGAAAAATCCTAAACAATTCTACAAGTAAATAAATAACAAAAAAAGAATAAGATTGATATTGGCGCATTCATTGGGGTAGCTTGAAATAAGACGGTGCAAAGTTAGTTGTTAACGAGAGTAGGTAACTTGCAGATATGAAGTGGCGCTTGTGTGATTGTGATCACTGTGTCACGGTTTCCCAGGAACAAACCAGGAGTCAGTATGGTATAGTAAAACAATCTTTATTGAATAAATATAAGTACAGTAACTCACTGAACAACGAGTAACTAAATCACAGAACAATGAGTAGAGGTCCTTCTAGTGGCCAACGACTCTATCAGAAATAGGAGTCTGCCAAAAGTTGGAACGCTCTTAAAGAGACCGGCAGAAGCCTCTGGAGTCTCTAAATAACGAAGGCCCAGCAGGAATCTGAGTAAGACACTAACTGACTCACGCCTACAGTCAGCAGGTAGATCTAGGGATCTCCCTAAAGATGATACGGTAAGGGAGACGTACTGACTCAAGCCTGCAGTCAGTAAGGAGAAGGCCGTCTCCTTTCTCAGAGGCACCAGAATGATCCTGACTTGCTCCTAAAGTCAGGGAGTAAGGTCTTAACAAGAGCCGCAGGTCTGCACCAGATTGGGCGTCTAATACACAATGGTAGCAAGCAGGAGAATAGTCAGAAAGAGCCACAGGTCAGCACCAGACTGGATAGTCAGACAAGCCGGGTAATACAAAAAACGGGTAGTCAGTCAGAGCCACAGATCCGCACCAGATTGGGGGTCCACTACACAATGGGAGCAGGCAAAAGAGTAGTGAGACAGAGCCACAGGTCAGCACCAGATTGGATGGTCAGACAAGCCAGGTCATACACAGAGCCCAAACTAAAAAGAACTGTTTGACAAACAATGCAAGGGCAACTGAGTCAGGACTCAGACTGCCCTTTAAACCCCTCCACAGGAAGTAGATAGGAGGAGCAGGCTCAGAGGAAGGAACTGTAGGAGGAGACTACAGGAAGCATGGCATAAAACAGAGGCCTGCTTCACTCTGAAGCCTTGCGCCTGCAGACTACGCGTGCAATGACGCTGAGCGTCACTGAAGTGGCAGCACTGGAACCAAGGTAAGCTGTGAAACACTGATCACCAATAGGGGAACATTTAATGGTGAATTGTCGCATTGATTGTGAAAGGTTGTAATACGACGGGGCACAGTTAAAGGCTGCAGTACGTAAATGTGAAGCAGCATAATTTTTTTAGTGTGTGTGTCTGAAACATTGATCTTCTGTGTGTGTATTGCTCATAATAGTTGTTTGGAATTGTGGAGATGGCAATGGAGATAGTGAAGCAATAAGCATGGAAGGGAAATGGGGAGGTAGTGAAGAGAAGTTATATGAGTGCTAAGTGAAGGCAATGACATGAGGAAGCAGCGAATGGTAGTGGAGTTGTAGTACAAGAGTAATTGAATGATAAAGTATCCCCCTCCTGCCCCTTTTACCTAGTGTAAGCCACCTCCCCTCAGACTGTGATCATAAGGAAAACCTGCCCCCCTTGACAAGTTTTTCAGGTTTTACCTTACGCTCACTGAAGAGTGTCCCTCTCTGTGACACATCCGGACAGTCTTGCTGCTCTGAGGTGAGCAGTGTTACATCAGTAAAAGGGGCAGGAGGGGGATACTTTATCATTAAATTACTCTTGAACTACAACTCTGACAGTATTGAAATAACACTCTCCATGGCCCAAATACTATGAAGATTAATTGGAGATGCTTTTATTTTGAAACATTACTATCCCTTTAACTGTTGCCATGGCAATAGGAAGGGGCAACACTGTTCACCGTTGTGAATGGGAGGGGTGATCCTTTTCTCATTGGCCAGCTTGAACAGGATAGCCCCTCCCACTTGCCATGATGAACAGGGTGGCCTCTCCCATTCGCTGTTGTGAAAGTTGAGGTAATTAAAGGGCAGGCAATGAGTTAAAGGGTTTGGGTGAGCGTCAGTATGTATTATTTATTGTGCTAGATTGGTTGATGTGGCGGGGGGGATACAACTCGTACTGTATATATTCCTACTGTATATTCAGTTTGGCTGAGGAGGCAGAGGGCCTCCTCCTGTGAATGAATATGTTTATTTAGATAGTGCCACAAGTGTATGAAGCGCTTTACAATTTATGGGTTTAAACAATACAGGGTTACAGGTGCTTTGTAGAGTGAAACATTGGGTGGGGGGTCGGCAATACTCAGTGTCTATTAAGTTTGGTTGAGGAGGCAGGGGGCGAAAGCCAATCGCAAAAAGGGTGTTTTGCTTGACTACACCTTTGTATCACTGGCTGGCAGTGAATCAGGAACCATCTTAAAATTTTATACATATACTAGCAATGTGGGACGGCGTTGCCCGTCATATTATTTACACAGAGAGACACTGTGTGAAACAGAAATATGCAGTGTTACAGACACGCACTTAAAGAGACAGAGCGTGTCACACACTGTGAAACGCATACATACAGAGAGACACACACATACATGACGTATGTGACATATGTAAACAGTGTGTGACAGACGCTGTAGTGATGTAGATATGCTGATAAGAGTTGTAAAAAATGTTTTAATTGCAGCTCTTCAGCTTGATGAATAAGGCCCTGTATCCTTACAGTTGAAGTGAGTGTGCTGTGTTACTTGATAATAAGGTCCTGTATCCTTACAGTTGAAGTGAGTGTGCTGCATTACTTCATGAATAAGGCCCTGTATCCTTACAGTTGTAGTGAGTGTGCTATGTTACTTGGTGAATAAGGCCCTGCATCCTTACAGGTGAAGTGAGTGTGCTGTGTTACATGGTGAATAAGGCCCTGCATCCTTACAGTTGAAGTGAGTGTGCTGTGTTACTTGATGAATAAGGCCCTGTATCCTTACAGTTGAAGTGAATGTGCTGTGTTACTTGATGAATAAGGCCCTGTATCCTTACAGTTCTAGTGAGTGTGCTATGTTACTTGGTGAATAAGGCCCTGTATCCTTACAGTTGAAGTGAGTGTGCTGTGTTACTTGATGAATAAGACCCTGTATACTTACAGGTGAAGTGAGTGTGCTGTGTTACTTGATGAATAAGGCCCTGTATCCTTACAGTTGAAGTGAGTGTGCTGTGTTACATGATGAATAAGACCCTGTATCCTTACAGTTGAAGTGAGTGTGCTGTGTTACTTGGTGAATAAGACCCTGTATCCTTACAGTTGAAGTGAGTGTGCTGTGTTACTTGGTGAATAAGACCCTGTATCCTTACAGTTGAAGTGAGTGTGCTGTGTTACTTGATGAATAAGGCCCTGTATCCTTACAGTTGAAGTGAGTGTGCTGTGTTACATGATGAATAAGACCCTGTATCCTTATAGTTGAATTGAGTGCACTGTGTTACTTGATGAATAAGGCCCTGTATCCTTATAGTTGAAGTGAGTGTGCTGTGTTACTTGATAAATAAGGCCCTGTATCCTTACAGTTGAAGTGAGTGTGCTGTGTTACATGATGAATAAGACCCTGTATCCTTACAGTTGAAGTTAGGGTTGCCACCTTTTCCTAAAAAAAATACCGACCATAGCTGTGTGAGGGCGGAGTCACAAAAGGGAGGAGCCAAAAAAGGGGCAGAACCACTCAATGTTGCATGACCACTCTCAGACTAAGCACTCTCACTCAGACTAAGCACTCACTCTCACTCAGACTAAGCACTCACTCTCTCTCAGACTAAGCGCTCTCTCTCTCTCAGACTAAGCGCTCTCTGTCTCTCTCAGACTAAGCACTCACTCTCTCTCAGACTAAGCACTCTCTCTCTCTCAGACTAAGCACTCTGTCTCTCTCTATCAGACTAAACACTCTGTCTCTCTCAGACTAAGCACTCTCTGTCTTTCTCAGACTAAGCACTCTCTCTCTCTCTCTGACTAAGCACTCACTCTCTCTAAGACTAAGCAATCACTCTCTCTCTCAAATTAAGCACTCACTCTCTCTCTCAGACTAAGCGCTCTCTGTCTCTCTCAGACTAAGCGCTCTCTCTCTCTCAGACTAAGCGCTCTCTGTCTCTCTCTATCAGACTAAACGCTCTGTCTCTCTCAGACTAAGCACTCACTCTCTCTCTCAAACTAAGCTCTCCCTGGCCAGAGTGGTGAAGGATCCCCTACACCCAAAAGTGATCAGACCTCCCAATTAAGCCTTTGAGGCTTAGTCAAGTTGCTTGAATACTGGAATACATTGCGCTGCATTGAAGGCCCTATTTGTCCTCTATAGTGCAGATGGTATGCCCAGAACGGATCTACTTTGCCTGTATATATAAGGCCCAGTGTTTGTAACAGACAGGACACAACATTTACTTACTTTTCTCGCTCAGTACATGTGTACTACAGGTGTGACATAGATGCACATTGTGTTACCTGTACAAATCTTAAATACACAAATATCTACATCCCATTAAGGCAATTGTAGCGGTGACATTATCTGTTATTGCTAAGATTCATCACAGAAATTCCCTGAACTGTCTCAGTAACCATATGTATCTTTGTAAAATAAAGCAGAGCGACCATCATAAAGGTCATCAGTTACATACTGTAATATATTTTTTTCCTAAATTTTTTGCAGATGGGCTGTAGCACTTTTTTAAGTTGTAAATACATGTTTGGGGATGGTTTGGGGATGGTTTAACTTTGTTAAAAAACGGCTCCCATCCTCTCCACCAGTCAGCTATAGCTGAAGAGCTGTAGGTTGCCTACACTTGGCCAAGGACAACTGAGTGCCCACCAATAAGGGATTATTAACACTAGGCCCGGTTTTTCTGGCCTTCTACCGACCTCTGTCACATCATACCTGGAAGTGTGTGCGTGCTGAGGGCGGTGCTGTTTACTTCCAAGTTCTGCCAGGGCTGGAGCTGGGGAGCAGGAGAGACCGAGGATGAGCTGAACAGTGTAGGCCGCACACATGGAGTGGTCCAGTGGATTCCAACCAGACTGCCTCCTGTGCACAGTGCACCACAGTCTCTGAGCACTGACACTCTCACAGCGCATGCATACTGCTGCAATCCCTGACTCCCCGTTGTCAGTCACAAGAGGACCATTGATGTCCAAATACTCTTCAGTCATTGGCTGGTGATGGCGCGTGGACGCTGACGACTTTAAGCGAGCCACATGAGCAGCTGGCATATAGGGCTGAGTGGAGGAGACTGACTCTGGACACGTCGCACAAACAAATACCGGTAGATATACCGGCACCGGCTCTAAGGTCCTAATTACTGGCTGTGCCGGTAAAATACCGGCTGGGTGGCAAGCCTAGTTGAAGTGAGTGTGCTGTGTTATTTGATAATAAGGTTCTGTATCCTTACAGTTGAAGTGAGTGTGCTGTGTTACTTGATAATAAGGTCCTGTATCCTTACAGTTGAAGTGTGTGTGCTGTGTTACTTAATGAATAAGGCCCTGTATCCTTACAGTTGAAGTGAGTGTGCTGTGTTACTTGGTGAATAAGAGCCTGTATCCTTACAGTTGAAGTGAGTGTGCTGTGTTACTTGATGAATAAGGCCCTGTATCCTTACAGTTGAAGTGAGTGTGCTGTGTTACTTGATGAATAAGGTCTTTTATCCTTACAGTTGAAGTGAGTGTGCTATGTACTTGGTGAAGGTCACAGTGAGAAGATGTTTGTGAGTAAAGGAATAATTTAGATTACAGCAGTGGATACTGCAGTACATTTGAAGAAATAGGTTGGCAGACAGAGGGTTAAGTGACAGATGCAGTGATAGATAATGTAATAGTGATGTGGGAGTAAAATGGCGAGATTGGGACTATGGATGAATGGCTAGGGGATAGGTGAGTGGGGATGACAAGGGAGGAGGAGATGAGAGATTGAGGAGAAGAGGGACAGTGAAGTGTTACAGTAAAGTAATGGGTGAGGGGGAGAAATGACTATACATAGACAGTGAAGTAGACATGAAATACAGGGCTGTAGGGTTACTGCATTATACAGACCTAGTGTAGCAGTTGGTTGGAGTGAAGCACTTTAACTCTTTGAGTGTGAGAGAGGTACGCAACACATTGCTGTGTAATGAGTTGTATAGTCTGGCAGTGAAAGGGTTAAGTGACACATGTTGGGCGCTTATACACTATGTGGGACGGCGTTGGCCGTCATGTTATGACCGTTGGGCGCACGTGTGTGTGTGTGTGAAATGTAGACACACTGATAAACACAGATATATGCAACACACAGGCAGACACATACACACAGTGAGCGGCAGAGACATGCAAAAGACATGCACACATACACACACCGGAGATGCACACAAATATGTAGCAGAGATGTACACACACACACACACAACATATATGCGCAGAAACACATGCACGCATGAGTTGTGCACCCCTCTGGCACTCAAATGGTTACGTTATAGAGAGGCATGTCAGAGTTAAATAGCAGTGGGAAGTGTGTTCATACCTGGTAACTTTGATTTGTGTTGTCTCTGGAGGGGAGTTATGTGGTGCTGATGTGGAGAGACAAATGGGGCAATTTGGGTTAAGTGGGTGGGGCTTAATAACGAGTAGGGGGTGGGGCTTAAGAGAAAAGTGGAAAAGTGCTAGTAATAGGCTGGGGAAGGAGGAGAAGTGGGAGGGAAATGCAAGTTTACAGTGTGAGGGGGTTGAACACACTCCCTGAGGGGTAAAACTTGATACACAACCCTGTGGCAGTCAGTGGGTTAAGTGTGAATCTGATGGCTGTCTGTCCTCTGTCTTACATGGTAAATGATGACAGTGAAGAAATAATTCAGCAATGAGGACCTACTTTAACCCTTTGAGTGCCATTTTGTTCCCCTGGTGATGCAGCACCCTTCAGTGGCTATACTACAGGTCCTGCTGAGGCCACTGGGAGTCAGGGTGAGTGACTGTTCTGTGTCAGCCATATTTCTTTCTGGCTTTGAACACACTCCCTGAGGGGTAAAACTTGATACACAACCCTGTGGCAGTCAGTGGGTTAAGTGTGTACCTGATGCCTGCCTGTCCTCTGTGTTGTATGGCAAATGATGACAGTGAAGAAATAAGTGAGCAATGAGGACCTACCTTAACCCTTTGAGTGTCATTTTGTTCCTCAGTGGCTGTAGTACAGGTCCTGCTGAGGCCACTGGGAGTCAGGGTGAGTGACTGTGTGTCAGCCATATTTCTTTTTGGCTTTTGTGTGTGTGAATGGGGCGTGTGTGTGTGTGTGTGTGTGTGTTGTTGTGTGAGTGGGGCATGTGTGTGAGTCTGGTGCTGTGTGAGTGGGGCATATGTGTGAGTTTGGTGCTGTGTGAGTGGGGCATGTGTGTGTTTGTCTGTGGTGTAGGAGCAAGTGGCGGCCATATTGTTTTTTTCTGACTTTGATAGTGGTGGGCGGGCTGCATAGTGGGGGTGGGCCGACTCCCTTCGGCCACTGCAATTGGTGTGAAAATCACACCCCCATTGAATCACCCAATGGGAACAGTAACCCCTCCTTATTGCCACCCCTGGGTGTGTGTGTCTCCTGAGGAGACATAAATTATGCAATGAGCCTTTCTCTTTTATATATATAGATCTGTATTACTAAAAGGAGAAGCTTGACAGGCAGCCAAAATTCTCCAGAACTGAACACACCCAGGGGAGTGTACTAGAAGGCACCAAGCAGTACTGAGGAGACATTCATGTTTCCTCACACATAACACAGGGGTGTGATTTCCATAGGAGTTGCCAGGGGCAAGGACATGGCTCCCCAGCCACATAACACAGGGGTGAAATGTGGCCCCCCAAACGACTGACGTGCCACGACAAGGTGAGGGATGGGTGCTATATGAGTGCAATATGGGTGCAATAAGGACGCAATATGGGTGCAATATGGGTGCAATAAGGATACAATATGGGTGCAATATGGGTGCAATACGGGTGCAATATGAGTGCAATAAGGATGCAATATGGGTGCAATATGAGTGCAACATGGGTGCAATATGGGAGCAGTATGGTTGCAATATGGGTGCAATAAGGATGCAATATGGGTGCAATATGGGTGCAGTATGGGTGCAATATGAGTGCAATAAGGACACAATATTGGTGCGATATGAGTGCAATTTGGGTGCAAGAAGGACGCAATATGGGTGCAATAAGGATACAATATGGGTGCAATAAGGAAGTAATATGAGTGCAATATGGGTGCAATAAGGATACAATATGGGTGCAATAAGGAAGTAATATGAGTACAATATGGGTGCAATAAGGATACAATATGGGTGCAATAAGGATGCAATATTGGTGCAATATGAGCGCAATATGAGTGCAATAAGGACGCAATATTGGTGCGATATGAGTGCTATTTGGGTGCAATAAGGATGCAATATGGGTGCAATATGAGTGCAATATGGGAGCAGTATGGTTGCAATATGGGTGCAATAAGGTGCAATAAGGACGCAATATGGGTGCAGTATGGGTGCAATAAGGATGCAGTATGGGTGCAATATGTGCAATATGAGTGCAACAAGGAAGCAATATGGGTGCAAAATGAATGCAATATTGGTGCAATTAGTGCAATATGGGTGCAATTAGAATGCAATATGGGTGCAATGAGTGCAATATGGGTGCAATAAGGATGCAATATAGGTGCAATACAAAATTGCGTCCTTATTATACCCATATTGCATCTTTATTGCACCCATATTGCACTCAGATTGCACGCAGATTATACTCATTTTACACCCATATTGTACTCATTGCACCCATATTGTGTCCATATTGCACCCATATTGCACCCATATTCTGTCCTTATTACACCCAATGTGCCACTCTTTAATGGTGAATGCGCCATTTGGAATGATGTGACGTGTACAATTTGCGACTCTTTAAGGAGCGACATGATGAACGCGACATTCGGAATGACGCTGCCAAACAAATGGAACACTTTAAGACGCAACATTTTAAGTGCGCCAGTTCAAACGTAAACTCTCTGTCCCCTTCTCCATTATGTCTCTCTCTCTCTCCCTCCCTTCTCCATCACGTCTCTCTCTACCCCCCTTCTCCATCATGTATCTCTCTCTCCCTTCTCCATCACGTCTCTTTCTCTCTCCCCCCTTCTCCATCATGTGTCTCTCTCTCCCCCCCTTCTCCACCGTGTGTCTCTCTCCCCTCTTCTCCATCATGTCTCTCTCCCCCCCTTCTCCACCGTGTCTCTCTCTCCCCCTTCTCCACCATGTGTTTGTGTGTGTCTCTCTCTCCCCTTCTCCATCATGTGTCTCTCTCTGTCTCTCCCCTTATTCAGAATGCGTGTGACATATCCAAACCCTGAAGTACTCAAAGGACTTAATTCCCACAGGCAACGCCGTGCCCCTTTTGCTAGTATAAATATAAATGACAATGTAGAAATACAATAACATATGCTGATGGGTGCATTGAAAAGTTGACACCAGTGAATTAAACACATCTTATCATTCTGATTTTCTGAGAGTGCTGGTTGAATTTCTACATTGTCGTTTGCATGGTATTTGTTCCATTCAATGTAAGTGCCCAGAGGGACTCCTTTAAGTGAGAGTGACTAGCATTCAAAAGTTTGGGGTCACTTCAGAAATGTCCTTGTTTTCCATGAAAACATACATCAAATAAGTTGCAAAATGAGTAGGAAATACAGTCAAGACGTTGACAAGGTTAGAAATAATGATTTTTACTTTAAATAATAATTTTGTCCTTCAAACTTTGCTTTCTTAGAAGAATCCTCCATTTGCAGCAAATGTAGATAAAAAATAAAAACAAAACATTAAAAATCAGCTGTTTACAGCTACAATAGTCACTTACACCACTAACAATGTCTACACTGTATTTCTGATCCGTATGATGTTATTTTAATGAACAAGATTTGCTTTTCTTTAAAGGAGCAGTAAAATTATTTTTATGAAAACACATATTTTATAGATCTTTTCCTGTTGAATAAAACAAGGTCACTCCCATCACTGTCAGATGTTTTATTAAAAAATTATAGCAGTTTAAATAATCAGGAAGTGAATTTACTGTGTTTACTTCCTGATAAATCTAACTGACAGGAAGTGACATGCAGTTTCTATCACATTCTATGGAGAACTGTATGTCACTGACTTTTCTGACTTCCGTTTCCATTAGAATCTAACAGGAAATCTAATTAGAATTTGACCACTAGAGGGCACTGCTAATGTAAAAAAAAAAACCATGGGTTTAAACTGTAATAACTCTGGAAATATAAATCTCTGGCAGTGGAAGTACCCTTATTTTACTCAATAGGAAAATCCGTACAATATATATTTTTTCATAAAAATAGATTACTGCTACTTTAAAAAAACAAGGACATTTGTAAGTGACTCCAAACGTTTGAATGGTAGTGTATAATATACAGTATATATACAGATAACAGATATATACAATTCTTGATTTCTTGAAAAAATGAAACACAAATGACAACACTGTTTTTGAAAAGTCTTTTCTCTAGATCAGTGATTCTCAACCAGGGTGTCGTGGCACTTTGGGGTGCCACGGAAATCAACTTAGGGTGCCCCATGTTTTCTACGAAGACTTTGACAAAAAATTTAATACTGACTTTTAAATGTAGATTTATGGAAACTGTTATGCACACTGTGTTCATTTTTTGTTATTATGATTGTGAGCCCTAATAATAATGGTGTATTTATGTATTGTACCCTGGATAAATGACACTGAATATGTCAGGGGTGCCCCAAAAGTTCTAGATTGAGTGTTTGGGGTGCCTTTAGCAAAAAAAGATTGAGAACCACTGCTCTAGATTCTTTCTTTTGCATTCAAGACTGACAGCTCAGGACATTTCCCCCAGGAAGCGTCTTTTGAAACTATTTGATCCTGTTTCAGTAACATTTCCCTTGCTGTTTCAGCACCAGATTGTAGGAAAGCGGGTCTTTTGCTGACAGAAAGCAGCTGTGTGATGTTTTCCTGCAGCCAGGGGCAACAAACTGCAGTGTGACTACATCATACGGACCTGTCCTTTGTGATCCTTAAGACAGCATTATCAGAATTTCTATGACTGTTTCAAAGGTGAACATCTTATAATCATAACTGCAACCACCCAACTTATCTTAGTATACTGTAGAAAGAAAGCCCTAGTGGAGCCCATGCATCTTTCCCTTTCTCTTGGATGCTGTGTCTCTGGAAGTGGACATGACAGGACCATAGGACGTCAAACACTATTCTCTGTACACAGTAATCTCAATACTTGAAGGAGCCAAGGGTTGTGCAACGCACACACCTCTGCTCCTTAAAGGGATAGTAATACTTTATTATTACTATCCCCCATATTGTAGATATTTGTAAAATAAATTATAGCCCCCAGGTTCATCTCTCAAACCTTTATGGTTTAAGAGATAACCGAAGGCAAAGTTCCCCCTCCCTCCCGCTTCCCTGAAGTCAGCGTTGTACTGACTGCAGGGGAAGTCTGTTGTATGACAGGCTTGCAGCTCTGCAGCTGAGCCGAGATCCCATTAGTGAAAGAGAATTATTTCACTGAAACGGTCTTCTACATGTGCTTGGTTTGTGCTTGGTTTGCAAGCACACGTTGAAGACCGTTTTAGTGAAATAATTATTTTTAATTAATGCTATCGCGGCTCTGCTGCAGAGCCGCATGATGAAAGTCAGACTGGATATCCCTGCAGTCAGTAGAACGCTGACTTCAGGGAAGGGGGAGGGAGGGGGAACTTTGCCTTCGGTTATCTCTCAAACCATAAAGGTGTGAGAGATGAACCTGGGGGCTATTAATTTATTTGGCAAATATGTACAATATGGGGGATAGTAATAATAAAGTATTACTATCCCTTTAAAGGAGTAAGAATTCTCATGCATTCTGCCTGCTTCAGTTTCAGAAAAAACTGCCAACAGCTGTCATGTCCGCTTCCATGGACATAACATCCAGGTCTTATTGAAAGTGTTAGCTCTTGAACCAAGTAACCAGGCAAAAATTCATAAGGATCATTAGGATTTTCTATCCATCATAAGGTAAGTGGGGTGTTGTAATTATTAGGTGTTAGCGCCCCTTAAACATGAGATGGATGCAGGTAGGCACAATGGTGAGGCTGATAAACTTAGGAGAACTGGAGCCAATCTGGAACAATCCAACAGAACCATGTGTGTGTGGGGGGGGGGGGTCACATAAACATTCCATGAATCCCCCCTAGATTTAAATTGGTGTTTTAACCCCTTGGTTGCTGGCTATACCTCCAGTGCATTTAAAACCAAAGCTCTCGAGTCCTCCCTAGCATCAAGGAGTTTTAACCCCTTGAGTGCCGGAGAGGTATCCAACCCATTGCAACGCAATACTTTGGATACCTCTTTGACACTGAAATGGTTAAAGTTCCATGTACAATGAAGGAAGTTTTGGGAATATTTACTGTATTTCTCCCTTGTGTTGTAGTTGGTTTTCTCCACGCTTGTTCCTTTTCTTTCCTTGTGCTTATGTCCATCTTGAATTCTTCATAAATCCACAACTCAATGTTTTTCTTTTTCACACAACCGCCTATAACGAGGCCGATGTGACAGGACAAACGGGAGAAATGACTGGACAAACCATCTGCACCGGCTAAAACAAAAAACACACCAACGCTCCTCCATACCAGTTATCCAAATGTGCACCCTGTGTAAAGTATATATTATACCACTGCTGGTAAATTTGAGGTTTGCATAGGCATTGTGTAGTTTGGCTAAAATATGTTTTAAGTGATAGTAATGTTTCACAAAAACAGCAGCTCCCATTAATCATCATAGTATTTGGTCCATGGAGAGTGTTATTTCACTACTGTCAGAGTTGTAGTACAAGAGTAATTGAATGATAAAGTATCCCGCTCCCTCCCCTTTTACCTAGTGTAAGTCACCTCCCCTCAGATGTGGAATCTGGTCTCTTGACCGGGCAGGTCACATCAAGGGACAATCTTCTTACTGTGATCATAGGAAATCCCTGCCCCATTGACAGGTTTTTCAGGTTTTTCCTTATGATCACTGAAGATTGTCCCTCTCTGTGATGCACCCGGACAGTCTTGCTGCTCTGAGGTGAGCAGTGTTACATCAGTAAAAGGGGTTGGAGGGGGGATACTTTATCATTCAATTACTCTTGTACTACAACTCTGACAGTATTGAAATAACACTCTCCAGGGCCCAAATACTATGAAGATTAATTAGAGCTGCTTTTATTCTGAAACATTACTATCACTTTAAGCTTGCTTACCACATCACACTACCCCAATTTCAATAGAGTCCTATCTAATACACCTAATCATCCCTATCAAATGTATCAACGGTTTCTCCAGCAACCAAGGGGTTAAAACGCCAATTTAAATCAAGGGAGATTGATGGAATGTTTATGTGACCTCACCATGGTTCAGTTGGATTGTTTCAGATTTGTGTCAGTTCTCCTTAGTTCATCAGACTCACCATTGTGCCTACCTGCACCCATCTCATGTTTAAGGGGAGCTAACACCTAATAATTATAACCTCCCACTTACCGTATGATGGATAGAAAACGCTAATGATACTTAGGAATTCTTGTAAATAAACTCATACAATTTAGTAACTAGATAAAAACATGTAACCCCTTAATAACCGGTGACAGTCCTGACACTTCACTGGTGTCCGTGCACATCATGGGTTTTGTGCTAGCAGTGGCCATCCTATGGAGATTTATGGTCCAGGGACCGGAGCTGTCCATAGGATTGTGTAGCAACAGTGCCACTGTACAATTTCAGGCCACTGTGATATTGCACCTAAAAAATTCAACTTTGAAAATTAATAACTTTTGAATGAAACACCTTTCAGCAGTGGGAGTACTCTTGTTTTACTCAGGGGAATAAACCCTACAACATCTATTTTTTTACATTTTAAGTATTACTGTCCCTTTAAGAGACAGAAAGATATGGGAGTAGAAACCGATAACCAAGTTTAACACTCTGAACTGTGGCTTGAACAAGGACAAGGAATTTGTCATATTATCTCACAAAATAAAAATATTTTGGTCCCTTTGGTGGGGGTTTGCACGTCCCATTGTAAGCATTGGGTTGTGTATCCCCCTGGCATTTGGACGGTTAACCCATACATTCTTTAGAACTAGCCATTAATCCTGCTTGCACTCTTTAGTGCACTTTATAGAGCTGTAACAGAGCCTAGAGTATAATTCACGGCCCAGGTTGGGGAAAAAGGAAAAAAATATTCTGCTAATGGAATTTAACCCTTTGGGTGCCACAGAGGTGTCCAGTACATTGTGTTGCAGTGTGGTGTATGCCTCTCTGGCAGTCAGGGGATTAGATATTAAAGTTGTGTGCATGAGTTTTAAAGTTATGTATTGCGTATACAGTATTCATTCTTATTATTAGTGATGAGCGAGCATGCTCGGCCGAAGCTCGGTTCGGCTCGAGCATCGCTCTGCTCGGCACATGGCGGTACTCGTACGAGTACCGCATGTGCTCGCCCGCCATGTTCGGGTCTCCTCCCAGCACGTTTCGCGGCTGCTGCGCAGCCAATAAACGTGCAGGGAGGCTCTGACATCAGTGTAATGCCAGCAGCCATGTTGGCTGCTGGCATTACACTGATTGGCTGGCCAGAACCCGTGATCGGGTGCTGTATAGCACCTGACCAGCGAGTTCGGCTCAGTCTTAGCCAGGGAGAGATGAGGATAGGAAGGGAAAGTCAGTGTAGGGAGAAGAAAAGCGAGTTTGTTAAAAAAAAAGACCCAAAAGTCCTTTTTAGGACTACTGTGTGTGGGGGCAGCAGTTTATTTTGTGTGGGGGGGCAGAGATATAAAAAAAAAAAATTCACATATTCTGTTCACTGTGCCTAGCCGCAGATTAGCAGCACATTCTGTTTAGTGTGCAAAGTTGCAGATTAGAGCACATTCTGTTCAGTGTGCAAAGTTGCAGATTAGCAGCACATTCTTTTTAGTGTGCAAAGTTGCAGATTAGAGCACATTCTGTTCAGTGTGCAAAGTTGCAGATTAGCAGCACATTATTTTTAGTGTGCAAAGTTTCAGATTAGGAGAACATTCTGTTAAGTGTTCAAACTGTAAAATATCAAAGTCACATATTCCATTCACTGTGCGTAGCCGCAGTTAAGAAGAACATTCTGTTTACTGTGCAAAGTTTCAGATTAGGAGAACATTCTGTTAAGTGTTCAAACTGTAAAATATCAAAGTCACATATTCCATTCACTGTGCGTAGCCGCAGTTAAGAAGAACATTCTGTTTACTGTGCAAAGTTTCAGATTAGGAGAACATTCTGTTAAGTGTTCAAACTGTAAAATATCAAAGTCACATATTCCATTCACTGTGCGTAGCCGCAGTTAAGAAGAACATTCTGTTTACTGTGCAAAGTTTCAGATTAGGAGAACATTCTGTTAAGTGTTCAAACTGTAAAATATCAAAGTCACATATTCCATTCACTGTGCGTAGCCGCAGGTAAGAAGAACATTCTGTTTACTGTGCAAAGTTTCAGATTAGGAGAACATTCTGTTAAGTGTTCAAACTGTAAAATATCAAAGTCACATATTCCATTCACTGTGCGTAGCCGCAGTTAAGAAGAACATTCTGTTTACTGTGCAAAGTTTCAGATTAGGAGAACATTCTGTTAAGTGTTCAAACTGTAAAATATCAGTCACATATTCCATTCACTGTGCGTAGCCGCAGTTAAGAAGAACATTCTGTTTACTGTGCAAAGTTTCAGATTAGGAGAACATTCTGTTAAGTGTTCAAACTGTAAAATATCAAAGTCACATATTCCATTCACTGTGCGTAGCCGCAGTTAAGAAGAACATTCTGTTTACTGTGCAAAGTTGCATATTAGGAGAACATTCTGTTAACTGTGCAAACTGTAAAATATCAAAGTCACATATTCCATTCACTGTGCGTAGCCGCAGTTAAGAAGAACATTCTGTTTACTGTGCAAAGTTGCATATTAGGAGAACATTCTGTTAAGTGTTCAAACTGTAAAATATCAAAGTCACATATTCCATTCACTGTGCGTAGCCGCAGTTAAGAAGAACATTCTGTTTACTGTGCAAAGTTGCAGATTTGCAGCACATATTCCGTGTAATATGAAGAAGGTGGGTAAAAAGGGACGGGGAAGTGGACGTGATCCTGATAGTTCAGGGCGCGGGTCAGGACGCGTAGAAACTGTGCCTGGTGCCAGAGCACAAGACAGAAAGACATCCACCATACCTAGCTTCATGTCTCAGTTTACAGGGCGTCGCAGGACATCACTCTCGAGGTCCGACCACTGCGAACAGGTGGTCGGTTGGATGTCAGCTGATACTGCTTCCAGTCGGTTAAGCACCACCCTGTCTTCCACCAAGTCCACTCTCAGTAGCCAAGAGTCTGGTCAACATAATCCTCACCCTGATCATCCTTCCTCCCACCATAGAGGATCTGGTCAAAGAAGTGATCCCACACTGGGATATAGTGAGGAGCTCGTCTCATCACCAATCCTTAATTTGAACCTCTCTCCAAGCACGCTTGCAGAGGAACATGACATCTTGTGCCCTGATTCACAACCTCTAGAGGATACCCAATCACAAGAAGATGACAGAGGTGAACGGCATTTAAGGTCAAAGGAAGTGGATGATGATGATGATGAGACACAGTTGCCATTAAATCAACCACTATTACTGTCTCAAGACCTTGATGAGGAGGATGATATACAGTTGTCAATGACTGAGTATGTGGTGGGATCAAGACATGAGGAGGATGATCAGAGTGAGGAAGTGGAGGAGGACTTGGTGGACGATGAGGTGACTGACCCCACCTGGGAAGGTGGAGAGCCGAGCGATGACAGCAGTCCTGAGGGTGAGCCATCTGCAGCACCGCAACAGGCTGGAAGAGGCAGTGGTGTGGCTACAGAAAGAAGGCGGACCGCACCAAACCGGCCCGCAAATGTTCCACGGAGCACCCCCTTGCGTAAATCTCCCTTGCCAAGGGGTAGGTGTTCCGCGGTATGGCGTTTTTTTAAGGAAAGTGCGGACGACAAAAGAATTGTAGTTTGCAACCTGTGCAACACCAGAATGAGCCGAGGCATGAACACTAGAAACCTCACCACCACCAGCATGATCCGACACATGGCATCCAAGCACCGTAATAAGTGGGAGGAACGCCCGGATCGCCAATCTGTGTCTGCAGGCCACACCACTGCCTCCTCTTCCCCTGTTTTCGGTGCCGGCCAATCGCCTGTCGAAGGCGCAGGCCCGCATACCTCCCGCCCTGCACCTGTACCATCTGAAGCACCATCAGCGACCACATCCACTTCCCTGTCCCAGCACAGCGTCCAAATGTCGTTACCCCAGGCATTTGAGCGCAAGCGAAAATACCCAGCCACCCACCCACAGGCCATAGCACTAACCTCACACCTTTCCAAATTACTGGCCATCGAAATGCTGCCATTTAGGCTTGTGGAGACTGAGTCCTTCCGCAGCCTGATGGCAGCAGCTGTCCCTCGGTACGCAGTCCCCAGCCGCCACTACTTTTCCCGGTGTGCCGTCCCCGCCTTACACCACCATGTGTCCCGTAACATCACCCGTGCCCTGACCAACGCAGTTACTGGGAAGGTCCACTTAACGACTGATACATGGACAAGTGCTTGTGGCCAGGGACGCTACATTTCCCTGACGGCACACTGGAGGCTGGGAGCGACTCGGACCCTGGGATGGCACAGGTGCTACCCACGCCGAGGATTGCGGGCCCTACCTCCATCAGGGTTTCCGCCAGCACCTACGTTATTGGCTCCTCCTCCTCCGTTTCCACCTCCGAATTCTCTGCGCGCAGCGCCACTCACCCATCAGCCGGTAGCTGGAAGCAGTGTAGCACTGCAGTGGGGAAGCGTCAACAGGCCGTGCTGAAGCTGATCTGCCTTGGGGACAAACAGCACACGGCCTCAGAGCTGTTGCAGGGGATTAGTCACCAGACCGAGCAGTGGCTCTCGCCACTCAACCTGCAACCAGGCATGGTTGTGTGTGGTAATGGGCGTAACTTGGTGGCGGCTTTGGAGCTCGGCAAGCTCACACACGTACCATGCCTAGCGCATGTATTTAATTTAGTGGTTCAGCGATTTCTAAAAACCTACCCCAATTTGCATGATCTCTTGACGAAGGTGCGCCGCGTGTGTGCACATTTCCGTAAGTCATCTACAGCTTCAGCCGGCCTGTTGAAGCTGCAGCAGCGCTTACAATTGCCAGCTCACCGGCTGCTGTGTGACGTGAGCACGCGCTGGAACTCCACCTTCCACATGTTGGCCCGGCTTTGTGAGCAGCAGAGGGCAGTAGTGGAGTACCAGCTGTTACACGGTCGTCGCCTCTCCGTTCAACTTCCTCTAATCAGAAGTGAGGAGTGGGAATGGATGTCAGACCTCTGTGAGGTTTTACGCAATTTTGAGGAATCGACACAGATGGTGAGCGGCGATAACGCTATTATCAGTGTAACCATCCCACTTCTGTGTCTACTGAAACGCTCGCTGCTCACAATTAAAACTGACGCTTTGCATGTGGAAGAGGTGGAAATGCGGGAGGAAGAGCTTACACAAGGTGATAGCCAGAGCACCCTCACTTCGTCTTCTCAGCGACAATTGGAGGAGGCGGAGGAGGAGGAGGAGGAGGAGGAAGACACGGTTGCCTCCGCTACAGAGGGTAGCCATGGAACTTTAGTTCCATCTCTTCAGCGTGGGTGGGCAGAAGAGGAGGAAGAGGATGAGGAGATTGAGAGTCATCCTCCTGGTGAGGACAGCGAAATCTTGCCTGTTGGTACTCTGGCACACATGGCTGACTTTATGTTAGGCTGCCTTTCCCGTGACCCACGCGTTATACGCATTTTAGACAACACGGATTACTGGGTGTTCACCCTTCTGGACCCCCGCTACAAAGAGAATTTCTCATCTCTCATTCCTCCGGTGGAGAGGACAAGCAAAATGGTGCAATACCAGAAGGTTCTTGTCGAAAAATTGCTCCAAAATTTTCCATCTGACAACACTGGCGGCAGAGTACGTGCTACCTTGGCCAACCGAGAAGGGGAGAAAAGGGGAGCACACAGCAGTTCCGACAAAGGCAGGGCAACACTCTCCAAGGCGTGGGACACCTTCATGACACCCCGCCAGCACCCTCACCCTGATGCGCAGCCTAGTGTCACAAGGAGGGAAAAGTTTTGGATGATGATGAAGGAGTACGTAGCAGACCGTGTCAGCGTCCTCAATGATCCCTCTGTGCCTTACAACTACTGGGTGTCCAAGCTGGACACGTGGTATGAACTGGCACTCTACGCCTTGGAGGTGCTGGCCTGCCCTGCCGCCAGCGTTCTGTCTGAGCGGGTATTTAGTGCTGCTGGTGGCATCATAACAGATAAGCGTATAATATAATGTTTTATAGCGTCAGCTCACTAGCGGGCCTTCGCATATAATGTTTAGGATGGTCAGCTCCGCAGCAGACCCTCACCCATAATGTTTTAGATGGTCGGCTCAGCGCACGTTTCCCTCTTAATCATGGCCCCAGTTCAGAAAAATCGAGGAAATTTTTGGGAGAATTTGCCTTTGCGCACGTTTCCCTCTTAATCATGGCCTCAGTTCAGAAAAATCAAGGAAATTTTTGGGAGAATTTGCCTCTGCGCACGTTTCCCTCTTAATCATGGCCTCAGTTCAGAAAAATCAAGGAAATTTTTGGGAGAATTTGCCTCTGCGCACGTTTCCCTCTTAATCATGGCCTCAGTTCAGAAAAATCAAGGAAATTTTTGGGAGAATTTGCCTCTGCGCACGTTTCCCTCTTAATCATGGCCCCAGTTCCGAAAAATCGATGAAATTTTTTGCAGAATTTGCAGATGATATACAAGTAAATATACAGCAAATACTGTTTGGTAACAATTTTTCGCCTAAAGTCGTTTTTATCTGCCTTTTTGTGTGTTTTACGGTCAGTCTGTAAAAATGGCGTACTACGGGCGAAAGATCGTTCCCAGCAGCGATGTTGGAGTCCAAGATGCATCCAGACATCCTCCCTATGCTGTCCCTGAACCATTTCTGTGGTGTTTCCATCATTTTCTGCCCTTTTCCTATGGACCAGGCACCCTCCCCTCATCAGAGCAGTGGGTGCCTGGTGTAATGCTCGAGTCCTCCCATTGACTTCAATGGGGCTCGGGTGCTCGGCCGAGCACTCGAGCCTCCGGGGGCGCTCGGTCAGAGCACCCGAACACCCGAGCATTGGGGTGCTCGCTCATCACTACTTATTATGCCTGAAGAAAGTGTGCATCCAAAACCACTCAGACTCTACTAGTCTCCTGCATTTCCTATGGCTAACATGGTACTAAATTATAACCTTTCATATCACAGTGTGTGGACTCTGCCTAGATCCATTCATATCACAGTGTATGTGGACTCTACCTAGATCCATTCATATCACAGTGTGTGGACTCTGCCTAGATCCATTCATATCACAGTGTGTGGACTCTACCTAGATCCATTCATATCACAGTGTGTGGACTCTGCCTAGATCCATTCATATCACAGTGTGTGGACTCTGCCTAGATCCATTCATACCACAGTGTGTGGACTCTGCCTAGATCCATTCATATCACTGTGTGTAGGCTCTGCCTAGATTCATTCATATCACAGTGTGTGGACTCTACCTAGATCCATTCATGTCACAGTGTGTGGACTCTGCCTAGATTCATTCATATCACAGTGTGTGGACTCTACCTAGATCCATTCATATCACAGTGTGTGGACTATGCCTAGATCCATTCATATCACAGTGTGTGGACTCTGCCTAGATCCAGTCATATCACAGTGTGTCGACTCTGTCTAGATCCATTCATATCACAGTGTGTGGACTAGATCCATTCATATCACAGTGTGTGGACTCTACCTAGATCCATTCATATCACAGTGTGTGGACTCTGCCTAGATCCATTCATATCACAGTGTGTGGACTCTGCC
The DNA here is from genome assembly GCA_037306005.1 of Rhinophrynus dorsalis. Lineage (NCBI taxonomy): Eukaryota > Metazoa > Chordata > Amphibia > Anura > Rhinophrynidae > Rhinophrynus > Rhinophrynus dorsalis. The sequence continues at coordinate 15,449,860 of CM074722.1, forward strand.
TAGATCCAGTCATATCACAGTGTGTCGACTCTGTCTAGATCCATTCATATCACAGTGTGTGGACTAGATCCATTCATATCACAGTGTGAGGACTCTACCTAGATCCATTCATATCACAGTGTGTGGATTCTACCTAGATCAGCGGTTCTCAACCTTACTAGTGCCACGACCCTTTGATAAAATTTCCCAAGTTGTGGCGACCCCTAACAGTCAAATTATTTTCATTGCTTCTTAATCGTTGTAATTTTGCTACTGTTATGAATCGAAATATAAATATCTGATGGTTTTAGGCGACCCCTGGCAAATCGTCATTTGACCCCCTAAGGGGTCCCGACCCACAGGTTGAGAACCACTGGCCTAGATCCATTCATATCACAGTGTGTGGACTCTGCCTAGATCCATTCATATCACAGTGTGTGGACTCTGCCTAGATCCATTCATATCACAGTGTGTGGACTCTGCCTAGATTAATTCGTATCACAGTGTGTGGACTCTGCCTAGATCCATTCACATCACAGTGTGTGGACTAGATCCAATCATATCACAGTGTGTGGACTCTGTCTAGATCCATTCATATCACAGAGTGTGGACTAGATCCAATCATATCACAGTGTGTGGACTCTGTCTAGATCCAATCATATCACAGTGTGTGGACTCTGTCTAGATCCATTCATATCACAGAGTGTGGATTCTGCCTAGATTCATTCATATCACAGTGTGTGGACTCTGTCTAGATCCAATCATATCACAGTGTGTGGACTCTGTCTAGACCCATTCATATCACAGAGTGTGGATTCTGCCTAGATTCATTCATATCACAGTGTGTGGACTCTGTCTAGATCCATTCATATCACAGAGTGTGGATTCTGCCTAGATCCATTAATATCACACTGGACGTTGGACTCTCAAAGAGTTAAGCAGCTTTGGTTGAATTTTTTCATTGTAAATAAAGTGGAATCCGCTTTTACACAACCCTTATAATTTTGAACCTCTTTTCCAAAGCCTAGGAATATTCCGCCTGCTTTGAAAGCTTCATTAAACTGAATCTCACAATAAGGACAGTGTCAGCTGCCTTTGTACTTTCATGTGTTTGCTCAAAGGGAAGCTGATGTTTGATGTTTGCTACTTATCGCTCATCAAACGCTTTCTGGCAGATCCATTTCACGGTTCCCTTAAAAAACCCACCTGCAAGACATTGACTCTGTGAAAAAGGCATCTCCGAGCCGTGTCTCACAGACATAAGACTTCTAGGTTGCTGAATGCTGCTAAATTGAAAACGGGGGTTTATTTGAAAGGAAATGAATGCCTCAAATCCTTAAAGAAGATAAAAAAATTCACACTACAAAACTGCTCACAAAACATATTGGATGCCTGGAAGACAGCTGTGAATCTACACTGTTGACATAATCTGTTTAAAGGAGAACTAACGCTTTCTAATACCCCCACCCCACAGTTACCTTAAAATGTCTGAAAAATACTAATGACCTCTAAGAATTTTCCCCTTGTGCCTTTGTTCAAAAGATAATATCCCCAATCTGTCCTTGGAGGTGGACATAACGGATGATGTCAGGACCACCGGACCTCAAACACTGCTCCCTGCACAAAGGAATCTTGAGCAATGCGTTGCGCACCCCTCTGGCACTCAAAGGGTTAACACTTTAATAAAGGGTATGCTTTCCAATGAGTTGCTCAACACTATGGTGTTTAAAGGGATAGTAATACTTAAAATGTAAAAAAAATATGTTGTATGGTTTATCCCCCTGAGTAAAACAAGAGTATTCCCATTGCTGAAAGGTGTTTCATTCAAAAGTTATTAATTTTCAAAGTTGAATTTTTTAGGTGCAATATCACAGTGTCCTGAAATTGTACAGTGGCGCTGTTGCTACACCATCCTGTAGAGATTTATGGTCCCGGGACCAGAGCTTTCCATAGGATGGTGTAGCAACAGCACCACTGTACAATTTCAGGACACTGTGATATTGCACCTAAAAAATTCAACTTTGAAAATTAATAACTTTTGAATGAAACACCTTTCAGCAGTGGGAGTATTCTTGTTTTACTCATGGGAATAAACCCTACAACATATATATTTTTTTAAGTATTACTATCCCTTTAAAGGGTTAATTAAACTCATGTACTCTGCCTATTTCTGCATGAAAAAACAGCCATCAACTGTCATGTCTGCCTTCAGCGACCTGACACCCAGAACTGATTCAAAATGTTATCACTTGAGCAGAGGGACACAAGAATAGTTCATAGGGGCTATTAGGATTGTCTGGCCTGTTAAGTTGCATTCTGTTACTTGGTACAGAGGAAAGCCGCACACTTGATTGGAGTAATGGGGTGACAACAGGTCAGCCCACTCATTTATAATGTCCCTCGTAGGAATGGCGTGAGGGGCAGTCTGGGTATCCAGTCTGCCGGTCCACGTATGGGGGAGAATGGGCACTGCCTAGTTCATATACAAAAAACAGACAAGAAAAGGGCGCCCATTAGTGACTATTATCGTTATTGACACTTATTTCTTAAAATGAGAATTATAATACTCACAAGAGGGGTGGTTGTGAATGGAATTTTGTACAGTCACAACAAATCAGACATGCAATGAATTTTAAACCTGTTCCTGCTCAGGTCCTTGGAATAGGGATGGTGCTTCAATCCAATAATCTCAGCATTCAAATTACAAATTCTTGTAAGAATCTCAAAAAAGCTGCTATAGTCTCAAAAATAGTCTCAGATGTGGAATGCAGTCCATAGACCAGACAGATAACAGAAGGGGACAATCTTCTTCCTATGAGAACAATGAAAACCCTGACCACCTTGACAAGTTTTTCAGGTTTTTCCCTTATCTTAATTGAAGATTGTCCCTCTCTGCAGTCTACCTGGGCACCTCCCTTCTGATCTGGCTGAGCAGTGTTACATCAGTAAAAGGGGTGGGAGGGGGATACTTTATCATTGAATTACTCTTGTACTACAGCTCTGACAGAATTGAAATAACACTCTCCAGAGTCCAAATAATATGATGATTAATTAGAGCTGCTTTTATTATGAAACATTACTATCCCTTTGAGAAATAAGAGTAAATAACGATAACAGGCACTAATGGTCGCCCTTTTCTTGTCTGTTTTTTGTATATGTACTGTTACCGAGTGGTTGTATAAGGAGCGTCCCAAAGGAAATGTAGGACCACCTGGAAAAGTGTTACTGATTGAGGGACAGTTACAAAGAAACCCTCTGGCACATATTTCAGTGAACATATATGTGTTACACTGAACATCTTCATTGTGAGTGAATTTCTTAAAGTGGCGAAGGGAGGGATTGTGTATTACCTAAACGTTATTACACTAGGCGCTCCTTCTTTTTTCTTTTTCTTTCTACACTGCCTAGTTCACTTGGGCAGTAGCTCCCCTAGGGCAAAAACGACACGCTTGTTGTCTCCCGCTGCACTGAGCTCCCTCTGTGTGTGCTCATCACTTGGATGACGTTCCAGCGCGCAACATCATCCGCCGGCTCCTGACAGGTCCACATCCTTCCCCAGCCTTTACATCCACTTACCAAGTCCTCCTAACACCCTGCTCTACAACATGGTAAGTGGGGATTTTGTCAGGCATTTGGAAAACTTAGTAGTATTATCTTCAAGACGAATTTGCAACTCTACCTCAAGCGAAAAGTTTTTGACCAATGTATCCTACTTTTACATATAAACATGGATACTGAATGCCATAGCCATACAAAAACATAAAGTTACCCAGAGAAGAATGGAATGTCAAATTTTGAACATTACAAAAAGAGACAGAAAAACTTGTGCTTGGTCAAACAAAGGTCTATGGCTGAAAGAGTAAAGGCCTTAAAAGTGAAATGGGCAAGTCACATAGCAGAAGACATGATAGTAAATGGAACAAACAAATTTTGGCCTGGATTACACCCAATACTAAAAGCCCAAGAAGACTGACGACAAGATAGGTTGATGAAATTACCAAATGTGTTACTACACAGGGGCAGAAGAAAGCAGAGGACTGAAGTTGTTGAAAGCTTGCTGAGAAGGTCTTCATCCTGCACTAGATCGATGATGGCTTTAGATGATGATCATACCTGGGAACTTTTACTTGTGTGGTGCCACTGGGGGAGAAGAAGGGGTGGGTCTTAATCATGGGTGGGGGTGGAGCTTAACATAGTGAACAGAGTAGAAAGAACAGGCTGGGGAAGGAGAACAAGTGGGTGGGAAGTGGGAGGAATAAATTGGAAAGAAGGGGAAGTGGGCAGAGTTTAATTACAAATTTCACACATCCGGAGATTCAGCCTCTGTCCCGGAGACCCGGCAATTAGCAGCAAAAAAACGATTCTCCGGGGCAAATCCAGAGAGTTCCCAGCTATGATGATGACGATGATAAAGATTACATATATATTTTTTTTCCATAAAAAATTATTTGTATTCCTTTAATCGCTATGAATGCAGTTTTAAAAAAAATATGAAAAAAATATGTGCTATTGCCTTTCCTACTGAGTAAAACAAGGATAATGCTCATTATATGGTTTACTCCTGTGATCCTAAAGTGTTGAAAGAGGAACTACCACCCAATAATAAGACAGCATCACATCATTGACCATCTGGTGAATAGCTGCTCAGTAGCGGTAGTCGCCAGAATTCTTACCGGATTAAAGAGAAATCTCTATTCTTCATGGACTGACAGCAAGACGGAGCGCGGATATCTTGCCCTAGTGATGTCCATGAGCCTGCGCTGTCAGTCCCAGCCGGAGCCAAATAGGTCCTAGACCCGGCTAGGACTGACAGCGCAGGCTCGTGGACGTCATTAGGCAAGATGTCTGCGCTCCGTCTTGCTGTCAGTCCATGAAGAATAGAGATTTCTCTCTAATCCGGTAAGAATTCTGGCGACTAGCGCTACTGAGCAGCTAGTCACCAGATGTGCAATGTTGTGATGCTATCTTATTATTGGGTGGTAGTTCCGCTTTAAAAAGGAACTACCACCTCTAAAAAAATTGAGCACCATAATTCCCCATCTGGCGACTAGCTGCCCAGTAGTGCCAGTCACCAGAATTATTACCTTGTTAAATAGGATTATCCATTGTTACCGGGCTGACAGGCAGGACAGAGCGCAGACATCTTTCCATAGTGACGTCTGCACGCCTGTGCTGTCAGTCCCTTTTGGAGCCGAATGGCTCCTAGCAACGCCTCCTAGAGCCGACTGAGACTGACAACGCAGGCGCACAGACATCACCATGGAAAGATATCAGCTTGGGAACAATGGATAATTCTATTTAACAAGGTAATAATTCTGGCGACTAGCGCTACTGAGCAGCTAGTCGCCAGATGGGGAATTATTGGAGCTCAAGTTTTTTAGCGGTGGTAGTTCCATTTTCAATGAACTTCATACAATACACACGGTAGCTTGATGCATTAATGAGCCTTTACCTCCATCTTCACCCCATGCTGAGGATTCACATCTGAAGTCATACCTTGATCAGACTGTATTGTTAGCCTCAGATCAGTAGGAATAGGGAGATCCATAGCGTTCCACACTGTGTTGTGTTTCTCCTGCATTCCATGTAGAGACACCCCAAAATATCATCCTTTATGATACAATTCTCACTGGAAGAAGAGCGCTAGAACCAGCAATATATTGGAGACAATAAAACTCTATCCTCTCACAGTATGTTACACCGGTGTATGTTCCAATACAGTGAACATTGTTTTAAAGGGATAGTAATACTTCAAAATGACTATCCCTTATATTGAAGCCCTTAAAAAACTGAACTGAATGGCATCAGCAGCATATCTCAAATCTTTATGGTTTGTGAGATAGCCGCTTTTAAACTTCGCTCTCCCCTGACGTCAGCGTTCTTGCTGTAGCAGGGGAATCCTTCATTGAATCAAGCAGAGGCTCTTCAGCAGAGCCAGATCTCGTTATAGAAGAAACAATCCTTCACTAAAATGGTCTTCTACGTGTTCTTGGTAACCAAGCACACATAGAAGACCGTTTTAGTGAAGGATCTTGTCTTCCATAACGAGATCTCGGCTCTGCTGAAGAGCCTTCGCCGGTCCCGTGACCGGATTTCCCTGCTGCAGCAAGAACGATGACATCAGGGGAGAGGCAGGGGGGAGCGAAGTTTAAAAGCGGCTATCTCTCAAACCATAAAGATTTGAGAGATGCCGCTGGTGTATGTGTTTAATTGTCAGTTTGTGTGTGTGTTCCCTATATGTGTATAAGTGTCAGTTTGTGTGTTTGTTTTCTATATGTGTATGTGTGTGTCAGTATGTGTTCCCTGTATGTATATGTGTGTATGTGTGTGTCAGTATGTGTTCCCTGTATGTATATGTGTGTCAGTGTGTGTGAGTCTCTGTAAGGATATCAGTGTGTAAGTATGTGTGTGTGCTTCTCTATATGTGTATCAGTGTGTCAGAGTGTATATTCTCTATTTGTGACTCTCCCCCTCTTTGACTCTCTCCCCCTCTTGACTGTTGATCCCCCCTTTGACTCTCTCTCTCCCCCATCTGAATCTTGATCCCCCTCTTGACTGATGATCCCCCCCTATGACTCTCTCTCTCTCCCCCGTCTGACTCTTGATCCCCCTCTTGACTGTTAATCCCCTCTTTGATACTTTCTTCCCCCGTTTGACTCTTTATCCCCCCTTTGACTCTCTCGCTCCCCAGTCTGACTCTTTATCCCCTCTTGACCCCCCTTCCACTTACTCTTCCCGGTGCACGTCTCCTCTCTCTCTCTCTCGAGAATAAATATTGACCAATGCTTCCCTCTGCACGTCTCTCTCTCCCAGTGAGTACGTTTCGGTGCCCTCCCTTGGCTGGCTATTTTTTTAATGTAGCACAGCGATGCCTGTTTCTCTCTCCCCTTCCGCTCCTTCATTCCTGGTCCCAGAGAATGTGCGCCCTAGGCCGGTGCATACCTCGCCTGTAGGTGGCGCTGGCCCTGCTTGCACCTTTCTCTTCCCTCCGCCTTTCCACCCCCACCCTCTATAGTATCCTTCTGTCTTATGCCTCTCTTCCCTATTGCCCATTTCTGTCCCATTTCTCTCACCTCATTTCCACGTTCTCTCCTACCTTTTCTCTCTTGCCTTTATTTTTCTTCTTGCCTTTCTTCCCAATATAACACTTTGCCCTCCCTTTCTTCTCTCTCCTCACCCATTGTCTCCCAGCATTGTCCTTCCACTCCTCCCCCTCTCCCATTTCTCACCTTCCCTTTGCCCCCTTACTCTTTTGCTTTCCATTTTCCCCCTTTTTCCCTCTCTCTTCACCACATTAGCTATAGATACACTAGTGATAGTATGGAGCTTAAATTCATATTACTACTCAGATGCTAATCACAATATTGTAAGCTCTGTTACGTTAAAGGGATAGTAATACTTAAAATGTAAAAAAAAATATGTTGTAGGGTTTATCCCCCTGAGTAAATCAAGAGTACTCCCACTGCTGAAACGTGTTTCATTCAAAAGTTATTAATTTTCAAAGTTGAATTTTTTAGGTGCAATATCACAGTGGCCTGAAATTGTACAGTGGCCCTGTTGATACACAATCCTGTGGACAGCTCTGGTCCCAGGACCATAAATCTCCATAGTATGGTGTAGCAACAGCGCCACTGTACAATTTCAGGCCACTGTGATATTGCACCTAAAAAATTCAACTTTGAAAATTAATAACTTTTGAATGAAACACCTTTCAGCAGTGGGAGTACTCTTATTTCACTCAGGGGGATAAACCCTACAACATATTTTTTTTTTACATTTTAAGTATTACTATCCCTTTAATATAGCTCCGTTCACTTGTACGCTTTGTGTATCACTAGTGTAGCTCCATGTCAGTTTTAAACTATGAGTATTGTTAATGTATTTCCATTTCATTTATAAGTTTTATGGTATCCCTAGTTTGGCTTCATCCCAGTTCTAAGCCCTTTGTATCCTTATTGTAGCTCCATGTCAAATGTAGTCTCAGTGTACCACTAGTTCAATTTTATATGAAAGCTCTATGCGACCCTAGTGTAAATTCAGTTCAATTGTAAGCTCTGTGTATCAGGAGCAATTCAAATACAAGCTCTATGGTATCACTAGTGAAGCTATATTTTACCTGTAAGCTCTGTGATATCACTGGTTTGACTCCATCTCAGTTGTAACCTGTTTGTATCAATAGTTTAGCTCAGTTTCAATTGTAAGCTCTATGGTATCACTACAGAAACTTAATTTTAGTTGTAAGCTCTGTGGTATCACTAGTGTAGCTCCATTTCAATTCCAAGCTTGGTGGTATCACTTGTTTAGCCTCATTTCAGTTGTAAGCTCTTTGTATCACTATTAAAGCTCAATATTGTCAGACTATTTACATTTTGCTAGGCTTTCCCATAGGGGAGTCTGTGTCTATTACAGACTTCTCGTTTCTAATTTAACATCAATCTGACATTACTGTGACTCAGTTATTTTTCCCCCTACCATGGACCAATGGGCCACTGTTAAAACATGAGAACATTTTAACATATTTTAAACACAGGTTTTCAGGAAATTCTGCTATTAAAATTAACACTCTATGCTCCACCAGGACAAAGTCTCTGACAATATCAATTGTAAGCTCTGTGGTATGGCTAGAGAAGCTTCATTTCAGTTGTAAGCTCTGTTATATCACTAATGTAGCACCATTTCAAATGTAAGCTCTGTGGTACCATTTGCCTTGATTCACAACAATAGAAATGGGCCAGTTGATTGTACTTGCATTCAAGAGCAATGACCTTAGAAGAAGACTAAAACATGTTTACCTGAAACTTTAGAACTTTACATGAATAGGTACAAAATGCTTGTTCAGACTTATTTGGTGCTAAAGAACCAAAAAGTTCTGTACATGCCAAAAAACGTACTGTTGGGCAGGGCTCAAAATTTCCACTTGCCACTAGCCAATGGCGTTTGAAAACAGTAGAAATTCAGCCCTGATGGGTATGTTTTGGCTTGCAGTGGTGAGTAACTTTTCAGGTCTGGCTAGTAGCAAAGGACTTCAACTTTTAAGGCCTGCTGTTGGGAGTATGTGTTATGATGCTCATTTATACAAATATAACTCCATTTTGACATTTTTCTATAGAACATTTCACCAGTTAGGAATTTGTAAGCTTTTATCTACAACAACTTCTTGCAGAATACCAAACATTTCTATTCAGAAGGTACTTTGTAGTTTGGAAGAATTAATCAATAAATAAAGTCTCTTAAAGATGATATCAACAAAGTCTGTGTTAAATCCTGCGGACCTTCTGTACAAATCGTTATTCCTTTCTTTAGAAAACATGATAAGGGAATTAATTATTTTAGTCCAGCCGTTTCCATTTGATTATTCTTGGCGTCTTGGGGAAATTGCTAAACTGCTAATTTGGTTTATTAGTGAATCTCCATCTTTTTTCTAAGAATCTTGTGTCTTTGCTCAATACATTGAAAATGAAAACATTCATTTTCTTGGAAACATGAAGATCCATTCCATGGAAACAAAGCAATTTACCTGTGTGAGTGCTAGGAAGGTGTAAGAGAAAACTATGTGGATATAAATTGTAATTTCTTATCAGGACAGTTGTCCTTCGTAGTCCAATATATACTTATATATCTTTTGAGTTGTACTTTTTACTGATTGTATTTATAATCTCCATTTCAATACAGTAACTTCTCCAGTGAGATAAACTCTCCAGTTCCTATGTTATTCTATGGAAGATCTTTAGTTATAGACTACAGGGGGAGATGTACTAAGGTGTGATAAAGAGGAGATTACTTCTCTAGTGAGATAAACTCTCCAGTTCCTATGTTATTCTATGGAAGATCTTTAGTTATAGACTACAGGGGGGAGATGTACTAAGGTGTGATAAAAAGGAGATCACTTCTCCAGTGAGATAAACTCTCCAGTTCCTATGTTATTCTATGGGAGATCTTTAGTTATAGACTACAGGGGGGAGATGTACTAAGGTGTGATAAAGAGGAGATTACTTCTCCAGTGAGATAAACTCTCCAGTTCCTATGTTATTCTATTGGAGAGATTTAGATATAGACTACAGGGGGAGATGTACTAAGGTGTGATAAAGAGGAGATTACTTCTCCAGTGAGATAAACTCTCCAGTTCCTATGTTATTCTATGGAAGATCTTTAGTTATAGACTACAGGGGGAGATGTACTAAGGTGTGATAAAGGGGAGATAACTTCTCTAGTGAGATAAACTCTCCAGTTTCTATGTTATTCTATGGGAGAGATTTAGTTATATACTACAGGGGAGATGTACTAAGGTGTGATAAAGAGGAGATAACTTCTCCAGTGTGATAAACTCTCCAGTCCCTATTTTATTCTATGGGAGAGATTTAGTTATAGACTACAGGGGGAGATGTACTAAGGTGTGATAAAGAGGAGATAACTTCTCCAGTGAGATAAACTGTCCAGTTCCTATGTTATTGTATGGGAGAGATTTAGTTATAGACTACAGGGGAGATGTACTAAGGTGTGATAAAGATGAGATCACTTCTCCAGTGAGATAAACTGTCCAGTTCCTATGTTATTCTATGGGAGAGATTTAGTTATAGACTACAGGGGAGATGTACTAAGGTGTGATAAAGAGGAGATAACTTCTCCAGTGAGATAAACTCTCCAGTTCCTATGTTATTCTATGGAGAAGTAATCTATGCTGTATTTCTCCTTGGTTTATTCCCCGTACAACAATTCTGAGGTAAACCAAGTACAGTAGAGACAAGGGTTTTTGCAGAGGTAGAGCTTCTGTTTTGATAACTAGCACTAATTTACATTTTGTATAAAAATGAAATGATAGGTTTTTAATGAAGAACATATTATAACTGCTATTTATTGATATCAAAAAGGCCAAAAAGGGTCAGTGTCACCCATAGTACTAACAAGATTTACTGACAAACTCTACGTCAACACTAATTTATAATCTGCACATACAGACCTGGTGAAATGTAGACACTGATGAATACGAAACACCCCTAATGTTCTAGGGTTTGCCTACCATAAGTGGTTGCCTTGGTCTATCTGTGATCCTAGTCCTAGGGTCAGTGTTGCCTCGCCATTTCTGGGTTCCGTGTCTCCCAGGTGTCTGGGTTTCATGCCAGTTACCTACTACTGGACTACTAGTCATCTAGGGTCCTGCCGTCAGCTCCTGGGCTGCGTAGCCTCTGCTATCCCCTAGTCCTCTATGGTTGGGTTGTCTATGGTCTCGTGTGCCTCTAGTCATCAGGGTTCAAGCTCAGAACTCTCTCCAGCCAGCTGCTGCCTCCATTTCCTTCTACATCTCAAGGAACTGGCCTGTTATTGCTATATATATCTATATATATATGTTCTGTTGTTGTGGGCTTGTGGGCCTAACTGATTGTATGTACTTTACCCTAATAAAGTCATTTTAACCTTACCAATCTGGTCTGAGTGTTCATCAAAAACCGTGACAGGACCATTGAAGGGATGGGTAACCAAATATAAAGGACAACAGGGCACAGGAATGAGGTGATAAGAACCAGGTGGGTGACATGCTGATGCTTCTTTTTTAGTCAGTAAATTCAATTTTATGGGTAGAAAACTGATAAAATAAACCTCTTTTATATTTCTCTTATTCTGCGCTTCTCCCCTCTATGACATATTGGCAGTTTTGAATGACATTTTCAAATATGCAAAATAATTCAAGGTGATCAGTCCTCTTTATGTCTACATTTTTAAAGGGCTAATCTGGTAATCCTAGTAAAGCTGTGTGTGTAGTATACTTTGATTTTGCTAAAGAGATTGATATAGTTCCCCACAACATATTACTGCATATATTAAAAGGGATCAGCTTGGGGGGTGATATCTGTACATGGATAGAAAACTGGGGAAATAATAGATGAGAGAAAGTTGTTGTAAACTGACCCTTTTCAGATTGGTCTAAAGTTGTAAATGGGGTGCAATACTTCTTAATTTGTTTAGTAATGCTCTTGAAGCATGTATTGAAAGTGTCCTCATCTTTGCAAATGACAATGAACTATGTAACAAAATACATAAAGGCCACAAAAGAGAGACAGTGCATGATAGTGCAACACTGTATTCAATCTTGTCAAGATGATACACAATAATCATTGTTCTCACCATTTTCTTTGGTCAGAACCATGCTTATACAAAGATTTATACCAACAACCCCGAATGGAGATAGGACGATCCTCCCCATATCCCCTTAAAGGGATAGTAATGTTTCATAATAAAAGCAGCTCTAATTAATCATCATAGTATTTGGACTTTGGAGAGTGTTACTTCAATTCTGTTAGAGTTGTAGATCAAGAGTAATTCAATGACAAAGTATCCTCCTCCCGCCCCTTTTACTGATGTAACATTGTTCAGCCAGATCAGAAGGGAGGTGCCCAGGTAGATTGCAGAGAGGGACAATCTTCAAATAAGATAAGGGAAAAACCTGAAAAACTTGTCAAGGGGGGCAGAGTTCTCATTGTTCTCATAGGAAGAAGATTGTCTCCTGCTGTTATCTGTCTGGTCTTACAACCAGATTCCACATCTGAGGTGAGCAGTGTTACACTAGGTAAAAGGGACGGGAGGGGGATACTTTATCATTCAATTACTCTTGAACTACAACTCTGACAGTATTGAAATAATACTCTCTATGGCCCAAATACTATGAAGATTCATTGGAGCTGCTGTTTTTGTGAAACATTACTATCACTTTAAGTCACACTTTGTATAAGAATTGTTCTGACCAAAGAAAACTGTAAGAACAAAGATTATTGTGCATCTCCTAATATTCGGAATAGAAGAAACCCTAAGCCAGAAACCCTTTATAATGAGGCACACAACTCAAAATATAGCAAAAAAAAAAAATAGCAGGATGGTCTGCAGACCGCGATCTCCTGCTGTAACCGAGACAGTGACGTCAGTGCAAGCAGAGGGAAGGGGGAACTTTGTAATCTTATATCTCTCAAACCATAAAGGTTTGAGAGATCGGACTGGGCACAATTACTGTAATTTATTTTTTTACTATCTACAGAATTACCTTTCAATAAAATTATCTATTATTATCCCTTTAAAGGGATAGTAATACTTCGTTTTATCTTTATTTTATTTTGTAGGCATTAAAAAAACTTGAAGAACAATATAAGTCTTATCTCTCAAACCTTTATGGTTTGAGAGATATTCACAAGCAAAGTTTCCCCTCCCGCCCCTTTTACCTAGTGTAAGCCATCTCTTCTCAGATGTGGAATCCAGTCTATAGACCAGACAGATAACAGAAGGGGACAATCTTCTTCCTAAGAGAACAATGAAAGCCCTGTCCCCCTTGACAAGTTTTTCAGGTTTTTCCCTTATCTTAATTGAAGATTGTCCCTCTCTGCAGTCTACCTGGGTACCTCCCTTCTGATCTGGCTGAGCAGTGTTACATCAGTAAAAGGGGCGGGAGGGGGACACTTTATCATTCAATTACTCTTGAACTACAACTCTGACAGAATTGAAATAACACTCTCCAAAGTCCAAATACTATGATGATTAATTAGAGCTGCTTTTATTATGAAACGTTACTATCTCTTTAACTAAACTGAGTGAATGGGCCTATATATAATTTCTCTAAACCTGGAACTGCCGCTGTTCTTATGTACAGACAGTTGTAAATTCAGGTGCACAGCTCTTCCAATGCCCAATGCATTGGATATCTCATTGGCATTCAAAGGGTTAAGGAAAAGCAAGATTTCAGCTCTGGTTTCTTTTGGGCTTATTATAACACATTAATGTACAGGTACAGCATGACTGAAAATGGCCGCACACGCGCCTAAACTTCCTGCCTCTTAATGAAACTACAACTCCCATCATTATCTGCTGGACCCTGTCTATTGTTGAACTATAATTCCCATCATTCTCCCTCTGTTGCTGGACTACACCTCCCATCATTCTTATCCAGCAACCACATGTTATTGGCCAACATTTCTCATCATCATACTCAGATGGCCTCTGGGACCCCTAGTCCATCTGGAAGGCCACATGTTTCCCGGCTTCATGACTGAGTGCAGGTTAAAGTGGCAGTAAGCACTAATAATGAAAATATATATCTACTAGTATGGAAGCCCATATACACGGGCTAAAGTGCACCCAGCTGCCCCGGCTGCTGCCCCGGAGCCAGGAGCAGAGACATAATGTGAGCCATCCGGAGAGGGGCAGCGTGTTCAGCGAGTCTCTACTGCACATAACTGCAGTCATGCTCAGTAGAGACTCACTGAACGAGCTGATCCTTAGCGGGGAGCTCCAGACGGCTCACAGCGAAACTCCCTGTGTGCGAAACCATACATGAACAGTAGAGACTCTGTACTGCACATGTGCGGCTACGGCTCACAGTGAGCGATGCATTCTACCACTTTATGTTATAAATGATATGCTTGGGAATGTCCTGGTGAGCAAAACAGGAGAACATGCTTATTTTAGAATTATTATAGAGATAACTCAGATTATTTTTGAGTTCAAAATGTTGTTTTTGCTAGCTGGCGCTGTTGCTACTTCCATCTATGGAATTCTTGTGTCTGTGACATTCAGCTCCAGGCTTACAGGCTGTAATAACAACAAAGCCACCTGGCTTCAAAATCTCTTCTACTCATACACTTAAAGAACACAATTTAGTCTGTAATAACATTTGTCTAAAGTATCTCCCAGTGGAAGCATCCTTTTACGCAGCAGAAAAAGGCCTAGATAGAAGAATTTTCATAATCATGGTGCACTGCTTCTTTAATTGAAACTATCCACAATTCCACCACTAGATGTCTCCACAGTACACAGTTTGATTAAAGTCACGTTACAGTCCATACATTTCTAGTTAAGATATTATCTCTCTTTTTATAGAGGTGAAACTGTCCAGAGGCCATCGTGTTAAGCTTTACACCTGGATTCTGGAACTAAGTTGACTTATAAAATATTGCATTTAATTTCACTCTTTTGGCTATAAATGCTGACTTATTTTATGTTTCTTTATGACAAAATGATAGTTTAACCTTATGCATTGCTAAATGTACTATTTATTTAATATTGTAGCCATTAAAAAATATTAACAATGATGTATGTCTTATCTCTCAAACATTTATGGTTTGAGAGATATACCTCGCTTAGGTCAGCTAAAAGTGGAACTACCATGTCACAAAATCATTAGCTTAACTAAGTCCCCTTCTTATTACCTGATTTAATAGATATAAGCTTTATTCCCCAGCTGTCAGTAGCGCGGAGCGAGGACATCTTGCCAGAATGACGTCCGGGAGACTGCGCTGTCAGTCCCAGCCAGAACCGAATGGCCCCTAGCAACGCCTCCTAGACCTGGCTGGGACTGACAGCGCAGGCGCGCGGACGTCATTCTGGCAAGATGGCCGCGCTCTGTGCTACTGACAGCTAGGGAATAAAGCATTTATCTATTAAATCAGGTAATAATTCTGTCGACTATCGCTACTGAGCAGCTAGTCGCCAGCAGGGGACTTGGTTAAGTTAAACATTTTGTGACGTGGTAGTTCCGCTTAAAGTCAGCGCTCTAACTGACAGCTGCAGAATCCGGTCATTTGACCGGATTCCTTCTTTTCAGCAGAGCTGAAATTGTGCCATCTAAATACTTAATTGAAACAGTCTACAAAGTGTGCTTGCAAACCAGGCACACTTTGTAGAACATTCTAATGAAATATTAATGTTTAAATCATACAATTTCAGCTCTGCTGAAGAGCCTCTGTATGGTCAAATGACCGGATTCTGCAGCTGTCAGCTAGAGCGCTGACTTCTCAGGTAACTTTAGTGAGGTATATCTCTCATACCATAAAGGTTTGAGCGATAAGACTTACATCATTGTTAATATGTTTTTAATGGCTACAATATTAAATAAACTTAATTTTAACCATTAGTATCCCTTTAAGTAAGTTTAACCCTCCTTGGAAGCGAAATACATTACCAATGCTTTCAACAGAGGCGTAACTAGAAGCCTATGGGCCCTGGTGCAAGAATTGCCATGGGCCCACCACCACCATTACATTGGCCCCCCTCGACCACACTGACCCCCTCTACAATGCCCCTCAATCTTCACAATGCCCCCATCTCCTACATCCCTGTAGCTCCCGCGCGGTCCTCTTAGTAATGAAGAGATCTGGGAGATGATGTCATCTCTCTGCATTACTAGATGATGTCATCTCTCAGCGCTCTGCATTACTAGATGATGTCATCTCTCTGCATTACTAGATGATGTCATCTCCCAGCGCTCTGCATTACTAGAGTGCCGGCGGGAAATTGTGGGCGTCAGGCGGAGGGGTTGCAGGGGGCAGCTGGGCCCCTGGACTGACGGACCCGGTCGCAGGAACGACCCCTATAGTTACGCCACTGCTTTGTGAAGCTAAACCCATACGTCAATGATGGGTCCTAGGGAGAGTTAAAAGTAGCAGGCCCCCTCTTAAACACTTGGGTGAGACTGAGATTTATCTAGCATACAGGGGGTTAAGTAATTACAATAGCTACTTTCCTCTCCTGCTAAATGTGAGAAATCCAACTTATAGCAGATTCACACAATTTTGAGTTGACATTAACTTGATAGAATGTTAAATGTTTATTACTGTAGTAGACAGAGTACTGATGATTCATCTTCACACAATGCTGTTTTCACCCTGGCTTCACACATTGATCAGACTGTACTGTAGGGTGACCACATTTTTTTATTCTGCCATTCAGGGACACTGTGGTTACAAGAGCATCTGAGTGTATGTGCTTGGCTTGAGGGTATATATGTAGGAGGGGTAACTACATCACTGGACATCATTGCGCAACCTCCGCTTTCTCCGGCACACTACCGAGTTCTAAACACTAGAGGGAGCACCACTTATTGACTGCTCTGACAGAAAGTGATGTTTGTGGTGGGCTACTCACTCAACTCCCACTAGACTGCAAGATCTCATCTCAACCCCAAAATACTGCAATACCTCATATGAACTCTTCTAGGTCTCGATACCATGACCACCTTTAAAAAAAAGCGGCAATGGCAGTTTTAAGTCACAATCAGGTATTCTATGACCTGTGCTGTGACAAACTACCGACACACTAAAATGCACAACAGGTCTAAATGTGTGCCCATTGTAAACAGTGAAAAAGTAGATTAATTTGGTATTCAGTGACATGTGATGGCTTGTGACACATGTTAAAAGGATAGGTAAGGTTTCACAATAAAAGCAGCTCCAATTAATCTTCATAGTATTTGGACTTTGGAGAGTGTTATTTCATTACTGTCAGAGTTGTAGTACAAGAGTATTTGAATGATAAAGTATCCCCCTCCCGTACCTCCCCGCCAATTGGCTGGGAGGTGGGAGGGAAGCTGAAATCTGCTAGAAGCCGATGGCAGGGAGGTGCATAACCTCACATCCCAGCCAATGGAAGCCTGGGAACCATTTTGAACAGGGACTGGCCATATAAAAGTCAATCTCTGTTCAAATTTCCCTCAGTATGACTCGGGCAACGGCCTGAGAGGTATCTGGGGGGGATTCTTGCTTTGCTTCCCTGACGCTGGCTGCGTGCTTTTTTTAAGGACAAGCACATCTTTTGATGCATAATAATTTAATCATGTAATTCTTGCCTTATAGTGACATTATTGCCAGATGAAGAATGAAGATGAGAAGATAAGAAGATGAGAAGAAAGAAGATGGATGAAAATAGATTACAGAAGAAGACTTAAACGTTGATGACAGGCAGGTGTTACAGCTATGGGATATGGGTAATAGGATAGTGTTAGGGCTAACATTGTTTCACTTTCTTGATATTGTTAGGGGTAGGGTAGGATTAGTGTTTGGGAGGGTGACATTGTTTTTAGCTCACTTTCGTTGTTTGAGACTGTGTTAAATATTGAGAGTTAGCTAGTTTCCTTTGATGTTCACACAACTCACTCATTTAGTGTGCATTGTGGGGACAAAAAGCTGTGGCAAGTGTTTGACCGCAATGTGGATTTTGGCCACCAAAGCTCATTGCAGTGGATGCTGGTCAAGCCATAGGATACTGACGGTACAACTGTTTGTACCGGCCGGAACTCCTTTGGCCCCTAACTGTGCTTTTAGCGCCATTCATAGCATTGAGCTCCTAGTCTGAATATCTTATGCGAACTCCACTAAACAGCAAGAACTCATCTGGACTCCAGTAGCCTGCGAGATCTCCTCTCAACCCACGCTTGACTGCAAGCTCCTGTCTCAACTCCTTTAGACTGCAAGATCTCATCTCAACCCCACTGGACTTCAAATTCCCATCTCATCTACACTAGATTGCAAGCTCCCACCTGAACTCCGCTAGACTGCAAGCTCTCATATCAACTCCTCTAGACTACCAACACTCATATCATTCAGCAAGCTTGCATCTAAACCTCACAAGATTGCAAGTTCTCATCTGAACTCCACTGGATTGCAAGCTGCCATCTCAACGCAAGTAGTCTGCAAGCTCCTATTTCAAGTCTTCTTGACTGCAAGCACCCATCTTAGGTTCACTAGACTGCAAGCTCCCATCTCAACTCCTATAGACCTTAAGCTCCCATCTCATACGTACTACACTGCAAGTTCCCATCACAATGCTGTCCCTGTAGACCCTCTGTCTCAGGCTTGAGAACCTACACAGCAGGTCTATGGAGGATGCACATTCATCCAGGTGAGTGGACAAGTTTGGAGCCCTGAGATCTTTACTAAGTCTTGTCCAGTTGGAACAGACTTACTAAAACATTATAATTAACCTTTAAACACTTGAATTCTGAAGAGGTCTCACATTCATTGCGATGCAGTGTGTTGTAGACCTTTCCAGAATTCAAGGGATTAGACTGTAAAACAAAAAGGGGAAAAGGGGACAAACAAAGGGGCGCCCCTGTAAGTATCAGTCAGATTAAGACTAGACCACCCCTCCCACAAATACAGGCCTAGCCTGTTTACTTGTGGTCAGGGCTATTGGTATGCCAATTATGGAACGTAGTGGCATAACCTGGGTCCTAAAGACCCAGGATCGATGACGTAGCGGCTGGCCTAATTAGAGGCCAAAAATAACAGGAGACTATAGACAAATCTCATTTATTAGAAAAATTATTTTGACAAGGAAGAGAGGGCTAGATGAATTTCATCTTGAGGATCTGGAATGTATCTGGAAAAACAGTGAGATTTACATCTACCTAATTTTTGGATTATATGCGGTGGGACCTTGTTGCAGGAGGCTGCAGAAGCGGCACCGATTCTGAAGGAGTGGCCTGAAGAGGATTAGGGTTGACTCCTAGTTGTGCCAAAATGGTTCTTATGGAGTTAATGAAATCGGTCGTAGATACAGGACCATTACGAATGGGCAGGAGTGGACTACAATCTGGTTGGTCTGACAGAAGGTTATAAAGTCGTAGAAGGGCTTTGAAAGGGCACCAGCGATCCTGCGTGGGGTAGAATGGAATGTTTGCCCCAACTCCGAGTTGGTCGGTTTTAGAGCGTGGTAGATGGAGTATGATGAGGTCATTATGGATGAGTAAATCTGATTTTTTTGGGAATCCTGGGGATGTTGAGTAGACCAGGAATTCACCTGGCCATAAAAAGACAAAAAAACCTAAACTGATGGCAGCTAGGAGAGTACAACTGAAGGGCTGATTAAAGGGGTTGGCCGCTAACGCATCATACAATTGCCGGAAAAGTGAGCTATTGATAGGTAGGCGTGATCTGGAATGAGGGTTGGAGAGTTTACAGAGACCTTTGAAAAATAGTTTAATCTGGTAGCAAGACATGATAGAAGGTCTGGAAGGTTGAAGGAAGGCTTGGTGGTAATGTATGCCTGCTAAAGTAGCCTAGACACATGTGGCAGTGTGTCGTGTAGGCTAGTATGGCTTCAATTGAATAGTCTGAAGGAGTATGAGAGAGCAGCAGAAATTGGGAAAAAGATGACCAGGCTTTCGTGTATACTCGTTTGGTATTGGGCGCAAGTGCGAGATTCAGGATAGCTGCTGTACAGGAGCTGAGATGTGTCATTCCTGGGTAAGTTGATGAAATGCGGGGGCTAGAGACTGATGCCAGTTGGGATGCGGGCACAGGCTGAAGAATTCCTGGAAATGAAATTGGGACAGGGCGTTAGCTGCTTGATTGGAATCTGGAGGGATGAGTGAACTGCGGATTGTGAATTTATGATAAAGAGGCAACCAAGTGAGTTTACGGATAAACAGCATATTTGCGGAGGACGCGGATCTACCTTTAGTAAGGGCTTGATGAGTGGAAGGGTTAGTGGTGTAAAATGTGACAGTTTGATTAGACCATAGTGAATTGTATGGTTCTCGGCCAAATCCTAAGTGGCTATAAGTAGGGACACCAAATTAATGTCCCTCCTTTCCAGGATTTCCTTGTGGAGGTGAGCTGGGACCATGTGGGCTGGAGTGATGAGGGGGGAGGGGGTCCGGCTGAGGTACCTGGAACTGGAGGAGTAGCTAAAATTGGAGCTGCTGGAAACTGGGGTCTGCTGATGGTTTCCAAGGAGCTGATCCTTGACGGCATGTCACTCATAGCAAAAGAGACTGTGATGAGAAGTTGAGTTAATTGGACCAAGGGGGATGATTGGTCAGGCTGTGGCTGAGGCTGTGGGGTTGGAGAGGAGGGGATGGGAGGGGGAGGTAAGTGGATGGGGGGGAGGGCTGGTGTTTTGGGGGGAACAGGAGGCGGAAGAGTTCCGGCTTCCAGGCTGTGTCTGCGATTTAATTCTGCTGTAATCTTTGGGATTGTCCATTCCCTGTAGGACTGGTTTCCGGTTCTGGGAGTGGAAGGTGGATCTTCTAACCTTGCCGAAGTGTGAGCACCCATTTATTTGGTTATGTATATTATTACTCCTTGTGACATTGTTGCACTATTGGGCGCTTTCTCCTATTTTTGTTTTTCATTTTGGAGCTAGTCTATGATTGTTTGGGTTCTAGTGAGATTTCACTTGAATCTAAAGGCCTTCACCATATTAGATAAGCTCCGTGATAAGGAAAGTTGCATTTCATTCTTCTGTAATTTTCATTTTTATCCATATCTCAAGTAAATGGAATTCGGTATCAGGCAGATGGTTACTAGTTATGCCAGATGAAAGAAACAAATGACCTAGATAGATAATTTGACATCCGCTGTAAATCTAATGCACTGTAAGTTTTCCCTTATGACTACTTTCCCCAAAAAATCCTCTACAATGGACGGACTGACGTGCCAGGAACAAATATATACTATGTGCCTTACACAGATATCATGAACACATGAGGGTCAGATTTAAAGACGAAGTATCTCACTTGAAAAAATGACTTTTACTGCTGTGAACAAAAGAAAAATTGAGTAATCTTGGGGAAAACCAAGTACACTAAAGGGAACCAAAAAAATCATTCCCCTCTGGCACTCAAAGGGATACATTTTTATTTTAGTCATTGAATGCTAGAAATTTCCAACTTGTGCTTTGAAATGCATTGGAGACCTAGAAAGCATTAAAAGAGTAAATAACTCAATTTAATTAATGTGAATATTTATTTTTCCACTATGGTGCAGTCCATCATATAGCAATCAGGTGTCTCTATATAATTTACTGTGTGTTACAGAAGCACTTATCTAGGTAGGAATTATTAATACAGCAGTCAGGTATATCTATATAATTACTGTGTGTAACAGAAGCACTTACCTAGGTAGGAATTATTCATAAAGCAGTCAGGTGTATCTATATAATTACTGTGTGTAACAGAAGCACTTACCTAGGTAGGAGTCCATCACACAGCAGTCAGGTGTATCTATATAAATACTGTGTGTAACAGAAGCACTTACCTAGGTAGGAGTCCATCACACAGCAGTCAGGTATATCTATATAATTACTGTGTGTAACAGAAGCACTTACCTAGGTAGGAGTCCATCATACAGCAGTCAGGTGTATCTATATAATTACTGTGTGTGACAGAAGCACTTACCTAGGTAGGAGTCCATCACACAGCAGTCAGGTGTATCTATACAATTACTGTGTGTAACAGAAGCACTTACCTAGGTAGGAGTCCATCACACAGCAGTCAGGTGTATGTATACAATTACTGTGTGTAACAGAAGCACTTACCTAGGTAGGAGTCCATCATACAGCAGTCAGGTGTATATATATAATTACTGTTTGTAACAGAAGCACTTACCTAGGTAGGAGTCCATCACACAGCAGTCAGGTGTATCTATATAATTACTGTGTGTAACAGAAGCACTTACCTATGTACGAGTCCATCACACAGCAGTCAGGTGTATCTATATAATTACTGTGTGTAACAGAAGCACTTACCTAGGTAGGAGTCCATCACACAGCAGTCAGGTGTATCTATATAAATACTGTGTGTAACAGAAGCACTTACCTAGGTAGGAGTCCATCACACAGCAGTCAGGTATATCTATATAATTACTGTGTGTAACAGAAGCACTTACCTAGGTAGGAGTCCATCATACAGCAGTCAGGTGTATCTATATAATTACTGTGTGTGACAAAAGCACTTACCTAGGTAGGAGTCCATCACACAGCAGTCAGGTGTATCTATACAATTACTGTGTGTAACAGAAGCACTTACCTAGGTAGGAGTCCATCACACAGCAGTCAGGTGTATGTATACAATTACTGTGTGTAACAGAAGCACTTACCTAGGTAGGAGTCCATCATACAGCAGTCAGGTGTATATATATAATTACTGTTTGTAACAAAAGCACTTACCTAGGTAGGAGTCCATCACACAGCAGTCAGGTGTATCTATATAATTACTGTGTGTAACAGAAGCACTTACCTATGTACGAGTCCATCACACAGCAGTCAGGTGTATCTATATAATTACTGTGTGTAACAGAAGCACTTACCTAGGTAGGAGTCCATCACACAGCAGTCAGGTGTATCTGTACAATTACTGTGTGTAACAGAAGCACTTACCTAGGTAGGAGTCCAGCACACAGCAGTCAGGTGTATCTATATCATTACTATGTGTAACAGAAGCACTTACCTATGTACGAGTCCATCATACAGCAGTCAGGTGTATCTATATAATTACTGTGTGTAACAGAAGCACTTACCTAGGTAGGAGTCCATCACACAGCAGTCAGGTGTGTATATCTATATAATTACTGTGTGTAACAGAAGCACTTACCTAGGTAGGAGTCCATCACACAGCAGTCAGGTGTGTATATCTATATAATTACTGTGTGTAACAGAAGTACTTACCTAGGTAGGAGTCCATCATACAACAGTCAGGTGTATCTATATAATTACTGTGTGTAACAGAAGCACTTACCTAGGTAGGAGTCCATCATACAGCAGTCAGCTGTATCTATATCATTACTGTGTGTAACAGAAGCACATACCTAGGTAGGAGTCCATCATACAGCAGTCAGGTGTATCTGTATAATTACTGTATATAACAGAAGTACTTACCTAGGTAGGAGTCCGTCATACAGCAGTCAGGTGTATCTATATAATTACTGTGTGTAACAGAAGCGTTTACCTAGGTAGGGGTCCGTCACACAGCAGTCAGGTGTATCTATATAATTACTGTGTGTAACAGAAGCACTTACCTAGGTAGGAGTCCATCATACAGCAGTCAGGCGTATCTATATTATTACTGTGTGTAACAGAAGTACTTACCTAGGTAGGAGTCCGTCATACAGCAGTCGGGCGTATCTATATAATTACTGTGTGTAACAGAAGCACTTACCTAGGTAGGAGTCCATCATACAGCAGTCAGCTGTATCTATATCATTACTGTGTGTAACAGAAGCACATACCTAGGTAGGAGTCCATCATACAGCAGTCAGGTGTATCTGTATAATTACTGTGTATAACAGAAGTACTTACCTAGGTAGGAGTCCGTCATACAGCAGTCAGGTGTATCTATGTAATTACTGTGTGTAACAGAAGCACTTACCTAGGTAGGAGTCCGTCATACAGCAGTCGGGTGTATCTATATAATTACTGTCTGTAACAGAAGCACTTACCTAGGTAGGAGTCCATCACACAGCAGTCAGGTGTATCTATATAATTATTGTGTGTAACAGAAGCACATACCTAGGTAGGAGTCCATCACACAGCAGTCAGGTGTATCTATATAATTACTGTGTGTAACAGAAGCACTTACCTAGGTAGGAATCCGTCATACAGCAGTCAGGTGTATATCTATATAATTACTCTGTGTAACAGAAGCACTTACCTAGGTAGGAGTCCATCATACAGCAGTCAGGTCTATCTATATAATTACTGTGTGTAACAGAAGGACTTACCTAGGTAGGAGTCCATCATACAGCAGTCAGGCGTATCTATATAATTACTGTGTGTAACAGAAGCACTTACCTAGTTAGGAATCCGTCATACAGCAGTCAGGCATATCTATATAATTAATGTGTGTAACAGAAGCACTTACCTAGGTAGGAGTCCGTCATACAGCAGTCAGGTGTATCTATATAATTACTGTGTGTAACAGAAGCACTTACCTAGGTAGGAGTCCATCACACAGCAGTCAGGTGTATCTATATAATTACTGTGTGTAACAGAAGCGCTTACCTAGGTAGGAATTATTCATACAGAAGTCAGGTGTATCTATAGAATTACTGGAGGTCTTTCCCCCGAAATATGTGGGAAACCTCTTTGGCTTCCAATGGTTATATTGTTTGTTGGAACTGTCCAGATAAACAAAGTGTGGCTGGTATGCTAATGTCTCCCAAATTTAGGCGTAGATTCCATTGCATTTGTTACATTTGTAAATGATTTTTTTCTACACATTTCTATATTGACTTCAGTGGGAATGTAATCTATGTCTTAGATGCTAATGCAGCTTTGACCTTCCTTCTCTGAGAAATATTGAAAGATATTGTTTTTTTATGTATGTGACACCTTATTAAAATCGTATTTACTCAGAGCTATAAACTTCAGCACTGTGATTAGATTACACTAGACTTTTAGTGCACGTTATAAAATACGATATTATTCAATGGGATTTTTGCTCAGGAGGAAAGGTCACAGCAGTTTTATGAACGCAGGAGAGGACACATTAAATTCACATGAGGTCTGAGTGATATTTCCGTACCTGGATCTCCCAGCACGTTGTTCTAGTGAGGCCACTATGTTATGTTATCCAGTGTCAGCGCAAATCACAGCAAAGGCAAAATGCCAGGCGTCCAGGCTCGGGAAAGACAGAGTGAGAGGGGAAGAGAGAGAGTGTGTGTGAGAGAGAGAGTGCGAGAGAGAGTGTGTGTGAGAGAGAGAGAGAGAGTGTGTGTGAGAGAGAGAGTGTGTGTGAGAGAGAGAGAGAGAGAGAGAGAGAGTGTGTGTGAGAGAGAGAGAGAGAGTGTGGGAGAGAGAGAGAGAGAGAGAGACTGTGTGAGAGAGAGAGTGGGAGAGAGAGAGAGTGTGAGAGAGAGAGAGAAAGAGAGAGAAAAAGAGGGCGAGTGAGAGATAGTGTGAGAGAGAGAGAGTGAGAGAGAGAGAGTACGAGAGAGAGAGTGTGAGAGAGAGAGAGAGAGTGGGAGAGAGAGAGAGACAGTGTGTGTGAGAGAGTGGGAGAGAGAAAGAGAGAGAGAGTATGAGAGAGAAAGAGAGAGAGAGACAGTGTGTGTGTGAGAGAGAGAGTGGGATAGAGAGAGAGAGAGAGTATGAGAGAGAGAGAGAAAGAGAGAGAGTGTGTGAGAGAGAGAGAGACAGTGTGTGTGAGAGAGAGTGGGAGAGAGAAAGAGAGAGAGAGTATGAGAGAGAGAGAGAAAGAGAGAGAGAGACAGTGTGTGTGAGAGAGAGAGAGAGTGGGAGAGAGAGAGAGAGAGAGTATGAGAGAGAGAGAGAAAGAGAGAGAGAGTGTGTGAGAGAGAGAGAGAGACAGTGTGTGTGAGAGAGAGTGGGAGAGAGAAAGAGAGAGAGAGTATGAGAGAGAGAGAGAAAGAGAGAGAGAGACAGTGTGTGTGAGAGAGAGAGTGGGAGAGAGAGAGAGAGAGAGAGAGAGTATGAGAGAGAGAGAGAAAGAGAGAGGGAGAGACTGTGTGAGAGAGAGAGTGGGAGAGAGAGAGAGAGTGTGAGAGAGAGAGAAAGAGAGAGAAAAAGAGGGCCAGTGAGAGATAGTGTGAGAGAGAGAAAGTGAGAGAGAGAGAGTACGAGAGAGAGAGTGTGAGAGAGAGAGAGTGGGAGAGAGAGAGAGAGACAGTGTGTGTGAGAGAGACAGAGAGTGGGAGAGAGAGAAAGAGAGGGGGACTGAGAGATAGTGTGTGAGAGAGAGAGAGAGTGTGAGAGAGACAGAGAGTGGGAGAGAGAGAAAGAGAGAGAGTGTGAGAGAGACAGAGAGTGGGAGAGAGTGTGTGTGAGAGAGAGAGGGGGAGTGAAAGACAATGTAAGAGAGTGTGAGAGAGAGAGAGAGAGAGAGAGAGGGAGAGAGAGAAAGAGAGGGGGAGTGAGAGACAGTGTGAGAGAGAGATAGAGTGAGAGAGAGAGATTGTGAGAGAGAGAGTGTGAGAGAGAGAGAGTGGGAGAGAGAGAAAGAGAGGGGGAGTGATAGATAGTGTGAGAGAGAGAGTGAGAGAGACAGAGAGTGGGAGAGAGAGAAAGAGAGGGGGAGTGATAGATAGTGTGAGAGATAGAGTGAGAGAGACAGAGAGTGGGAGAGAGAGAAAGGGAGGGGGAGTGAGATACAGTGTGAGAGAGAGAGAGTGAGAGAGAGAGTGTGTGAGAGAGAGAGAGTGGGAGAGAAAGAGAGAGAGAGAGAGACTGTGTGAGAGAGAGAGTGGGAGAGAGAGAGAGTGTGTGTGAGAGAGAGAAAGAGAGAAAGTGTGAGAGAGAGAGAGAGAGAGAGAGAGAGAAAGAGCGGGGGAGTGAGAGATAGTGTGCGAGAGGGAGAGAGAGAGAGAGAGTGGGAGAGAGAGAAAGAGAGGGGGAGTGAGAGATAGTGTGAGGGAGAGAGAGAGTGTGAGAGAGACAGAGAGTGGGAGAGAGTGTGTCAGAGAGAGAGGGGGCGTGAGAGACAATGTGAGAGAGTGAGAGAGTGCGAGAGAGAGAGTGTGAGAGAGAGAGTGGGAGAGAGAGAGAATGAGAGGGGGAGTGAGAGATAGTGTGTGAGAGAGAGTGAGAGAGACAGAGAGTGGGAGAGAGAGAAAGGGAGGGGGAGTGAGACAGTGTGAGAGAGAGAGAGTGAGAGAGAGAGTGAGAGAGAGAGAGAGAGTGTGTGTGAGAGAGAGAGTGGGAGAGAGAGAAAGAGAGGGGAGTGAGAGACAGTGAGAGAGAGAGAAAAATCAATAGATTGCAATGTTCAAAAAGTTGTGGCAATTGAAACTGCTGGAAGTAAGTAAAAACATTATTACATCACGTTCCGTCGGTTGTCAGACATATTACCATCATCTGCATTAAATTCAGCCGTCTCCATCAACACATTCCGTACCCCTCTGGCATTCAATGGTTTAAAAGTAGTTGTTATTAAATCTACAATCATGTCGTAAGGGGATTAAAATATCTTCTAACCATCTTTTTTATCTTATTTTCATAATTTGTCTGACTACAATGGTGTAAACTTGAGTTTATAGTACTATTAGCAGATGGGAGTAGCAGTATGGCATTATCTGGTAAAAAAAGAAAAAGTCATTGTTTACTTCGAAATTGTTTTAAAGATACAAATAAAATGCACGTTTAATCAGAAATGTTATGGGAAATATTAATCAAGCTCATCTTGATGTACTTAGGTAATTATGATACATTTTCAAAAGCAATGGATTTATTTCTAAAAATACAAGCCCACTTTTATCACCAAACCATGATCTATATTCTATTCTTTAGGAAGAGGGTTTGGATATTGCTCCTGTACTGTGTGATAGGAGTAGAATGGAAGATTGAGAGACAGGGAGAGATAGTGAGAGAGAGAGAGAGAGACAGAGAGAGAGAGAGAGAGAGAGACAGAGAGAGATAGCTAGTGAGAGAGAGAGAGAGACAGAGAGAGAGAGAGAGATAGCTAGAGAGAGAGAGAGAGAGACAGAGAGAGAGAGAGAGGGATTTTGGCTCTTTATTCCTGCACCTGGGCATCATGGTATACACTAGAGCAGCGGGGCTCTGCCCAAGCCTTCAGGGTCCAGTAACAGGCTAGAAATTTAGGATGTATGAATCAGAGGCTCAGCCAGTTTTATTTACTTCACCACTTAACGTCCAGTGCCATGCCAGGACCCTCAAGGCTGTTCGGCACTTAAGGACCAGTGACGATTCTGGCATGTCATGGAATTCAGGGCTCCCAGTGAGGCTGCACACCACTGGGGGAGCCCTGAATTGGATACACAATGCTCTGTGGTCCTTAAAGGGATAGTAATGTTTCATATTAAAAGCAGCTCTAATTAATCATCATAGTATTTGGGCCTTGGAGAGTGTTATTTCAGTACTGTCAGAGTTGTATTTAAAGAGTAATTGAATGATAAAGTATCCCCCTCCCACCCCTTGCAGAAGGGAGGTGCCCAGGTAGATTGCAGAGAGGGACAATCTTCAATTAAGATAAAGGAAAAACCTGATAAACCTGCCAAGGGGGGCAGGGTTTTCCTTATGATCACAGTAAGAAGATTGTACCTTGCTGTGACCTGTCTGGTCTTTGGACCAGATTCCACATCTGAGGTGAACAGTGTTACATCAGTAAAAGGGGCGGGAGGGGGATACTTTATCATTCAATTACTCTTGAACTACAACTCTGACAGAATTGAAATAACACTCTCCATGGCACAAATACTATGAAGATTAATTGGAACTGCTTTTATTGTGGGACATTGCTATCCCTTTAAGTGCCGACCGTGCATGTGCGCATCTGTTTTTACAAGGGGGTTAAAAGAGAAAACTGTGCTCCTCCATGTAGATTATCCAGATGTGAACCCTGTGTCATGCATATATTATACCACGTTAATAAATATGGGGGTTTTGTTGCATAGTCTGGTCAAAATATATTCAAGCTCGCCCACCACGTCAAGGTACCCCAAAAATCAGGTGAGTCTTACCTAACACAAACAATCATCCCTATCTAAGTTAAAAAATACCCTGACAGGTTCTTGTAATAATGCGTTGGTCCTGTTTTAAAAACATTTATAATGAGGCAACCCTGTTTACAAGCTATATTGACTTGCAGTGAGTGGGTGCCAGACCAAAGAAGATGGCGTAACTATAGGGGTAGACCATGTGACCGGGCCCGTCACTCCAGGGGCCAGTCCGCCCCCTGCAACCCCTCCGACTGGCACCCACAATCTCCCTCCGGCCTTCTATTAATGCAGAGCGCTGGGAGATGACATCATCTAGTAATGCAGAGCGCTGGGAGATGACATCATCTAGTAATGCAGAGAGATGACATCATCTCCCAGCTCTCTGCATTACTAAGAGGACTGTGTGGGAGCTCCAGGGAGGTAGGAGATGGGGGGCATTGTGAAGTTTGAGGGGCATTGTAGAGGGGGTCAGTGTTGTGGTGGTGGGGGGCCCGTGGCACTATTTGCACCAGGGCCCGGAGGCTTCTAGTTACGCCTCTGTGAGAGCACCATCAATCCCCTTTATAAAACCTATCCACCCACCCACACAAGTCACACTGGGATTGCACATTGTCTTAATTGCAAAGACATAGCCCAAGAAAGCCCAGACTGTTATATCTGTATACTATAGGTAAATGTAAAAGTGAACTATCGCTATGAGTTTTGCTTCTTCTTTCTTGTTTATGCATATGCTATCTGCTTTGTCACAAACAATTTAAAGGGATAGTAATACTTCATTTTTACTATCCCCCATGTTGTAGCCCTTAAAAATCGGAATTAAACGAGACCAGCGGCATCTCTCAAACATTTACGGTTTGAGAGATATTAGCATTCAAAGTTCCCTCTCCCCTGAATTCAGCATTCTAGCTGACAGCAGGGGAATCCGGTCCGTGAGCAAGGAGTGGCTCTGCAGCAGACGGTGACGGTTCTGGCACGTCAAGGGTCCTTAAGGGGATAAAGGCATGGCTTTTGGCCTTGTGTTTGGGCTTTCTTGGCCTGTCTTTGCACTTGTGTGGGTGGGTGGATAGGATTTATAAAGGGGACTTATGGAACTCTGGTCTTCTTGGTCTGTCACCCGCTCACTGCAAGTCACTGTAGTTTGTAAACAGGTGAATCTTACTCTATAGGTATTAGAAATTATTTTTTTAAATGTGTCAAATGATTTTAACCCCATAATGACCCACGATGTGCCAGGACCGTCATTGGTAAACTTCCCATAAGGACCCATGAAGGTTCTGGCACGTCATGGGATAAATAATAGTAGCGCACCTTGGCGTACGCTGCTATCATTCTGCAGATGCTGCAACTGAGCGCTCCAGGACTGGAGGATTCAGTTTCAGTCCTTCTCTCTTCTGCCGGTACATGTCATCGCTCCAGGAGTGATCACGTGTACCCGCATTTTCATGCACAGAGGCAATATTTTTTGCACATTGCCTTTATGGCTTCTCTCTGCTTCTCTCTTCCTTACTATGAGAGTAAGGAAGAGAGAAGCAGAGAGCAGACATATCTTCAAATAAAATCTGGCAATAGTTTGGGGTATTAACCCCTTCAGTGCTGGTGCTGGGGGCAGGCTGAATGCAGGTCCATTTCTGACCTGTGAAGAGCAACTTGATTTTTTATTTTAATAAATTTAAAACAGAGCAAATATTTTATTAAGACATACTATTGTTTAAACAATGAATAATGGTTGTTTTATTGTTTATTGTGGAGCAATGTAATACACTTATACACACTGCAAAATCTTATCACTAATAAAGTGGGAAAATAGGCAGGGAAAGAGGGACATGGGGATTTTCACCCTGGGGTGACAGTGCCCACTTAAAACTGCTCATTTTGTAGGTATGACTGACCGGTCATACCTTTCATGCACTCTCCATAAAAATGTAATTTAAAGAGAAAAAATAAAAATGGCGTTTTTTACATTTTTTTTACCGTTTTAATTTTAATAAAATAAATGGTGGTTTATCCATATAAATGTGGAATCAAAAGAAATCCCTAATTGTGTGTGAAAAAATGGTATATAATTTATGTGGCTGGAATAAAGACTTAGGGCCGTATGTTCAAAGGGATAACGACAAAAAATTGTCGTATGAAAAACAAAAATAAGTAATTGAATGCATGAACGACATATTTTCTATAGAGTATACGACAAAAAACTAGTAATGTCCGTTGTGTACGACACAACTCCAGAATTGACGGACAAAGGGGCGGGGCAAGGGCGTGGCTAAACTATCCTCCAGTGTCGTATAGAGGAAATGAAAATTTGTCGTAATTAACGACAAAAAAATGTCTTTCAAAAGACAAAATTTCTACGTTAAGAAAAAGGTGGAGGAAACGTGTTCTGAATGTGAGAATTTTTGTCGTTAGTTAAGACATTTTTGAAGACATTTTTGTTGTTAAGACATTTTTTAAGACATTTTTGTCGTTAGTTAAGACATTTTTTAAGACATTTTTGTCATTAGTTAAGACACTTTTTACGACAATTTCAATCAGCACAAACGACATATTTTCAATCACAACCGACACTCTTTGAAAATATTAATGATTCCAACGACACTGTACTTTGAAAAGTCGTTACAAACGACAAAAGCTATTTCGCTACTTCTTTGAACATATGGCCCTTAGAGGGAAAATCCTGTTTAACAAAGACATAATCAAAAAGGTCAGAATTGCTCCGTTCCTTAACTGCAATCCACCTCGGATTTTCCCGGTCCTTAAGGGATTAGAATAGGCCCAACACCTTATTACAAGAAATCACCAAGGGTATTTTTTAACAGATAGGGATGATTGTTTGTGTTAGGTAGGACTCACCTGATTTTTAGGGTACCTTGACGTGGTGGGTGAGCTTGAACATATTTTGTCCAAACTATGCTACGAAAACCCCAAATTTATTAAAGTGGTATAATATATGCTTTACATAGGGTTCACGTTTGGGATAATCTATATGAAGGCGCGCAGGTTTGTGTTTTGCTTCGGGTTTTTTGTTTAGGCTTCGGCCTAACTTTTGGGAACTTGGAGAACTCCAATATTCCTTGCTGCTATCTATAGTTATTCACTTAGGTTCTCATTTTATATCTGTATACTATATGGTAATGTTATTCACTTACATGTGCTCAAGCTGGGAAATCCCTAAAACACGGCCTGTTATTAGGCCCTGAGAGCAGGGTCATTATGCAGACATTTGGGTGATGCACTGAGGGTCTCATGTGATGGGGTGATGATATTTGCAGTTCTGTGGTATAGTTCATGTTGATGGGCACTGCTCTGGGTTTTCTAGGCCTAAAGGATAAAAAAACAAGGCCCAAGGTGTTAAGAGTGTAGTTTGTCCTCTGTGAGTGCAGTTTGTCCCAGAACTGCCCTAATCTCTTTTGTGCAGATGCAGTATGCACATGTCCGATGAACAGACGTGGTACCGCAGAGTAACGGCAGCACCATTTACAGTGACCCTGTCCGAGTCACTCTGACACACAACCTGGAAACAGAAAAAAGTTGTGGAGCCTAGGCCATTATCCCTGCAATACACCATCACATCGTATTCTGCTCCAGGCCATCTCTCCCTCTCTCTCTGTGTGCAGACTGACAGAGTGGTGCACACAAAGAAAGGGAGAGAGAGCCCAGAGAATCGCTCATTAACATTCGGATCAGGGTACCGTACTACCTACGAACAACAGCATTTTTTCTATGGCTCCTAAAACACGTTTATGGCTATGACTGTCATGAAACAAGTGCTGGCACAAAAAATGATGGCCTAGTAGAATCTGCTTTGCGACGTTTCATAGCACAACCTGAGAATCTCCTGTTTTCATGCAGTGCGAGATTCTCAGGTCACCATTTTTCTCATGGCGACAAGGTCAGTGTGAGATGTGGTTGCAAGCTCTTTTGCGTGCAACCTTTTAAAAGGATACCCCCTACTACCACCCCAGATTGTGACTGGCCGCAATACAGGAATAGCCTATGGAGTCCAGATGCCCCACCACAAGGTCTGACTTTGAGGCTCCTCCTAAGACACAGAGTAACATTTTTTTTACAAACACAGTGGCAATGGTCAGTGGTGTAACAATAGGGGGCGCACCTGCGACCGGGCCTGTCACTCTCAGAGGGCCAGCCGCCCCCTGTGACCCCCTTGCCACACGCCCGCAGCAACTTATGAAACAGGGCAGCACAGATGGTCTCCTGGCGGCCAGCGCTCTAGTAATGCAGAAAGATGACATAATCTCCCAGCGCTCTGCATTACTAAGAACCGCCGCGGGAGCTTGAGTTCCAGTCAGAGGTCTGTGCCGAATGAGGCACAGATCTGTCATGTCACACACCGCTAGACCACCAGGGACTCGAGGTAGGAGGATGGAGGGGGTCAGTAGGGGCATTGTGGAAGGGGCATTGTGGAGATTGAGGGGCAATGGGGAGAATGAGGGACATTGTGATGGGGGAATTGTTGAAGGGGCAATGTGGAGATTGAGGGGCATTGTGGATAATGAGGGGCATTGTGATGGGGGCATTGTGGAAGGGGCAATGTGGAGATTGAGGGGCATTGTGGATAATGAGGGGCATTGTGATGGGGGCATTGTGGAAGGGGCATTGTGGAGATTGAGGGGCAATGTGAAAGGGGCATTGTGATGGGGGCATTGTTGAAGGGGCAATGTGGAGATGGGGGCATTGTTGAAGGGGAAATGTGGAGAATGATGGGCAATGGGGAAGGGGCAATGTGGAGAATGAGGGGCATTGTGAAAGGGGCAATGTGGAGATGGGGGCATTGTGGAAGGGGCATTGTGGAGAATGAGGGGCATTGTAATGGGGGCATTGTGGAGATTGAGGGACAATGTGTAAGGGGCATTATGGAGAATGAGAGGCATTGTGATGGGAGAATTGTGGAGAATGAAGGGTATTGTGATGGGGGCATTGTGGAAGAGACATTGTGATGGGGGCATTGTTGAAGGGGCAATGTGGAGAATGAGGGGCATTGTGGACGGGGCAATGTGGAGATGAAGGGGCATTGTTGAAGGGGCATTGTGAAAGGTGCACTGTGAAAGGGGCAATGTGGAGGTGGCCAATGTGGTTGAGGGGGGCCAATGTGGTCTGGGGGGCCCATGGCAATTCTTGCACCAGGGTCCGGTGGCTTCTAGTTATGCCTCTAGCAATGGTGGTTGGTTGAGGATCCTCCTCTTCAACCAATCAGTGCTTTCCAGCCATGCCCACTGACAGCGAACCAGATTCAATTATAAAACCCGGCGAGATAGCTCAGTTGGGTAATGTACCAGCTGTGGAGTCTACTCAGACCTCTGTTTAACTAACATTAAATTATAGTTATATACAGTAAAATCCCAGGTATAATACGCATTTGTTTATAATAAGCAGGTGTATATTATACCCAAGATTTTAGGGAAAAACAAGAGTGTCTGTGTATAATACGCACCCTTGTTTTCCCCATCTACTCACCAAAAACCTTACTTTTTTGTTGCCGATTCTCTCTCTCTTCTCTTCAACTCACCCCCTCTAGAGTCGGACGTGATATCTGCGCATCGGGCGGCACTCTTTCATTTGCCACCCACTTCCCACAAATCCTTGCGAGGACCTTTTCATTTAAGCCAGTGGTATTACTTCAAGGTCCTCACAGAGCAATACAGTACATCCAAAGCATAGATCTCTGCACATTGGATGTACTGTATTGCCTTGTGAGGACTGTGAGGTATTACAATTGGCTTAAAGTGCTAGTAATGTCCACAAGAAAAGTTTTTTGCATATAGAAGAGCTTAAAAAGCTGAGCTAAATGCAAAAAAACGTATCTCTGAAATCACAATGGTTTAAGAGATACAGGTGTTTAAAGTTTGATGTCTCCTACTGACAGCTGTAAAGCTGTCAGCAGGAGATCTGTGTCAGCTGACACGGAGGTGCTTGAGCAAAGCCGCGATCTCGTTATTTACCACGAATCCCTTCATTGGAATGGTCTAAAACGAGTTCTTGAAAACCAGGCACACGATTTAGACCGTTCCAATGAAGGGATTTGTGATTGTAATGAGTAATGTAATGAGATTGCGGATCTGCTGCAGAGCCTCTGTGTCGGCTGACATGGATCTCCTGCAGACAGATTTACAGCTGTCAGTAGGAGAGATCAAACTTTAAACGTCTGTATCTCTTAAACCATTGTGATTTGAGAGATACTTTTTTTGCATTTAGCTCAGCTTTTTAAGCTCTTCTAAATGCAAAACACTTTTTGTGGACATTACTAACACTTTAAATTAAAATGTCTTCTCAGGGAAAGTGGGCAGCAAATGCAAGCATGCCATCCACTGTGCAGAGATGAAACAGGGCAGGCAAAGGGAAGCAGATTGCACTGGGGGAAACTGAAATAAATATTGGGCTTTTTTTTTTTACTCGCGTATACACACCTCCCACTTCACATAAGGGGAAGAGGGGCAAAATTGTGCGTATTATACACAAGATTTTATGGTATATTTAATTATAGTTGATCCTTCAAAGCACTGAGAGCCACGAAGATCTCCAGCGTATTACAAAGCAACACATTTAGAACATGCTGGCACCCATTAGGTTAAGTCACCATGTACCACTGGGTTGGATCCTTTATGAAACACAGAACTACCCATTTTAAATTTTAGGCAGCTGAAGAAAGGGAAAGGATTTTGTTTAAAGAAGCTGTAAACTTTTTTTTATGAAAAAATATATATTTTCCTACTGAGTAAAATAAGGGTACTCCCACTGCTGAGAGATTTATATTTCCAGAGTTATTACAGTTTAAACCCATGTTTTTTTACATTAGCAGTGCCCTCTAGTGGTCAAATTCTAATTAGATTTCCTGTTAGATTCTAATGGAGAGGAAAGTCAGAAAAGTCAGAGACATATAGTTCTCTATAGAATGTGATAGAAACTGCCTGTCACTTCCTGTCAGTTAGAACTATCAGGAAGTAAACACAGTAAATTCACTTCTGTCAGAACTATCAGGAAGTAAACACAGTAAATAAACTTCCTGTCAGAACTATCAGGAAGTAAACAAAGTAAATTCAATTCCTGTCAGTTAGAACTATCAGGAAGTAAACAGACAGTAAATTCACTTCCTGGTTATTCTAATGGAGAGGAAGTCAGAAAAGTCAGAGACATACAGTTCTCCATAGAATGTGATAAAAACTGCCTGTCACTTCCTGTCAGTTAGAACTATCAGGAAGTAAACACAGTAAATTCACCTCCTGTCAGTTAGAACTATCAGGAAGTAAACACAGTAAATTCACTTCCTGTCAGAACTATCAGGAAGTAAACAGAAGCGTAACACAAAATGCAGGGGCCCCCCTGCAAACTCTAATAAGGGGCCCCGTGCCCTGGCCAATTAGGCCACTTCCCAATTAAGCCACACCCACTCAAATTTCCCCACCATAACAATAAACAAATTGAATGAAGTATCAAACAAGATAGTTGAAGACATTTGCAGCACAGCATCAGAACATGGGGTCAGGTACGCTTAATGCCTTCAGTGCCAGAGGGGCAAGCAGTGTACTGGACAGCATTGCATTGCTCAGCCCTCTGGCACACAAAGGCTTTCATATTACTGAGCTCTATGCCAAACATTGGTTCAGTTTGCGGAGGCCTCAAATCCAGTATTACACACATACACTGAGGAAGCAGCAGCCATAGTCCCCTCCCATCCTGCCCTTTTCCATTGCAATACAGGTATGGGCACCATAGCAGCCTAAGGGATTATCTAGATCCAAAAATACATATTCCACTTTTTCTATATTAACTCTTTGGTGCATAGGAGGGCTGGCAAAATTTGGTCTTGGGGGTCAAGTACAATCAAGTGGCTCATTTCTACTATCGTGGCAACTCACCGTCCCAGTCCTCCCACATTTGTTAATTTTAGAATTGGCATTAATATTATGAAGTAAGGCAAGTATCAATCGGTAATTTATTGCTGTTTAATATAATTTAGACAGATGTACATTTTGAGTAGTGCAGCCTTGCAGTAGGATTTTTCTCATGTAGCACCTTCTTGAGTAGTAATATTCCAATCTAATTATTAACTCTGAATAACCTTTAATATTCAGCCTAATTATTTTTGAGATATCATAACTTACAACTGACACTGAGCTACATTAGTGATACCACTGTGTTTACACATAAAATGGAGCTACACTAGTGATACCACAGAGCTTACAACTGAAATGGATCTACACTAGTGATACCACAGAGCTTACAACTGAAATGTATCTACACTAGTGATACCACAGAGCTTGCAACTGAAATAGTGGCACATTAATGATACTGCAGAGCTAGCAACTGAAATAGTGGCACACTAATGATGCCACAAAGCCTAAAATTGAGCTACATCAATGATACAAAAAAAGATTTTAATCCAAATATAACTACATTAGTGATACCACAAAGCTTACACTTGTATGACTATCAATAATTAGTCAGACTTGTAAGCTCTGTGGAAGCAAAATGTTTAGAAGGGATTGAGGGAGAAGAAGGACCTGCTACACACAACAATGGACAGTATACATAAATTGGATGATGTATTTAATGCAGTGGAAGGGGGAGCGCCTATTTGCAGAGTAAGGTGCTCGGCCTCCAGACAATTGAGGAGATGTACTTAGGTGTTAAAAAGCAAATATAAAGTGGAGATACCTTCTCCAGTGACAGTCAAGAGGTGGTGTGTGTGTGTATATATTTCAAGTACTCACCAATACTTTTTTTTGCGGTCATTTGCCAGTTTTCCAAGTACCTAAAGCATATATATATATATATATATATATATATATATATATATATATGCTCTTTAAGTACTTGGAAAACTGGCAAATGACCGCAAAAAAAGTATCGGTAATTGGCATCGGTGAGTACTTGAAAAAAGTATCGGTATGTACTCGGTCTTAAAAAATTGGTATCGGTGCATCTCTACAAAAAACTAACAAACATTGAAGCCATTATCGATTAAGCCCTAAGTGAGTAAGAAGACTGTCTCTCTGACTCCAAATGGCAGTCATATATTTCCCTGGATCACCATCCTATCTTCTCAAAGAGAAGAGATGGAAGTGTAGCCATTTTTGAAGTCACGACGGATGAATTTGCTTTTCCGTCTACTCTTCCCTTGGAATGCCTCACAATACAAAGATAATGGCCTGTGTGAAGGAGGGCAGTGTGTGGTAGCCCCAGGAACATTATAATAGGTTCTTCATGCCAAGACTTTTTGGTTGCACTGCTAGAAGCTCTGTCCCCAATTTCAGAGGAGTATGTAATAAACAGTGAAATCCGCAACAATTTGGGGCTGTACCAATGTGTGCCATCAGAAAATATGGGTCCTAGGACAAATAAAAGTGGCAAGGGCCCTCACCCCTTACCTTTTATTGTGTAGACACAGACAATGGAGAAATGGTCTGCCTGAGTATGTGTGCTTTCGTGTCTGAGGCATGTGTGTGCTTGCGTGTCTCAGGCATGTGCATGTGTCTGTGTTAGTGTGTACATCTAATGTGTGTGTGCTTGAGGCATGTACATGTTTCTCTTTACAAAGCTGATGTACTAATAAAAAGTGGAGCAATTCTGGAGAAAGCCAACCTCCCCAGGGAAAACAAGTAAACATTCCCAAGCTTCCAGTAAATTCATATTTTAACTCCATGGATGCTAGAGAAGGCTCCAGCACATTGCTTCACACTAGGAAGTTTTGTCTCCATGGTGTGATTGGTTTGCTCCAGTATTGTTTTACTTGAAAGGTAATAAAGTGCACCACACTATCATGTATTCAAGATGCAACTCCATATACTATGTAAAAACATCAATATTTATTGATAATGTTATATTGAGCACACACACAATACCTTTAATTAATCCAAGTATTTGCAAGACAGCATAGTGGGCACCTTTTTGCAGACCTCTCTTTAGACTTCGATCAACATGTTTCGCGTATAGATACGCTTACTCATGACCTTGTATCCATTTAATCTTAGTATATGGCTGATGGAGATTGAGGAGAGAAGACTAAGGATGGTGGAATATAGAGAGGGAAACTGTTCTTCCCGACTTATCTCTGTTTTAAACATATCTATCTACTAAGACTTAGATAAATACATGCAGTGAGTGTACATGTTAGTAGATAGGGTTAAGAAAAAGTATTTGCCAATGATGGGCAATCATAAAAACCACATTTCTTTATTAATGTATGCGGAGCGAGATACTATATATTGTGTATTATAAGTTAGTACGGACATGGGATTCTTAAGGCTGCCCACCCCTTGCAAAATCTTTTTTGTAAACATAAATGTGGACATATAGTACATAAAGATGAGCGAGCACCCCGATGCTCGGGTGCTCGGGTGCTCTGACCGAGCACCCCCTGATGCTCGAGTGCTCGGCCAAGCACCCGAGCCCCATTCAAATGAATGGGAGCACTCGAGCATTAAACCAGGCACCCCCTGCTCTGATGAGCGGAGGGTGCCTGGTCAATGTCCCCCTTCATCTCCGCTATGCCCCTCTTCCACAATGTCCCCCTTCATCTCCTATGCCATAGCGGAGATGAAGGGGGACATTGTGGAAGAGGGGCATAGCGGAGATGAAGGGGGACATTGTGGAAGAGGGGCATAGACTCTATGCCCCTCTTCCACAATGTCCCCCTTCATCTCCGCTATGCCCCTCTTCCACAATGTCCCCCTTCATCTCCTCTATGGCATAGGAGATGAAGGGGGACATTGTGGAAGAGGGGCATAGCGGAGATGAAGGGGCACATTGTGGAAGACGGGCATAGCGGAGATGAAGGGGGACATTGTGGAAGAGGGGCATAGAGTCTATGCCCCTCTTCCATAATGTCCCCCTTCATCTCCGCAATGCCCCCTTCATCTCCGCAATGCCCCCGTACCTCCATTCCCTGGTGGTCCAGCGGAGCGTCTTCGGATCTGTGCCTCTTCCGGCACAGATCCTCTTCACCCGAGCATGTCGGGCGAGCACATGGCGGTACTCGTACGAGTACCGCCATGTGCAGAGCAGAGCGATGCTCGAGCCGATCCGAGCATCGGCCGAGCACGCTCGCTCAACACTAATAGTACACAAATACACTGTATATTGTTGTTGAATATATTAAAACAAGGCTGTGGTTTTATGATTGCCCACCCCTGCTGACTAATACTTTTTTAAACACATATCAACTAATATTAGTTGATATGTGTAAAAAAAAAAAAAAAAAGTATTGGCCAGCAGGGGTGGGCAGTCATAAAAACATAGTCCTGTTTTAATATATTCAACAACAATATACAGTGTATTTGTGTACTATATGTCCACATTCATGTTTACAAAAAAAGATTTTGCCAGGGGTGGGCAGCCTTAAGAATCCTATGTCCGTAGTAACTTATAATATACTAATATACAGTATATAGCGGTGTATATGTTAAAATGATAGTAATATAAGAAAATAAATGGAGCGCCGATTTACCAGTATACTTTTTTAACCCTTTGAGTGCCAGAGGAGTACGGAAGCATTGTAGAGAGGTATATCAATGGTATTGGAGTTGTAGCTCAACAGCATTTCAATTATAAATAATCCCCCTCCCACCCCTTTATGCTGCCTCTCCCCTCAGATGTGGAATCTGGTCCTGGGACCGGACAGAGTGCAGCGAGGGACAATCTTCATCCACTGAGTATAAGGAAAACCCTGCCCCCCTTGACGAAGGAGGGCAGGGTTTCCTTATGTTCAGTGAATATTGTCCATTGCTGCACTTCATCCGGACCAGCATGAGAGGAATTGTTACGCAAGTAAAAGGGGCAAGAGGATATAGTTTATAATTTAATTGCTGTTGAACTACAACTCCAATACCATTGATATATCGATCTACATTGTTAAAAAAAAATATACTGGTATTTCTGAGCTCCATATATTTTCTTATATGACTATTCCTTTAATAAAGAAATGTGTTTTTTATTATTACCCCCCATTGGCAAATACTTTGACTATTTAACCATATCTATTAAAGTGTTAATAATGTCCACAAAAAAGTTTTTTGCATTTAGAAAAGCTTAAAAAGCTGAACTAAATGCAAAAAAAGTATCTCTCAAACCGCTATGGTTTAAGAGATACAGGTGTTTACAGTCTGATCTCTCCTACTGACAGCTGTAAAGCTGTTATCAGCAGGAGATCCATGTCGGCCGACACGGAGCCGCTTCAGAAGTGCCGCAATCGTGGGTAGTCAGGCAATATAGGTCCCACATATCCATTAATACACTTCTATAGCAACCAGGGCCGGATTTACATCTCAGGAGCCTGTAGGCACAGAAATCTGAAGTGCCCCACCCCCCCAAAAAAAAAGTGCAAAAAATTTTGACTGAAATATTTTTTTATTCAGCCACAAAAAAAAATTATGTATGATACAGCCATCTGAGTCAGGTAACAGTGTAAGAGGTATACACATACAGACATAGAACTACACATACACTGTCAGACATGGCAGCCTTGGCCAATGGT
The DNA here is from genome assembly GCA_037306005.1 of Rhinophrynus dorsalis. Classification (NCBI taxonomy): domain Eukaryota; kingdom Metazoa; phylum Chordata; class Amphibia; order Anura; family Rhinophrynidae; genus Rhinophrynus; species Rhinophrynus dorsalis. The sequence goes on from CM074722.1 coordinate 15,491,269, forward strand.
AATCACATAAATACACATAAAGTGTCTAACACCTCAGCCTTATTCCACTCTCACCTGGTAGTCAGAGAACCACACAAACACTGACTGACACCCCAGCCATGTTCCAGTGGCAGTCACAGAACCACCACATATGCACTGTCTGCTAACTCTGCCTTGTTCCATCTATGAAGGGGGATCTAAGCATAGAAGTGAAAGGGGAGAAATAGACCTGGAGGTGGATGAGGGAAAATATATGAGGCGGGGAAGAGAGGCATGGAATAAGAAGGGGGAAGAGAGACATGGAGAAGGATGGGTACAGGCAGACACTTGGTGAGGGGGAGCCTTTTCATCCCTTCATCCCCATGTCTGTGCAGGACCCTTTAGAAATATTAACCCTTTCAGTGCTGGAGTTAGCAACACATTGCTCTTTGGTCTTGCACTGAATGGGTTTATTGTGTAAATGCTATCCTAGTATGTGAGTAATGTGTGAACAGTGGTCAGTCATAAATCCTCCAGAGCTGCTCTCGTCCTGCTGCTCTCTGTGTGTGACCGATTAAAAAGCTGCTTCCGGTCAGAGACACAGACTGGGGACCTCCTGGGAATGCAGCACCAGGGGGAGGAAGGTAAAAATCACAGTCTTGAAGGATTTATTATTACCATTGTCCAAGAACGAACGGCTCACACACAGTAAAAGTGTGCAGCCCCATAACTCTTTCAGTGCCAGAGGGGTTGAGAGTGCATTCGGAGCAAGGCATCTCACTTGTTAGAGCTCAAATCTGGCACTCAGACTTAACCCTTTTGGTGCGAGTGGGGTCTCTAACACAATGCTTGGCAATAAGTTAGCCTGCACTCTGGCAATCAGAGGGTTACTGCCTCTGTGTCCTTGCCATACCTGCTCCTCACTTCTCGCTGTTCCCATGCTCCGTGTCCTGTCCCTCCACTTGGCGCATGCTCCCAGAACCTGCAGGGGGAGCACAGGAGTCGCAGAAAGCAGGGGAGGACTTGCACCAGCTATGCACTGCACTCGGAGGTGAGTAGCTAGTATTTTCAATATTTAAGCAGCAGGCACGGCTGCATGTGATCAGATTACGCTATCTTCAGTCCCACTACGCGAGATTTCAGAGGGGCTGAAATGGTGACATTAAATCGTGCTACATTCTCTGGGGGCCCCCAGGGCTCTAATAAAACACAACGCACACAATATTCTGGGGGCCTCTGCTCACAAGCTCATCACTGCAGTCACTCATAGCACAGCATGCAAACAACCCCCCTCTCCCTCTTGTAGTCCACCCACCCATATATGGATCAAGGCTGCCAGGTTTATTAAAAAAAAAAGATCACAAAGACAGGCGCCCCTCTGTGGGGTGCGCCTGTAGAGCACTTACGGGTTACTCTACTAGGCAGGCAGAACCACGGAAGTACCGATATATATGTTTCCCTTCTTCTAAAAAAACTTTTTTTTTCTTCATTGTGGAAATATATGTTTCCAGTCCGGCACTTTAAGGCAGTCAGACAGCAACAGACGCTCCCCAGCAGCAGCAGGAAAATCACACCAGCTACACAAAAGACAACACAAATGTGCGTAGCTGGTGTTGGTGTGTGGTGCCTTCAGAATTTAAGCAGCCCGCGCAGCTACATAATGACGTAGCGCGCTTTATTTCACTCTGCCTCCTTTCAGCAGAGCAGAACTTGAGATCTGCCCGCTGTTGGCTTATTTTTTAAGCCTGCAAGACAGCCGGCAGGGGGAAGCTTTATTGCGGGCATCTTCACATAACATGTATGTGCTATTGGGGGCCCCAAGTCTGATGAGGCCTCCAATAGAAGAATATGGCAACAACATTTTCTGGGGGCCCCCAAAACTGGCGGGGGCTGCGGGGGCCTCTGCTACGCCTCTGGAAGTAAACACAGTAAATACACTTCCTGTCAGTTAGAGCTATCAAGAAGTAAACACACAGTAAATTCACTTCCTGTCAGTTAGAACTATCAGGAAGTAAACACAGTAAATACACTTCCTGTCAGTTAGAACTATCAGGAAGTAAACACAGTAAATTCCCTTCCTGATTATTTGAACTGTTATACATTTGAATAAAACATCTGGCAGCGATGGGAGTGACCTTGTTTTATTCAGCAGGAAATGCTCTATAAAATGTGTTTTCATAAATAAAAGTTTACTGCTCCTTTAACAATATCTCAGCACTTGAGCCATCAAATCAGCAATGAACTTTAGGCTTTTTTTTTTTTTTACACAAACAAAGCCACCAGTGATTTCTAATATTTCACAAAGCGAAAAAAATGATAGATCATCAATTTTTGGTATTCTAGTGTCAAACAATATGCAAGGTCAATATGCAAGGCAGAAAAAATGCCTGATACAGGCTAAAACTTGTTTAACCATTTAAGGACCAGAGAGCCGGGAAGGGCACTGCAAAGCAATGTGTTGCACAAAGCTCTGGCGGTTAAAGGGTTGATAATCCCGTTTACAGAAATGCTGTTGGTCGCAAAGCTAAAACCCAGACAGTGAACCTTGTTAACATGGATATCGACAGACTAAAGGACACATTCACAAGAAGAAAGTGGAGGATTCCTAGAGCACAGCAACTGAAATCTAGGTGACAAGTAAAATGTGTAAAATTGCCATTGATTTTAACCCCTTGAATTCTCCAGTCTTAGTGCATTAGCTCCACAGAATAACATAGGAGCTGGAGAAGTCATCTCTGCTTTATCATCTCTTTATCACCCCTTAGTGCATAACCCCCCACATCTCCAAGTCCTTTGTTATTCTATGGAGCCAATGTACTAAGATTTCAGCTTTGGAAATCTTACTACATGGGCTCTATAGAATAACACAGGAACTGGAAAAGTGATATCACTGGAGAAGTCATCTCCACTTTATCACCTCTTCATCACTCCCAGAGGTGTAACAATAGGGGCCTCAGGCACCTGGCACCCGCAGGAAGAAAGCTAAGGTCTGTGCCTTCTTCAGCACAGACCTCTAGCAGCTGAGCTCCCTCGTCGGCACTCTAGTAATGCAGTGCTCTGGGATATGACATCATCTCCCAGTGCTCTGCATTACTGAAGAGAGGACTGCGTGAGAGCTCCTGCTTCTGATGTCTGTGCAGAAGGAGGCACAGACCTCTACTGCCAGGAGGTAGGAGATGAACACTGGGGGGTCAATGTGGAGGTGGAAATTGGGAGCAGTGTGGAGACTGGGGGAGATGTGGAAGCAACGTGGAGATTGGGGGCAATGTGGAAGCAATGTGGAGATTGGGGGCAATGTGGAGATTGGGGTAATGTGGAAGCAATGTGGAGATTGGGGTAATGTGGAGATTGGGGGTAATGTGGAAGCAATGTGGAGATTGGGGGAATGTGGGGGCAATGTAGAGATTGGGGGCAATGTGGAAGCAATGTGGAGATTGAGGGCAATGTGGAGATTGGGGGGAATGTGGAGGCAATGTGGAGATTGGGGGCAATGTGGAAGCAATGTGGAGATTGGGAGGCAATGTGGAGATTGGGGGCAATGTAGAGGCAATGTGGAGATTGGGGTAATGTAGAAGCAATGTGGAGATTGGGGGGAATGTGGGGGGCAATGTAGAGATTGGGGACAATGTGGAAGCAATGTGGAGATTGGGAGGCAATGTGGAGATTGGGGGCAATGTAGAGGCAATGTGGAGATTGGGGTAATGTGGAAGCAATGTGGAGATTGGGGTAATGTGGAGATTGGGGTAATGTGGAAGCAGTGTGGAGATTGGGGGAATGTGGGGGCAATGTAGAGATTGGGGGCAATGTGGAAGCAATGTGGAGATTGAGGGCAATGTGGAGATTGGGGGCAATGTGGAAGCAATGTGGAGATTGAGGGCAATGTGGAGATTGGGGGGAATGTGGAGGCAATGTGGAGATTGGGGGCAATGTGGAAGCAATGTGGAGATTGGGAGGCAATGTGGAGATTGGGGGCAATGTAGAGGCAATGTGGAGATTGGGGGCAATGTGGAAGCAATGTGGAGATTGGGAGGCAATGTGGAGATTGGGGTAATGTGGAAGCAATGTGGAGATTGGGGTAATGTGGAGATTGGGGTAATGTGGAAGCAATGTGGAGATTGGGGGAATGTGGGGGCAATGTAGAGATTGGGGGCAATGTGGAAGCAATGTGGAGATTGAGGGCAATGTGGAGATTGGGGGGAATGTGGAGGCAATGTGGAGATTGGGGGCAATGTGGAAGCAATGTGGAGATTGGGAGGCAATGTGGAGATTGGGGGCAATGTAGAGGCAATGTGGAGATTGGGGTAATGTAGAAGCAATGTGGAGATTGGGGGGAATGTGGGGGGCAATGTAGAGATTGGGGACAATGTGGAAGCAATGTGGAGATTGGGAGGCAATGTGGAGACTGGGGGCAATGTAGAGGCATATAGAGATTTGGGGCAATGTGGAGATTGGGGACAATGTGGAAGCAAAGTGGAGGTGGCCAATGGGGGGTAATGTGGAGGCCATGGGCGTGGAAATGTGGTTGGGGGGGCCCATGGAAATTTTTGCACCAGCGTCCGGTGGCTTCTATTTACGCCTCTGATCACACCTTAGTGCATAATCCCCACGTGTCCAGTGATATTCTTTGGAGCCAATGAAGCTTTGGAGATCTTAGTGCATAGGCTCTATAGAATAACATAGGAACTGGAGAAGTGATATCTCTGAAGAAGATATCTCCACTTTATCACCTTTATCACGCCTTAGTTCATAACCCCCAATGCTGCACAATGTCCCCAGTATAACTCTTCTATATCAACGTAATTTGGTAGCAAATTGCAATTTTAGGTTAATCCTCTGAATAATAGGTGTAATTTTTAAAGGGTTAATTTTTTTTTCATCTTTTAATAATTTTACCTTTTTGAGTAGTTTTAAAAATGTATTCACTTTCGTACAATGGGAAATCAAGCAAAGTACTTATAATTATGGAATTATATAAATTTAATAGAAATGCAGCCATATCTCCAGAAAGACATTAAAACATTAGCGACTATTCAAAGAAAATAGTGCTAAGGCTAGATGATTAAACATTTTAATAAGTACTCTTATGGCCTCTTTCATCAAACTGAATAAGAGCGATTTTGGGGCAAACCAACTGTACAATAGAGGTGAAATTAATTTTTTTTACATTCACATTCATTTAACCCCTTAAAGGGATAGTAATACTTCGTTTTATCTTTATTTTATTTTGTAGGCATTAAAAAAACATGAAGAACGATATAAGTCTTATCTCTCAAACCTTTATGGTTTGAGAGATATTCACAAGCAAAGTTTCCCCTCCCGCCCCTTTTACCTAGTGTAAGTCATCTCTTCTCAGATGTGGAATGCAGTCCATAGACCAGACAGATAACAGCAGGGGACAATCTTCTTCCTATGAGAACAATGAAAGCCCTGCCCCCCTTGACAAGTTTTTCAGGTTTTCCCCTTATTTTAATTGAAGATTGTCCCTCTCTACAGTCTACCTGGGCACCTCCCTTCTGATCTGGCTGAACAGTGTTACATCAGTAAAAGGGGTGGGAGGGGGATACTTTATCATTCAATTACTCTTGTACTACAACTCTGACAGAATTGAAATAACACTCTCCAAAGTCCAAATACTATGATGATTAATTAGAGCTGCTTTTATTATGAAACATTACTATCCCTTTAACAACCCTTGACAATCATAGTACGTCATGGGTAGATCTGAGTTAACGACCCATGATGTACTATGACTGTCATGCAATTCCATGCTCCCCCCGCGGCTGCACGCTGTTCGGGGAGTCCAGAATCCGAATCAAAAAAAAAAAAAAAAAGCTCCGTGGTCCTTTAGTGACCGCAACGCGCCTGTGCGGCCAGTTGTTAAGGGGTTAAAGAGGAATTATCACTCAAATGAAAGTGCCCCAAATCATTATTCACTTACCGAATCGCTTATCAATACTAGTATTATCCTGAATAAGTCCGACGTTATTGAGAAATCCAACTTGTTCGAAGACTCACTAGCAGACATCTTGCTGAAGAGACATCATTGTGCCTGTGCGGTCCTTCCCGTGTCGCCTCTAGGACTGGTGAGGGGGAGTTGCATTGTACCTTAAGGTACAGGAAGGGACTGACAGCGCAGGAGCGCAGATGCCTCTACAGTAAGATGCCTACCAATGCATCTCTGAACAAGTTGGATTTCTCAATAATCCTCAAATTATTCAGGATAATACTAGTATTGATATGCGTGTCTTCATGTGACTAATGATTTGGGGGACACTTAAATTTGAGTGAAAGTTACGCTTTAAACAGTGTTTTTTTTTAAATTGATTTTTTAAGAAAATTATTGAGCAATAAGTAGTACAATAAAACAAAGAATCAAAATTAAGTCTACAGTCACAAAACAAATTTGATACATGAATAATACAAAGTAGTAAAGGAACACTTAGGACGAGATGTTCAAAAAGTCGTCATAATGGAAAACTTGTCGGATCAAGAGTTGGTGGTAAAAGAAGGACAATATTTTCAGAAGTAAATCCGTCACGTTTGAAAATTCATCTTAAGTAATAAAAATGACGGTAAGAAGATTTTATTGAACATTGCTGTTAAAAATTCTGATCTTAAATATTGTCTTTGATTTTGTCTTTGAAACGAAAATTTTCAAAGAAACAAAGACTTTTTTTTGTCTTTGAAACGAAAAATTGCTTCTTGGTACTTTGTTCTCCAAGTTTAGACCTTTTTTATTATCAAAAGACAAAAGAAAAACTCCCAGAGCCAACTCACCATAACCAATACATACAATAAATAAATTTTAATTTTTAAATGTGAATATAAAGTGTATACATAGATAGCAGCCAGGAATAAGAGGGCTCTCCAGACCCCCAAACTTCAGGCCAAAACCCAAAGTATAAACAAACAGACAACAACAATCCGGCGCTTCTCTATGTATAAAATAAATATGTGCCCTGTGTCTAGCATATATAATAATATTTCTAAATAAATAAAATAAGTGACATATTAGTTTTCACAAATTGGCCAAGTTGCGGGTAAGCTTGCCACCTTGCCAAGGTTTCTCACTGTACGGCAAGTCCTACTCTATACATCTGTAATGCCCTATCTAAAAATTAAAATAAAACTTAAAATTCCCTGAGGAGATGTTATTATAAACGCGTTGGAGAGCAAGGGACCCTTTAAATGTGCTCTTTTTATTGTCCCTTGCTCTCATTTAGCAGAAGAGATAACACAGGGTTAAGTTGTACAAGGATTTCAGAGGGTCTCAATCTTTAAAGCGATAGTAATGTTTCAGAATAAAATCAGTTCCAATTAATCTTCATAGTATTTGGGCCATAGAGAGTGTTATATCATTAATGTCAGAGTTGTAGTTCAAGAGTAATTGAATGATAAAGTTTCCCCTCCTGTCCCTTTTACCTAGTGTAACACTGCTCACCTCAGATGTGGAATCCGGTCTCTTGATTGGACATATCACAGCAAGGGACAATCTTCTTACTGTGATCATAAGGAAAAACTTGCCCCCCTCGACAGGTTTTTCAGGATTTTCCTTATGATCACTGAAGATTGTCCCTCTCTGTGATCCATCTGGACAGTCTTGCTGCTCTGAGGTGAGCAGTGCTACATCAGTAAAAGGGGTTGGAGGGGGTACTTTATCATTCAATTACTCTTATACTACAACTCTGACAGTATTGAAATGATCTGATTTGATATACCCAAAAGGCATTCTAACCCAGGCGTATTGTACTCCTCCAAAGGTGAAAGCTAGTTTATATTGGTCTTCCTCACTGACTTTAATGGTCTAGTACCCTTGGGTGCAGTCAATCGCTGTAAAGAACTTAGACCCCTGCATCTGAACCAAACATTGACCTATATATGCCACCGACAGCCGGACATATACACACGTTTGTTCAGTTGCCTTAAGTCAGCACACAGACGCCATTGACCACTGGGTTTAAGGATTCCCAAGATGTGGTTATTATATGAGCTGTGCACTGGCCGTATAATGTCCTTCTCTTTGAAGTTCCTTATGATCTCTGCCAATGAGTCATAGGACACAAGTGGAAAATGGTACTGTTTGCATATACTGGAGGCAATTTAGGGTCCGTAACAGTGAGGTTAGGGTTCTGGCTATTGACAAAATGGATTTCAATAGTATCCCTAGTTTCCTCTACCACATGTTCATTTCTATGGGGGTTTTGCAATGCCCGCTCATATCTGATTGAGGTTTTAACCTGTAACCAGATGACATTATTCACACAGTCTATGACGGGACTTAATAGCCGTAGTAGATTGGCACCTATAATTAACCTGTTATAGGGAACTTCAACTACTATGACTTTCTGTGTGTGAATGATTTATTACCAATCTTGAATTTTAACCATGTGGTTCCCAATACAACTAAGGGGTTACCTCCTATGCTTATTAAGGATCCATCAAATGCTTTTAACACTGGTTTTACAGTAGCATTCTCCATAATTTGATAATAATGGGAGCTAGACAATATGATAGCTTGAGACCCTGTGTCCAGGAGGTTGGGAATAATTAAGTCATCAAGCTCCAGCAATGTGACATCTATGAAATATCTCTCTTCATATTCATTCATTTCACATAAATAATTGCGATGTAAAATCATCTTAGAATCCCTTCACTGCCTGCAAGGGTTAATTCCTGAATTTACAGGAGCAGACTTGCTGATGGCTTGTTCAGGTTGTACAGCTGCAGAATCCCTCTTCACTCCTCCTCCTCCTTCAACCTGTTCTAAAGAAATGCAGGGAAAAGAAGTGACATCATCAGGGATGGACTTATGTGTACCTGGCTGTGGGTGAGATAAGGGAGAAATATTAGAGTCAAACAGCATTTACACCCTGTAAAGAAAATGTGCTAGCATTACTGTTGGTTAAAACATTATCAGTTATTGTAGGACTTACATAGGGCAAAGCAATGGTATTCTTTTCCACTAAGGCCTGTTTACCATTACCCTGTTGTTCTGTTACTGAAAGGCAGCCGCCACTCCTGGAGCTGTCCCTAAAAATGAGTTAGCTTCCTGCTGAGCATTAGAACTAGGGTTTTGGCCTAGCTGTGCCACATTAGCCATCATTTTGGCCATCTTGTCTGTCAGTTTGTTAACCTGGGCCCTGAGACTTACCTGATTCTGACCTTGGTTCCCAGAATCAGACTTATTGGTTTGCTGATTTTGCTGGGACTTGGACCCCTGATTATTAGAGTTTTTACCCTTTTGGAACTTCTTGGGAAACTTGGATTTATTTTGTTTTTTGTTGTATCCCTGAGACTTTTTGAAAAATGGTTTCTTACCATTTGAGCTATTAGACCCCTGGGAACTAACAGAGGCAGGCCACTTCTGTCCTGGTGCCTGGTTATGACCCTGTGGAGATTTTAACACCTCTGCATAGGTTCTCTTACCAGTTTCAAATGGCAAGCTTTCCTCAACCAATGTCTCCGCTACACACTGGGGGGCAGGCTTCTTGTCCCTAGCTGGGGTATTGTCACTGCTGGGCATTATACAGCTTAATAGTTTGAGTGAGTAACCAATCTAGTGATAACAGGGGTGAATAATCCCTAGCTAGATTAGTTTTCATATACCTAGGCAGAGCATTAAAGAATAGTTCCCTAAACTCATAAGATTGGAAATCTGCATCCTTATTGTAACCCCTTCCGGATTGGCCGGCGACCAACTTCCGACCTTATCCATGATTACCTCTGACTTTGGCGCTAACAGAATGATGCTGAGTCTCCGCAGAATTTGGGAGATTGGGGAATAATGAGCTTTTGGCAGTGCCTCCACTTAGCTAGGTATCTAATGATAGATGTTTATCCCTGCTAAGAAAACAACAAAGCAATTCTAATAATAACTGCACACAGTATGTATTTTAAAGGGGAATGGTACCCACAATATATATTGTAGAATGCAAAGAATAAAAACAGTGCAACAGAATAACACAGATAATTATAACATAATCCTATACTGCACAGTGTGAAAGTTCAACACCCATCAGTGACACCCTCCCAACAGTAGAGTCCCTATTATTTCCTCCCCCTCAGCTGATACAGACTCAGTCCCCTGGGGAAACGGTGGTACACGTGGTGGGGCCCTTGTTGGAGGTAGCGCCACCCCTGTAGTGTGAGGTGTGAAACACAGAGTACCTTTTTGCAGCTTGTATGCAAATCTCCCTGTCTTTGCTTGGCCTGGGAACTGTGCTTTCCTCTCTTCTATGCTGGTTGCAGTCCTTGCACCTTTGGACAGCTTTGCACTTCAACCCTCTGAGCAGCAACACCTTGATTGGCAGGCAGGTCACCTACAGGAGTTCCTCTGACAGGCGTCGGGATGGTTACTGGAGTGTCAGTTCCTTCTTCATAAGTAACATGTGGAGTAGTGCACCAAACAAGATATACTGCCAGACATTCACAAGCTGCCACACTAGGAGACTTCTGGGATCTCTCACTTTAATATACAACTCCTAGCAGACATGTGGTTTAAAATGTCTCTTATGCTGAGCAACAGGGAGTTCTGCTCACTTCCCCTGCTCAAACCAAAAACTGAAACTCCTCCTGCTCCCCTAGATCATCCTTCCCCTTCCTGGATACTCAGCAGGATTCTCATTGGCTGAGGGGAATGCTGGGGCAATGAGTCATCCACAGAGAACTGTATGGTCTACAGTGTAGCTCTATGGTAACTGGAGGTATCTGGATACCAGGGTTACATTATCTACAAAGAAATAGGCACATTTGAGCTCTGACAAGAATTGCCTGGGGTCCTGGTCTGGCCTACATTGTAGTGCATAGATAGCACATTTAGCCTCATGGCGGGTTTTATAGGGCCCAGAAGCTAGGATTATTTGTGTAACAGTTTCTTCCCATGTGGTGATATCCATACCACTCAAGGATCTGAAAAAGAAATCCTTTGAAATATCAAAAACCCAAGGCACATAATACACTTTATAACAGTCAGAATGAAGATCTAGAGATGCAAGTGTTTCAACATAACGCTCTAGATGGTTAACAACAGACACTTTAGATTTTCTTTGAAAAAACTGGCACAGTGTCCTTAATAAACCTTATTATTTTGGTTTTATCACCCACTAAGGGTAACCTTTCCTCTTTTTCAAAGCTACTCAGGGAAGGCATTGTCCTCCTGTGAGGTTTGAGCACTGGCTTCCTGTTTGAGGTTAATCTGTGACCTGTTAAGAGGCTCTGTGGTGTGTGGTGTGTGAATTGCTCTGGGATGTTACCCTCATCCTCACTCCTCAGCATGAAGTGTGAATCATGAGGGTCAGTAGCCCCTCTCTCCCCAGGTAAGTGATCCTGATGACTGACTTTCCTGTCAGGACCAATACCATGTTCCTGCTCAGAAGGAGGACTGACAGGGTGAGAGGCAGTAAAGGCCTGCATTCTTTCTGACAATTCCTGTATCTGCCTGGACAAGATATCTATGTCCCCTGAGCCACTGATATATCCCCTTTAGGGGCACTATCAATGGACTGGTATACCAACACTTGCTCCTAAAGTTTGGCATTCTCATGAGCCAGCCTGTCTATATGGCATTGGAGTTGCTTAACTTGTTCTTGCAAATTGTGGTTCTCACGTGTTAAAACGATATAAGTCTTATCTCTCAAACCTTTATGGTTTGAGAGATATTCACAAGCAAAGTTTCCCCTCCCGCCCCTTTTACCTAGTGGAAGCCATCTCTTCTCAGATGTGGAATGCAGTCCATAGACCAGACAGATAACAGAAGGGGACAATCTTCTTCCTATGAGAACAATGAAAGCCCTGCTCCCCTTAATAAGTTTTTCAGGTTTTTCCCTTATCTTAATTGAAGATTGTCCCTCTCTGCAGTCTACCTGGGCACCTCCCTTCTGCTCTGGCATTAAAGTGTTACATCAGTAAAAGGGGCGGGAGGGGGATATTTTGTCATTGAATTACTCTTGAACTACAACTCTGACATAATTGAAATAACACTCTCCAAAGTCCAAATACTATGATGATTAATTAGAGCTGCGTTTATTATGAAACATTACTATCCCTTTAAAGCTCTATAATAGAAGCTATCGGATTGCCAAATTTTATCAAATTGGGATACTACCCTTAGCTCTATATCATCACTCCATTGCTGTGCATCACTTTTAATTTTTAGGTGTGAATGGATGGCATAAATTAGCCTGCCTGCCTGTTGTCAATATAATGTTATTGTGATCAGCACTGGGATGTCCTTTAATCTAGCATCTTCTAAAACGGAGCCTTCAAGGGCTTAAACTGCTTGTTTTAAATCACTTGATCTCCTAACAACAATGGTGGTGATTTTGAAGGAACATTCAAAATCACCTATATGTTGTATTACTCATTTTTAACCCCTTATTGACCGGTTGCGCGCGGACGCGGCCGGCATTTAATGCCCGCTTAACTTTTTACCCCATTACCTTCAATGACTCCCTGGACGTATATGTAGGTCCTCTGTCCTTCAGTGACAGATTCTGCGGGACGTACATGTACGTCCATTGTTGGGATGATGTTAATTAAAAACAATTAGTGTTATTTAGATTTAGAGATTATGTTAATTAAGATATTTGGTAAAGGCACATGCTATCTAAGTACTACATTACCTCCCCCACTCAGTAACTCTGTCAATGCTAAGGGAGATGGGCAATGCATTGCTGAGCAGTGTCAGTGAGTGGGGGAGGTAATGTGGAGGTAAGACAGGAAGTCAGTGCTAGGGGAGGTGGGTAATGTATTGCTGAGCAGTGTCAGTAAGTGGGGAGGTAATGTAGGGGTTAAGACAGGAAGTAGGGTTGCCACCCAGCCGGTATTTTACCGGCAGGCCGGGAAAAAATTGTCTTCTGTCCAATGTTAAGTCTTTGGAGGGAATGCCATGGCCGGTATTTTTTTGAAGTAAAGGTGGCAACTAGTGTTGAGCGAGCACCCCGATGCTCGGGTGCTCGGGTGCTCTGACCGAGCACCCCCTGAGGCTCGAGTGCTCGGCCGAGCACCCGAGCCCCATTGAAATGAATGGGGCGACACGAGCATTACACCAGGCACCCCCTGCTCTGATGAGGGGAGGGTGCCTGGTCAATGCCCCCCTTCATCTCCGCTATGCCCCCTTCATCTCCGAATGCCCCCTTCATCTCCGCAATGTCCCCCTTCATCTCCGCTATGCCCCCTTCATCTCCGCTATGCCCCTCTTCCACAATGTCCCCCTTCATCTCCGCTATGCCCCTCTTACACAATGTCCCCCTTCATCTCCGCTATGCCCCTCTTCCACAATGTCCCCCTTCATCTCCTCTATGCCATAGAGGAGATGAAGGGGGACATTGTGGAAGAGGGGCATAGCGGAGATGAAGGGGGACATTGTGGAAGAGGGGCATAGAGGAGATGAAGGGGGACATTGTGGAAGAGGGGCATAGCGGAGATGAAGGGGGACATTGTGGAAGAGGGGCATAGACTCTATGCCCCTCTTCCACAATGTCCCCCTTCATCTCCGCTATGCCCCTCTTCCACAATGTCCCCCTTCATCTCCGCAATGCCCCCTTCATCTCTGCAATGCCCCCGTACCTCCAGTCCCTGGTGGTCCAGCGGAGCGTCTTCAGATCTGTGCCTCTTCCGGCACAGATCCCCGCCACCCGAACATGGCGGGCGAGCACATGGCGGTACTCGACGAGTACCGCCATGTGCCGAGCAGAGCGATGCTCGAGCCGATCCTAGCATCGGCCGAGCACGCTCGCTCAACACTAGTGGCAACCCTAAAAGGAAGTCAGTAATAGGAGAGGTGGGTAATGCATTGTTGAGCAGTGTCAGTGAGTGGGGAGGTACTGTAGGGATAAGACAGGAAGTCAGTGCTGGGGGAGGTGGGTAATGCATTGCTGAGCAGTGTCAGTTAGTAGGGAGGTTATATAGGGATAAGACAGGAAGTCATTGGTAGGGGAGGTGGGTAATGCATTGCTGAGCAGTGTCAGTGAGTGGTGAGGTACTGTAGGGATAAGACAGGAAGTCAGTGCTGGGGGAGGTGGGTAATGCATTGCTGAGCAGTGTCAGTTAGTAGGGAGGTTATATAGGGATAAGACAGGAAGTCATTGGTAGGGGAGGTGGGTAATGCATTGCTGAGCAGTGTCGGTGAGTGGGGAGGTAATGTAGTGATAAGACAGGAAGTCAGTGCAAGGAGAGGTGGGTAATTCAATGCTGAGCAGTGTCAGTGAGTGAGGAGGTAATGTAGGGATAAGACAGGAAGTCAGTGCGAGGGGAGGTGGGTAATTCACTGCTGAGCAGTGTCAGTGAGTGGGTGAAATAATGTAGAGATAAGACAGGAATTTAGTGCTAGGGGAGGTGGGTAATGCATTGCTGAGCAATGTCAGTTAGTGGTGGAGGTAATGTAGGGATAAGACAGGAAGTCAGTGCTAGGGGAGGTGAGCAATGCTTTGCTGAGCAGTGTCAGTGAGTGGGGGAGGTAATGTAGGGATAAGACAGGAAGACAGTGTTAAGGGAGGTGGGTAATGCATTGCTGAGCAGTGTCAGTGAGTGGGGAGGTAATATAGGGATAAGACAGGAAGTCAGTGGTAGGGGAGGTGGGCAGTGCATTACTGAACAGTGTTAGTGAGTGTGGGTGATGAGGCAGGTGTCTTCCCTTTTAGTACAATGGGTAGGATTGAGGGTGATGAGGCAAGAAGATTACATTATAGGACAATGTTTAGGATTGTGGGTGATGAGGCAGGGAGCTTGCTGTTTAGAATAATGGGTAGGATTGTGGGTGATGAGGCAGGTATCTTCCCTTTTATTACAATGGGTAAGATTGTGGGTGATGAGGCAAGACGCTTAGCTTTTAGAACAATGGGTAGGATTGTGGGTAATGAGGCAGGTATCTTCACTTGTAGTGCAAAGGGTAGGATTGTGGGTGATGAGGCAGGAAGCTTACCTTTTAGTACAATGGGTAGGATTGTGGGTGATGAGGCAGGAAGCTTACCTTTTAGTACAATGGGTAGGATTGTGGGTGATGAGGCAGGTATCTTTCCATTTAGTACACTATTTAGGTTTGAGGGTGATGAAGGGTTGTGGATGATGAGGCAGGAAGCTTACCTTTTAGTACTATTTGTAGGATTTTGGGTGATGAGGCAGGAAGCTTAACTTTTAGTTCAATGGGTAGAATTGTTTGTGATGAGGCAGGTATCTTCCCTTTTAGTATAATTGGTAGGATTGTGGGTGATGAGGCAGGAAGTTTACCTTTTAGTACTATTTGTAGGATTGTGGGTGATGAGGCAGGAAGCTTACCTTTTAGTACAATGGGTAGGATTGTGGGTGATGAGGCAGGTATCTTTCCTTTTAGTACACTATTTAGGTTTGAGGGTGATGAAGGGTTGTGGATGATGAAACAGGAAGCTTACCTTTTAGTACTATTTGTAGGATTTTGGGTGATGAGGCAGGAAGCGTACCTTTTAGTACAATGGGTAGGATTGTTCATGATGAGGCAGTTATCTTCTCTTTTAGTACAGTGGGTAGGATTGTTATTGATGAGGCAGGTATCTTCCCTTTTAGAACAATTGGTAGGATTGTGGTTGATGAGGCAGGAAGTTTACCTTTTAGTACAATGGGTAGGATTGTTATTGATGAGGCAGGTATATTCTCTTTTAGTACAGTGGGTAGGATTGTTATTGATGAGGCAGGTATCTTCTCTTTTAGTACAATTGGTAGGATTGTGTGTGATGAGGCAGGAAGTTTACCTTTTAGTACTACTTGTAGGATTGTGGATGGTAAGGCAGGAAGCTTACCTTTTAGTACAATGGGTAGGATTGTGTGTGATGAGGCAGGGAGCTTACCTTGGTAGACTGTTTGACACCCCAGTCTAGTTCAGCCACCCGCTGTCTTCACACAAGGCCTGATTCCTGCAGGACCCATGGAATTAATTCCCAGAAATAAATGACATAGACATGTGATACCAGTTACTGGTTTTATTTCTACTAACTACTAAGGAACTACAGTAAACTACACTAAGTGCCGAGGCTCTGTGGCATCTACATCGCCACATGGTAACATGGAAAAGTCCATGTCACCATTGTTGATCCAGAGGAAGGCAAAACAAACCACAGATGCCAATTAAGGCTCAAGTGGGTAAAAAAAATTCCTTCCTGACTCCAAATGGCAATCGGCTAGTCCCTGGATCAACAACCTATCGGCATTAACTACTAACTACTAACTACTAACTTAACGACTAATTACTTATTAACCTATGAACTACAAAGCTACTAATTACTTATTGCTAACCTATTAACTAACTTATCAACTAATAACTAAGTGGCTGTTGTCACGCTCAACCCTAAATTACTAGGGATCTTGGGTGACTTAAGAAGGTGCCTGTGCAAGTTCTTTAGAAGCTGGCTCCGAGGTGGTAACACTGGTGCCACGTTGAGCTGTGGCATCCCTTCCTCGACAGAGCCTGGACCACCATTGTCTCAACATGGTGCAAAATGTCCTTGTCCTTCTTTTCTTCTGTCTCTCAAGCTTTAATGATTTTCTGAGGATGTAATTATCCTTCTCCAGTTTATCCAGCTGTAGCTTGAGAGCAGCCACTGTGACCATAAGGTCCTCAGTCTCATTTATCTGCATCTGGTCTTCAATTTGCAGATCTTTTATGAGACCACGAGAGCGCTGTTGTTTATCGCTCATTTCCAGGATCCTCACGAGGTCCTTTTCTTTGTCCTCTAGATCCTTCAGCTTTTTTCTGCCTTCAGCAATCATTTCTTTCAGGTCTTTCTTCTCCTGTTGAATAGCAGAGAACTCCACTCTGAACAACAGATTCACCTGAACTTCCGTAAAGTCCAACTGACTTTGAAGATCAGAACATTTGTTCTGATAAAACAGAAGGTCCTGTGGTGGATGTTCAGGAACTGACTGCATCCTGTTGTTGTTAATCTGGACGCTGCTTCCAAGTTTGTTATCCTTTAAGTAACACTCTGTCGCTAGTATTTTCTTTCTTTGATCTGCACTGCAATGATCTGATTCGGTTCTGAGTGAGGTCTGACTGGTGCCCTGTTTATATAGCAGTTGAAGTTGGGCACCATTATGACATCATAGTACTTGTGGAATGAAGTCTTATGACATCATAATACTTGTGGAATGGAGTTTTATGACATCATAGTACTTGTGGAATGAAGTCTTATGACATCATAATACTTGTGGAATGGAGTCTTATGACATCATAGTACTTGTGGAATGAATTCTTATGACATCATACTACTTGTGGAATGGAGTCTTATGACATCATAATACTTGACTGCACACGTCTGTACTCCTGTCTCTAGAGCAGGGATGGGTCACCTGACCTCATAGAACTGTTCAGCAATGTTACTCTCTCATTTATTACCACATAGACCATGCAGATATTTAAAGGAGAAGTAGCCTTTTATTTTTTTAATTAGAAAAAATTACACTAAGGGGCTTTTTCTAATGGGTAAAACAAGGGTACTATCACAGGTTTCACTCAATTGCTATTATAAATTCATGTATTATAATCAAAGGGGAGCTTTACTTTAGGAATAAGTTGCTCTTAAAAAAACAGTACACCATAATGAAAGAATATATTATGAAAGACTTTTCCTGTTTAGAAAAGCAATGATATGGCGGGAGATGTGTCACAGTAATGTTATTATAGTTTAATGTGTTGTTTTGGTTTACTTTACCAGTGTCATCTGGTTTTCAGACAGTTCACATTCCCTTCACCTGGTGT
The DNA here is from genome assembly GCA_037306005.1 of Rhinophrynus dorsalis. NCBI lineage: Eukaryota > Metazoa > Chordata > Amphibia > Anura > Rhinophrynidae > Rhinophrynus > Rhinophrynus dorsalis. Next base: position 15,508,952 of record CM074722.1, read on the forward strand.
CCACACAGTTACTTTGTTGCATTTCATAGGAAAAAGAGAGCCCCTGACTCCAATTTTTCCATAGAATGTGGTAATAGCGGCTCCTCCACCTCATGACAGTGTGAGCAGTGCAGGGGTGTTATTACGGGGTGATAAATCTTGAATGAGGAAAGTTCAGTGAGGGGGTTAAGGAGGATTGTGTAGTGCACGTTCACTTCTGTAGTAACAGTGACACTACAGTTTCAGTCCATGGGAGTACTGCTTCCAAAAATGCAGCTTTGAGAATCTCTAGTTACTCATGTTTACTCAGCAGGATAATCCCTGCACTGTGTATATTCCTATATTATATATTACTATCTCTTTACCACCTTAGTGATATATGACGTGTTAGGACTGTCACATTGGTCCAGACGTTGAGAAGCGGTAACTGTCCTGACACGTCATGGAATGCATCCATAGTCCCAATCTCGCCATTTTACTCCCACATCACTATTACATTATCTGTGTCTTCATCTGTCACTTACATCTCTGTCTGACAACTAGACTTGTGTGAATCTGTTTGGCGACATTCGGAATTCGTCGAATATAGGGTCGTTCTGCGACATTTGTAACATCCAACATGCAAGGGTCGTTCAACAAAAAATTCCGAATCTGAGCAGCCCTGCTCTGAACGTCGACGAAACTTTTTGAAATTCGGTGACTACTACGCGCGATTACTTTCCCTCCATGTCTCGAGTCCAATTACCTTCAATGTTTCATGCGCTACTTCCCCGTTTGTCTGTAGTCCAATAAGCTTCTTTGTTTCATGATGGGGGTTGGACTAATGACACAGACAACCAGGCAGACAGCCTGCATTTCCTCATTGTGTTGTTGGAGCTCAGAGAGAGAAGAGGGAGATAATGTCCAGTTGGTGTATATGCAGGCAGGTAGAATTTTGGATAGGCATAGGCAGGCAACCAGCATTAGTGCCAGTTATTGCCACTGCAAGGGACAGTGATCTTAGTTCCTGTGCAAAAAAAAATAATATATATATATGACAATATAGGGATTTGTTTGAATAATCAGCCAGAACACATCAGCCAGTCTGAGAGTTCTGTAGGCAGGCAGACAGGCCTTGTACCTCATTGTCACCGCAATGGAGATTCATTTTTTGTTTCTGTTCAAAATATAAAAAATATTATTAATATTTGAATAATTTTTAGAGTGAAACAGCCAGTGTCACAGTTGTTTAGGCAGGCAGGGTGCCTTTTCAACACCGCAAGGGAGAGTCACCTGTGTTGGTTTTGTAAAAAATATAAAAAATACAAGTTATTTAAAGTTTGAATAATTTTCAGAGTCACACAGCCAGTGTCACAGTTATGGATGATGAGGCAGGAAGCTTACCTTTTTAGGACAATGGGTAGCATTGTGGGTGATGAGGTAGGAAGCTTACCTTTTAGTACAATGGGTAGGATTTTGGGTGATGAGGTAGGGAGATGGTCTTTTAGGAAATGTGGTAGGATTAGGAAAGATGAGGCAGACATCTTCCCTTTTTGCAATTGATATGATTGTGGGTGATGAGGTAGGTATTGTCCCTTATAAGACAATGGGTAGGATTGTGTGTGATGAGGCAGGGATCATACCTTTTAGGACAATGGGTAAGATTGTGGTTGATGAGGTAGGAAGTTTACCTTTTAGTACAATGTGTAGGATTGTGGGTGATGAGGTAGGAAGTTTACCTTTTAGTACAATGTGTAGGATTGTGGGTGATGAGGCAGGAAGCTCCCCTTTCAGTACAATTGGTAGGATTAGGAACGATGAGGCAGATATCTTCCCTTTAATGCAATTGCTAGGATTGAGGGTGATGAGGCAGGTATCTTCCCTTTTAGGACAATGGGTAGGATTGTGCGTGATGAGACAGGGAGCTTACTGTTTAGAACAATGGGTAGGATTGTGGGTGATGAGGCAGGTATCTTCCCTTTTAGTACAATGGGTAAGATTGTGGGTGATGACGCAAGACGCTTAGCTTTTAGAACAATGGGTAGGATTGTGGGTGATGAGGCAGGTATCTTCACTTGCAGTGCAATGGTTAGGATTGTGGGTGATGAGGCAGGAAGCTTACCTTTTAGTACAATGGATAGGATTGTGGGTGATGAGGCAAGACACTTATCTTTTAGTACAATGGGTAGGATTGTGGGTGATGAGGCAAGTATCTTCCCTTTTAGTACAATGGGTAAGATTGTGGGTGATGAGGCAAGACGCTTAGCTTTTAGAACAATGGGTAGGATTGTGGGTGATGAGGCAGGTATCTTCACTTGCAGTGCAATGGTTAGGATTGTGGGTCATGAGGCAGGAAGCTTACCTTTTAGTACAATGGGTAGGATTGTGGGTGATGAGGCAAGACACTTATCTTTTAGTACAATGGGTAGGATTGTGGGTGATGAGGCAGGTATCTTCCCTTTTAGTACAATGGGTAAGATTGTGGGTGATGAGGCAAGACGCTTAGCTTTTAGAACAATGGGTAGGATTGAGGGTGATGAGGCAGGTATCTTCACTTGTAGTGCAATGGGTAGGGTTGTGAATGAGGAGGCAGGAAGCTTACCTTTTAGTACAATGGGTAGGATTGTGGGTGATGAGGCAAGATGCTTATCTTTTAGTACAATGGGTAGGATTGTGGGTGATGAGGCAAGATGCTTATCTTTTAGTACAATGGGTTGGATTGTGGGTGATGAGGCAGGTATCTTCCCTTTTAATACAATGGATAGGATTGTGTGTGATGAGGCAGGAAGTTTACCTTTTAGTATAATTGGTAGTATTGTGGGTGATGAGACAGGTGTCTTTCCTTTTAGAACATTGTTTAGGTTTGAGGGTGATGAAGGGTTGTGGATGATGAGGCAAGAAGCTTACCTTTTAGTACTATTTGTAGGATTTTGGGTGATGAGGCAGGTATTGTCCCTTATAAGACAATGGGTAGGATTGTGGGTGATGAGGCAGGGATCATACCTTTTAGGACAATGGGTAGGATTGTGGTTGATGAGGTAGGAAGTTTACCTTTTAGTACAATGTGTAGGATTGTGGGTGATGAGGTAGGAAGTTTAATTTTTAGTACAATGTGTAGGATTGTGGGTGATGAGGCAGGAAGCTCCCCTTTCAGTACAATTGGTAGGATTAGGAACGATGAGGCAGATATCTTCCTTGTAATGCAATTGTTAGGATTGAGGGTGATGAGGCAGGTATCTTCCCTTTTAGGACAATGGGTAGGATTGTGCGTGATGAGGCAGGGAGCTTACTGTTTAGAACAATGGGTAGGATTGTGGGTGATGAGGCAGGTATCTTCCCTTTTAGTACAATGGGTAAGATTGTGGGTGATGAGGCAAGACGCTTAGTTTTTAGAACAATGGGTAGGATTGTGGGTGATGAGGCAAGTATCTTCACTTGCAGTGCAATGGTTAGGATTGTGGGTGATGAGGCAGAAAGCTTACCTTTTAGTACAATGGGTAGGATTGTGGGTGATGAGGCAAGACACTTATCTTTTAGTACAATGGGTAGGATTGTGGGTGATGAGGCAGGTATCTTCCCTTTTAGTACAATGGGTAAGATTGTGGGTGATGAGGCAAGACGCTTAGCTTTTAGAACAATGGGTAGGATTGTGGGTGATGAGGCAGGTATCTTCACTTGCAGTGCAATGGTTAGGATTGTGGGTGATGAGGAAGGAAGCTTACCTTTTAGTACAATGGGTAGGATTGTGGGTGATGAGGCAAGACACTTATCTTTTAGTACAATAGGTAGAATTGTGGGTGATGAGGCAGGTATCTTCCGTTTTAGTACAATGGGTAAGATTGTGGGTGATGAGGCAAGACGCTTAGCTTTTAGAACAATGGGTAGGATTGTGAGTGATGAGGCAGGTATCTTCACTTGTAGTGCAATGGGTAGGATTGTGGATGATGAGGCAGGAAGCTTACCTTTTAGTACAATGGGTAGGATTGTGGGTGATGAGGCAAGATGCTTATCTTTTAGTACAATGGGTAGGATTGTGGGTGATGAGGCAGGTATCTTCCCTTTTAATACAATGGATAGGATTGTGTGTGATGAGGCAGGAAGCTTACCTTTTAGTATAATTGGTAGGATTGTGGCTGATGAGGCAGGTGTCTTTCCTTTTAGAACATTGTTTAGGTTTGAGTGTGATGAAGGGTTGTGGATGATGAGGCAAGAAGCTTACCTTTTAGTACTATTTGTAGGATTTTGGGTGATTAGGCAGGAAGCGTATCTTTTAGTGCAATGGGTAGGATTGTTTGTGATGAGGCAGGTATCTTCCCTTTTAGTATAATTGGTAGGATTGTGGGTGATGAGGCAGGAAGTTTAACTTTTAGTACTATTTGTAGGATTGTGGATGGTAAGGCAGGAAGCTTACCTTTTAGTACAATGGGTAGGATTGTGTGTGATGAGGCAGGGAGCTTACCTTGGTAGACTGTTTGACACCCCAGTCTAGTTCAGCCACCCGCTGTCTTCACACAAGGCCTGATTCCTGCAGGACCCATGGAATTAATTCCCAGAAATAAATGACATAGACATGTGATACCAGTTACTGGTTTTATTTCTACTAACTACTAAGGAACTACACTAAACTACACTAAGTGCCTAGGTTCTGTGGCATCTACATCACCACATGGTAACATGGAAAAGTCCATGTCACCATTGTTGATCCAGAGGAAGGCAAAACAAACCACAGATGCCAATTAAGGCTCAAGTGGGTAAAAAAAATTCCTTCCTGACTCCAAATGGCAATCGGCTAGTCCCTGGATCAACTACCTATCGGCATTAACTACTAACTACTAACTTAATGACTAATTACTTATTAACCTATGAACTACAAAGCTACTAATTACTTATTGCTAACTTATTAACTAACTTATCAACTAATAACTAAGTGGCTGTTGTCACGCTCGACCCTAAATTACTAGGGCTCTTGGGTGACTTAAGAAGGTGCCTCTGGAAGTTATGCAGAAGCTGGCTCCGAGGTGGTAACACTGGTGCCACGTTGAGCTGTGGCATCCCTTCCTCGACAGAGCCTGGACCACCATTGTCTCAACATGGTGCAAAATGTCCTTGGCCTTCTTTTCTTCTGTCTCTCGAGCTTTAATGATTTTCTCAGGATGTAATTATCCTTCTCCAGTTTATCCAACTGTAGCTTGAGAGCAGCCACTGTGACCATAAGGTCCTCGGTCTCATTTATCTGCATCTGGTCTTCAATTTGCAGATCTTTTATGAGACCACAAGAGCGCTGTTGTTTATCGCTCAATTCCAGGATCCTCACGAGGTCCTTTTCTTTATCCTCTAGATCCTTCAGCTTTTTTCTGCCTTCTGCTATCATTTCTTTCAGGTCTTTCTTCTCCTGTTGAATAGCAGAGAACTCCACTCTGAACAACATATTCACCTGAACTTCCGTAAAGTCCAACTGACTTTGAAGATCAGAACATTTGTTCTGATAAAACAGAAGGTCCTGTGGTGGATGTTCAGGAACTGACTGCATCCTGTTGTTGTTAATCTGGACGCTGCTTCCAAGTTTGTTATCCTTTAAGTAACACTCTGTCGCTAGTATTTTCTTTCTTTGATCTGCACTGCAACGATCTGATTCGGTTCTGAGTGAGGACTGACTGGTGCCCTGTTTATATAGCAGTTGAAGTTGGGCACCATTATGACATCATAGTACTTGTGGAATGAAGTCTTATGACATCATAATACTTGTGGAATGGAGTCTTATGACATCATAGTACTTGTGGAATGAAGTCTTATGACATCATAATACTTGTGGAATGGAGTCTTATGACATCATAATACTTGACTGCACACGTCTGTACTCCTGTCTCTAGAGCAGGGATGGGTCACCTGACCTCATACAACTGTTCAGCAATGTTACTCTCTCATTTATTACCACATAGACCATGCAGATATTTAAAGGAGAAGTAGCCTTTTATTTTTTTAATTAGAAAAAATTACACTAAGGGGCTTTTTCTAATGGGTAAAACAAGGGTACTATCACAGGTTTCACTCAATTGCTATTATAAATTCATGTATTATAATCAAAGGGGAGCTTTACTTTAGGAATAAGTTGCTCTTAAAGAAACAGTACACCATAATGAAAGAATATATTATGAAAGACTTTTCCTGTTTAGAAAAGCAATTATATGGCGGGAGATGTGTCACAGTAATGTTATTATGGTTTAATGTGTTGTTTTGGTTTACTTTACCAGTGTCATCTGGTTTTCAGACAGTTCACATTCCCTTCACCTGCTGTCCACACAGTTACTTTGTTGCATTTCATAGGAAAAAGAGAGCCATTGACTCCAATTTTTCCATAGAATGTGGTAATAGCGGCTCCTCCACCTCATGACAGTGTGAGCAGTGGAGGGGTGTTATTACAGGGTGATAAATCTTGAATGAGGAAAGTTCAGTGAGGGGGTTAAGGAGGATTGTGTAGTGCACGCTCACTTCTGTAGTAACAGTGACACTACAGTTTCAGTCCATGGGAGAACTGCTCCCAAAAATGCAACTTTGAGAATCTCTAGTTACTCATGTTTACTCAGCAGGATAATCCCTGCACTGTGTATATTCCTATATTATATATTACTATCTCTTTACCACCTTAGTGATTATATGACGTGTTAGGACTGTCACATTGGTCCAGACGTTGAGAAGCCGTAACTGTCCTGACACGTCATGGAATGCATCCATAGTCCCAATCTCGCCATTTTACTCCCACATCACTATTACTTTATCTGTCTCTTCATCTGTCACTTACATCTCTGTCTGACAACTAGACTTGTGTGAATCTGTTTGGCGACATTCGGAATTCGTCGAATATAGGGTCGTTCTGCGACATTCGTAACATCCAACATGCAAGGGTCGTTCAACAAAAAAATCCGAATCTGAGCAGCCCTGCTCTGAACGTCGACGAAACTTTCTGAAATTCGGTGACTACTACGCGCGATTACTTTCCCTCCATGTCTCGAGTCCAATTACCTTCAATGTTTCATGTGCTACTTCCCCGCTTTGTCTGTATTCCAATAAGCTTCTTTGTTTCATGATGGGGGTTGGACTAATGACACAGACACCCAGGCAGACAGCCTGCATTTCCTCATTGTGTTGTTGGAGCTCAGAGAGAGAAGAGGGAGATAATGTCCAGTTGGTGTATATGCAGGCAGGTAGAATTTTGGATAGGCATAGGCAGGCAACCAGCATTAGTGCCAGTTACTGCCACTGCAAGGGAGAGTGATCTTAGTTCCTGTGCAAAATAAAATAAAATATATATATGACAATATAGGGATTTGTTTGAATAATCAGCCAGAACACATCAGCCAGTCTGAGAGTTCTGTAGGCAGACAGGCCTTGTACCTCATTGTCACCGCAATGGAGATTCATTTTTTGTTTCTGTTCAAAATATAAAAAATATTATTAATATTTGAATAATTTTTAGAGTGACACAGCCAGTGTGACAGTTGTTTAGGCAGACAGGGTGCCTTTTCAACACCGCAAGGGAGAGTCACCTGTGTTGGTTTTGTAAAAAATATAAAAAATACAAGTTATTTAAAGTTTGAATAATTTTCAGAGTCACAGAGCCAGTGTCACAGTTATGGATGATGAGGCAGGAAGCTTACCTTTTAGGACAATGGGTAGCATTGTGGGTGATGAGGTAGGAAGCTTACCTTTTAGTACAATGGGTAGGATTTTGGGTGATGAGGTAGGGAGATGATCTTTTAGGAAATGTGGTAGGATTAGGAAAGATGAGGCAGACATCTTCCCTTTTTGCAATTGGTATGATTGTGGGGGATGAGGTAGGTATTGTCCCTTATAAGACAATGGGTAGGATTGTGGGTGATGAGGCAGGGATCATACCTTTTAGGACAATGGGTAGGATTGTGGTTGATGAGATAGGAAGTTTACCTTTTAGTACAATGTGTAGGATTGTGGGTGATGAGGCAGGAAGCTCCCCTTTCAGTACAATTGGTAGGATTAGGAACGATGAGGCAGATATCTTCCCTTTAATGCAATTGTTAGGATTGAGGGTGATGAGGCAGGTATCTTCCCTTTTAGGACAATGGGTAGGATTGTGCGTGATGAGTCAGGGAGCTTACTGTTTAGAACAATGGGTAGGATTGTGGGTGATGAGGCAGGTATCTTCCATTTTAGTACAATGGGTAAGATTGTGGGTGATGAGGCAAGACGCTTAGCTTTTAGAACAATGGGTAGGATTGTGGGTGATGAGGCAGGTATCTTCACTTGCAGTGCAATGGTTAGGATTGTGGGTGATGAGGCAGGAAGCTTACCTTTTAGTACAATGGGTAGGATTGTGGGTGATGAGGCAAGACACTTATCTTTTAGTACAATGGGTAGGATTGTGGGTGATGAGGCAGGTATCTTCCCTTTTAGTACAATGGGTAAGATTGTGGGTGATGAGGCAAGACGCTTAGCTTTTAGAACAATGGGTAGGATTGTGGGTGATGAGGCAGGTATCTTCACTTGCAGTGCAATGGTTAGGATTGTGGGTGATGAGGCAGGAAGCTTACCTTTTAGTACAATGGGTAGGATTGTGGGTGATGAGGCAAGACACTTATCTTTTAGTACAATGGGTAGGATTGTGGGTGATGAGGCAGGTATCTTCCCTTTTAGTACAATGGGTAAGATTGTGGGTGATGAGGCAAGACGCTTAGCTTTTAGAACAATGGGTAGGATTGTGGGTGATGAGGCAGGTATCTTCACTTGTAGTGCAATGGGTAGGAGTAGTTATGAGCTACATATAATGTCAAATAACTTTTAACAGGTGCCCCGCCCCTTTTTAAACCTAAGCCCCGTCCCCGAGTAAAATAAACCACACCCACAGCTACATATAATGTCAAACTGATTTTGACAGGTACCCCGCCTATTTTTAAGGTTAACCACGACTACTGCGCATAATGCCCCCACCTCTTGCGCTTAATGTCCACATCCCTTGATATTAAATGCTATAAATGATATATTTTAATGAAACCACGCCTTTTGATCAGATTACCATAACCCTTGCACTTTATTGTGATGTAATGAAACCACGCCTTGTGCTCTGTGTTACCACACCCCTTGCGCTTTATTGTGTCATTGATATACCTACGTCTTTACATATGTGGTCTCATAAGGCGTACCAACATATGTTTATAGCGAATTAAAGTGCTTACATCATTTTAATATGTGTATTATTTTTGTGATTGGTGCGTACATTAGGGAGGAGGGGGTTCAGGACAAGTCTGGGTATGTTTTAGAAAGGCAGCCATGTCCGACCATGTTTATGTAAGTATGCGTACAAGGCCGGACATGTTTATGAGTGAGAACTATGACACTGCGCCAGACGTTTGTGCGCATGACCAGGAAAATACATGTCCGGGCATGTTTTTGAGTGAGAACTATGATACTGCGCCAGACTTTTGTGCGCATGACCAGGAAAAAACATGTCCGGGCATGTTTTTGAGTGAGAACTATGACACTGCGCCAGAATTTTGTGCGCATGACCAGGAAAAAAAATGGAGGAGAGGAAATCATTGTCAATTGTTTATTAGAGCAAAAACATTGCTATAGTTACAGAAATAAAAGAGAAACAAAAGATCATAAAGTTATTGTAAAATTTACAATAGAACAGGTACATTATAGTTAAATGTAGAATATACAGCGGATATTAAAAACATCACACAGACAGAAAAAATAGGATTACAAAGTCAACCAGTCAGTAGACTGCTGCATTATAGTCCCACGCCTTTTAGGGAGTAAATAACCGTGAGGAGTAGTTAAACCAGGCGATGTTAAAGAAATATTCCGCGGTGATAGTTTTTTTTAGGAGGTGTATGTTGTGCTGTGGTGGTAGATGTAGATTCATGGTTCTGAATTTTTAACTGTTCCAGATAGTCTCTATTTGAAGCATTTCCTACAACTGTAGAAGGTATGTTCAGCTCAGCCATAGCCTGTAGAGAAGTAATCCACCCCCTGGGCATTTTACGAAGACTAACATTATGACTCTGTGTAACACCACGGGCCAAGTCTAGTATATTAGAACCAGGTACAACAGTGTCTTTGTAAACAAATTCACCCTTATCATTCCACGTTGTAATGTGTTTAGAATTGGCCATTTTACTGAGCAGTAATTCAGCATTTTTTTTATACCGGTCATTTACATTATTAATTACCTCCAAAAGTACACCATCTACAGCACCAGAAACTTCAGCAGGCTGAACATGCGGGGTAACATGTGTTGTTGAGGTGGATTCGCCAGGAGGTAGGAGAAGTGTCAATGACATCTTTTCACGCTCATTCTGCTTAGCATGTACCAAGTATCTATGCAATATAGTGGTATACCTTTTTATCTTTTCAGCCTCTGTTATATTTTTATTCTGAAGGATCGCCATCATTTCTGAATCAAGACGTTGAATGGCAGACTCATGCGTGGGTGCAGAGCGCTGGCCTGTACGCTGTATTAGGTCCAAATCTTGTCTAGGAACCAGATACATTTTCTCAGCATGCTCCATGCTATCTGTTAGTTAGAAGACCTGTTAGCAGCGGTCTAGCAAAACCTAACAGAGACCCAATGAAACCGCCAGACTGTTTAATCAGTCTCTTCTTCTTAATAATTGAATTTTTCTTATCGCTCAGAGCCTTTATATTTTTACGCCACTTTCTAAGCACTTCTACTTGGCGTGGTGATAAAGGTAATTTCCCTTTAAGGGTATTGAGCGCTATTTCAAATATTGCAGTGACTAAATCATGTGATGCGGTGCATAAAATAGCTTTCCTTTGTGAAGGTGAAGCGCGTATTAAAGTTTTTAAAACCTGCCAATTGCGGCGTATCCTCTTAGACATGTTCACAGTTGCTGATTAGCTGCACGGAATGACAAATCATTTGCAAACTATTTGTTTTTAGAGGGGTGTTTTTTATAAATATATGTTGCAGGTATATCTGGCGGGAAGAGACCAGTTCTTAAGCGGTAATCTTCCGGACTCGTAGATTTTAAATCTACCAACAAATAACCATATGGTCTATGGGTGGCATCTTCAAAAGCATCTAAAAAGTATTGTGATTTTCCTCGATACATTTGACGGGCTAGAGTAGTAATTTGTAATTTATCTCTAGGATTCTTAAAAAGCACCATATAGTTAGTATTTAAATTTATAGTCCTGCTTTTTTTACCTTGGCAGAAAACATTTTGAACAAGGTACAAGATACTCAGGTTCCTGTGATGTACGTACTTGGTAAATGCTTTTTCAATTTCAGAGCTCTCACTGGCAGCCTCCATTAGGTCATCCACAATTGTCAAATTTACTCTGCTAGGTGGGAACAAATCATCATCATTAAGTGTGTTTGGTAAACCCTCAATAAAACGAATATGAGGCATCATGCGCAACAAATCATCATAAAGCCCTTGCCAGCAGGCATAAAACCAGACAATGTTATCAGGTCTGTGAGACAATAAACTGGTAGCATTCTGCAAAAGCTGTTTAACAAAAAAACTTTTTCCTGAATTAGAAGGACCTGCTAGTATGCATGAAAAAGGATGTTGTAACATGGTGTCCATTCTATTTAATCAGAATCCAAAGGGGTGTGTGGTAAAATCGTTTTCCAAAAGTCTCTTAGTATATACACACTTTTGTGTTTTACACAGTGGTCTTGTCTCTATCTGCCAACACAGTCTGTTTCTGGTGATACCGGTCTGATTCACAACAATCTTTTTCTGTTCGTCAGGGGCAGACTGGATGGGGTAGTCCAGCACCAACTCTTTTAAACTGTCAAAGTTAATGAGCTGTATGTTGCTGGCATTCAGCGTGTGACTCTGATGCACTAGACCAAGATGATAAGAGATACACTGATGATACATTCTGGGAGTTTCAGGGCCCATCATGTCTAGAGGATTTTGTGACAACATTCATAGACAAGCCATTTAGCGGTTTCACTTTCATAGCCCATAATGCCGGCAGGTATGATTCTTATTTTGTGGTAAACCAACTCATTAAAGAGAAAATTGAGATTGACTTACTAGCTCAAGGTGGAAAGTTGCTTTGTGTGACTGTCAAGGATTTTGGTATCAGATTCATAGACTCTCTAAATTTCTTACCCATGAAACTGAGCAAGCTACCTCAGGCCTTGGGGTTCACAGGTTGTAAAGGTCATTTTCCACACTTTTTTAACACCGCTCACTAAGAGACTTTTGGAAAACGATTTTACCACACACCCCTTTGGATACTGATTAAATAGAATGGACACCAGGTTACAACATCCTTTTTCATGCATACTAGCAGGACCTTCTAATTCAGGAAAAAGTTTTTTTGTTAAACAGCTTTTGCAGAATGCTACCAGTTTATTGTCTCACAGACCTGATAACATTGTCTGGTTTTATGCCTGCTGGCAAGGGCTTTATGATGATTTGTTGCGCATGATGCCTCATATTCGTTTTATTGAGGGTTTACCAAACACATTTAATGATGATGATTTGTTCCCACCTAGCAGAGTAAATCTGACAATTGTGGATGACCTAATGGAGGCTGCCAGTGAGAGCTCTGAAATTGAAAAAGCATTTACCAAGTATGTACATCACAGGAACCTGAGTATCTTGTACCTTGTTCAAAATGTTTTCTGCCAAGGTGAAAAAAAGCAGGACTATAAACTTAAATACTAACTATATGGTGCTTTTTAAGAATCCTAGAGATAAATTACAAATTACTACTCTAGCCCGTCAAATGTATCCAGGAAAATCACAATACTTTTTAGATGCTTTTGAAGATGCCACCCATAGACCATATGGTTATTTGTTGGTAGATTTAAAATCTACGAGTCCGGAAGATTACCGCTTAAGAACTGGTCTCTTCCCGCCAGATATACCTGCAACATATATTTATAAAAAACACCCCTCTAAAAACAAATAGTTTGCAAATGATTTGTCATTCCGTGCAGCTAATCAGCAACTGTGAACATGTCTAAGAGGATACGCCGCAATTGGCAGGTTTTAAAAACTTTAATACGCGCTTCACCTTCACAAAGGAAAGCTATTTTATGCACCGCATCACATGATTTAGTCACTGCATTATCTGAAATAGCGCTCAATACCCTTAAAGGGAAATTACCTTTATCACCACGCCAAGTAGAAGTGCTTAGAAAGTGGCGTAAAAATATAAAGGCTCTGAGCGATAAGAAAAATTCAATTATTAAGAAGAAGAGACTGATTAAACAGTCTGGCGGTTTCATTGGGTCTCTGTTAGGTTTTGCTATAACGCTGCTAATAGGTCTTCTAACTAATAGATAGCATGGAGCATGCTGAGAAAATGTATCTGGTTCCTAGACAAGATTTGGACCTAATACAGCGTACAGGCCAGCGCTCTGCACCCACGCATGAGTCTGCCATTCAACGTCTTGATTCAGAAATTATGGCGATCCTTCAGAATAAAAATATAACAGAGGCTGAAAAGATAAAAAGGTATACCACTATATTTCAGAGATGCTTGGTACATGCTAAGCAGAATGAGCGTGAAAAGATGTCATTGACACTTCTCCTACCTCCTGGCGAATCCACCTCAACAACACGTACTACCCCGCAGGATCACCCTGCTGAAGTTTCTGGTGCTTTAGATGGTGTACTTTTGGACGTAATTAATAATGTAAATGACCGGTATAAAAAAAATGCTGAATTACTGCTCAGAAAAATGGCCAATTCTAAACACATTACAACATGGAATGATAAGGGTGAATTTGTTTACAAAGACACTGTTGTACCTGGTTCTAATATACTAGACTTGGTCCGTGGTGTTACACAGAGTCATAATGTTAGTCTTCGTAAAATGCCCAGGGGGTGGATTACTTTTCCGTGGTGTTACACAGAGTCATAATGTTAGTCTTCGTAAAATGCCCACGGGGTGGATTACTTTTCTACAGGCTATGGCTGAGCTGAACATACCTTCTACAGTTGTAGGAAATGCTTCAAATAGAGACTATCTGGAACAGTTAAAAATTCAGAACCATGAATCTACATCTACCACCACAGCACAACATACACCTCGTAAAAAAAAAACTATCACCGCGGAATATTTCTTTAACATAGCCTGGTTTAACTACTCCTCACGGTTATTTACTCCCTAAAAGGCGTGGGAGTATAATGCAGCAGTGTACTGACTGGTTGACTTTGTAATCCTATTTTTTCTGTCTGTGTGATGTTTTTAATATCCGCTGTATATTCTACATTTAAGTATAATGTACCTGTTCTGTTGTAAATTTTACAATAACTTTATGATCTTTTGTTTCTCTTTTATTTCTGTAACTATAGCAATGTTTTTGCTCTAATAAACAATTGACAATGATTTCCTCTCCTCCATTTTTTTTCCTGGTCATGCGCACAAAAGTCTGGTGCAGTGTCATAGTTCTCACTCAAAAACATGCCCGGACATGTTTTTTCCTGGTCATGCGCACAAAAGTCTGGCGCAGTGTCATAGTTCTCACTCATAAACATGTCCGGCCTTGTACGCATACTTACATAAACATGGTCGGACATGGCTGCCTTTCTAAAACATGCCCAGACTTGTCCTGAACCCCCTCCTCCCTAATGTACGCACCAATCACAAAAATAATACACATATTAAAATGATGTAAGCACTTTAATTCGCTATAAACATATGTTGGTACGCCTCATGAGACCACATATGTAAAGACGTAGGTATATCAATGACACAATAAAGCGCAAGGGGTGTGGTAACACAGAGCACAAGGCGTGGTTTCATTACATCACAATAAAGTGCAAGGGTTATGGTAAAACTGATCAAAAGGCATGGTTTCATTAAAATATATAATTTATAGCATTTAATATCAAGGGATGTGGACATTAAGCGCAAGGGGTGGGGGCATTATGCGCAGTAGGCGTGGTTTACCTTAAAAATAGGCGGGGTACCTGTCAAAATCAGTTTGACATTGTATGTAGCTGTGGGCGTGGTTTATTTTACTCGGGGGCGGGGCTTATGTTTAAAAAGGGGCGGGCACCTGTCAAAAGTTATTTGACATTATATGTAGCTCCTAACTACTGGTAGGATTGTGGATGATGAGGCAGGAAGCTTACCTTTTAGTACAATGGGTAGGATTGTGGGTGATGAGGCAAGATGCTTATCTTTTAGTACAATGGGTTGGATTGTGTGTGATGAGGCAGGTATCTTCCCTTTTAATACAATGGATAGGATTGTGTGTGATGAGGCAGGAAGCTTACCTTTTAGTATAATTGGTAGGATTGTGGGTGATGAGGCAGGTGTCTTTCCTTTTAGAACATTGTTTAGGTTTGAGGGTGATGAAGGGTTGTGGATGATGAGGCAAGAAGTTTACCTTTTAGTACTATTTGTAGGATTTTGGCTGATGAGGCAGGAAGCGTATCTTTTAGTGCAATGGGTAGGATTGTTTGTGATGAGGCAGATATCTTCCCTTTTAGTATAATTGGTAGGATTGTGGGTGATGAGGCAGGAAGTTTATCTTTTAGTACTATTTGTAGGATTGTGGATGGTAAGGCAGGAAGCTTACATTTTAGTACAATGGGTAGGATTGTGTGTGATGAGGCAGGTATCTTCTCTTTTAGTATAATTGGTAGGATTGTGTGTGATGAGGCAGGAAGTTTACCTTTTAGTACTCTTTGTAGGATTGTGGATGGTAAGGCAGGAAGATTACCTTTTAGTACAATGGGTAGGATTGTGTGTGATGAGGCAGGGAGCTTACCTTGGTAGACTGTTTGACACCCCAGTCTAGTTCAGCCACCCGCTGTCTTCACACAAGGCCTGATTCCTGCAGGACCCATGGAATTAATTCCCAGAAATAAATGACATAGACATGTGATACCAGTTACTGGTTTTATTTCTACTAACTGCTAAGGAACTACACTAAACTACACTAAGTGCCTAGGCTCTGTGGCATCTACATCGCCACATGGTAACATGGAAAAGTCCATGTCACCATTGTTGATCCAGAGGAAGGCAAAACAAACCACAGATGCCAATTAAGGCTCAAGTGGGTAAAAAAAATTCCTTCCTGACTCCAAATGGCAATCGGCTAGTCCCTGGATCAACAACCTATCGGCATTAACTACTAACTACTAACTTAACGACTAATTCCTTATTAACCTATGAACTACAAAGCTACTAATTACTTATTGCTAACCTATTAACTAACTTATCAACTAATAACTAAGTGGCTGTTGTCACGCTCGACCCTAAATTACTAGGGCTCTTGGGTGACTTAAGAAGGTGCCTGTGCAAGTTCTGCAGAAGCTGGCTCCGAGGTGGTAACACTGGTGCCACGTTGAGCTGTGGCATCCCTTCCTCGACAGAGCCTGGACCACCATTGTCTCAACATGGTGCAAAATGTCCTTGGCCTTCTTTTCTTCTGTCTCTCGAGCTTTAATGATTTTCTCAGGATGTAATTATCCTTCTCCAGTTTATCCAACTGTAGCTTGAGAGCAGCCACTGTGACCATAAGGTCCTCGGTCTCATTTATCTGCATCTGGTCTTCAATTTGCAGATCTTTTATGAGACCACGAGAGCGCTGTTGTTTATCGCTCATTTCCAGGATCCTCACGAGGTCCTTTTCTTTGTCCTCTAGATCCTTCAGCTTTTTTCTGCCTTCAGCTATGATTGCTTTCAGGTCTTTCTTCTCCTGTTGAATAGCAGAGAACTCCACTCTGAACAATAGATTCACCTGAACTTCCGTAAAGTCCAACTGACTTTGAAGATCAGAACATTTGTTCTGATAAAACAGAAGGTCCTGTGGTGGATGTTCAGGAACTGACTGCATCCTGTTGTTGTTAATCTGGACGCTGCTTCCAAGTTTGTTATCCTTTAAGTAACACTCTGTCGCTAGTATTTTCTTTCTTTGATCTGCACTGCAACGATCTGATTCGGTTCTGAGTGAGGTCTGACTGGTGCCCTGTTTATATAGCAGTTGAAGGTGGGCACCATTATGACATCATAGTACTTGTGGAATGAAGTCTTATGACATCATAATACTTGTGGAATGGACTCTTATGACATCATAGTACTTGTGGAATGAATTCTTATGACATCATAATACTTGTGGAATGGAGTCTTATGGCATCATAATACTTGACTGCACACGTCTGTACTCCTGTCTCTAGAGCAGGGATGGGTCACCTGACCTCATACAACTGTTCAGCTATGTTACTCTCTCATTTATAACCACATAGACCATGCAGATATTTAAAGGAGAAGTAGCCTTTTTATTTTTTAATTAGATAAAATTACACTAAGGGGCTTTTTCTAATGGGTAAAACAAGGGTATTATCACAGGTTTCACTCAATTGCTATTACAAATGCATGTATTATAATCAAAGGGGAGCTTTACTTTAGGAATAAGTTGCTCTTAAAGAAACAGTATGCTATAATAATAATAATTAACCTGTTATAGGGAACTTCAACTACTATGACCTTATGTGTGAATGATTACTGATCTTGAATTTTAATCATGTGGTTCCCAATACATTTAAGGGGTTACCTCCTATGCTTATTAAGGATCCATCATATGCTTTTAACACTGGTTTTACAGTAGCATTCTCCATAATTTGATAATAATGGGAGCTAGACAATATGATAGCTTGAGACCCTGTGTACAGGAGGTTGGGAATAATTAAGTCATCAAGCTCCAGCAATGTGACATGTATGAAATATCTCTCTTCATATTCATGCATTTCACATAAATAATTGCGATGTAAAATCATCTTAGAATCCCTTCACTGCCTGCAAGGGTTAATTCCTGAATTTACAGGAGCAGACTTGCTGATGGCTTGTTCAGGTTGTACAGCTGCAGCATCCCCCTTCACTCCTCCTCCTCCTTTAACCTGTTCTAAAGAAATGCAGGGAAAAGAAGTGACATCATCAGGGATGGACTTATGTGTACCTGGCTGTGGGTGAGATAAGGGAGAAATATTAGAGTCAAACAGCATTTACACCCTGTAAAGAAAATGTGCTAGCATTACTGTTGGTTAAAACACTATCAGTTATTGTAGGACTTACATAGGGCAAAGCAATGGTATTCTTTTCTACTAAGGCCTGCTTACCATTACCCTGTTGTTCTGTTACTGAAAGGCAGCCGCCATTCGTGGAGCTGTCCCTAAAAATGAGTTAGCTTCCTGCTGAGCATTCGAACTAGGGTTTTGGCCTAGCTGTGCCACATTAGCCATCATTTTGGCCATCTTGTCTGTCAGTTTGTTAACCTGGGCCCTGAGACTTATCTGATTCTGACCTTGGTTCCCAGAATCAGACTTATTGGTTTGCTGATTTTGCTGGGACTTGGACCCCTGATTATTAGAGTTTTTACCCTTTTGGAACTTCTTGGGAAACTTGGATTTATTTTGTTTTTTGTTGTATCCCTGGGACTTTTTGAAAAATGGTTTCTTACCATTTGAGCTATTAGACCCCTGGGAACTAACAGAGGCAGGCCACTTCTGTCCTCGTGCCTGGTTATGAACCTGTGGAGATTTTAACACCTCTGCATAGGTTCTCTTACCAGTTTCAAATGGCAATCTTTCCTCAACCAATATCTCCTCTACACACTGGGGGGCAGGCTTCTTGTCCCTAGCTGGGGTATTGTCACTGCTGGGCATTATACAGCTTAATAGTTTGAGTGAGTAACCAATCTAGTGATAACAGGGGTGAATAATCCCTAGCTAGATTAGTTTTCATATACCTAGGCAGAGCATTAAAGAATAGTTCCCTAAACTCATAAGATTGGAAATCTGCATCCTTATTGTAACCCCTTCCGGATTGGCCAGTGACCAACTTCTGACCTTATCCATGATTACCTCTGACTTTGGCGCTAACAGGATGATGCTGAGTCTCCGCAGAATTTGGGAGATTGGGGAATAATGAGCTTTTGGCAGTGCCTCCACTTAGCTAGGTATCTAATGATAGATGTTTATCCTTGCTAAGAAAACAACAATGGAATTCTAATAATAACTGCACACAGTATGTATTTTAAAGGGGAATGGTACCCCCAATATATATTGTAGAATGCAAAGAATAAAAACAGTGCAACAGAATAACACAGATATTTATAACATAATCCTATTGCACAGTGTGAAAGTTCAGCACCCATCAGTGACACCCTCCCAACAGTAGAGTCCCTATTATTTCCTCCCCCTCAGCTGATACAGACTCAGTCCCCTGGGGAAACGGTGGTGCACGTGGTGGGGCCCTTGTTGGAGGTAGCGCTACCCCTGTAGTGTGAGGTGTGAAACGCAGAGTACCTTTTTGCAGCTTGTATGCAAATCTCCCTGTCTTTGCTTGGCCTGGGAACTGTGCTTTCCTCCCTTCTATGCTGGTTGCAGGCCTTGCACCTTTGGACAGCTTTGCACTTCAACCCTCTGAGCAGCAACACCTTGATTGGCAGGCAGGTCACCTACAGGAGTTCCTCTGACAGGCGTCTGGATGGTTACTGGAGTGTCAGTTCCTTCTTCATGAGTAACATGTGGAGTAGTGCACCAAACAAGATATACTGCCAGACATTCACAAGCTGCCACACTAGGAGACTTCTGGGATCTCTCACTTTAATATACAACTCCTAGCAGACATGTGGTTTAAAATGTCTCTTATGCTGAGCAGCAGGGAGTTCTGCTCACTTCCCCTGCTCAAACAATAAACTGAAACTCCTCCAGCTCCCCTAGATCATCCTTCCCCTTCCTGGATACTCAGCAGGATTCTCATTGGCTTAGGGGAATGCTGGGGCAATGAGTCATCCACAGAGAACTGTATGGTCTACAGTGTAGCTCTATGGTAACTGGAGGTATCTGGATACCAGGGTTACATTCTCCTCTCTGTTAAATTCTTGCCTTCCACTGGCAAGATGAGGTAGTCCATGTGAAAAGTCATACACAACATAACATTTACAAAAGTCATATTACACTAGATATGAGAACAAACTAATACAGAGTATCTTCTACACAAAACACATCAGGAAGAGCATGTAAAAGTACAACTACTTTATACTGTACATTAGTAGGATATTCATAGCTGGGTTCCCCTATGGAATCATAAGTTAGTGTCCTAGGAGGACGCCTCACTCGTTGTCCCCTTCTCAACTCCTGTGGAGGAAGTCTGTGCACTTCTTCAGTATTTCTTCTGTCTTCAGTGTTGGGGAGATCTCCAGTGGCTTGAGGCCCCGACTCCCTCATAGGACTCAAGTTCCTTCTCTCAGAAGCTGGAACAAAGCTGGGACTTTCGGGGTTTAGATTTGGCTGGGTGGGAGGATTTAAAAGAGGCATCTGCTGAGACATGTCATCTGGTAATGTCCACCAGTCCTGATCAGTTGTAACCTCTCCTCTATCTTCATCAGAGCTAAGTGGCACTCCATCATCCCCTTCCTCTGAATGAATATTGGGGGTATCCACTTGCCCAGGTATTTGACTAGGTCCTTCATCCCCATCTTCCACATTGGAATCTTGTGAATCCTCTTCTTCACTGTATATGACTGGCAGTAGGTGATTGCGATGCCAAGCTTTAATCTGGCCGTTGGGTCCTCTTATCCTGTATACCGGTATCCCCGGAATTTTGGACACCACTTCAAATAGAGTATCTTTCCAGCGGTCTGCTAGTTTATGCTTTCCAGGCACTCCCAAATTGCGAAGGAGTACCCTATCTCCAGGCTTGATCTCCTTAAATCTCACTTTGCGATCATATCTTCTCTTGTTATTTTTATTGAGTCTGGCTATGGCTTGTTCAACCAGCTCATAGGCTCTCTGAAGAATGTCTTTCAGTTTATTCACATATTGGTAGTGAGAAGCTTGACTCATAGCATCAGGGGAGACTCCCAGTCGAATGTCTATAGGCAATCTAGCTTCTCTCCCGAACATCAGGAAATATGGGGAGTAACCTGTCGACTCGTGTCTAGTGCAATTGTAGGCATGGACCATTGCTTCTACATGCCGACTCCAAGATCTTTTCTCTGAATCCTTGAGGGTTCCTAGCATATCCAGGAGAGTTCGATTGAATCTCTCAGGCAGAGCATCTCCCTCCGGGTGGTATGGGGTTGTTCTTGATTTTTCTATCTGAAGCAACTTTAGGAGTTCTTTGATTAACCTGCTCTCAAAATCTCGCCCCTGGTCAGAATGAAGTCTATTAGGAAGTCCATAGTGCATGAAATACTTCTGCCATAACACTTTGGCCACGGTGGCTGCTTTCTGATCCTTGGTTGGAAATGCTTGGGCATATCTTGTGAAGTGATCGGTTATAACTAGGACATTCCCACTTCCGGTCGAGTCTGACTCTATGCAGAGGAAGTCCATGCATACCAAGTCCATGGGGCCTGAACTCTTGAGGTGGCCCATTGGTGCAGCTTTGGTGGGTAAGGTCTTACGCTGTATGCATCTTCTGCAAGTCCTGCAGTACTGCTCCACCATTTCTCGCATCTTCGGCCAATAGAATCGGTCTTGGACTAGACCATACGTTTTGTCCACACCTAAATGTCCATGCTGATCATGAAGAGCTCTCAGGACCATTCCTTTAAACTTCTGTGGCAACACTAATTGTTTTCTACCTGGGTGGTCATGATATTGGGCAATCCTGTACAGTAGTCCTCTTTCTACCTGAAGCTTACTCCACTCTCTTCTGAAGATATCACGATCCTCATTGCAAAGACTCCTCAACAAGGCAGGGTTTTTTTTACTTCACCGCTCGTAGCACTGGGCCTACTACAGGATCTTGATACTGAGCTCTCCTTTTGTCTTCCAGCCCAGTTGCGGACCACTGCTTCAGGATAACTGGTAGACGCAAGGTATCAGGAACTACTCCAGGAGTCCAGCTAACTGAATCAATGCATCTCAGCTCAGAGAAGTCTACACAATTCCCAACAACCGTGGCAGTTTTACACAAGGCTCTCACCCCTGGACCAGGGATTTCTTCCCATTCCTCATCTTCTTGTGTTGGGGGCAGTCCTGGTCTTCTGGATAGAGCATCAGCACTCACATTCTTGGGCCCAGGCTTGTACTTCAGGGTGAAATGATAATTGGAAAGTGCTGCCAACCATCGATGTCCAGTTGCATCTAACTTAGCCGTGGTCAATATATAAGTGAGAGGGTTATTGCCTGTTCTTACTTCAAACTGAACTCCATATAGGTAGTCATGGAGCTTATCTACAATAGCCCACTTGAGTGCTAAGAACTCCAACTTATGCACAGAGTAGTTCTTCTCACTTCCATTCAAACTTCTACTAGAATATGCTACGGGCCTCAATCCTTCAGGGTAGATCTGATGTAGAACAGCTCCCAACCCCTCAAAACTAACATCCACATGCAAGACATAGGATTTATCAGGATCTGCATATGCCAGTACTGGAGCCTCAGTGAGCTTCTTCTTAAGCATATAAAATGCCTCTTCAAATCTTGATGTCCATCGTTCTCCAAAGGGCTCTTTGGGGCGCGGTGCCTTCTGTCCCCCTTCCCCTGGGGTTGTCTTCAGGAGATCATGGAGCTCTCTGGCTATTTTTGAGTAGCCTTCTACAAATCTTCGGTAGTAACCACAAAACCCCAGAAATGACCGTAGTTCTTCAACATTGTTAGGTCTTGGCCAGTTTACTACTGCTTCGATCTTTGCAGGATCTGTGGTCACGCCATCTGCTGACACCACATGGCCCACATAGGTGACGGAGCTCTGGGCGAACTTACACTTATCCAGTGAGAGTTTCAAGCCTTCCTCCTGTAGTCGATCTAATACCTTGAGCAATCTAGCCTCATGCTCTTCAGGGGTTTTCCCGAAGACTATAATATCGTCTAGGTAGACCAGACATTCTTTAGGGTTCATATCCCCTATTGTCTTTTCCATGAGACGCTGGAAGGTTGCAGGGGCTCCCGTGACACCTTGAGGCATCCTGGTGAACTGATAAAACCCCAGTGGGCAAATAAAGGCTGTCTTCTCTTGATCTTCCACCTTCATGGGTACCTGGTAGTATCCAGATCTCAAGTCCAGGACACTGAACCACCGACTCCCACATAGGGCATTCAGAAGATCCTCAATTCGTGGTAGGGTGTATTGATCTGGAATGGTTCTCCTATTCAGAGTACGGTAGTCGACACACAATCTAACTGATCCATTCTTTTTCCTAACTACCACAATAGGAGAGGCATAGGGGCTTCGGGATTCAGTAATAATTCCTGCCCCGTCCATATGTTGAAGAATGTCCCTTACATCGTCAATGTCTCGTGGAGCTATTCTTCTGGACCGCTCCCTGAATGGAGTAGGGTTGTCTAACCTGATGATATGACGAGCACTCCTGGCACATCCAACATCCATCTCCTCTCTAGAGAATACTTTCTCTCTTGATAAAAGCTCAGCACAGAGCTTGTCCTTGCATCCTTGAGGTAAGCTGGAATCTCTGAAGTTGAACTCTAAGGGTCTGTGGGAGTTCTCTTCTGATCCAACCTTCATAGCAGTTAATGGAATTATGTCTTCCAAAAGATAAACCACTCCTAATTCCTGTTGATGAGCGATCTCTACACTTGTATGAGATATATTCCGAACAGTCACTGAGAATACACTTGTCTTCCTGTTCCTCCAGTCTTTAACTTCGGGCATTACTGTCCAACCTTTCTTGGCATCTTCCTCGGGAAGGGACTCAACAGAGTATTGTTGACCTCCACCAACTATTCCTTCAGGTAAAGTGGCTACAGCTTGTAGGATACTTACTTCTCCTGGCTGAAGACACACAGAACGTCCACCCACATGGTGGAATTTCCCAGATTGTATTTGAAGGGCCAACTTGTGACACTCTTTTCCTAGACCAGGATGAATTTCCATCAGTCGAGCCAGGGATACATCTCCCACTTCTTTCAGGTAAGCCCGAAACACATCCTGCACCACCTGTGCATTCGTGCCCAGAATTACTGGGGCACAGTGATCTCTAGGCACTGGGCAGATTAGTGCCTCAATGTCCATGGGGCAAACCATCCCTGTGTTGATTTGGGGTATGGTTAACTTTACTTGGATAAACCCTTCTACAGGGTAGGCCTGAGAACTTAATCCCCAGAAATTAATGTCATCATAAGGCTGAATAGGAATGTGCTTCAGATGATTATCATAGAATGATCTATATATGATGGTTACTTGTGATCCTGTATCAAGTAACGCAGATGCATGGATTCCCTCCACTATAATAGATATTATAGATTTAGGTCCCACTCTGGGATTTATGGCTAAACTGTTAATCCCCCTCATGCGTCTCCTTTTTTTCCATTTCCTCTTCTGCCTAGGAGTGTGGGAGGGGGTCGGCTGTTCTATAGTTAGAGTTTCCACATAATGAACTTCTTTGGTGTTAGTGCATTCCCTTGCAAGGTGACCAAGTTGTCCACATGAGAAACATCTAAACTCCCTTGACCTACTCATGGTAGGGGAATGGGCTGACATTCTCCTATCTCTGGGTAATGTTGCCCCAGCACTTTTCTGGGGAGTGCTGAATTTTGATTCCAGCTCAGCCAGTTTCTTCTTCACTATCAACAACTCTTCCGTCATCTGGGGTTCTTGAGAGGATGTTTTCTTCTCATCAGGCTTCCTGACAGGGTGAGGAAACATCTGACTTTCCAACTCTTTCACCCTTTGTACCATTTCAGAATAAGTAACAGGCTCTTGTGGCAGACTGGCCCTTAATGTGAGCATCACTGGTTCATGAGATAGGGCTCCTCTGAGAACTTGTCTGGTTCTCCGCCGGTCTATGTCAGAGATGGAAATTACTCCTTTGTCAACCAAGTTCCATAACATGAGCTCCAATCGGATAATGAAATCAGAAACCTTTTCATTCACCTTCTGTTTGGTGGCAGAGAGTTGTGCATTTAGCTCTTCAGGGTCCTCTACTTCCCCATAGGTGTCTTGTAACACTTTCATGAAATCATTCACTGTTGCATCAGTATGTCTCGTCTTATGGAGTCTCACTAAGTTCACTGCTGGAGGTCTCAGACTCTCCATTAGCCTCTGCCGTTTGGCATTATCTGTACAAGTCCATTCCTCTAGGACCTGAAGAGCGTTACTCCTCCATGTCTCAAAATCCTCCTCCCCTGTAGGAACAGGTACAGTACCAGAAAAAACTTTTAACTTCCTGTAGCTGTGAGTGTGTGTGGCCTGAACTATAGTATCAGATAACTGTAGCAACACTGTAGATAGCTCCACAGATTCTACTGATTTATTAGAAGAATGAGGAGATTTGGAAGAGGACCTTGATGATGATGATCTGCGAGGGGGTTTCTGGGACCCAATGTATGGACTCTTTAGAGACAGATCATCTTCCGCATCATCACTTTCATCAGAAGATGAACTAAAAACATTGTGAGGATCTCTGTCTGTGCTATCTTCATCCTCTTCGTGGGCATATACTAGCGGGCACCCTGCTGGAGAGGCTTTTGTCAAATGTATACAGAGGGGGCCATCTTCCTTGTTTGGTAATATGGTCAGCCCTAGTGTCTACAATGCAGACTTGCTCTAAGCCAGATATTTGCCTCAAAGTAGCTTTCATTTCCTTCTTACTAGCCCTTTCAGGCAAATTACATACAGCCACAACTTGCTTGGGTGGAACCTTCCTCTTTAAGGCCCAAACTCTCACTTCTTGAGATGTAGGGTAGGATACTGTACTGAAGACTTTACTTGCTCCCCAATTCATCTCAGCAGTGCCTCCATCTGTAACCCCTTCCGGATTGGCCGGTGACCAACTTCCGACCTTATCCATGATTACCTCTGACTTTGGCGCTAACAGGATGATGCTGAGTCTCCGCAGAATTTGGGAGATTGGGGAATAATGAGCTTTTGGCAGTGCCTCCACTTAGCTAGGTATCTAATGATAGATGTTTATCCCTGCTAAGAAAACAACAATGGAATTCTAATAATAACTGCACACAGTATGTATTTTAAAGGGGAATGGTACCCACAATATATATTGTAGAATGCAAAGAATAAAAACAGTGCGACAGAATAACACAGATAATTATAACATAATCCTATACTGCACAGTGTGACAGTTCAACACCCATCAGTGACACCCTCCCAAAAGTAGAGTCCCTATTATTTCCTCCCCCTCAGACTCAGTCCCCTGGGGAAACGGTGGTGCACGTGGTGGGGCCCTTGTTGGAGGTAGCGCTACCCCTGTAGTGTGAGGTGTGAAACACAGAGTACCTTTTTGCAGCTTGTATGCAAATCTCCCTGTCTTTGCTTGACCTGGGAACTGTGCTTTCCTCCCTTCTATGCTGGTTGCAGGCCTTGCACCTTTGGACAGCTTTGCACTTCAACCCTCTGAGCAGCAACACCTTGATTGGCAGGCAGGTCACCTACAGGAGTTCCTCTGACAGGCGTCTGGATGGTTACTGGAGTGTCAGTTCCTTCTTCATGAGTAACGTGGAGTAGTGCACCAAACAAGATATACTGCCAGACATTCACAAGCTGCCACACTAGGAGACTTCTGGGATCTCTCACTTTAATATACAACTCCTAGCAGACATGTGGTTTAAAATGTCTCTTATGCTGACAACAGGGAGTTCTGCTCACTTCCCCTGCTCAAACCAAAAACTGAAACTCCTCCCGCTCCCCTAGATCATCCTTCCCCTTCCTGGATACTCAGCAGGATTCTCATTGGCTGAGGGGAATGCTGGGGCAATGAGTCATCCACAGAGAACTCTATGGTCTACAGTGTAGCTCTATGGTAACTGGAGGTATCTGGATACCAGGGTTACATTATCTACAAAGAAATAGGCACATTTGAGCTCTGACAAGAATTGCCTGGGGTCCTGGTCTGGCCTACATTGTAGTGCATAGATAGCACATTTAGCCTCATGGCGGGTTTTATAGGGCCTAGAAGCTAGGATTATTTGTGTAACAGTTTCTTCCCATGTGGTGATATCCATACCACTCAAGGATCTGAAAAAGAAATCCTTTGAAATATCAAAAACCCAAGGCACATAATACACTTTATAACAGTCAGAATGAAGACCTAGAAATGCAAGTGTTTCAACATAACGCTCTAGATGGTTAACAACAGACACTTTAGATTTTCTTTGAAAAACTGGCACAGTGTCCTTAATAAACCTTATTATTTTGGTTTTATCACCCACTAAGGGTAACCTTTCCTCTTTTTCAAAGCTACTCAGGGAAGGCATTGTCCTCCTGTGAGGTTTGAGCTCTGGCTTCCTGTTTGAGGTTAATCTGTGACCTGTTAAGAGGCTCTGTGGTGTATGGTGTGTGAATTGCTCTGGGATGCTACCCTCATCCTCACTCCTCAGCATGAAGTGTGAATCATGAGGGTCAGTAGCCCCTCCCTCCCCAGGTAAGTGATCCTGATGACTGACTTTCCTGTCAGGACCAATACCATGTTCCTGCTCAGAAGGAGGACTGACAGGGTGAGAGGCAGTAAAGGCCTGCATTCTTTCTGACAATTCCTGTATCTGCCTGGACAAGATATATATGTCCCCTGAGCCATTGATATATCCCCTTTAGGGGCACTATCAATGGACTGGTATACCAACACTTGCTCCTAAAGTTTGGCATTCTCATGAGCCAACCTGTCTATATGGCATTGGAGTTGCTTAACTTGTTCTTGCAAATTGTGGTTCTCACGTGTTAAAACGATATAAGTCTTATCTCTCAAACCTTTATGGTTTGAGAGATATTCACAAGCAAAGTTCCCCCTCCCGCCCCTTTTAACTAGTGGAAGCCATCTCTTCTCAGATGTGGAATCCAGTCCATAGACCAGACAGATAACAGAAGGGGACAATCTTCTTCCCATGAGAACAATGAAAGCCCTGCCCCCCTTAATAAGTTATTCAGGTTTTTCCCTTATCTTAATTGAAGATTGTCCCTCTCTGCAGTCTACCTGGGCACCTCCCTTCTGATCTGGCTGAGCAGTGTTACATCAGTAAAAGGGGTGGGAGGGGGATACTTTGTCATTGAATTACTCTTGAACTACAACTCTGACAGAATGGAAATAACACTCTCCAGAGTCCAAATACTATGATGATTAATTAGAGCTGCGTTTATTATGAAACATTACTATCCCTTTAAAGCTCTATAATAGAAGCTATCGGATTGCCAAATTTTATCAAATTGGGATACTACCCTTAGCTCTATATCATCACTCCATTGCTGTGCATCACTTTTAATTTTTAGGTGTGAATGGATGGCATAAATTAGCCTGCCTGCCTGTTGTCAATATAATGTTATCGTGATCAGCACTGGGATGTCCTTTAATCTAGCATCTTCTAAAACGGAGCCTTCAAGGGCTTAAACTGCTTGTTTTAAATCACTTGATCTCCTAACAACAATGGTGGTGATTTTGAAGGAACATTCAAAATCACCTATATGTTGTATTACTCATTTTTAACCCCTTATTGACCTGCCGCGGCCGGCATTTAATGCCCGCTTAACTTTTTTACCCCATTACCTTCAATGACTCCCTGGACGTACATGTAGGTCCTCTGTCCTTCAGTGACAGATTCTGCGGGACGTACATGTACGTCCATTGTCGAGATGAGGTTAATTAAAAAAATTTGTGTTATTTAGATTTAGAGATTATGTTAATTAAGATATTTGGTAAAGGCACATGCTATCTTAGTACTACATTACCTCCCCCACTCAGTAACTCTGTCAGTGCTAAGGGAGATGGGCAATGCATTGCTGAGCAGTGTCAGTGAGTGGGGGAGGTAATGTAGGGATAAGACAGGAAGTCAGTGCTAGGGGAGGTGGGTAATGCATTGCTGAGCAGTGTCAGTGAGTGGGGAGGTAATGTAGTGATAAGACAGGAAGTCAGTGCTAGGGGAGGTGGGTAATGCATTGCTGAGCAGTGTCAGTGAGTGGGGAGGTAATGTAGGGATAAGACAGGAATACAGTGCTAAGGGAGGTGGGTAATGCATTGCTGAGCAGTGTCAGTGAGTGGGGAGGTAATGTAGGGATATGACAGGAAGTCAGCGGTAGGGGAGGTGGGCAATGCATTACTGAGCAGTGTCAGTGAGTGTGGGTGATGAGGCAGCTGTCTTCCTTTTTAGTACAATGGGTAGGATTGAGGGTGATGAGGCATGAAGCTTCCCTTTTAGTACAATGGGTAGAATTGTGGGTGATGAGGCAAGAAGATTAAATTTTAGGTCAATGTTTAGGATTGTGGATGATAAGGCAGGGAGGTTACTGTTTAGAATAATGGGTAGGATTGTGGGTGATGAGTCAGGTATCTTCCCTTTTAGTACAATGGGTAAGATTGTGGGTGATGAGGCAAGACGCTTAGCTTTTAGATCAATGGGTAGGATTGTGGGTAATGAGGCAGGAAGCTTACCTTTTAGTACAATGGGTAGGATTGTGGGTGATGAGGCAGGAAGCTTACCTTTTAGTACAATGGGTAGGATTGTGGGTGATGAGGAAGGTACCTTTCCATTTAGTACACTATTTAGGTTTGAGGGTGATGAAGGGTTGTGGATGATGAGGCAGGAAGCTTACCTTTTAGTACTAATTGTAGGATTTTGGGTGATGAGGCAGGAAGCGTACCTTTCAGTTCAATGGGTAAGATAGTTTGTGATGAGGCAGGTATCTTCCCTTTTAGTATAATTGGTAGGATTGTGGGTGATGAGGCAGGAAGTTTACCTTTTAGTTCTATTTGTAGGATTGTGGGTGATGAGGCAGAAAGCTTAGCTTTTAGTACAATGGGTAGGATTGTGGGTGATGAGGCAGGAAGCTTACCTTTTAGTACAATGGGTAGGATTGTGGGTGATGAGGCAGGTATCTTTCCTTTTAGTACACTATTTAGGTTTGAGGGTGATGAAGGGTTGTGGATGATGAGGCAGGAAGCTTACCTTTTAGTACTATTTGTAGGATTTTGGGTGATGAGGCAGGAAGCGTACCTTTTAGTACAATGGGTAGGATTGTTCATGATGAGGCAGGTATCTTCCATTTTAGAACAATTGGTAGGATTGTGGTTGATGAGGCAGGAAGTTTACCTTTTAGTACTATTTGTAGGATTGTGGGTGATGAGGCAGGAAGCTTACTTTGTAGTAGAATGGGTAGGATTGTTATTGATGAGGCAGTTATCTTCTCTTTTAGTACAATTGGTAGGATTGTGGGTGATGAGGCAGGTATCTTCTCTTTTAGTACAATTGGTAGGATTGTGTGTGATGAGGCAGGAAGTTTACCTTTTAGTACTATTTGTAGGATTGTGGGTGGTAAGGCAAGAAGCTTACCTTTTAGTACAATGGGTAGGATTGTGTGTGATGAGGCAGGGAGCTTACCTTGGTAGACTGTTTGACACCCCAGTCTAGTTCAGCCACCTGCTGTCTTCACACAAGGCCTGATTCCTGCAGGACCCATGGAATTAATTCCCAGAAATAAATGACATAGACATGTGATACCAGTTACTGGTTTTATTTCTACTAATTACTAAGGAACTACAGTAAACTACACTAAGTGCCTAGGCTCTGTGGCATCTACATCGCCACATGGTAACATGGAAAAGTCCATGTCACCATTGTTGATCCAGAGGAAGGCAAAACAAACCACAGATGCCAATTAAGGCTCAAGTGGGTAAAAAAAATTCCTTCCTGACTCCAAATGGCAATCAGCTAGTCCCTGGATCAACAACCTATCGGCATTAACTACTAACTACTAACTACTAACTTAACGACTAATTACTTATTAACCTATGAACTACAAAGCTACTAATTACTTATTGCTAACCTATTAACTAACTTATCAACTAATAACTAAGTGGCTGTTGTCACGCTCAACCCTAAATTACTAGGGATCTTGGGTGACTTAAGAAGGTGCCTGTGCAAGTTCTGTAGAAGCTGGCTCCGAGGTGGTAACACTGGTGCCACGTTGAGCTGTGGCATCCCTTCCTCGACAGAGCCTGGACCACCATTGTCTCAACATGGTGCAAAATGTCCTTGGCCTTCTTTTCTTCTGTCTCTCAAGCTTTAATGATTTTCTGAGGATGTAATTATCCTTCTCCAGTTTATCCAACTGTAGCTTGAGAGCAGCCACTGTGACCATAAGGTCCTCAGTCTCATTTATCTGCATCTGGTCTTCAATTTGCAGATCTTTTATGAGACCACGAGAGCGCTGTTGTTTATCGCTCATTTCCAGGATCCTCACAAGGTCCTTTTCTTTGTCCTCTAGATCCTTCAGCTTTTTTCTGCCTTCAGCAATCATTTCTTTCAGGTCTTTCTTCTCCTGTTGAATAGCAGAGAACTCCACTCTGAACAACAGATTCACCTGAACTTCCGTAAAGTCCAACTGACTTTGAAGATCAGAACATTTGTTCTGATAAAACAGAAGGTCCTGTGGTGGATGTTCAGGAACTGACTGCATCCTGTTGTTGTTAATCTGGACGCTGCTTCCAAGTTTGTTATCCTTTAAGTAACACTCTGTCGCTAGTATTTTCTTTCTTTGATCTGCACTGCAACGATCTGATTCGGTTCTGAGTGAGGTCTGACTGGTGCCCTGTTTATATAGCAGTTGAAGGTGGGCACCATTATGACATCATAGTACTTGTGGAATGAAGTCTTATGACATCATAATACTTGTGGAATGGACTCTTATGACATCATAGTACTTGTGGAATGAATTCTTATGACATCATAATACTTGTGGAATGGAGTCTTATGGCATCATAATACTTGACTGCACACGTCTGTACTCCTGTCTCTAGAGCAGGGATGGGTCACCTGACCTCATAGAACTGTTCAGCAATGTTACTCTCTCATTTATTACCACATAGACCATGCAGATATTTAAAGGAGAAGTAGCCTTTTATTTTTTTAATTAGAAAAAATTACACTAAGGGGCTTTTTCTAATGGGTAAAACAAGGGTACTATCACAGGTTTCACTCAATTGCTATTATAAATTCATGTATTATAATCAAAGGGGAGCTTTGCTTTAGGAATAAGTTGCTCTTAAAGAAACAGTACACCATAATGAAAGAATATATTATGAAAGACTTTTCCTGTTTAGAAAAGCAATGATATGGCGGGAGATGTGTCACAGTAATGATATTATGGTTTAATGTGTTGTTTTGGTTTACTTTACCAGTGTCATCTGGTTTTCAGACAGTTCACATTCCCTTCACCTGGTGTCCACACAGTTACTTTGTTGCATTTCATAGGAAAAATAGAGCCACTGACTCCAATTTTTCCATAGAATGTGGTAATAGCGGCTCCTCCACCTCATGACAGTGTGAGCAGTGGAGGGGTGGTATTACAGGGTGATAAATCTTGAATGAGGAAAGTTCAGTGAGGGGGTTAAGGAGGATTGTGTAGTGCACGTTCACTTCTGTAGTAACAGTGACACTACAGTTTCAGTCCATGGGAGTACTACTCCCAAAAATGCAACTTTGAGAATCTCTAGTTACTCATGTTTACTCAGCAGGATAATCCCTGCACTGTGTATATTCCTATATTATATATTACTGTCTCTTTACCACCTTAGTGATGTATAACGTGTTAGGACTGTCACATTGGTCCAGACGTTGAGAAGCGGTAACTGTCCTGACACGTCATGGAATGCATCCATAGTCCCAATCTCGCCATTTTACTCCCACATCACTATTACATTATCTGTCTCTTCATCTGTCACTTACATCTCTGTCTGACAACTAGACTTGTGTGAATCTGTTTGGCGACATTCGGAATTCGTTGAATATAGGGTCGTTCTGCGACATTTGTAACATCCAATATGCAAGGGTCGTTCAACAAAAAATTCCGAATCTGAGCAGCCCTGCTCTGAACGTCGACGAAACTTTCTGAAATTCGGTGACTACTACGCGCGATTACTTTCCCTCCATGTCTCGAGTCCAATTACCTTCAATGTTTCATGCGCTACTTCCCCGCTTTGTCTGTATTCCAATAAGATTCTTTGTTTCATGATGGGGGTTGGACTAATGACACAGACACCCAGGCAGACAGCCTGCATTTCCTCATTGTGTTGTTGGAGCTCAGAGAGAGAAGAGGGAGGTAGAATTTTGGATAGGCATAGGCAGGCAGCCAGCATTAGTGCCAGTTATTGCCACTGCAAGGGAGAGTGATCTTAGTTCCTGTGCAAAAAAAAATAAAATATATATATGACAATATAGGGATTTGTTTGAATAATCAGCCAGAACACATCAGCCAGTCTGAGAGTTCTGCAGGCAGACAGGCCTTGTACCTCATTGTCACCGCAATGGAGATTCATTTTTTGTTCCTGTTCAAAATATAAAAAATTATTAATATTTGAATAATTTTTAGAGTGAAACAGCCAGTGTCACAGTTGATTAGGCAGAGAGGGTGCCTTTTCAACACCGCAAGGGAGAGTCACCTGTGTTGGTTTTGTAAAAAATATAACAAATACAAGTTATTTAAAGTTTGAATAATTTTCAGAGTCACACAGCCAGTGTCACAGTTATGGATGATGAGGCAGGAAGCTTACCTTTTAGGACAATGGGTAGCATTGTGGGTGATGAGGTAGGAAGCTTACCTTTTAGTACAATGGGTAGGATTTTGGGTGATGAGGTAGGGAGATGATCTTTTAGGAAATGTGGTAGGATTAGGAAAGATGAGGCAGACATCTTCCCTTTTTGCAATTGGTATGATTGTGGGTGATGAGGTAGGTATTGTCCCTGATAAGACAATGGGTAGGATTGTGGGTGATGAGGCAGGGATCATACCTTTTAGGACAATGGGTAGGATTGTGGTTGATGAGGTAGGAAGTTAACCTTTTAGTACAATGTGTAGGATTGTGGGTGATGAGGTAGGAAGTTTACCTTTTAGTACAATGTGTAGGATTGTGGGTGATGAGGCAGGAAGCTCCCCTTTCAGTACAATTGGTAGGATTAGGAACGATGAGGCAGATATCTTCCCTTTAATGCAATTGTTAGGATTGAGGGTGATGAGGCAGGTATCTTCCCTTTTAGGACAATGGGTAGGATTGTGTGTGATGAGGCAGGGAGCTTACTGTTTAGAACAATGGGTAGGATTGTGGGTGATGAGGCAGGTATCTTCCCTTTTAGTACAATGGGTAAGATTGTGGGTGATGAGGCAAGACGCTTAGCTTTTAGAACAATGGCTAGGATTGTGGGTGATGAGGCAGGTATCTTCACTTGCAGTGCAATGGTTAGGATTGTGGGTGATGAGGCAGGAAGCTTACCTTTTAGTACAATGGGTAGGATTGTGGGTGATGAGGCAAGACACTTATCTTTTAGTACAATGGGTAGGATTGTGGGTGATGAGGCAGGTATCTTCCCTTTTAGTACAATGGATAAGATTGTGGGTGATGAGGCAAGACGCTTAGCTTTTAGAACAATGGGTAGGATTGTGGGTGATGAGGCAGGTATCTTCACTTGCAGTGCAATGGTTAGGATTGTGGGTGATGAGGCAGGAAGCTTACCTTTTAGTACAATGGGTAGGATTGTGGGTGATGAGGCAAGACACTTATCTTTTAGTACAATGGGTAGGATTGTGGGTGATGAGGCAGGTATCTTCCCTTTTAGTACAATGGGGAAGATTGTGGGTGATGAGGCAAGACGCTTAGCTTTTAGAACAATGGGTAGGATTGTGGGTGATGAGGAAGGTATCTTCACTTGTAGTGCAATGGGTAGGAGTAGTTAGGAGCTACATATAATGTCAAATAACTTTTGACAGGTGCCCCGCCCCTTTTTAAACCTAAGCCCCGCCCCCGAGTAAAATAAACCACGCCCACATTTACATATAATGTCAAACTGATTTTAACAGGTACCCCGCCTATTTTTAAGGTAAACCACGCCTACTGCGCATAATGCCCCCACCCCTTGCGCTTAATGTCCACATCCCTTGATATTAAATGCTATAAATGATATATTTTAATGAAACCACGCCTTTTGATCAGTTTTACCATAACCCTTGCACTTTATTGTGATGTAATGAAACCACGCCTTGTGCTCTGTGTTACCACACCCCTTGCGCTTTATTGTGTCATTGATATACCTACGTCTTTACATATGTGGTCTCATGAGGCGTACCAACATATGTTTATAGCGAATTAAAGTGCTTACATCATTTTAATATGTGTATTATTTTTGTGATTGGTGCGTACATTAGGGAGGAGGGGTTCAGGACAAGTCTGGGCATGTTTTAGAAAGGCAGCCATGTCCGACCATGTTTATGTAAGTATGCGTACAAGGCCGGACATGTTTATGAGTGAGAACTATGACACTGCGCCAGACGTTTGTGCGCATGACCAGGAAAAAACATGTCCGGGCATGTTTTTGAGTGAGAACTATGACACTGCGCCAGACGTTTGTGCACATGACCAGGAAAAAACATGTCCGGGCATGTTTTTGAGTGAGAACTATGACACTGCGCCAGACTTTTGTGCGCATGACCAGGAAAAAAAGTGGAGGAGAGGAAATCATTGTCAATTGTTTATTAGAGCAAAAACATTGCTATAGTTACAGAAATAAAAGAGAAACAAAAGATCATAAAGTTATTGTAAAATTTACAATAGAACAGGTACATTATACTTAAATGTAGAATATACAGCGGATATTAAAAACATCACACAGACAGAAAAAATAGGATTACAAAGTCAACCAGTCAGTAGACTGCTGCATTATACTCCCACGCCTTTTAGGGAGTAAATAACCGTGAGGAGTAGTTAAACCAGGCGATGTTAAAGAAATATTCCGCTGTGATAGTTTTTTTTAGGAGGTGTATGTTGTGCTGTGGTGGTAGATGTAGATTCATGGTTCTGAATTTTTAACTGTTCCAGATAGTCTCTATTTGAAACATTTCCTACAACTGTAGAAGGTATGTTCAGCTCAGCCATAGCCTGTAGAAAAGTAATCCACCCCCTGGGCATTTTACGAAGACTAACATTATGACTCTGTGTAACACCACGGGCCAAGTCTAGTATATTAGAACCAGGTACAACAGTGTCTTAGTAATTCAGCATTTTTTTTATACCGGTCATTTACATTATTAATTACCTCCAAAAGTACACCATCTACAGCACCAGAAACTTCAGCAGGCTGAACATGCGGAGCAGCATGTGTTGTTGAGGTGGATTCGCCAGGAGGTAGGAGAAGTGTCATTGACATCTTTTCACGCTCATTCTGCTTAGCATGTACCAAGTATCTCTGCAATATAGTGGTATACCTTTTTATCTTTTCAGCCTCTGTTATATTTTTATTCTGAAGGATCGCCATAATTTCTTAATCAAGACGTTGAATGGCAGACTCATGCGTGGGTGCAGAGCGCTGGCCTGTACGCTGTATTAGGTCCAAATCTTGTCTAGGAACCAGATACATTTTCTCAGCATGCTCCATGCTATCTGTTAGTTAGAAGACCTGTTAGCAGCGGTATAGCAAAACCTAACAGAGACCCAATGAAACCGCCAGACTGTTTAATCAGTCTCTTCTTCTTAATAATTGAATTTTTCTTATCGCTCAGAGCCTTTATATTTTTACGCCACTTTCTAAGCACTTCTACTTGGCGTGGTGATAAAGGTAATTTCCCTTTAAGGGTATTGAGCGCTATTTCAGATATTGCAGTGACTAAATCATGTGATGCGGTGCATAAAATAGCTTTCCTTTGTGAAGGTGAAGCGCGTATTAAAGTTTTTAAAACCTGCCAATTGCGGCGTATCCTCTTAGACATGTTCACAGTTGCTGAGTAGCTGCACGGAATGACAAATCATTTGCAAACTATTTGTTTTTAGAGGGGTGTTTTTTATAAATATATGTTGCAGGTATATCTGGTGGGAAGAGACCAGTTCTTAAGCGGTAATCTTCCGGACTCGTAGATTTTAAATCTACCAACAAATAACCATATGGTCTATGGGTGGCATCTTCAAAAGCATCTAAAAAGTATTGTGATTTTCCTGGATACATTTGACGGGCTAGAGTAGTAATTTGTAATTTATCTCTAGGATTCTTAAAAAGCACCATATAGTTAGTATTTAAATTTATAGTCCTGCGTTTTTTACCTTGGCAGAAAACATTTTGAACAAGGTACAAGATACTCAGGTTCCTGTGATGTACGTACTTGGTAAATGCTTTTTCAATTTCAGAGCTCTCACTGGCAGCCTCCATTAGGTCATCCACAATTGTCAAATTTACTCTGCTAGGTGGGAACAAATCATCATCATTAAATGTGTTTGGTAAACCCTCAATAAAACGAATATGAGGCATCATGCGCAACAAATCATCATAAAGCACTTGCCAGGAGGCATAAAACCAGACAATGTTATCAGGTCTGTGAGACAATAAACTGGTAGCATTCTGCAAAAGCTGTTTAACAAAAAAACTTTTTCCTGAATTAGAAGGACCTGCTAGTATGCATGAAAAAGGATGTTGTAACCTGGTGTCCATTCTATTGAATCAGTATCCAAAGGGGTGTGTGGTAAAATCGTTTTCCAAAAGTCTCTTAGTGAGCGGTGTTAAAAATGTGTGGAAAATGACCTTTACAACCTGTGAACCCCAAGGCCTGAGGTAGCTTGCTCAGTTTCATGGGTAAGAAATTTAGAGAGTCTATGAATCTGATACCAAAATCCTTGACAGTCACACAAAGCAACTTTCCACCTTGAGCTAGTAAGTCAATCTCAATTTTCTCTTTAATGAGTTGGTTTACCACAAAATAAGAATCATACTTGCCGGCATTATGGGCTATGAAAGTGAAACCGCTAAATGGCTTGTCTATGAATGTTGTCACAAAATCCTCTAGACATGATGGGCCCTGAAACTCCCAGAATGTATCATCAGTGTATCTCTTATCATCTGGGTCTAGTGCATCAGAGTCACACGCTGAATGCCAGCAACATACAGCTCATTAACTTTGACAGTTTAAAAGAGTTGGTGCTGGACTACCCCATCCACTCTGCCCCTGACGAACAGAAAAAGATTGTTGTGAATCAGACCGGTATCACCAGAAACAGACTGTGTTGGCAGATAGAGACAAGACCACTGTGTAAAACACAAAAGTGTGTATACACTAAGAGACTTTTGGAAAACGATTTTACCACACACCCCTTTGGATACTGATTAAATAGAATGGACACCATGTTACAACATCCTTTTTCATGCATACTAGCAGGACCTTCTAATTCAGGAAAAAGTTTTTTTGTTAAACAGCTTTTGCAGAATGCTACCAGTTTATTGTCTCACAGACCTGATAACATTGTCTGGTTTTATGCCTGCTGGCAAGGGCTTTATGATGATTTGTTGCGCATGATGCCTCATATTCGTTTTATTGAGGTTTTACCAAACACATTTAATGATGATGATTTGTTCCCACCTAGCAGAGTAAATTTGACAATTGTGGATGACCTAATGGAGGCTGCCAGTGAGAGCTCTGAAATTGAAAAAGCATTTACCAAGTATGTACATCACAGGAACCTGAGTATCTTGTACCTTGTTCAAAATGTTTTCTGCCAAGGTAAAAAAAGCAGGACTATAAATTTAAATACTAACTATATGGTTCTTTTTAAGAATCCTAGAGATAAATTACAAATTACTACTCTAGCCCGTCAAATGTATCCAGGAAAATCACAATACTTTTTAGATGCTTTTGAAGATGCCACCCATAGACCATATGGTTATTTGTTGGTAGATTTAAAATCTACGAGTCCGGAAGATTACCGCTTAAGAACTGGTCTCTTCCCACCAGATATACCTGCAACATATATTTATAAAAAACACCCCTCTAAAAACAAATAGTTTGCAAATGATTTGTCATTCCGTGCAGCTAATCAGCAACTGTGAACATTAGTGTTGAGCGAGCATGCTCGGCCGATGCTCGGATCGGCTCGAGCATCGCTCTGCTCGGCACATGGCGGTACTCGTACGAGTACCGCATGTGCTCGCCCGCCATGTTCGGGTCTCCTCCCCGCACGTTTTGCGGCTGCTGCGCAGCCAATAAACGTGCAGGGAGGCTCTGACATCGGTGTAATGCCAGCAGCCATGTTGGCTGCTGGCATTACACTGATTGGCTGGCCAGAACCCATGGTCGGGTGCTGTATAGCACCTGACCATCGAGTTCGGCTCAGTCTTAGCCAGGGAGAGCTGAGGATAGGAAGGGAAAGGCAGTGTAGGGAGGAAAAAAACCAAAATTGTGAAAAAAAAGAACCAAAATTCCTTTTTAGGACTACTGTGTGTGGGGGCAGCAGGTTATTTTGTGTGGGGGGAAAAAAACAAAAAAAAAAAAAAAAAAAAATCTTCTGTTTAGTGTGAAAAGTTGCAGATTAGAGCACATTCTGTTTAGTGTGCACAGTTGCAGATTAGAGCACATTCTGTTTAGTGTGCAAAGTTGCAGATTAGAGCACATTCTGTTTAGTGTGCAAAGTTGCAGATTAGAGCACATTCTGTTTAGTGTGCAAAGTTGCAGATTAGAGCACATTCTGTTTAGTGTGCAAAGTTGCAGATTAGAGCACATTCTGTTAAGTCTTCAAACTAAAATATCAAAGTCACATATTCCATTCAGTGTGCGTCGCCGCAGTTTAGCAGCACATTCTGTGTACTGTGCAGAGTTGCAGAATAGGAAGAAATACTGTTAAGTCTTCAAACTAAAATATCAAAGTCACATATTCCATTCAGTGTGCTTCACCGCAGTTTAGCAGCACATTCTGTGTAGTGTGCAGAGTTGCAGAATAGGAAGAAATACTGTTAAGTCTTCAAACTAAAATATCAAAGTCACATATTCCATTCAGTGTGCGTCGCCGCAGTTTAGCAGCACATTCTGTGTACTGTGCAGAGTTGCAGAATAGGAAGAAATACTGTTAAGTCTTCAAACTAAAATATCAAAGTCACATATTCCATTCAGTGTGCTTCGCCGCAGTTTAGCAGCACATTCTGTGTACTGTGCAGAGTTGCAGAATAGGAAGAAATACTGTTAAGTCTTCAAACTAAAATATCAAAGTCACATATTCCATTCAGTGTGCTTCGCCGCAGTTTAGTAGCACATTCTGTGTACTGTGCAGAGTTGCAGAATAGGAAGAAATACTGTTAAGTCTTCAAACTAAAATATCAAAGTCACATATTCCATTCAGTGTGCTTCGCCGCAGTTTAGCAGCACATTCTGTGTAGTGTGCAGAGTTGCAGAATAGGAAGAAATACTGTTAAGTCTTCAAACTAAAATATTAAAGTCACATATTCCATTCAGTGTGTGTCACCGCCGTTTAGCAGCCTATTCTGTGTACTCTGCACAGTTGCAGACTAGGAAGAAATACTGTTAAGTTTTCAAACTCAAATATTAAAGTCACATATTCCATTCAGTGTGTGTCACCGCCGTTTAGCAGCCTATTCTGTGTACTCTGCACAGTTGCAGAATAGTAAGAAATACTGTTAAGTTTTCAAACTCAAATATTAAAGTCACATATTCCATTCAGTGTGTGTCACCGCCGTTTAGCAGCCTATTCTGTGTACTCTGCACAGTTGCAGACTAGGAAGAAATACTGTTAAGTTTTCAAGCTCAAATATTAAAGTCACATATTCCATTCAGTGTGTGTCACCGCCGTTTAGCAGCCTATTCTGTGTACTCTGCACAGTTGCAGACTAGGAAGAAATACTGTTAAGTTTTCAAACTCAAACATTAAAGTCACATATTCCATTCAGTGTGTGTCACCGCCGTTTAGCAGCCTATTCTGTGTACTCTGCACAGTTGCAGAATAGGAAGAAATACTGTTAAGTTTTCAAACTCAAATATTAAAGTCACATATTCCATTCAGTGTGTGTCACCGCAGTTTAGCAGCCTATTCTGTGTACTCTGCACAGTTGCAGACTAGGA
Organism: Rhinophrynus dorsalis; assembly: GCA_037306005.1. Classification (NCBI taxonomy): domain Eukaryota; kingdom Metazoa; phylum Chordata; class Amphibia; order Anura; family Rhinophrynidae; genus Rhinophrynus; species Rhinophrynus dorsalis. The sequence continues at coordinate 15,549,674 of CM074722.1, forward strand.
AGAAATACTGTTAAGTTTTCAAACTCAAATATTAAAGTCACATATTCCATTCAATGTGTGTCACCGCCGTTTAGCAGCCTATTCTGTGTACTCTGCACAGTTGCAGAATAGGAAGAAATACTGTTAAGTTTTCAAACTCAAATATTAAAGTCACATATTCCGTGTAAGATGAAGAAGGCGGGTAAAAAGGGATGGGGAAGTGGACGTGATCCTGATAGTTCAGGGCGCGGGTCAGGACGCGGAGAAACTGTGCCTGGTGCCAGAGCACAAGAAAGAAAGAAATCCACCATACCTAGCTTCATGTCTAATTTTACAGGGCGTCACAGGACATCACTCTCGAGGTCCGACCACTGCGAACAGGTGGCCGGTTGGATGACAGCTGATACTGCTTCCAGCCGGTTAAGCACCACCCTGTCTTCCACCAAGTCCACTCTCAGTAGCCAAGAGTCTGGTCAACATAATCCTCACTCTGATCATCCTTCCTCCCACCATACACGGTCTGGTCAAAGAAGTGATCCCACACTGGGATATAGTGAGGAGCTCGTCTCATCACCAATCCTTCATTTGACCCTCTCTCCAAGCACGCTTGCAGAGGAACATGACATCTTGTGCCCTGATTCACAACCTCTAGAGGCTACCCAATCACAAGAAGATGACAGATGTGAACGGCATTTAAGGTCAAAGGAAGTAGTGGATGATGATGATGATGATGAGACACAGTTGCCATTAAATCAACCACTATTTCCGTCTCAAGACCTTGTTGAGGAGAATGTTATACAGTTGTCAATGACTGAGTATGTGGTGGGATCAAGACTTGAGGAGGATGATCAGAGTGAGGAAGTGGAGGAGGACTTGGTGGACGATGAGGTGACTGACCCCACCTGGGAAGGTGTAGAGCCGAGCGATGACAGCAGTCCTGAGGGTGAGCCATCTGCAGCACCGCAACAGGCTGGAAGAGGCAGTGGTGTGGCTACAGAAAGAAGGCGGACCGCACCAAACCGGCCCGCAAATGTTCCACGGAGCACCCCCTTGCGTAAATCTACCTTGCCAAGGGGTAGGTGTTCCGCGGTATGGCGTTTTTTTAAGGAAAGTGCGGACGACAAAAGAATTGTAGTTTGCAACCTGTGCCACACCAGAATGAGCCGAGGCATGAACACTAGAAACCTCACCACCACCAGCATGATCCGACACATGGCATCCAAGCACCGTAGTAAGTGGGAGGAACGCCTGGATCGCCCATCTGTGTCTGCAGGCCACACCACTGCCTCCTCTTCCCCTGTTTTCGGTGCCGGCCAATCGCCTGTCGAAGGCGCAGGCCCGCATACCTCCCGCCCTGCACCTGTACCATCTGAAGCACCATCAGCGACCACATCCACTTCCCTGTCCCAGCACAGCCTGATGGCAGCAGCTGTCCCTCGGTACGCGGTCCCCAGCCGCCACTACTTTTCCCGGTGTGCCATCCCCGCATTACACCACCATGTGTCCCGTAACATCACCCGTGCCCTGACCAACGCAGTTACTGGGAAGGTCCACTTAACGACTGACACATGGACAAGTGCTTGTGGCCAGGGACGCTACATTTCCCTGACGGCACACTGGGTGAATGTCATGGAGGCTGGGAGCGACTCGGACCCTGGGATGGCACGGGTGCTACCCACGCCGAGGATTGCAGGCCCTACCTCCATCAGGGTTTCCACCAGCACCTACGTTATTGGCTCCTCCTCCTCCGTTTCCACCTCCGAATTCTCTACACGCAGCGCCACTCCCCCATCAGCCAGTAGCTGGAAGCAGTGTAGCACTGCAGTGGGGAAGCGTCAACAGGCCGTGCTGAAGCTGATCTGCCTTGGGGACAAACAGCACACGGCCTCAGAGCTGTTGCAGGGGATTAGTCACCAGACCGAGCCGTGGCTCTCGCCACTCAACCTGCAACCAGGCATGGTTGTGTGTGATAATGGGCGTAACTTGGTGGCGGCTTTGGAGCTCGGCAAGCTCACACACGTACCATGCCTAGCGCATGTATTTAATTTAGTGGTGCAGCGATTTCTAAAAACCTACCCCAATGTGCATGATCTCTTGACCAAGGTGCGCCGCGTGTGTGCACATTTCCGTAAGTCATCTACAGCTTCGGCCGGCCTGTTGAAGCTGCAGCAGCGCTTACAATTGCCAGCTCACCGGCTGCTGTGTGACGTGAGCACGCGCTGGAACTCCACCTTCCACATGTTGGCCCGGCTTTGTGAGCAGCAGAGGGCAGTAGTGGAGTACCAGCTGTTACACGGTCGTCGCCTCTCCGTTCAACTTCCTGTAATCAGAAGTGAGGAGTGGGAATGGATGTCAGACCTCTGCGAGGTTTTACGCAATTTTGAGGAATAGACACAGATGGTGAGCGGCGATAACGCTATTATCAGTGTAACCATCCCACTTCTGTGTCTACTGAAACGCTCGCTGCTCACAATTAAAACCGACGCTTTGCATGTGGAAGAGGTGGAAATGGGGGAGGAAGAGCTTACACAAGGTGATAGCCAGAGCACCCTCACTTCGTCTTCTCAGCGACAATTGGAGGAGGCGGAGGAGGAGGAGGAGGAGGAGGAGGAGGAAGACACGGTTGCCTCCGCTACAGAGGGTAGCCATGGAACTTTAGTTCCATCTCTTCAGCGTGGGTGGGCAGAAGAGGAGGAAGAGGATGAGGATATTGAGAGTCATCCTCCTGGTGAGGACAGCGAAATCTTGACTGTTGGTACTCTGGCACACATGGCTGACTTTATGTTAGGCTGCCTTTCCCGTGACCCACGCGTTATACGCATTTTAAACAACACGGATTACTGGGTGTTCACCCTTCTGGACCCCCGCTACAAAGAGAATTTCTCATCTCTCATTCCTCCGGTGGAGAGGACAAGCAAAATGGTGCAATACCAGAAGGTTCTTGTTGAAAAATTGCTCCAAAATTTTCCATCTGACAACGCTGGCGGCAGAGTACGTGCTACCTTGGCCAACAGAGAAGGGGAGAAAAGGGGAGCACACAGCAGTTCCGAGAAAGGCAGGGCAACACTCTCCAAGGCGTGGGACACCTTCATGACACCCCGCCAGCACCCTCACCCTGATGCGCAGCCTAGTGTCACAAGGAGGGAAAAGTTTTGGAAGATGGTGAAGGAGTACGTAGCAGACCGTGTCAGCGTCCTCAATGATCCCTCTGTGCCTTACAACTACTGGGTGTCCAAGCTGGACACGTGGTATGAACTGGCACTCTACGCCTTGGAGGTGCTGGCCTGCCCTGCCGCCAGCGTTCTGTCTGAGCGGGTATTTAGTGCTGCTGGTGGCATCATAACAGATAAGCGTATCCGCCTTTCCACCGACAATGCTGATAGGTTGACACTTATAAAAATGAACAAGGCCTGGATTTCCCCTGACTTCTCCACTCCACTGGAGGAAAGCCCCGGGGGAACATAAACTCACTTTATATATGTTATTTACAATGATGTGAATACTCTGTATTCCCATTCACCCCTTCCACCCAAAAAACGGGTATATGGTTGACTCTTAATCTTCTCATCCTCCTCCTCCTCTTCCATATGCCCTGGGATATAATTTTTATATAGGGCCAGCTCACCAGCGGGCCCTGTGATATAATTTTTATATAGGGCCAGCTCACCAGCGGGCCCTGTTTGACAATTTTTATATAGGTCAGCTCACCAGCGGGCCTTCTCATATAATGTTTTATTGGGTCAGCTCTCTAGCGGGCCCTCTCATATAATGTTTTATAGCGTCAGCTCACTAGCGGGCCTTCGCATATAATGTTTTATAGCGTCAGCTCACTAGCGGGCCTTCGCATATAATGTTTTATAGCGTCAGCTCACTAGCGGGCCTTCGCATATAATGTTTAGGATGGTCAGCTCTGCAGCAGACCCTCACCCATAATGTTTTAGATGGTCAGCTCAGCGCACGTTTCCCTCTTAATCATGGCCTCAGTTCAATAAAATCAAGGAAATTTTTTGGAGAATTTGCCTCTGCGCACGTTTCCCTCTTAATCATGGCCTCAGTTCTGAAAATCAAGGAAATTTTTGGGAGAATTTGCCTCTGCGCACGTTTCCCTCTTAATCATGGCCTCAGTTCTGAAAATCAAGGAAATTTTTGGGAGAATTTGCCTCTGTGCACGTTTCCCTCTTAATCATGGCCTCAGTTCAGAAAAATCGAGGAAATTTTTGGGAGAATTTGCAGATGATATACAAGTAAATATACAGCAAATACTGTTTGGTAACAATTTTTCGCCTAAAGTCGTTTTTATTTTCCTTTTTGTGTGTTTTACGGTCAGTGTGTAAAAATGGCGTACTACGGGCGAAAGATCGTTCCCAGCAGCGATGTTGGAGTCCAAGATGCATCCAGACATCCTCCCTATGCTGTCCCTGAACCATTTCTGTGGTGTTTCCATCATTTTCTGCCCTTTTCCTATGGACCAGGCACCCTCCCCTCATCAGAGCAGGGGGTGCCTGGTGTAATGCTCGAGTCCTCCCATTGACTTCAATGGGGCTCGGGTGCTCGGCCGAGCACTCGAGCCTCAGGGGGTGCTCGGTCAGAGCACCCGAACATCCGAGCATTGGGGTGCTCGCTCATCACTAGTGAACATGTCTAAGAGGATACGCCGCAATTGGCAGGTTTTAAAAACTTTAATACGCGCTTCACCTTCACAAAGGAAAGCTATTTTATGCACCGCATCACATGATTTAGTCACTGCAATATCTGAAATAGCGCTCAATACCCTTAAAGGGAAATTACCTTTATCACCACGCCAAGTAGAAGTGCTTAGAAAGTGGCGTAAAAATATAAAGGCTCTGAGCGATAAGAAAAATTCAATTATTAAGAAGAAGAGACTGATTAAACAGTCTGGCGGTTTCATTGGGTCTCTGTTAGGTTTTGCTATACCGCTGCTAACAGGTCTTCTAACTAACAGATAGCATGGAGCATGCTGAGAAAATGTATCTGGTTCCTAGACAAGATTTGGACCTAATACAGCGTACAGACCAGCGCTCTGCAGCCACGCATGAGTCTGACATTCAACGTCTTGATTCAGAAATGATGGCGATCCTTCAGAATAAAAATATAACAGAGGCTGAAAAGATAAAAAGGTATACCACTATATTGCAGAGATACTTGGTACATGCTAAGCAGAATGAGCGTGAAAAGATGTCATTGACACTTCTCCTACCTCCTGGGGAATCCACCTCACAACACGTACTACCCCGCAGGATCAGCCTGCTGAAGTTTCTGGTGCTGTAGATGGTGTACTTTTGGAGGTAATTAATAATGTAAATGACCGGTATAAAAAAAATGCCGAATTACTGCTCAGTAAAATGGCCAATTCTAAACACATTACAACGTGGAATGATAAGGGTGAATTTGTTTACAAAGACACTGTTGTACCTGGTTCTAATATACTAGACTTGGTCCGTGGTGTTACACAGAGTCATAATGTTAGTCTTCGTAAAATGCCCACGGGGTGGATTACTTTTCTACAGGCTATGGCTGAGCTGAACATACCTTCTACAGTTGTAGGAAATGCTTCAAATAGAGACTATCTGGAACAGTTAAAAATTCAGAACCATGAATCTACATCTACCACCACAGCACAACATACACCTCCTAAAAAAAACTATCACCGCGGAATATTTCTTTAACATCTCCTGGTTTAACTACTCCTCACGGTTATTTACTCCCTAAAAGGCGTGGGAGTATAATGCAGCAGTCTACTGACTGGTTGACTTTGTAATCCTATTTTTTCTGTCTGTGTGATGTTGTTTAATATCCGCTGTATATTCTACATTTAAGTATAATGTACCTGTTCTATTGTAAATTTTACAATAACTTTATGATCTTTTGTTTCTCTTTTATTTCTGTAACTATAGCAATGTTTTTGCTCTAATAAACAATTGACAATGATTTCCTCTCCTCCATTTTTTTCCTGGTCATTGCGCACAAAAGTCTGGTGCAGTGTCATAGTTCTCACTCAAAAACATGCCCGGACATGTTTTTTCCTGGTCATGCGCACAAAAGTCTGGCGCAGTGTCATAGTTCTCACTCAAAAACATGCCCGGACATGTTTTTTCCTGGTCATTGCGCACAAAAGTCTGGCGCAGTGTCATAGTTCTTACTCAAAAAATGCAAAAGCCCGGACATGTTTTTTCCTGGTCATGCGCACAAAAGTCTGGCGCAGTGTCATAGTTCTCACTCATAAACATGTCCGGCCTTGTACGCATACTTACATAAACATGGTCGGACATGGCTGCCTTTCTAAAACATGCCCAGACTTGTCCTGAACCCCCTCCTCCCTAATGTACGCACCAATCACAAAAATAATACACATATTAAAATGATGTACGCACTTTAATTCGCTATAAAGATATGTTGGTACGCCTCATGAGACCACATATGTAAAGACGTAGGTATATCAATGACACAATAAAGCGCAAGGGGTGTGGTAACACAGAGCACAAGGCGTGGTTTCATTACATCACAATAAAGTGCAAGGGTTATGGTAAAACTGATCAAAAGGCGTGGTTTCATTAAAATATATCATTTATAGCATTTAATATCAAGGGATGTGGACATTAAGCGCAAGGGGTGGGGACATTATGCGCAGTAGGCGTGATTTACCTTAAAAATAGGCGGGGTACCTGTCAAAATCAGTTTGACATTATATGTAGCTGTGGGCGTGGTTTTTTTTACTCTGGGCGGGGCTTATGTTTAAAAAGGGGCGGGCACCTGTCAAAAGTTATTTGACATTATATGTAGCTCCTAACTACTGGTAGGATTGTGGATGATGAGGCAGGCAGCTTACCTTTTAGTACAATGGGTAGGATTGTGGGTGATGAGGCAAGATGCTTATCTTTTAGTACAATGGGTTGGATTGTGTGTGATGAGGCAGGTATCTTCCCTTTTAATACAATGGATAGGATTGTGTGTGATGAGGCAGGAAGCTTACCTTTTAGTATAATTGGTAGGATTGTGGGTGATGAGGCAGGTGTCTTTCCCTTTAGAACATTGTTTAGGTTTGAGGGTGATGAAGGGTTGTGGATGATGAGGCAGGAAGCTTACATTTTAGTACAATGGGTAGGATTGTGTGTGATGAGGCAGGTATCTTCTCTTTTAGTATAATTGGTAGGATTGTGGGTGATGAGGCAGGTATCTTCTCTTTTAGTATAATTGGTAGGATTGTGTGTGATGAGGCAGGAAGTTTACCTTTTAGTACTCTTTGTAGGATTGTGGATGGTAAGGCAGGAAGCTTACCTTTTAGTACAATGGGTAGGATTGTGTGTGATGAGGCAGGGAGCTTACCTTGGTAGACTGTTTGACACCCCAGTCTAGTTCAGCCACCCGCTGTCTTCACACAAGGCCTGATTCCTGCAGGACCCCTGGAATTAATTCCCAGAAATAAATGACATAGACATGTGATACCAGTTACTGGTTTTATTTCTACTAACTACTAAGGAACTACACTAAACTACACTAAGTGCCTAGGCTCTGTGGCATCTACATCGCCACATGGTAACATGGAAAAGTCCATGTCACCATTGTTGATCCAGAGGAAGGCAAAACAAACCACAGATGCCAATTAAGGCTCAAGTGGGTAAAAAAAATTCCTTCCTGACTCCAAATGGCAATCGGCTAGTCCCTGGTTCAACAACCTATCGGCATTAACTACTAACTACTAACTTAATGACTAATTACTTATTAACCTATGAACTACAAAGCTACTAATTACTTATTGCTAACCTATTAACTAACTTATCAACTAATAACTAAGTGGCTGTTGTCACGCTCGACCCTAAATTACTAGGGCTCTTGGGTGACTTAAGAAGGTGCCTGTGCAAGTTCTTTAGAAGCAGGCTCCGAGGTGGTAACACTGGTGCCACGTTGAGCTGTGGCATCCCTTCCTCGACAGAGCCTGGACCACCATTGTCTCAACATGGTGCAAAATGTCCTTGGCCTTCTTTTCTTCTGTCTCTCGAGCTTTAATGATTTTCTCAGGATGTAATTATCCTTCTCCAGTTTATCCAACTGTAGCTTGAGAGCAGCCACTGTGACCATAAGGTCCTCGGTCTCATTTATCTGCATCTGGTCTTCAATATGCAGATCTTTTATGAGACCACGAGAGCGCTGTTGTTTATCGCTCATTTCCAGGATCCTCACGAGGTCCTTTTCTTTGTCCTCTAGATCCTTCAGCTTTTTTCTGCCTTCTGCTATCATTTCTTTCAGGTCTTTCTTCTCCTGTTGAATAGCAGAGAACTCCACTCTGAACAACAGATTCACCTGAACTTCCGTAAATTCCAACTGACTTTGAAGATCAGAACATTTGTTCTGATAAAACAGAAGGTCCTGTGGTGGATGTTCAGGAACTGACTGCATCCTGTTGTTGTTAATCTGGACGCTGCTTCCAAGTTTGTTATCCTTTAAGTAACACTCTGTCGCTAGTATTTTCTTTCTTTGATCTGCACTGCAACGATCTGATACGGTTCTGAGTGAGGTCTGACTGGTGCCCTGTTTATATAGCAGTTGAAGTTGGGCACCATTATGACATCATAGTACTTGTGGAATGAAGTCTTATGACATCATAATACTTGTGGAATGGAGTCTTATGGCATCATAGTACTTGTGAAATGAAGTCTTATGACATCATAATACTTGTGGAATGGAGTCTTATGACATCATAATACTTGACTGCACACGTCTGTACTCCTGTCTCTAGAGCAGGGATGGGTCACCTGACCTCATACAACTGTTCAGCAATGTTACTCTCTCATTTATTACCACATAGACCATGCAGATATTTAAAGAAGAAGTAGCCTTTTATTTTTTTAATTAGAAAAAATTACACTAAGGGGCTTTTTCTAATGGGTAAAACAAGGGTACTATCACAGGTTTCACTCAATTGCTATTATAAATTCATGTATTATAATCAAAGGGGAGCTTTACTTTAGGAATAAGTTGCTCTTAAAGAAACAGTACACCATAATGAAAGAATATCTTATGAAAGACTTTTCCTGTTTAGAAAAGCAATGATATGGCGGGAGATGTGTCACAGTAATGATATTATGGTTTAATGTGTTGTTTTGGTTTACTTTACCAGTGTCATCTGGTTTTCAGACAGTTCACATTCCCTTCACCTGGTGTCCACACAGTTACTTTGTTGCATTTCATAGGAAAAAGAGAGCCACTGACTCCAATTTTTCCATAGAATGTGGTAATAGCGGCTCCTCCACCTCATGACAGTGTGAGCAGTGCAGGGGTGTTATTACAGGGTGATAAATTTTGAATGAGGAAAGTTCAGTGAGGGGGTTAAGGAGGATTGTGTAGTGCACGTTCACTTCTGTAGTAACAGTGACACTACAGTTTCAGTCCATGGGAGTACTGCTCCCAAAAATGCAACTTTGAGAATCTCTAGTTACTCATGTTTACTCAGCAGGATAATCCCTGCACTGTGTATATTCCTATATTATATATTACTATCTCTTTACCACCTTAGTGATATATGACGTGTTAGGACTGTCACATTGGTCCAGACGTTGAGAAGCCGTAACTGTCCTGACACGTCATGGAATGCATCCATAGTCCCAATCTCGCCATTTTACTCCCACATCACTATTACATTATCTGTCTCTTCATCTGTCACTTACATCTCTGTCTGACAACTAGACTTGTGTGAATCTGTTTGGCGACATTCGGAATTCGTCGAATATAGGGTCGTTCTGCGACACTCGTAACATTCAACATGCAAGGGTAGTTCAACAAAAAAATCCGAATCTGAGCAGCCCTGCTCTGAACGTTGGAAAAACTTTCTGAAATTCGGTGACTACTACGCGCGATTACTTTCCCTCCATGTCTCGAGTCCAATTACCTTCAATGTTTCATGCGCTACTTCCCCGCTTTGTCTGTATTCCAATAAGCTTCTTTGTTTCATGATGGGGGTTGGACTAATGACACAGACACCCAGGCAGACAGCCTGCATTTCCTCATTGTGTTGTTGGAGCTCAGAGAGAGAAGAGGGAGATAATGTCCAGTTGTTGTATATGCAGGCAGGTAGAATTTTGGATAGGCATAGGCAGGCAACCAGCATTAGTGCCAGTTATTGCCACTGCAAGGGAGAGTGATCTTAGTTCCTGTGCAAAAGAAAATAAAATATATATATGACAATATAGGGATTTGTTTGAATAATCAGCCAGAACACATCAGCCAGTTTGAGAGTTCTGTAGGCAGGCAGACAGGCCTTGTACCTCATTGTCACCGCAATGGAGATTCATTTTTTGTTTCTGTTCAAAATATAAAAAATATTATTAATATTTGAATAATTATTAGAGTGAAACAGCCAGTGTCACAGTTGTTTAGGCAGGCAGGGTGCCTTTTCAACACCGCAAGGGAGAGTCACCTGTGTTGGTTTTGTAAAAAATATAACAAATACAAGTTATTTAAAGTTTGAATAATTTTCAGAGTCACACAGCCAGTGTCACAGTTATGGATGATGAGGCAGGAAGCTTACCTTTTAGGACAATGGGTAGCATTGTGGGTGATGAGGTAGGAAGCTTACCTTTTAGTACAATGGGTAGGATTTTGGGTGATGAGGTAGGGAGATGATCTTTTAGGAAATGTGGTAGGATTAGGAAAGATGAGGCAGACATCTTCCCTTTTTGCAATTGGTATGATTGTGGGTGATGAGGTAGGTATTGTCCCTTATAAGACAATGGGTAGGATTGTGGGTGATGAGGCAGGGATCATACCTTTTAGGACAATGGGTAGGATTGTGGTTGATGAGGTAGGAAGTTTACCTTTTAGTACAATGTGTAGGATTGTGGGTGATGAGGTAGGAAGTTTACCTTTTAGTACAATGTGTAGGATTGTGGGTGATGAGGCAGGAAGCTCCCCTTTCAGTACAATTGATAGGATTAGGAACGATGAGGCAGATATCTTCCCTTTAATGCAATTGTTAGGATTGAGGGTGATGAGGCAGGTATCTTCCCTTTTAGGACAATGGGTAGGATTGTGCGTGATGAGGCAGGGAGCTTACTGTTTAGAACAATGGGTAGGATTGTGGGTGATGAGGCAGGTATCTTCCCTTTTAGTACAATGGGTAAGATTGTGGGTGATGAGGCAAGACGCTTAGCTTTTAGAACAATGGGTAGGATTGTGGGTGATGAGGCAGGTATCTTCACTTGCAGTGCAATGGTTAGGATTGTGGGTGATGAGGCAGGAAGCTTACCTTTTAGTACAATGGGTAGGATTGTGAGTGATGAGGCAAGACACTTATCTTTTAGTACAATGGGTAGGATTGTGGGTGATGAGGCAGGTATCTTCCCTTTTAGTACAATGGGTAAGATTGTGGGTGATGAGGCAAGACGCTTAGCTTTTAGAACAATGGGTATGATTATGGGTGATGAGGCAGGTATCTTCACTTGTAGTGCAATGGGTAGGAGTAGTTAGGAGCTACATATAATGTCAAATAACTTTTGACAGGTGCCCCGCCCCTTTTTAAACCTAAGCCCCGCCTCCGAGTAAAATAAACCACGCCCACAGCTACATATAATGTCAGACTGATTTTGACAGGTACCCCGCCTATTTTTAAGGTAAACCACGCCTACTGCGCATAATGCCCCCACCCCTTGCGCTTAATGTCCACATCCCTTGATATTAAATGCTATAAATGATATATTTTAATGAAACCACGCCTTTTGATCAGTTTTACCATAACCCTTGCACTTTATTGTGATGTAATGAAACCACGCCTTGTGCTCTGTGTTACCACACCCCTTGCGCTTTATTGTGTCATTGATATACCTACGTCTTTACATATGTGGTCTCATGAGGCGTACCAACATATGTTTATAGCGAATTAAAGTGCTTACATCATTTTAATATGTGTATTATTTTTGTGATTGGTGCGTACATTAGGGAGGAGGGGGTTCAGGACAAGTCTGGGCATGTTTTAGAAAGGCAGCCATGTCCGACCATGTTTATGTAAGTATGCGTACAAGGCCGGACATGTTTATGAGTGAGAACTATGACACTGCGCCAGACGTTTGTGCGCATGACCAGGAAAATACATGTCCGGGCATGTTTTTGAGTGAGAACTATGACACTGCGCCAGACTTTTGTGCGCATGACCAGGAAAAAAAATGGAGGAGAGGAAATCATTGTCAGTTGTTTATTAGAGCAAAAACATTGCTATAGTTACAGAAATAAAAGAGAAACAAAAGATCATAAAGTTATTGTAAAATTTACAATAGAACAGGTACATTATACTTAAATGTAGAATATACAGCGGATATTAAAAACTTCACACAGACAGAAAAAATAGGATTACAAAGTCAACCAGTCAGTAGACTGCTGCATTATACTCCCACGCCTTTTAGGGAGTAAATAACCGTGAGGAGTAGTTAAACCAGTCGATGTTAAAGAAATGTTCCGCGGTGATAGTTTTTTTTAGGAGGTGTATGTTGTGCTGTGGTGGTAGATGTAGATTCATGGTTCTGAATTTTTAACTGTTCCAGATAGTCTCTATTTGAAGCATTTCCTACAACTGTAGAAGGTATGGTCAGCTCAGCCATAGCCTGTAGAAAAGTAATCCACCCCCTGGGCATTTTACGAAGACTAACATTATGACTCTGTGTAACACCACGAAAAGTAATCCACCCCCTGGGCATTTTACGAAGACTAACATTATGACTCTGTGTAACACCACGGACCAAGTCTAGTATATTAGAACCAGGTACAACAGTGTCTTTGTAAACAAATTCACCCTTATCATTCCACGTTGTAATGTGTTTAGAATTGGCCATTTTACTGAGCAGTAATTCAGCATTTTTTTTATACCGGTCATTTACATTATTAATTACCTCCAAAAGTACACCATCTACAGCACCAGAAACTTCAGCAGGCTGATCCTGCGGGGTAGTACGTGTTGTTGAGGTGGATTCGCCAGGAGGTAGGAGAAGTGTCAATGACATCTTTTCACGCTCATTCTGCTTAGCATGTACCAAGTATCTCTGTTAGTGGTATACCTTTTTATCTTTTCAGCCTCTGTTATATTTTTATTCTGAAGGATCGCCATCATTTCTGAATCAAGACGTTGAATGGTAGACTCATGCGTGGCTGCAGAGCGCTGGCCTGTACGCTGTATTAGGTCCAAATCTTGTCTAGGAAACAGATACATTTTCTCAGCATGCTCCATGCTATCTGTTAGTTAGAAGACCTGTTAGCAGCGGTATAGCAAAACCTAACAGAGACCCAATGAAACCGCCAGACTGTTTAATCAGTCTCTTCTTCTTAATAATTGAATTTTTCTTATCGCTCAGAGCCTTTATATTTTTACGCCACTTTCTAAGCACTTCTACTTGGCGTGGTGATAAAGGTAATTTCCCTTTAAGGGTATTGAGCGCTATTTCAGATATTGCAGTGACTAAATCATGTGATGCGGTGCATAAAATAGCTTTCCTTTGTGAAGGTGAAGCGCGTATTAAAGTTTTTAAAACCTGCCAATTGCGGCGTATCCTCTTAGACATGTTCACAGTTGCTGATTAGCTGCACGGAATGACAAATCATTTGCAAACTATTTGTTTTTAGAGGGGTGTTTTTTATAAATATATGTTGCAGGTATATCTGGTGGGAAGAGACCAGTTCTTAAGCGGTAATCTTCCGGACTCGTAGATTTTAAATCTACCAACAAATAACCATATGGTCTATGGGTGGCATCTTCAAAAGCATCTAAAAAGTATTGTGATTTTCCTGGATACATTTGACGGGCTAGAGTAGTAATTTGTAATTTATCTCTAGGATTCTTAAAAAGCACCATATAGTTAGTATTTAAATTTATAGTCCTGCTTTTTTTACCTTGGCAGAAAACATTTTGAACAAGGTACAAGATACTCAGGTTCCTGTGATGTACGTACTTGGTAAATGCTTTTTCAATTTCAGAGCTCTCACTGGCAGCCTCCATTAGGTCATCCACAATTGTCAAATTTACTCTGCTAGGTGGGAACAAATCATCATTAAATGTGTTTGGTAAACCCTCAATAAAACGAATATGAGGCATCATGCGCAACAAATCATTATAACGCCCTTGCCAGCAGGCATAAAACCAGACAATGTTATCAGGTCTGTGAGACAATAAACTGGTAGCATTCTGCAAAAGCTGTTTAACAAAAAAACTTTCCTGAATTAGAAGGACCTGCTAGTATGCATGAAAAAGGATGTTGTAACATGGTGTCCATTCTATTGAATCAGTATCCAAAGGGGTGTGTGGTAAAATCGTTTTCCAAAAGTCTCTTAGTATATACACACTTTTGTGTTTTACACAGTGGTCTGGTCTCTATCTGCCAACACAGTCTGTTTCTGGTGATACCGGTCTGATTCACAACAATCTTTTTCTGTTCGTCAGTGGCAGAGTGGATGGGGTAGTCCAGCACCAACTCTTTTAAACTGTCAAAGTTAATGAGCTGTATGTTGCTGGCATTCAGCGTGTGACTCTGATGCACTAGACCCAGATGATAAGAGATACACTGATGATACATTCTGGGAGTTTCAGGGCCCATCATGTCTAGAGGATTTTGTGACAACATTCATAGACAAGCCATTTAGCGGTTTCACTTTCATAGCCCATAATGCCGGCAGGTATGATTCTTATTTTGTGGTAAACCAACTCATTAAAGAGAAAATTGAGATTGACTTACTAGCTCAAGGTGGAAAGTTGCTTTGTGTGACTGTCAAGGATTTTGGTATCAGATTCATAGACTCTCTAAATTTCTTACCCATGAAACTGAGCAAGCTACCTCAGGCCTTGGGGTTCACAGGTTGTAAAGGTCATTTTCCACACTTTTTTAACACCGCTCACTAAGAGACTTTTGGAAAACGATTTTACCACACACCCCTTTGGATACTGATTAAATAGAATGGACACCAGGTTACAACATCCTTTTTCATGCATACTAGCAGGACCTTCTAATTCAGGAAAAAGTTTTTTTGTAAAACAGCTTTTGCAGAATGCTACCAGTTTATTGTCTCACAGACCTGATAACATTGTCTGGTTTTATGCCTGCTGGCAAGGGCTTTATGATGCCTCATATTCGTTTTATTGAGGGTTTACCAAACACATTTAATGATAATGATTTGTTCCCACCTAGCAGAGTAAATCTGACAATTGTGGATGACCTAATGGAGGCTGCCAGTGAGAGCTCTGAAATTGAAAAAGCATTTACCAAGTATGTACATCACAGGAACCTGAGTATCTTGTACCTTGTTCAAAATGTTTTCTGCCAAGGTGAAAAAAAGCAGGACTATAAACTTAAATACTAACTATATGGTGCTTTTTAAGAATCCTAGAGATAAATTACAAATTACTACTCTAGCCCGTCAAATGTATCCAGGAAAATCACAATACTTTTTAGATGCTTTTGAAGATGCCACCCATAGACCATATGGTTATTTGTTGGTAGATTTAAAATCTACGAGTCCGGAAGATTACCGCTTAAGAACTGGTCTCTTCCCGCCAGATATACCTGCAACATATATTTATAAAAAACACCCCTCTAAAAACAAATAGTTTGCAAATGATTTGTCATTCCGTGCAGCTAATCAGCAACTGTGAACATGTCTAAGAGGATACGCCGCAATTGGCAGGTTTTAAAAACTTTAATACGCGCTTCACCTTCACAAAGGAAAGCTATTTTATGCACCGCATCACATGATTTAGTCACTGCATTATCTGAAATAGCGCTCAATACCCTTAAAGGGAAATTACCTTTATCACCACGCCAAGTAGAAGTGCTTAGAAAGTGGCGTAAAAATATAAAGGCTCTGAGCGATAAGAAAAATTCAATTATTAAGAAGAAGAGACCGATTAAACAGTCTGGCGGTTTCATTGGGTCTCTGTTAGGTTTTGCTATAACGCTGCTAACAGGTCTTCTAACTAATAGATAGCATGGAGCATGCTGAGAAAATGTATCTGGTTCCTAGACAAGATTTGGACCTAATACAGCGTACAGGCCAGCGCTCTGCACCCACGCATGAGTCTGCCATTCAACGTCTTGATTCAGAAATGATGGCGATCCTTCAGAATAAAAATATAACAGAGGCTGAAAAGATAAAAAGGTATACCACTATATTGCAGAGATACTTGGTACATGCTAAGCAGAATGAGCGTGAAAAGATGTCATTGACACTTCTCCTACCTCCTGACGAATCCACCTCAACAACACGTACTACCCCGCAGGATCACCCTGCTGAAGTTTCTGGTGCTTTAGATGGTGTACTTTTGGACGTAATTAATAATTTAAATGACCGGTATAAAAAAAATGCTGAATTACTGCTCAGTAAAATGGCCAATTCTAAACACATTACAACATGGAATGATAAGGGTGAATTTGTTTACAAAGACACTGTTGTACCTGGTTCTAATATACTAGACTTGGTCCGTGGTGTTACACAGAGTCATAATGTTAGTCTTCGTAAAATGCCCAGGGGGTGGATTACTTTTCCGTGGTGTTACACAGAGTCATAATGTTAGTCTTCGTAAAATGCCCACGGGGTGGATTACTTTTCTACAGGCTATGGCTGACCTGAACATACCTTCTACAGTTGTAGGAAATGCTTCAAATAGAGACTATCTGGAACAGTTAAAAATTCAGAACCATGAATCTACATCTACCACCACAGCACAACATACACCTCGTAAAAAAAAAACTATCACCGCGGAATATTTCTTTAACATCGCCTGGTTTAACTACTCCTCACGGTTATTTACTCCCTAAAAGGCGTGGGAGTATAATGCAGCAGTCTACTGACTGGTTGACTTTGTAATCCTATTTTTTCTGTCTGTGTGATGTTTTTAATATCCGCTGTATATTCTACATTTAAGTATAATGTACCTGTTCTGTTGTAAATTTTACAATAACTTTATGATCTTTTGTTTCTCTTTTATTTCTGTAACTATAGCAATGTTTTTGCTCTAATAAACAATTGACAATGATTTCCTCTCCTCCATTTTTTTTCCTGGTCATGCGCACAAAAGTCTGGTGCAGTGTCATAGTTCTCACTCAAAAACATGCCCGGACATGTTTTTTCCTGGTCATGCGCACAAAAGTCTGGCGCAGTGTCATAGTTCTCACTCATAAACATGTCCGGCCTTGTACGCATACTTACATAAACATGGTCGGACATGGCTGCCTTTCTAAAACATGCCCAGACTTGTCCTGAACCCCCTCCTCCCTAATGTACGCACCAATCACAAAAATAATACACATATTAAAATAATGTAAGCACTTTAATTCGCTATAAACATATGTTGGTACGCCTCATGAGACCACATATGTAAAGACGTAGGTATATCAATGACACAATAAAGCGCAAGGGGTGTGGTAACACAGAGCACAAGGCGTGGTTTCATTACATCACAATAAAGTGCAAGGGTTATGGCAAAACTGATCAAAAGGCATGGTTTCATTAAAATATATAATTTATAGCATTTAATATCAAGGGATGTGGACATTAAGCGCAAGGGGTGGGGGCATTATGCGCAGTAGGCGTGGTTTACCTTAAAAATAGGCGGGGTACCTGTCAAAATCAGTTTGACATTATATGTAGCTGTGGGCGTGGTTTATTTTACTCGGGGGCGGGGCTTATGTTTAAAAAGGGGTGGGCACCTGTCAAAAGTTATTTGACATTATATGTAGCTCCTAACTACTGGTAGGATTGTGGATGATGAGGCAGGAAGCTTACCTTTTAGTACAATGGGTAGGATTGTGGGTGATGAGGCAAGATGGTTATCTTTTAGTACAATGGGTTGGATTGTGTGTGATGAGGCAGGTATCTTCCCTTTTAATACAATGGATAGGATTGTGTGTGATGAGGCAGGAAGCTTACCTTTTAGTATAATTGGTAGGATTGTGGGTGATGAGGCAGGTGTCTTTCCTTTTAGAACATTGTTTAGGTTTGAGGGTGATGAAGGGTTGTGGATGATGAGGCAAGAAGCTTACCTTTTACTACTATTTGTAGGATTTTGGGTGATGAGGCAGGAAGCGTATCTTTTAGTGCAATGGGTAGGATTGTTTGTGATGAGGCAGGTATCTTCCCTTTTAGTATAATTGGTAGGATTGTGGGTGATGAGGCAGGAAGTTTATCTTTTAGTACTATTTGTAGGATTGTGGATGGTAAGGCAGGAAGCTTACATTTTAGTACAATGGGTAGGATTGTGTGTGATGAGGCAGGTATCTTCTCTTTTAGTATTATTGGTAGGATTGTGTGTGATGAGGCAGGAAGTTTACCTTTTAGTACTCTTTGTAGGATTGTGGATGGTAAGTCAGGAAGCTTACCTTTTAGTACAATGGGTAGGATTGTGTGTGATGAGGCAGGGAGCTTACCTTGGTAGACTGTTTGACACCCCAGTCTAGTTCAGCCACCCGCTGTCTTCACACAAGGCCTGATTCCTGCAGGACCCATGGAATTAATTCCCAGAAATAAATGACATAGACATGTGATACCAGTTACTGGTTTTATTTCTACTTACTACTAAGGAACTACACTAAACTACACTAAGTGCCTAGGCTCTGTGGCATCTACATCGCCACATGGTAACATGGAAAAGTCCATGTCACCATTGTTGATCCAGAGGAAGGCAAAACAAACCACAGATGCCAATTAAGGCTCAAGTGGGTAAAAAAAATTCCTTCCTGACTCCAAATGGCAATCGGCTAGTCCCTGGATCAACAACCTATCGGCATTAACTACTAACTACTAACTTAATGACTAATTACTTATTAACCTATGAACTACAAAGCTACTAATTACTTATTGCTAACCTATTAACTAACTTATCAACTAATAACTAAGTGGCTGTTGTCACGCTCGACCCTAAATTACTAGGGCTCTTGGGTGACTTAAGAAGGTGCCTGTGCAAGTTCTTTAGAAGCTGGCTCCGAGGTGGTAACACTGGTGCCACGTTGAGCTGTGGCATCCCTTCCTCGACAGAGCCTGGACCACCATTGTCTCAACATGGTGCAAAATGTCCTTGGCCTTCTTTTCTTCTGTCTCTCAAGCTTTAATGATTTTCTCAGGATGTAATTATCCTTCTCCAGTTTATCCACCTGTAGCTTGAGAGCAGCCACTGTGACCATAAGGTCCTCGGTCTCATTTATCTGCATCTGGTCTTCAATATGCAGATCTTTTATGAGACCACGAGAGCGCTGTTGTTTATCGCTCATTTCCAGGATCCTCACGAGGTCCTTTTCTTTATCCTCTAGATCCTTCAGCTTTTTTCTGCCTTCTGCTATCATTTCTTTCAGGTCTTTCTTCTCCTGTTGAATAGCAGAGAACTCCACTCTGAACAACAGATTCACCTGAACTTCCGTAAAGTCCAACTGACTTTGAAGATCAGAACATTTGTTCTGATAAAACAGAAGGTCCTGTGGTGGATGTTCAGGAACTGACTGCATCCTGTTGTTGTTAATCTGGACGCTGCTTCCAAGTTTGTTATCCTTTAAGTAACACTCTGTCGCTAGTATTTTCTTTCTTTGATCTGCACTGCAACGATCTGATACGGTTCTGAGTGAGGTCTGACTGGTGCCCTGTTTATATAGCAGTTGAAGTTGGGCACCATTATGACATCATAGTACTTGTGGAATGAAGTCTTATGACATCATAATACTTGTGGAATGGAGTCTTATGGCATCATAGTACTTGTGGAATGAAGTCTTATGACATCATAATACTTGTGGAATGGAGTCTTATGACATCATAATACTTGACTGCACACGTCTGTACTCCTGTCTCTAGAGCAGGGATGGGTCACCTGACCTCATACAACTGTTCAGCAATGTTACTCTCTCATTTATTACCACATAGACCATGCAGATATTTAAAGGAGAAGTAGCCTTTTATTTTTTTAATTAGAAAAAATTACACTAAGGGGCTTTTTCTAATGGGTAAAACAAGGGTACTATCACAGGTTTCACTCAATTGCTATTATAAATTCATGTATTATAATCAAAGGGGAGCTTTACTTTAGGAATAAGTTGCTCTTAAAGAAACAGTACACCATAATGAAAGAATATCTTATGAAAGACTTTTCCTGTTTAGAAAAGCAATGATATGGCGGGAGATGTGTCACAGTAATGATATTATGGTTTAATGTGTTGTTTTGGTTTACTTTACCAGTGTCATCTGGTTTTCAGACAGTTCACATTCCCTTCACCTGGTGTCCACACAGTTACTTTGTTGCATTTCATAGGAAAAAGAGAGCCACTGACTCCAATTTTTCCATAGAATGTGGTAATGGCGGCTCCTCCACCTCATGACAGTGTGAGCAGTGCAGGGGTGTTATTACGGGGTGATAAATCTTGAATGAGGAAAGTTCAGTGAGGGGGTTAAGGAGGATTGTGTAGTGCACGTTCACTTCTGTAGTAACAGTGACACTACAGTTTCAGTCCATGGGAGAACTGCTCCCAAAAATGCAACTTTGAGAATCTCTAGTTACTCATGTTTACTCAGCAGGATAATCCCTGCACTGTGTATATTCCTATATTATATATTACTATCTCTTTACCACCTTAGTGATTATATGACGTGTTAGGACTGTCACATTGGTCCAGACGTTGAGAAGCCGTAACTGTCCTGACACGTCATGGAATGCATCCATAGTCCCAATCTCGCCATTTTACTCCCACATCACTATTACATTATCTGTCTCTTCATCTGTCACTTACATCTCTGTCTGACAACTAGACTTGTGTGAATCTGTTTGGCGACATTTGGAATTTGTCGAATATAGGGTCGTTCTGCGACATTCGTAACATCCAACATGCAAGGGTCGTTCAACAAAAAAATCCGAATCTGAGCAGCCCTGCTCTGAACGTCGACAAAACTTTCTGAAATTCGGTGACTACTACGCGCGATTACTTTCCCTCCATGTCTCGAGTCCAATTACCTGCAATGTTTCATGCGCTACTTCCCCGCTTTGTCTGTATTCCAATAAGCTTCTTTGTTTCATGATGGGGGTTGGACTAATGACACAGACACCCAGGCAGACAGCCTGCATTTCCTCATTGTGTTGTTGGAGCTCAGAGAGAGAAGAGGGAGATAATGTCCAGTTGGTGTATATGCAGGCAGGTAGAATTTTGGATAGGCATAGGCAGGCAGCCAGCATTAGTGCCAGTTATTGCCACTGCAAGGGAGAGTGATCTTAGTTCCTGTGCAAAAAAAAATAAAATATATATGACAATATAGGGATTTGTTTGAATAATCAGCCAGAACACATCAGCCAGTCTGAGAGTTCTGTAGGCAGGCAGACAGGCCTTGTACCTCATTGTCACCACAATGGAGATTCATTTTTTGTTTCTGTTCAAAATATAAAAAATATTATTAATATTTGAATAATTTTTAGAGTGAAACAGCCAGTGTCACAGTTGTTTAGGCAGGCAGGGTGCCTTTTCAACACCGCAAGGGAGAGTCACCTGTGTTGGTTTTGTAAAAAATATAACAAATACAAGTTATTTAAAGTTTGAATAATTTTCAGAGTCACACAGCCAGTGTCACAGTTATGGATGATGAGGTAGGAAGCTTACCTTTTAGAAGAATGGGTAGCATTGTGGGTGATGAGGTAGGAAGCTTACCTTTTAGTACAATGGGTAGGATTTTGGGTGATGAGGTAGGGAGATGATCTTTTAGGAAATGTGGTAGGATTAGGAAAGATGAGGCAGACATCTTCCCTTTTTGCAATTGGTATGATTGTGGGTGATGAGGTAGGTATTGTCCCTTATAAGACAATGGGTAGGATTGTGGGTGATGAGGCAGGGATCATACCTTTTAGGACAATGGGTAGGATTGTGGTTGATGAGGTAGGAAGTTTACCTTTTAGTACAATGTGTAGGATTGTGGGTGATGAGGTAGGAATTTTACCTTTTAGTACAATGTGTAGGATTGTGGGTGATGAGGCAGGAAGCTCCCCTTTTGAGTACAATTGGTAGGATTAGGAACGATGAGGCAGATATCTTCCCTTTAATGCAATTGTTTGGATTGAGTGTGATGAGGCAGGTATCTTTCCTTTTAGGACAATGGGTAGGATTGTGCGTGATGAGGCAGGGAGCTAACTGTTTAGAACAATGGGTAGGATTGTGGGTGATGAGGCAGGTATCTTCCCTTTTAGTACAATGGGTAAGATTGTGGGTGATGAGGCAAGACGCTTAGCTTTTAGAACAATGGGTAAGATTGTGGGTGATGAGGCAGGTATCTTCACTTGCAGTGCAATGGTTAGGATTGTGGGTGATGAGGCAGGAAGCTTACCTTTTAGTATAATGGGTAGGATTGTGGGTGATGAGGCAAGACACTTATCTTTTAGTACAATGGGTAGGATTGTGGGTGATGAGGCAGGTATCTTCCCTTTTAGTACAATGGGTAAGATCGTGGGTGATGAGGCAAGACGCTTAGCTTTTAGAACAATGGGTAGGATTGTGGGTGATGAGGCAGGTATCTTCACTTGCAGTGCAATGGTTAGGATTGTGGGTGATGAGGCAGGAAGCTTACCTTTTAGTACAATGGGTAGGATTGTGGGTGATGAGGCAAGACACTTATCTTTTAGTACAATGGGTAGGATTGTGGGTGATGAGGCAGGTATCTTCCCTTTTAGTACAATGGGGAAGATTGTGGGTGATGAGGCAAGACGCTTAGCTTTTAGAACAATGGGTAGGAATGTGGGTGATGAGGCAGGTATCTTCACTTGCAGTGCAATGGTTAGGATTGTGGGTGATGAGGCAGGAAGCTTACCTTTTAGTACAATGGGTAGGATTGTGGGTGATGAGGCAAGACACTTATCTTTTAGTACAATGGGTAGGATTGTGGGTGATGAGGCAGGTATCTTCCCTTTTAGTACAATGGGAAAGATTGTGGGTGATGAGGCAAGACGCTTAGCTTTTAGAACAATGGGTAGGATTGTGGGTGATGAGGAAGGTATCTTCACTTGTAGTGCAATGGGTAGGAGTAGTTAGGAGCTACATATAATGTCAAATAACTTTTGACAGGTGCCCCACCCCTTTTTAAACCTAAGCCCCGCCCCTGAGTAAAATAAACCACGCCCACAGCTACATATAATGTCAAACTGATTTTAACAGGTACCCCGCCTATTTTTAAGGTAAACCACGCCTACTGCGCATAATGCCCCCACCCCTTGCGCTTAATGTCCACATCCCTTGATATTAAATGCTATAAATGATATATTTTAATGAAACCACGCCTTTTGATCAGTTTTACCATAACCCTTGCACTTTATTGTGATGTAATGAAACCACGCCTTGTGCTCTGTGTTACCACACCCCTTGCGCTTTATTGTGTCATTGATATTATTATCAAATATCAAGTGTTTAAAAATAAGCTACATCACACAATATAGCAAGGGAAGGGTTAACCAGCACCTAAAGAGACAGCAGAAATTTTATGATCTCCAAAAAAAAAAAAGAAAACCTATGTCACTCTTTCTTCCCCCTCCCATCTCCCTGCACACATGTTGATAAGAAGAGAAACTCACAGCTCATTCTCTCCCCCCTTCACATAGATTGATAAGATATTTTGCTAAGTTAGGTTAAATCATAGTGTATTGCATTTGCTGAGAACAAATGTTTTGTTATTTCCAAATATGCAAAGCTTGTAATTCTAATAGAGGGTGGAAACTGATTATGTTATTTGGGTGGAGGAGCAATATTAGGGGGTGGAAACTGATTATGTTATTTGGGTGGAGGAGCAATATTAATGCTTTACTATTGGACTAACGAAATATGCAATGTTGTAGTTTACTGAATATGTAATTTTTGCAATTCTTGTTTTCTGTTAAACCAATCATCTTATTGCTCAAGGGTGTGATATTAGTATATTACATACCCCCTCTGCTCATAATTTTCAGAACAGAACAAGTTTTCTTTCCATGCTAATGTGCTGTACTGTTCTCTCTATATTCGAATAAAGAAAGATTCCTGTTTGCTCTCCTCCATCCTTGTCTCTTCATTGGCAGAGCGGCAAGAGTACAGGCGTTTTGCTAACAATATACCTACGTCTTTACATATATGGTCTCATGAGGCGTACCAACATATGTTTATAACGAATTAAAGTGGTTACATCATTTTAATATGTGTATTATTTTTGTGATTGGTGCGTACATTAGGGAGGAGGGGGTTCAGGACACGTCTGGGCATGTTTTAGAAAGGCAGCCATGTCCGACCATGTTTATGTAAGTATGCGTACAAGGCCGGACATGTTTATGAGTGAGAACTATGACACTGCGCCAGACTTTTGTGCGCATGACCAGGAAAAAACATGTCCGGGCATGTTTTTGAGTGAGAACTATGACACTGCGCCAGCAGGGTGACCACGGGTCCCGGAACGTCCGGGACTGTCCCTTATTTCAGGGACATGTCCCGCGTCCCGGGTCCCCTTCAACCGGGACAATGAAGTGTCCCGGAATGAAGCCAAGCCGCCCTGAATGTCAGCCTGCAAGCGGTGTGTCACATCATGGACGCCGCTTGCAGGCTGACATCCAGGGCGGCAATGCAGCTTACCTGATCTCCTGGAGGTAAGCGCTCTAGTAATACAGAGCGCTGGGAGATGACATCATCTCCCAGCGCTCTGCATTACTGAGCACAGCGCGCGGGAGCTTCAGCTCTGTGCCAGAGGAGGCACAGAGCTCCCTCTTGACACGCCGCTAGACCACCAGGGACTCAAGGTAAGGCAATAGGGTGACCACGTCCCGGAATGGCAGAAGGGAAATGTGGTCACCCTATGCGCCAGACTTTTGTGCGCATGACCAGGAAAAAAAATGGAGGAGAGGAAATCATTGTCAATTGTTTATTAGAGCAAAAACATTGCTATAGTTACAGAAATAAAAGAGAAACAAAAGATCATAAAGTTATTGTAAAATTTACAATAGAACAGGTACATTACACTTAAATGTAGAATATACAGCGGATATTAAAAACATCACACAGACAGAAAAAATAGGATTACAAAGTCAACCAGTCAGTAGACTGCTGCATTATACTACCACGCCTTTTAGGGAGTAAATAACCGTGAGGAGTAGTTAAACCAGGCGATGTTAAAGAAATATTCCTCGGTGATAGTTTTTTTTAGGAGGTGTATGTTGTGCTGTGGTGGTAGATGTAGATTCATGGTTCTGAATTTATAACTGTTCCAGATAGTCTCTATTTGAAGCATTTCCTACAACTGTAGAAGGTATGTTCAGCTCAGCCATAGCCTGTAGAAAAGTAATCCACCCCCTGGGCATTTTACGAAGACTAACATTATGACTCTGTGTAACACCACGGAAAAGTAATCCACCCCCTGGGCATTTTACGAAGACTAACATTATGACTCTGTGTAACACCACGGAAAAGTAATCCACCCCCTGGGCATTTTACGAAGACTAACATTATGACTCTGTGTAACACCACGGACCAAGTCTAGTATATTAGAACCAGGTACAACAGTGTCTTTGTAAACAAATTCACCCTTATCATTCCACGTTGTAATGTGTTTAGAATTGGCCATTTTACTGAGCAGTAATTCAGCATTTTTTTTATACCGGTCATTTACATTATTAATTACCTCCAAAAGTACACCATCTACAGCACCAGAAACTTCAGCAGGCTGATCCTGCGGAGCAGCATGTGTTGTTGAGGTGGATTCGCCAGGAGGTAGGAGAAGTGTCAATGACATCTTTTCACGCTCATTCTGCTTAGCATGTACCAAGTATCTCTGCAATATAGTGGTATACCTTTTTATCTTTTCAGCCTCTGTTATATTTTTATTCTGAAGGATCGCCATAATTTCTGAATCAAGACGTTGAATGGCAGACTCATGCGTGGGTGCAGAGCGCTGGCCTGTACGCTGTATTAGGTCCAAATCTTGTCTAGGAACCAGATACATTTTCTCAGCATGCTCCATTATCTGTTAGTTAGAAGGCCTGTTAGCAGCGGTATAGCAAAACCTAACAGAGACCCAATGAAACCACCAGACTGTTTAATCAGTCTCTTCTTCTTAATAATTGAATTTTTCTTATCGCTCAGAGCCTTTATATTTTTACGCCACTTTCTAAGCACTTCTACTTGGCGTGGTGATAAAGGTAATTTCCCTTTAAGGGTATTGAGCGCTATTTCAGATATTGCAGTAACTAAATCATGTGATGCGGTGCATAAAATAGCTTTCCTTTGTGAAGGTGAAGCGCGTATTAAAGTTTTTAAAACCTGCCAATTGCGGCGTATCCTCTTAGACATGTTCACAGTTGCTGATTAGCTGCACGGAATGACAAATCATTTGCAAACTATTTGTTTTTAGAGGGGTGTTTTTTATAAATATATGTTGCAGGTATATCTGGTGGGAAGAGACCAGTTCTTAAGCGGTAATCTTCCGGAGTCGTAGATTTTAAATCTACCAACAAATAACCGTATGGTCTATGGGTGGCATCTTCAAAAGCATCTAAAAAGTATTGTGATTTTCCTGGATACATTTGACAGGCTAGAGTTGTAATTTGTAATTTATCTCTAGGATTCTTAAAAAGCACCATATAGTTAGTATTTAAATTTATAGTCCTGCTTTTTTTTACCTTGGCAGAAAACATTTTGAACAAGGTACAAGATACTCAGGTTCCTGTGATGTACATACTTGGTAAATGCTTTTTCAATTTCAGAGCTCTCACTGGCAGCCTCCATTAGGTCATCCACAATTGTCAAATTTACTCTGCTAGGTGGGAACAAATCATCATCAGTAAATGTGTTTGGTAAACCCTCAATAAAACGAATATGAGGCATCATGCGCAACAAATCATCATAACGCCGTTGCTAGCAGGCATAAAACCAGACAATGTTATCAGGTCTGTGAGACAATAAACTGGTAGCATTCTGCAAAAGCTGTTTAACAAAAAAACTTTTTCCTGAATTAGAAGGACCTGCTAGTATGAATGAAAAAGGATGTTGTAACCTGGTGTCCATCCTATTTAATCAGTATCCAAAGGGGTGTGTGGTAAAATCGTTTTCCAAAAGTCTCTTAGTGAGCGGTGTTAAAAAAGTGTGGAAAATGACCTTTACAACCTGTGAACCCCAAGGCCTGAGGTAGCTTGCTCAGTTTCATGGGTAAGAAATTTAGAGAGTCTATGAATCTGATACCAAAATCCTTGACAGTCACACAAAGCAACTTTCCACCTTGAGCTAGTAAGTCAATCTCAATTTTCTCTTTAATGAGTTGGTTTACCACAAAATAAGAATCATACCTGCCGGCATTATGGGCTATGAAAGTGAAACCGCTAAATGGCTTGTCTATGAATGTTGTCACAAAATCCTCTAGACATGATGGGCCCTGAAACTCCCAGAATGTATCATCAGTGTATCTCTTATCATCTGGGTCTAGTGCATCAGAGTCACACGCTGAATGCCAGCAACATACAGCTCATTAACTTTGACAGTTTAAAAGAGTTGGTGCTGGACTACCCCATCCACTCTGCCCCTGACGAACAGAAAAAGATTGTTGTGAATCAGACCGGTATCACCAGAAACAGACTGTGTTGGCAGATAGAGACAAGACCACTGTGTAAAACACAAAAGTGTGTATACACTAAGAGACTTTTGGAAAACGATTTTACCACACACCCCTTTGGATACTGATTAAATAGAATGGACACCAGGTTACAACATCCTTTTTCATGCATACTAGCAGGACCTTCTAATTCAGGAAAAAGTTTTTTTGTTAAACAGCTTTTGCAGAATGCTACCAGTTTATTGTCTCACAGACCTGATAACATTGTCTGGTTTTATGCCTGCTGGCAAGTGCTTTATGATGATTTGTTGCGCATGATGCCTCATATTCGTTTTTTTGAGGGTTTACCAAACACATTTAATGATGATGATTTGTTCCCACCTAGCAGAGTAAATTTGACAATTGTGGATGACCTAATGGAGGCTGCCAGTGAGAGCTCTGAAATTGAAAAAGCATTTACCAAGTATGTACATCACAGGAACCTGAGTATCTTGTACCTTGTTCAAAATGTTTTCTGCCAAGGTAAAAAAAGCAGGACTATAAATTTAAATACTAACTATATGGTGCTTTTTAAGAAACCTAGAGATAAATTACAAATTACTACTCTAGCCCGTCAAATGTATCCAGGAAAATCACAATACTTTTTAGATGCTTTTGAAGGTGCCACCCATAGACCATATGGTTATTTGTTGGTAGATTTAAAATCTACGAGTCCGGAAGATTACCGCTTAAGAACTGGTCTCTTCCCACCAGATATACCTGCAACATATATTTATAAAAAACACCCCTCTAAAAACAAATAGTTTGCAAATGATTTGTCATTCCGTGCAGCTAATCAGCAACTGTGAACATGTCTAAGAGGATACGCCGCAATTGGCAGGTTTTAAAAACTTTAATACGCGCTTCACCTTCACAAAGGAAAGCTATTTTATGCACCGCATCACATGATTTAGTCACTGCAATATCTGAAATAGCGCTCAATACCCTTAAAGGGATATTACCTTTATCACCACGCCAAGTAGAAGTGCTTAGAAAGTGGCGTAAAAATATAAAGGCTCTGAGCGATAAGAAAAATTCAATTATTAAGAAGAAGAGACTGATTAAACAGTCTGGCGGTTTCATTGGGTCTCTGTTAGGTTTTGCTATACCGCTGCTAACAGGTCTTCTAACTAACAGATAATGGAGCATGCTAAGAAAATGTATCTGGTTCCTAGACAAGATTTGGACCTAATACAGCGTACAGGCCAGCGCTCTGCACCCACGAATGAGTTTGCCATTCAACGTCTTGATTCAGAAATGATGGCGATCCTTCAGAATAAAAATATAACAGAGGCTGAAAAGATAAAAAGGTATACCACTATATTGCAGAGATACTTGGTACATGCTAAGCAGAATGAGCGTGAAAAGATGTCATTGACACTTCTCCTACCTCCTGGCGAATCCGCCTCAACAACACATGCTGCTCCGCAGGTACAGCCTGCTGAAGTTTCTGGTGCTGTAGATGGTGTACTTTTGGAGGTAATTAATAATGTAAATGACCGGTATAAAAAAAATGCTGAATTAATGCTCAGTAAAATGGCCAATTCTAAACACATTACAATGTGGAATGATAAGGGTGAATTTGTTTACAAAGACACTGTTGTACCTGGTTCTAATATACTAGACTTGGTCCGTGGTGTTACACAGAGTCATAATGTTAGTCTTCGTAAAATGCCCCGGGGGTGGATTACTTCTCTACAGGCTATGGCTGAGCTGAACATACCTTCTACAGTTGTAGGAAATGCTTCAAATAGAGACTATCTGGAACAGTTAAAAATTCAGAACCATGAATCTACATCTACCACCACAGCACAACATACACCTCCTAAAAAAAACTATCACCGCGGAATATTTCTTTAACATCGCCTGGTTTAACTACTCCTCACGGTTATTTACTCCCTAAAAGGCGTGGGAGTATAATGCAGCAGTCTACTGACTGGTTGACTTTGTAATCCTATTTTTTCTGTCTGTGTGATGTTTTTAATATCCGCTGTATATTCTACATTTAAGTATAATGTACCTGTTCTATTGTAAATTTTACAATAACTTTATGATCTTTTGTTTCTCTTTTATTTCTGTAACTATAGCAATGTTTTTGCTCTAATAAACAATTGACAATGATTTCCTCTCCTCCATTTTTTTTCCTGGTCATGCGCACAAACGTCTGGCGCAGTGTCATAGTTCTCACTCAAAAACATGCCCGGACATGTTTTTTCCTGGTCATGAGCTCAAAAGTCTGGCGCAGTGTCATAGTTCTCACTCATAAACATGTCCGGCCTTGTACGCATACTTACATAAACATGGTCGGACATGGCTGCCTTACTAAAACATGCCCAGACGTGTCCTGAACCCCCTCCTCCCTAATGTACGCACCAATCACAAAAATAATACACATATTAAAATGATGTAAGCACTTTAATTCGCTATAAACATATGTTGGTACTCCTCATGAGACCACATATGTAAAGACGTAGGTATATCAATGACACAATAAAGCGCAAGGGGTGTGGTAACACAGAGCACAAGGCGTGGTTTCATTACATCACAATAAAGTGCAAGGGTTATGGTAAAACTGATCAAAAGGCGTGGTTTCATTAAAATATATCATTTATAGCATTTAATATCAAGGGATGTGGACATTAAGCGCAAGGGGTGGGGGCATTATGCGCAGTAGGCGTGGTTTACCTTAAAAATAGGCGGGGTACCTGTCAAAATCAGTTTGACATTATATGTAGCTGTGGGCGTGGTTTATTTTACTCGGGGGTGGGGCTTAGGTTTTAAAAGGGGCGGGGCACCTGCCAAAAGTTATTTGACATTATATGTAGCTCCTAACTACTGGTAGGATTGTGGATGATGAGGCAGGAAGCTTACCTTTTAGTACAATGGGTAGGATTGTGGGTGATGAGGCAAGATGCTTATCTTTTAGTACAATGGGTTGGATTGTGGGTGATGAGGCAGGTATCTTCCCTTTTAATACAATGGGTAGGATTGTGTGTGATGAGGCAGGGAGCTTACCTTGGTAGACTGTTTGACACCCCAGTCTAGTTCAGCCACCCGCTGTCTTCACACAAGGCCTGATTCCTGCAGGACCCATGGAATTAATTCCCAGAAATAAATGACACAGACATGTGATACCAGTTACTGGTTTTATTTCTACTAACTACAAAGGAACTACACTAAACTACACTAAGTGCCTAGGTTCTGTGGCATCTACATCGCCACATGGTAACATGGAAAAGTCCATGTCACCATTGTTGATCCAGAGGAAGGCAAAACAAACCACAGATGCCAATTAAGGCTCAAGTGGGTAAAAAAAATTCCTTCCTGACTCCAAATGGCAATCGGCTAGTCCCTGGATCAACAACCTATCGGCATTAACTACTAACTACTATCTTAACGACTAATTACTTATTAACCTATTAACTACAAAGCTACTAATTACTTATTGCTAACCTATTAACTAACTTATCAACTAATAACTAAGTGGCTGTTGTCACGCTCAACCCTAAATTACTAGGGATCTTGGGTGACTGAAGAAGGTGCCTGTGCAAGTTCTGCAGAAGCTGGCTCCGAGGTGGTAACACTGGTGCCACGTTGAGCTGTGGCATCCCTTCCTCGAAAGAGCCTGGACCACCATTGTCTCAACATGGTGCAAAATGTCCTTGGCCTTCTTTTCTTCTGTCTCTCAAGCTTTAATGATTTTCTCAGGATGTAATTATCCTTCTCCAGTTTATCCAACTGTAGCTTGAGAGCAGCCACTGTGACCATAAGGTCCTCGGTCTCATTTATCTGCATCTGGTCTTCAATATGCAGATCTTTTATGAGACCACGAGAGCGCTGTTGTTTATCGCTCATTTCCAGGATCCTCACGAGGTCCTTTTCTTTATCCTCTAGATCCTTCATCTTTTTTCTGCCTTCTGCTATCATTTCTTTCAGGTCTTTCTTCTCCTGTTGAATAGCAGAGAACTCCACTCTGAACAACAGATTCACCTGAACCTCCGTAAAGTCCAACTGACTTTGAAGATCAGAACATTTGTTCTGATAAAACAGAAGGTCCTGTGGTGGATGTTCAGGAACTGACTGCATCCTGTTGTTGTTAATCTGGACGCTGCTTCCAAGTTTGTTATCCTTTAAGTAACACTCTGTCGCTAGTATTTTCTTTCTTTGATCTGCACTGCAACGATCTGATTCGGTTCTGAGTGAGGTCTGACTGGTGCCCTGTTTATATAGCAGTTGAAGTTGGGCACCATTATGACATCATAGTACTTGTGGAATGAAGTCTTATGACATCATAATACTTGTGGAATGGAGTCTTATGACATCATAGTACTTGTGGAATGAAGTCTTATGACATCATAATACTTGTGGAATGGAGTCTTATGACATCATAATACTTGACTGCACACGTCTGTACTCCTGTCTCTAGAGCAGGGATGGGTCACCTGACCTCATACAACTGTTCAGCAATGTTACTCTCTCATTTATTACCACATAGACCATGCAGATATTTAAAGGAGAAGTAGCCTTTTATTTTTTTTAATTAGAAAAAATTACACTAAGGGGCTTTTTCTAATGGGTAAAACAAGGGTACTATCACAGGTTTCACTCAATTGCTATTATAAATTCATGTATTAAAATCAAAGGGGAGCTTTACTTTAGGAATAAGTTGCTCTTAAAGAAACAGTACACCATAATGAAAGAATATATTATGAAAGACTTTTCCTGTTTAGAAAAGCAATGATATGGTGGGAGATGTGTCACAGTAATGTTATTATGGTTTAATGTGTTGTTTTGGTTTACTTTACCAGTGTCATCTGGTTTTCAGACAGTTCACATTCCCTTCACCTGGTGTCCACACAGTTACTTTGTTGCATTTCATAGGAAAAAGAGAGCCACTGACTCCAATTTTTCCATAGAATGTGGTAATAGCGGCTCCTCCACCTCATGACAGTGTGAGCAGTGCAGGGGTGTTATTACAGGGTGATAAATCTTGAATGAGGAAAGTTCAGTGAGGGGGTTAAGGAGGATTGTGTAGTGCACGTTCACTTCTGTAGTAACAGTGACACTACAGTTTCAGTCCATGGGAGTACTGCTCCCAAAAATGCAACTTTGAGAATCTCTAGTTACTCATGTTTACTCAGCAGGATAATCCCTGCACTGTGTATATTCCTATATTATATATTACTATCTCTTTACCACCTTAGTGATGTATAACGTGTTAGGACTGTCACATTGGTCCAGACGTTGAGAAGCGGTAACTGTCCTGACACGTCATGGAATGCATCCATAGTCCCAATCTCGCCATTTTACTCCCACATCACTATTACATTATCTGTCTCTTCATCTGTCACTTAAATCTCTGTCTGACAACTAGACTTGTGTGAATCTGTTTGGCGACATTCGGAATTCGTCGAATATAGGGTCGTTCTGCGACATTCGTAACATCCAACATGCAAGGGTCGTTCAACAAAAAAATCCGAATCTGAGCAGCCCTGCTCTGAACGTCGACGAAACTTTCTGAAATTCGGTGACTACTACGCGCGATTACTTTCCCTCCATGTCTCGAGTCCAATTACCTTCAATGTTTCATGCGCTACTTCCCCGCTTTGTCTGTATTCCAATCAGCTTCTTTGTTTCATGATGGGGGTTGGACTAATGACACAGACACCCAGGCAGACAGCCTGCATTTCCTCATTGTGTTGTTGGAGCTCAGAGAGAGAAGAGGGAGATAATGTCCAGTTGGTGTATATGCAGGCAGGTAGAATTTTGGATAGGCATAGGCAGGCAGCCAGCATTAGTGCCAGTTATTGCCACTGCAAGGGAGAGTGATCTTAGTTCCTGTGCAAAAAAAAATAAAATATATATATGACAATATAGGGATTTGTTTGAATAATCAGCCAGAACACATCAGCCAGTCTGAGAGTTCTGTAGGCAGGCAGACAGGCCTTGTACCTCATTGTCACCGCAATGGAGATTAATTTTTTGTTTCTGTTCAAAATATAAAAAAATTATTAATATTTGAATAATTTTTAGAGTGACATAGCCAGTGTCACAGTTCTTTAGGCAGGCAGGGTGCCTTTTCAACACCGCAAGGGAGAGTCACCTGTGTTGGTTTTGTAAAAAATATAAAAAATACAAGTTATTTAAAGTTTGAATAATTTTCAGAGTCACACAGCCAGTGTCACAGTTATGGATGATGAGGCAGGAAGCTTACCTTTTAGGACAATGGGTAGCATTGTGGGTGATGAGGTAGGAAGCTTACCTTTTAGTACAATGGGTAGGACTTTGGGTGATGAGGTAGGGAGATGATCTTTTAGGAAATGTGGTAGGATTAGGAAAGATGAGGCAGACATCTTCCCTTTTTGCAATTGGTATGATTGTGGGTGATGAGGTAGGTATTGTCCCTTATAAGACAATGGGTAGGATTGTGGGTGATGAGGCAGGGATCATACCTTTTAGGACAATGGGTAGGATTGTGGTTGATGAGGTAGGAAGTTTACCTTTTAGTACAATGTGTAGGATTGTGGGTGATGAGGTAGGAAGTTTACCTTTTAGTACAATGTGTAGGATTGTGGGTGATGAGGCAGGAAGCTCCCCTTTCAGTACAATTGATAGGATTAGGAACGATGAGGCAGATATCTTCCCTTTAATGTAATTGTTAGGATTGAGGGTGATGAGGCAGGTATCTTCCCTTTTAGGACAATGGGTAGGATTGTGCGTGATGAGGCAGGGAGCTTACTGTTTAGAACAATGGGTAGGATTGTGGGTGATGAGGCAGGTATCTTCCCTTTTAGTACAATGGGTAAGATTGTGGGTGATGAGGCAAGACGCTTAGCTTTTAGAACAATGGGTAGGATTGTGGGTGATGAGGCAGGTATCTTCACTTGTAGTGCAATGGGTAGGAGTAGTTAGGAGCTACATATAATGTCAAATAACTTTTCACAGGTGCCCCGCCCCTTTTTAAACCTAAGCCCCACCCCCGAGTAAAATAAACCACGCCCACAGCTACATATAATGTCAAACTGATTTTGACAGGTACCCCGCCTGTTTTTAAGGTAAACCACGCCTACTGCGCATAATGCCCCCACCCCTTGCGCTTAATGTCCACATCCCTTGATATCAAATGCTATAAATGATATATTTTAATGAAACCACGCCTTTTGATCAGTTTTACCATAACCCTTGCACTTTATTGTGATGTAATGAAACCACGCCTTGTGCTCTGTGTTACCACACCCCTTGCGCTTTATTGTGTCATTGATATACCTACGTCTTTACATATGTGGTCTCATGAGGCGTACCAACATATGTTTATAGCGAACTAAAGTGCTTACTTCATTTTAATATGTGTATTATTTTTGTGATTGGTGCGTACATTAGGGAGGAGGGGGTTCAGGACAAGTCTGGGCATGTTTTAGAAAGGCAGCCATGTCCGACCATGTTTATGTAAGTATGCGTACAAGGCCGGACATGTTTATGAGTGAGAACTATGACACTGGCCAGAAGTTTGTGCGCATGACCAGGAAAATACATGTCCGGGCATGTTTTTGAGTGAGAACTATGACACTGCGCCAGACTTTTGTGCGCATGACCAGGAAAAAAAATGGAGGAGAGGAAATCATTGTCAATTGTTTATTAGAGCAAAAACATTGCTATAGTTACAGAAATAAAAGAGAAACAAAAGATCATAAAGTTATTGTAAAATTTACAATAGAACAGGTACATTATACTTAAATGTAGAATATACAGCGGATATTAAAAACTTCACACAGACAGAAAAAATAGGATTACAAAGTCAACCAGTCAGTAGACTGCTGCATTATACTCCCACGCCTTTTAGGGAGTAAATAACCGTGAGGAGTAGTTAAACCAGGCGATGTTAAAGAAATATTCCGCGGTGATAGTTTTTTTTAGGAGGTGTATGTTGTGCTGTGGTGGTAGATGTAGATTCATGGTTCTGAATTTATAACTGTTCCAGATAGTCTCTATTTGAAGCATTTCCTACAACTGTAGAAGGTATGTTCAGCTCAGCCATAGCCTGTAGAAAAGTAATCCACCCCCTGGACATTTTATGAAGACTAACATTATGACTCTGTGTAACACCACGGAAAAGTAATCCACCCCCTGGGCATTTTACGAAGACTAACATTATGACTCTATGTAACACCACGGACCAAGTCTAGTATATTAGAACCAGGTACAACAGTGTCTTTGTAAACAAATTCACCCTTATCATTCCACGTTGTAATGTGTTTAGAATTGGCCATTTTACTGAGCAGTAATTCAGCATTTTTTTTATACCGGTCATTTACATTATTAATTACCTCCAAAAGTACACCATCTACAGCACCAGAAACTTCAGCAGGCTGATCCTGCGGAGCAGCATGTGTTGTTGAGGTGGATTCGCCAGGAGGTAGGAGAAGTGTCAATGACATCTTTTCACGCTCATTCTGCTTAGCATGTACCAAGTATCTCTGCAATATAGTGGTATACCTTTTTATCTTTTCAGCCTCTGTTATATTTTTATTCTGAAGGATCGCCATCATTTCTGAATCAAGATGTTGAATGGCAGACTCATGCGTGGGTGCAGAGCGCTGGCCTGTACGCTGTATTAGGTCCAAATCTTGTCTAGGAACCAGATACATTTTCTCAGCATGCTCCATGCTATCTGTTAGTTA
Source organism: Rhinophrynus dorsalis (assembly GCA_037306005.1). Taxonomy (NCBI): domain Eukaryota; kingdom Metazoa; phylum Chordata; class Amphibia; order Anura; family Rhinophrynidae; genus Rhinophrynus; species Rhinophrynus dorsalis. Next base: position 15,585,922 of record CM074722.1, read on the forward strand.
GAAGGCCTGTTAGCAGCGGTATAGCAAAACCTAACAGAGACCGAATGAAACCACCAGACTGTTTAATCAGTCTCTTCTTCTTAATAATTGAATTTTTCTTATCGCTCAGAGCCTTTATATTTTTACGCCACTTTCTAAGCACTTCTACTTGGCGTGGTGATAAAGGTAATTTCCCTTTAAGGGTATTGAGCGCTATTTCAGATATTGCAGTGACTAAATCATGTGATGCGGTGCATAAAATAGCTTTCCTTTGTGAAGGTGAAGCGCGTATTAAAGTTTTTAAAACCTGCCAATTGCGGCGTATCCTCTTAGACATGTTCACAGTTGCTGATTAGCTGCACGGAATGACAAATCATTTGCAAACTATTTGTTTTTAGAGGGGTGTTTTTTATAAATATATGTTGCAGGTATATCTGGTGGGAAGAGACCAGTTCTTAAGCGGTAATCTTCCGGAGTCGTAGATTTTAAATCTACCAACAAATAACCGTATGGTCTATGGGTGGCATCTTCAAAAGCATCTAAAAAGTATTGTGATTTTCCTGGATACATTTGACAGGCTAGAGTAGTAATTTGTAATTTATCTCTAGGATTCTTAAAAAGCACCATATAGTTAGTATTTAAATTTATAGTCCTGCTTTTTTTACCTTGGCAGAAAACATTTTGAACAAGGTACAAGATACTCAGGTTCCTGTGATGTACATACTTGGTAAATGCTTTTTCAATTTCAGAGCTCTCACTGGCAGCCTCCATTAGGTCATCCACAATTGTCAGATTTACTCTGCTAGGTGGGAACAAATCATCATCATTAAATGTGTTTGGTAAACCCTCAATACAACGAATATGAGGCATCATGCGCAACAAATCATTATAAAGCACTTGCCAGCAGGCATAAAACCAGACAATGTTATCAGGTCTGTGAGACAATAAACTGGCAGCATTCTGCAAAAGCTATTTAACAAAAAAACTTTTTCCTGAATTAGAAGGTCCTGCTAGTATGCATGAAAAAGGATGTTGTAACCTGGTGTCCATTCTATTTAATCAGTATCCAAAGGGGTGTGTGGTAAAATCGTTTTCCAAAAGTCTCTTAGTGAGCGGTGTTAAAAAAGTGTGGAAAATTACCTTTACAACCTGTGAACCCCAAGGCCTGAGGTAGCTTGCTCAGTTTCATGGGTAAGAAATTTAGAGAGTCTATGAATCTGATACCAAAATCCTTGACAGTCACACAAAGCAACTTTCCACCTTGAGCTAGTAAGTCAATCTCAATTTTCTCTTTAATGAGTTGGTTTACCACAAAATAAGAATCATACCTGCCGGCATTATGGGCTATGAAAGTGAAACCGCTAAATGGCTTGTCTATGAATGTTGTCACAAAATCCTCTAGACATGATGGGCCCTGAAACTCCCAGAATGTATCATCAGTGTATCTCTTATCATCTGGGTCTAGTGCATCAGAGTCACACGCTGAATGCCAGCAACATACAGCTCATTAACTTTGACAGTTTAAAAGAGTTGGTGCTGGACTACCCCATCCACTCTGCCCCTGACGAACAGAAAAAGATTGTTGTGAATCAGACCGGTATCACCAGAAACAGACTGTGTTGGCAGATAGAGACAAGACCACTGTGTAAAACACAAAAGTGTGTATACACTAAGAGACTTTTGGAAAACGATTTTACCACACACCCCTTTGGATACTGATTAAATAGAATGGACACCAGGTTACAACATCCTTTTTCATGCATACTAGCAGGTCCTTCTAATTCAGGAAAAAGTTTTTTTGTTAAACAGCTTTTGCAGAATGCTACCAGTTTATTGTCTCACAGACCTGATAACATTGTCTGGTTTTATGCCTGCTGGCAAGTGCTTTATGATGATTTGTTGCGCATGATGCCTCATATTCGTTTTATTGAGGGTTTACCAAACACATTTAATGATGATGATTTGTTCCCACGTAGCAGAGTAAATCTGACAATTGTGGATGACCTAATGGAGGCTGCCAGTGAGAGCTCTGAAATTGAAAAAGCATTTACCAAGTATGTACATCACAGGAACCTGATTATCTTGTACCTTGTTCAAAATGTTTTCTGCCAAGGTAAAAAAAGCAGGACTATAAATTTAAATACTAACTATATGGTGCTTTTTAAGAAACCTAGAGATAAATTACAAATTACTACTCTAGCCCGTCAAATGTATCCAGGAAAATCACAATACTTTTTAGATGCTTTTGAAGATGCCACCCATAGACCATATGGTTATTTGTTGGTAGATTTAAAATCTACGAGTCCGGAAGATTACCGCTTAAGAACTGGTCTCTTCCCACCAGATATACCTGCAACATATATTTATAAAAAACACCCCTCTAAAAACAAATAGTTTGCAAATGATTTGTCATTCCGTGCAGCTAATCAGCAACTGTGAACATGTCTAAGAGGATACGCCGCAATTGGCAGGTTTTAAAAACTTTAATACGCGCTTCACCTTCACAAAGGAAAGCTATTTTATGCACCGCATCACATGATTTAGTCACTGCAATATCTGAAATAGCGCTCAATACCCTTAAAGGGAAATTACCTTTATCACCACGCCAAGTAGAAGTGCTTAGAAAGTGGCGTAAAAATATAAAGGCTCTGAGCGATAAGAAAATTTTTTTTTTATTAAGAAGAAGAGACTGATTAAACAGTCTGGCGGTTTCATTGGGTCTCTGTTAGGTTTTGCTATACCGCTGCTAACAGGTCTTCTAACTAACAGATAGCATGGAGCATGCTAAGAAAATGTATCTGGTTCCTAGACAAGATTTGGACCTAATACAGCGTAGAGGCCAGCGCTCTGCACCCACGAATGAGTTTGCCATTCAACGTCTTGATTCAGAAATGATGGTGATCCTTCAGAATAAAAATATAACAGAGGATGAAAAGATAAAAAGGTATACCACTATATTGCAGAGATACTTGGTACATGCTAAGCAGAATGAGCGTGAAAAGATGTCATTGACACTTCTCCTACCTCCTGGCGAATCCGCCTCAACAACACATGCTGCTCCGCAGGTACAGCCTGCTGAAGTTTCTGGTGCTGTAGATGGTGTACTTTTGGAGGTAATTAATAATGTAAATGACCGGTATAAAAAAAATGCTGAATTACTGCTCAGTAAAATGGCCAATTCTAAACACATTACAATGTGGAATGATAAGGGTGAATTTGTTTACAAAGACACTGTTGTACCTGGTTCTAATATACTAGACTTGGTCCGTGGTGTTACACAGAGTCATAATGTTAGTCTTCGTAAAATGCCCCGGGGGTGGATTACTTCTCTACAGGCTATGGCTGAGCTGAACATACCTTCTACAGTTGTAGGAAATGCTTCAAATAGAGACTATCTGGAACAGTTAAAAATTCAGAACCATGAATCTACATCTACCACCACAGCACAACATACACCTCCTAAAAAAAACTATCACCGCGGAATATTTCTTTAACATCGCCTGGTTTAACTACTCCTCACGGTTATTTACTCCCTAAAAGGCGTGGGAGTATAATGCAGCAGTCTACTGACTGGTTGACTTTGTAATCCTATTTTTTCTGTCTGTGTGATGTTTTTAATATCCGCTGTATATTCTACATTTAAGTATAATGTACCTGTTCTATTGTAAATTTTACAATAACTTTATGATCTTTTGTTTCTCTTTTATTTCTGTAACTATAGCAATGTTTTTGCTCTAATAAACAATTGACAATGATTTCCTCTCCTCCATTTTTTTTCCTGGTCATGCGCACAAACGTCTGGCGCAGTGTCATAGTTCTCACTCAAAAACATGCCCGGACATGTTTTTTCCTGGTCATGAGCACAAAAGTCTGGCGTAGTGTCATAGTTCTCACTCATAAACATGTCCGGCCTTGTACGCATACTTACATAAACATGGTCGGACATGGCTGCCTTTCTAAAACATGCCCAGACGTGTCCTGAACCCCCTCCTCCCTAATGTACGCACCAATCACAAAAATAATACACATATTAAAATGATCTAAGCACTTTAATTCGCTATAAACATAAGTTGGTACTCCTCATGAGACCACATATGTAAAGACGTAGGTATATCAATGACACAATAAAGCGCAAGGGGTGTGGTAACACAGAGCACAAGGCGTGGTTTCATTACATCAGAATAAAGTGCAAGGGTTATGGTAAAACTGATCAAAAGGCGTGGTTTCATTAAAATATATCATTTATAGCATTTAATATCAAGGGATGTGGACATTAAGTGCAAGGGGTGGGGGCATTATGCGCAGTAGGCGTGGTTTACCTTAAAAATAGGCGGGGTACCTGTCAAAATCAGTTTGACATTATATGTAGCTGTGGACGAGGTTTATTTTACTCGGGGTGGGGCTTAGGTTTTAAAAGGGGCGGGGCACCTGCCAAAAGTTATTTGACATTATATGTAGCTCCTAACTACTGGTAGGATTGTGGATGATGAGGCAGGAAGCTTACCTTTTAGTACAATGGGTAGGATTGTGGGTGATGAGGCAAGATGCTTATCTTTTAGTACAATGGGTTGGATTGTGGGTGATGAGGCAGGTATCTTCCCTTTTAATATAATGGATAGGATTGTGTGTGATGAGGCAGGAAGCTTACCTTTTAGTATAATTGGTAGGATTGTGGGTGATGAGGCAGGTGTCTTTCCTTTTAGAACATTGCTTAGGTTTGAGTGTGATGAAGGGTTGTGGATGATGAGGCAAGAAGCTTACCTTTTAGTACTATTTGTAGGATTTTGGGTGATGAGGCAGGAAGCGTATCTTTTAGTACAATTGGTAGGATTGTGGGTGGTGAGGCAGGTATCTTACCTTTTAGTATAATTGGTAGGATTGTGGGTGATGAGGCAGGAAGTTTACCTTTTAGTACTATTTGTAGGATTGTGGATGGTAAGGCAGGAAGCTTACCTTTCAGTACAATGGGTAGGATTGTGTGTGATGAGGCAGGGAGCTTACCTTGGTAGACTGTTTGACACCCCAGTCTAGTTCAGCCACCCGCTGTCTTCACACAAGGCCTGATTCCTGCAGGACCCATGGAATTAATTCCCAGAAATAAATGACACAGACATGTGATACCAGTTACTGGTTTTATTTCTACTAACTACTAAGGAACTACACTAAACTACACTAAGTGCCTAGGTTCTGTGGCATCTACATCGCCACATGGTAACATGGAAAAGTCCATGTCACCATTGTTGATCCAGAGGAAGGCAAAACAAACCACAGATGCCAATTAAGGCTCAAGTGGGTAAAAAAAATTCCTTCCTGACTCCAAATGGCAATCGGCTAGTCCCTGGATCAACAACCTATCGGCATTACTACTAACTACTATCTTAACGACTAATTACTTATTAACCTATTAACTACAAAGCTACTAATTACTTATTGCTAACCTATTAACTAACTTATCAACTAATAACTAAGTGGCTGTTGTCACGCTCAACCCTAAATTACTAGGGATCTTGGGTGACTGAAGAAGGTGCCTGTGCAAGTTCTGCAGAAGCTGGCTCCGAGATGGTAACACTGGTGCCACGTTGAGCTGTGGCATCCCTTCCTCGAAAGAGCCTGGACCACCATTGTCTCAACATGGTGCAAAATGTCCTTGGCCTTCTTTTCTTCTGTCTCTCAAGCTTTAATGATTTTCTCAGGATGTAATTATCCTTCTCCAGTTTATCCAACTGTAGCTTGAGAGCAGCCACTGTGACCATAAGGTCCTCGGTCTCATTTATCTGCATCTTGTCTTCAATATGCAGATCTTTTATGAGACCACGAGAGCGCTGTTGTTTATCGCTCATTTCCAGGATCCTCACGAGGTCCTTTTCTTTATCCTCTAGATCCTTCATCTTTTTTCTGCCTTCTGCTATCATTTCTTTCAGGTCTTTCTTCTCCTGTTGAATAGCAGAGAACTCCACTCTGAACAACAGATTCACCTGAACCTCCGTAAAGTCCAACTGACTTTGAAGATCAGAACATTTGTTCTGATAAAACAGAAGGTCCTGTGGTGGATGTTCAGGAACTGACTGCATCCTGTTGTTGTTAATCTGGACGCTGCTTCCAAGTTTGTTATCCTTTAAGTAACACTCTGTCGCTAGTATTTTCTTTCTTTGATCTGCACTGCAACGATCTGATTCGGTTCTGAGTGAGGTCTGACTGGTGCCCTGTTTATATAGCAGTTGAAGTTGGGCACCATTATGACATCATAGTACTTGTGGAATGAAGTCTTATGACATCATAATACTTGTGGAATGGAGTCTTATGACATCATAGTACTTGTGGAATGAAGTCTTATGACATCATAATACTTTTGGAATGGAGTCTTATGACATCATAATACTTGACTGCACACGTCTGTACTCCTGTCTCTAGAGCAGGGATGGGTCACCTGACCTCATACAACTGTTCAGCAATGTTACTCTCTCATTTATTACCACATAGACCATGCAGATATTTAAAGGAGAAGTAGCCTTTTATTTTTTTTAATTAGAAAAAATTACACTAAGGGGCTTTTTCTAATGGGTAAAACAAGGGTACTATCACAGGTTTCACTCAATTGCTATTATAAATTAATGTATTATAATCAAAGGGGAGCTTTACTTTAGGAATAAGTTGCTCTTAAAGAAACAGTACACCATAATGAAAGAATATATTATGAAAGACTTTTCCTGTTTAGAAAAGCAATGACATGGTGGGAGATGTGTCACAGTAATGTTATTATGGTTTAATGTGTTGTTTTGGTTTACTTTACCAGTGTCATCTGGTTTTCAGACAGTTCACATTCCCTTCACCTGGTGTCCACACAGTTACTTTGTTGCATTTCATAGGAAAAAGAGAGCCACTGACTCCAATTTTTCCATAGAATGTGGTAATAGCGGCTCCTCCACCTCATGACAGTGTGAGCAGTGGAGGGGTGTTATTACGGGGTGATAAATCTTGAATGAGGAAAGTTCAGTGAGGGGGTTAAGGAGGATTGTGTAGTGCACGTTCACTTCTGTAGTAACAGTGACACTACAGTTTCAGTCCATGGGAGTACTGCTCCCAAAAATGCAACTTTGAGTATCTCTAGTTACTCATGTTTACTCAGCAGGATAATCCCTGCACTGTGTATATTCCTATATTATATATTACTGTCTCTTTACCACCTTAGTGATGTATAACGTGTTAGGACTGTCACATTGGTCCAGACGTTGAGAAGCGGTAACTGTCCTGAAACGTCATGGAATGCATCCATAGTCCCAATCTCGCCATTTTACTCCCACATCACTATTACATTATCTGTCTCTTCATCTGTCACTTAAATCTCTGTCTGACAACTAGACTTGTGTGAATCTGTTTGGCGACATTCGGAATTCGTCGAATATAGGGTCGTTTTGCGACATTCGTAACATCCAACATGCAAGGGTCGTTGAACAAAAAAATCCGAATCTGAGCAGCCCTGCTCTGAACGTCGACAAAACTTTCTGAAATTCGGTGACTACTACGCCCGATTACTTTACCTCCATGTCTCGAGTCCAATTACCTTCAATGTTTCATGCGCTACTTCCCCGCTTTGTCTGTATTCCAATAAGCTTCTTTGTTTCATGATGGGGGTTGGACTAATGACACAGACACCCAGGCAGACAGCCTGCATTTCCTCATTGTGTTGTTGGAGCTCAGAGAGAGAAGAGGGAGATAATGTCCAGTTGGTGTATATGCAGGCAGGTAGAATTTTGGATAGGCATAGGCAGGCAACCAGCATTAGTGCCAGTTATTGGCACTGCAAGGGAGAGTGATCTTAGTTCCTGTGCAAAAAAAAATAAAATATATATATGTCAATATAGGGATTTGTTTGAATAATCAGCAAGAACACATCAGCCAGTCTGAGAGTTCTGTATGCAGGCAGACAGGCCTTGTACCTCATTGTCACCGCAATGGAGATTCATTTTTTGTTTCTGTTCAAAATATAAAAAAATTATTAATATTTGAATAATATTTAGAGTGACACAGCCAGTGTCACAGTTGTTTAGGCAGGCAGGGTGCCTTTTCAACACCGCAAGGGAGAGTCACCTGTGTTGGTTTTGTAAAAAATATAAAAAATACAAGTTATTTAAAGTTTGAATAATTTTCAGAGTCACACAGCCAGTGTCACAGTTATGGATGATGAGGCAGGAAGCTTACCTTTTAGGAGAATGGGTAGCATTGTGGGTGATGAGGTAGGAAGCTTACCTTTTAGTACAATGGGTAGGATTTTGGGTGATGAGGTAGGGAGATGGTCTTTTAGGAAATGTGGTAGGATTAGGAAAGATGAGGCAGACATCTTCCCTTTTTGCAATTGGTATGATTGTGGGTGATGAGGTAGGTATTGTCCCTTATAAGACAATGGGTAGGATTGTGGGTGATGAGGCAGGGATCATACCTTTTAGGACAATGGGTAAGATTGTGGTTGATGAGGTAGGAAGTTTACCTTTTAGTACAATGTGTAGGATTGTGGGTGATGAGGTAGGAAGTTTACCTTTTAGTACAATGTGTAGGATTGTGGGTGATGAGGCAGGAAGCTCCCCTTTCAGTACAATTGATAGGATTAGGAACGATGAGGCAGATATCTTCCCTTTAAAGCAATTGTTAGGATTGAGGGTGATGAGGCAGGTATCTTCCCTTTTAGGACAATGGGTAGGATTGTGCGTGATGAGGCAGGGAGCTTACTGTTTAGAACAATGGGTAGGATTGTGGGTGATGAGGCAGGTATCTTCCCTTTTAGTACAATGGGTAAGATTGTGGGTGATGAGGCAAGACGCTTAGCTTTTAGAACAATGGGTAGGATTGTGGGTGATGAGGCAGGTATCGTCACTTGCAGTGCAATGGATAGGATTGTGGGTGATGAGGCAGGAAGCTTACCTTTTAGTACAATGGGTAGGATTGTGGGTGATGAGGCAAGACACTTATCTTTTAGTACAATGGGTAGGATTGTGGGTGATGAGGCAGGTATCTTCCCTTTTAGTACAATGGGTAAGATTGTTGGTGATGAGGCAAGACGCTTAGCTTTTAGAATAATGGGTAGGATTGTGGGTGATGAGGCAGGTATCTTCACTTGCAGTGCAATGGTTAGGATTGTGGGTGATGAGGCAGGAAGCTTACCTTTTAGTACAATGGGTAGGATTGTGGGTGATGAGGCAAGACACTTATCTTTTAGTACAATGGGTAGGATTGTGGGTGATGAGGCAGGTATCTTCCCTTTTAGTACAATGGGTAAGATTGTGGGTGATGAGGCAAGACGGTTAGCTTTTAGAACAATGGGTAGGATTGTGGGTGATGAGGCAGGTATCTTCACTTGCAGTGCAATGGTTAGGATTGTGGGTGATGAGGCAGGAAGCTTACCTTTTAGTACAATGGGTAGGATTGTGGGTGATGAGGCAAGACACTTATCTTTTAGTACAATGGGTAGGATTGTGGGTGATGAGGCAGGTATCTTCCCTTTTAGTACAATGGGGAAGATTGTGGGTGATGAGGCAAGACGCTTAGCTTTTAGAACAATGGGTAGGATTGTGGGTGATGAGGAAGGTATCTTCACTTGTAGTGCAATGGGTAGGAGTAGTTAGGAGCTACATATAATGTCAAATAACTTTTGACAGGTGCCCCGCACCTTTTTAAACCTAAGCCCCGCCCCCGAGTAAAATAAACCACGCCCACAGCTACATATAGTGTCAAACTGATTTTAACAGGTACCCCGCCTATTTTTAAGGTAAACCACGCCTACTGCGCATAATGCCCCCACCCCTTGCGCTTAATGTCCACATCCCTTGATATTAAATGCTATAAATGATATATTTTAATGAAACCACGCCTTTTGATCAGTTTTACCATAACCCTTGCACTTTATTGTGATGTAATGAAACCACGCCTTGTGCTCTGTGTTACCACACCCCTTGCGCTTTATTGTGTCATTGATATACCTACGTCTTTACATATGTGGTCTCATGAGGCGTACCAACATATGTTTATAGCGAAGTGCTTACATCATTTTAATATGTGTATTATTTTTGTGATTGGTGCGTACATTAGGGAGGAGGGGGTTCAGGACAAGTCTGGGCATGTTTTAGAAAGGCAGTCATGTCCGACCATGTTTATGTAAGTATGCGTACAAGGCCGGACATGTTTATAAGTGAGAACTATGACACTGCGCCAGAAGTTTGTGCGCATGACCAGGAAAAAACATGTCCGGGCATGTTTTTGAGTGAGAACTATGACACTGCGCCAGACTTTTGTGCGCATGACCAGGAAAAAACATGTCCGGGCATGTTTTTGAGTGAGAACTATGACACTGCGCCAGACTTTTGTGCGCATGACCAGGAAAAAAAATGGAGGAGAGGAAATCATTGTCAATTGTTTATTAGAGCAAAAACATTGCTATAGTTACAGAAATAAAAGAGAAACAAAAGATCATATAGTTATTGTAAAATTTACAATAGAACAGGTACATTATACTTAAATGTAGAATATACAGCGGATATTAAAAACATCACACAGACAGAAAAAATAGGATTACAAAGTCAACCAGTCAGTAGACTGCTGCATTATACTCCCACGCCTTTTAGGGAGTAAATAATCGTGAGGAGTAGTTAAACCAGGCGATGTTAAAGAAATATTCCGCGGTGATAGTTTTTTTTTAGGAGGTGTATGTTGTGCTGTGGTGGTAGATGTAGATTCATGGTTCTGAATTTTTAACTGTTCCAGATAGTCTCTATTTGAAGCATTTCCTACAACTGTAGAAGGTATGTTCAGCTCAGCCTTAGCCTGTAGAAAAGTAATCCACCCCCTGGGCATTTTACGAAGTCTAACATTATGACTCTGTGTAACACCACGGACCAAGTCTAGTATATTAGAACCAGGTACAACAGTGTCTTTGTAAACAAATTCACCCTTATCATTCCACGTTGTAATGTGTTTAGAATTGGCCATTTTACTGAGCAGTAATTCAGCATTTTTTTATACCGGTCATTTACATTATTAATTACCTCCAAAAGTACACCATCTACAGCACCAGAAACTTCAGCAGGCTGATCCTGCGGGGTAGTACGTGTTGTTGAGGTGGATTCGCCAGGAGGTAGGAGAAGCGTCAATGACATCTTTTCACGCTCATTCTGCTTAGCATGTACCAAGTATCTCTGCAATATAGTGGTATACCTTTTTATCTTTTCAGCCTCTGTTATATTTTTATTCTGAAGGATCGCCATCATTTCTGAATCAAGACGTTGAATGGCAGACTCATGCGTGGGTGCAGAGCGCTGGCCTGTACGCTGTATTAGGTCCAAATCTTGTCTAGGAACCAGATACATTTTCTCAGCATGCTCCATGCTATCTGTTAGTTAGAAGACCTGTTAGCAGCGGTATAGCAAAACCTAACAGAGACCCAATGAAACCGCCAGGCTGTTTAATCAGTCTCTTCTTCTTAATAATTGAATTTTTCTTATCGCTCAGAGCCTTTATATTTTTACGCCACTTTCTAAGCACTTCTACTTGGCGTGGTGATAAAGGTAATTTCCCTTTAAGGGTATTGAGCGCTATTTCAGATATTGCAGTGACTAAATCATGTGATGCGGTGCATAAAATAGGTTTCCTTTCTGAAGGTGAAGCGCGTATTAAAGTTTTTAAAACCTGCCAATTGCGGCGTATCCTCTTAGACATGTTCACAGTTGCTGATTAGCTGCACTGAATGACAAGTCATTTGCAAACTATTTGTTTTTAGAGGGGTGTTTTTTATAAATATATGTTGCAGGTATATCTGGTGGGAAGAGACCAGTTCTTAAGCGGTAATCTTCCGGAGTCCTAGATTTTAAATCTACCAACAAATAACCATATGGTCTATGGGTGGCATCTTCAAAAGCATCTAAAAAGTATTGTGATTTTCCTGGATACATTTGACGGGCTAGAGTAGTAATTTGTAATTTATCTCTAGGATTCTTAAAAAGCACCATATAGTTAGTATTTAAATTTATAGTCCTGCTTTTTTTTACCTTGGCAGAAAACATTTTGAACAAGGTACAAGATACACAGGTTCCTGTGATGTACATACTTGGTAAATGCTTTTTCAATTTCAGAGCTCTCACTGGCAGCCTCCATTAGGTCATCCACAATTGTCAAATTTACTCTGCTAGGTGGGAACAAATCATCATCATTAAATGTGTTTGGTAAACCCTCAATAAAACGAATATGAGGCATCATGCGCAACAAATCATCATAAAGCCCTTGCCAGCAGGCATAAAACCAGACAATGTTATCAGGTCTGTGAGACAATAAACTGGTAGCATTCTGCAAAAGCTGTTTAACAAAAAAACTTTTTCCTGAATTAGAAGGACCTGCTAGTATGCATGAAAAAGGATGTTGTAACCTGGTGTCCATTCTATTTAATCAGTATCCAAAGGGGTGTGTGGTAAAATCGTTTTCCAAAAGTCTCTTAGTGTATACACACTTTTGTGTTTTACACAGTGGTCTTGTCTCTATCTGCCTACACAGTCTGTTTCTGGTGATACCGGTCTGATTCACAACAATCTTTTTCTGTTCGTCAGGGGCAGAGTGGATGGGGTAGTCCAGCACCAACTCTTTTAAACTGTCAAAGTTAATGAGCTGTATGTTGCTGGCATTCAGCGTGTGACTCTGATGCACTAGACCCATATGATAAGAGATACACTGATGATACATTCTGGGAGTTTCAGGGCCCATCATGTCTAGAGGATTTTGTGACAACATTCATAGACAAGCCATTTAGCGGTTTCACTTTCATAGCCCATAGTGCCGGCAGGTATGATTCTTATTTTGTGGTAAACCAACTCATTAAAGAGAAAATTGAGATTGACTTACTAGCTCAAGGTGGAAACTTGCTTTGTGTGACTGTCAAGGATTTTGGTATCAGATTCATAGACTCTAAATTTCTTACCCATGAAACTGAGCAAGCTACCTCAGGCCTTGGGGTTCACAGGTTGTAAAGGTCATTTTCCACACTTTTTTAACACCGCTCAAAACCAGGACTATGTTGGAGCTATGCCCTCTGTAGAGCATTATGGTTTTGAGCATATGATGCCTGATGAACAAAAAGAGTTTATGGCTTGGTACCAAGAGAATCGCCACTGTGAATTCAACTTTCAAACTGAGCTTAAAAAATACTGTATTCAGGATGTTAAAATCCTCAAACAGGCCTGTGTCTGTTACAGAAAAAGTGTAATGGAAATAACAGAAAAAGAGAAAATAGTTATGAGTGATTTGGGTCCTGAGACAGTCATAGATGATATTGACCCATTCCAACTGACTACATTGGCATCTGTCTGCATGGCCATGTACAGATTCAAATTTCTGCCAGCAGACACCATAGCAATTTTGCCCGCTGACAATTACCACAGAAGTAAAAAACGTTTTTCAACAGCATCTATACAATGGTTAATGTATCTCGAGCACAGGGATGGTATCACCATACAGCATGCTTTACAGGGTGGAGAAAAATCAGTTGGTAATTATTTTTTGGATGGCTATGCGCTGATTGATGGTAAGCCTACAGCGTTTGAATTTCAGGGTTGCTTTTACCATGGTTGCCCCATTTGTTACAATGAAAAGAGCTTTAACAGTGTCACAGGCACCACCTATGGACAATTATATCACAAAACCACAATAAAAACACATTTTTTAAAGAAACAGGGTTATGAGGTTCATGAGATGTGGGAACATGACTGGAAACACATGTTGGAAACTGACAAGGAGTTACAGAATTTTCTTAATGAAAAAAGTTTCCCACAACCTATGGACCCGCGTGATGCACTTTATGGTGGCCGCACAAATGCTATTAAACTGTATCACAAAGCGGCTCCAGGTGAAAGCATACACTATTATGATTTCACCAGTTTATATCCCTTTGTCAACAAAACAAAAACATACCCCACAGGTCACCCTGTAATCATTTATGATAATTTTAAGGCTTTTGATCGCTACTTTGGTATTGCTAAAGTGAAAGTCTACCCACCAAGGGGGTTATTTTTCCCTGTTTTACCAGTTAAAATGCATGGTAAACTTATGTTCCCATTATGCTACACATGTGCTGCCAATAACCAAACCACACTTTGTGAGCATACAGAAGAAGAGCGATCTTTGACAGGCACTTGGTGCACCATTGAAATAAAACATGCATTGGCTAAGGGGTACAGACTAGGTGAAATCTTTGAGGTATGGCATTTTCCAGACTCTACAAACAGGTTGTTCGAAGATTACATAAAAGTGCATCTCAGAGATAAACAGGAGGCTTCAGGTTACCCAAGCTGGTGTACAGATGATGAGAAAAGACAACAGTACATTAATGATTATTTCACTGAAGAAGGAGTGCAGTTAAGGCCTGAAAAGATAGAACACATTCCTGCAAAAAGACAGATTGCAAAATTATTTCTAAATTCTTTATGGGGTAAATTTGGTCAAAAATCTAATTTGCAAACCACAAGCCTTGATCCTGACCAACTTTTTGGTTATGTATTTTTACCACAATATGATGTATCCTCGTTATCCTTCATAACTGATGAAACAGCTATGTTCAGTTGGAAGTATACCGATGGTTGTCATAGTGCGGCTCGTAACACCAATATCTTTATTGCATGTTTTACCACTTCCTACTCACGCCTAGAATTGTATAAGGTTTTGGACAGACTGAATGAACGTTGTCTCTATCATGACACAGACTCTGTTATTTTTGTCAGTAAAGAGGGTGACTGGAATCCGCCTCTGGGTGACTATCTAGGTGAGCTGACTAGCGAAATACCTGAGGGTACTTACATTACAGAGTTTGTATCTGCAGATCCCAAGACTTATGGCTACAAATTGTCAACAAATAAGACATGTCTAAAGGTGAAAGGCATAACACTGAATGCCAGCAACATACAGCTCATTAACTTTGACAGTTTAAAAGAGTTGGTACTGGACTACCCCATCCACTCTGCCCCTGACCAACAGAAAAAGATTGTTGTGAATCAGACCGGTATCACTAGAAACAGACTGTGTTGGCAGATAGAGACAAGACCACTGTGTAAAACACAAAAGTGTGTATATACTAAGAGACTTTTGGAAAACGATTTTACCACACACCCCTTTGGATACTGATTAAATAGAATGGACACCAGGTTACAACATCCTTTTTCATGCATACTAGCAGGTCCTTCGAATTCAGGAAAAAGTTTTTTTGTTAAACAGCTTTTGCAGAATGCTACCAGTTTATTGTCTCACAGACCTGATAACATTGTCTGGTTTTATGCCTGCTGGCAAGTGCTTTATGATGATTTGTTGCGCATGATGCCTCATATTCTTTTTATTGAGGGTTTACCAAACACATTTAATGATGATGATTTGTTCCCACCTAGCAGAGTAAATTTGACAATTGTGGATGAACTAATGGAGGCTGCCAGTGAGAGCTCTGAAATTGAAAAAGCATTTACCAAGTATGTACATCACAGGAACCTGAGTATCTTGTACCTTGTTCAAAATGTTTTCTGCCAAGGTAAAAAAAGCAGGACTATAAATTTAAATACTAACTATATGGTGCTTTTTAAGAATCCTAGAGATAAATTACAAATTACTACTCTAGCCCGTCAAATGTATCGAGGAAAATCACAATACTTTTTAGATGCTTTTGAAGATGCCACCCATAGACCATATGGTTATTTGTTGGTAGATTTAAAATCTACGAGTCCGGAAGATTACCGCTTAAGAACTGGTCTCTTCCCGCCAGATATACCTGCAACATATATTTATAAAAAACACCCCTCTAAAAACAAATAGTTTGCAAATGATTTGTCATTCCGTGCAGCTAATCAGCAACTGTGAACATGTCTAAGAGGATACGCCGCAATTGGCAGGTTTTAAAAACTTTAATACGCGCTTCACCTTCACAAAGGAAAGCTATTTTATGCACCGCATCACATGATTTAGTCACTGCAATATCTGAAATAGCGCTCAATACCCTTAAAGGGAAATTACCTTTATCACCACGCCAAGTAGAAGTGCTTAGAAAGTGGCGTAAAAATATAAAGGCTCTGAGCGATAAGAAAAATTCAATTATTAAGAAGAAGAGACTGATTAAACAGTCTGGTGGTTTCATTGGGTCTCTGTTAGGTTTTGCTATACCGCTGCTAACAGGTCTTCTAACTAACAGATAGCATGGAGCATGCTGAGAAAATGTATCTGGTTCCTAGACAAGATTTGGACCTAATACAGCGTACAGGCCAGCGCTCTGCAGCCACGCATGAGTCTGCCATTCAACGTCTTGATTCAGAAATGATGGCGATCCTTCAGAATAAAAATATAACAGAGGCTGAAAAGATAAAAAGGTATACAACTATATTGCAGAGATACTTGGTACATGCTAAGCAGAATGAGCGTGAAAAGATGTCATTGACACTTCTCCTACCTCCTGGCGAATCCACCTCAACAACACGTACTACCCCGCATAATCAGCCTGCTGAAGTTTCTGGTGCTGTAGATGGTGTACTTTTGGAGGTAATTAATAATGTAAATGACCGGTATAAAAAAAATGCTGAATTACTGCTCAGTAAAATGGCCAATTCTAAACACATTACAACGTGGAATGATAAGGGTGAATTTGTTTACAAAGACACTGTTGTACCTGGTTCTAATATACTAGACTTGGTCCGTGGTGTTACACAGAGTCATAATGTTAGTCTTCGTAAAATGCCCCGGGGGTGGATTACTTCTCTACAGGCTATGGCTGAGCTGAACATACCTTCTACAGTTGTAGGAAATGCTTCAAATAGAGACTATCTGGAACAGTTAAAAATTCAGAACCATGAATCTACATCTACCACCACAGCACAACATACACCTCCTAAAAAAAACTATCACCGCGGAATATTTCTTTAACATCGCCTGGTTTAACTACTCCTCACGGTTATTTACTCCCTAAAAGGCGTGGGAGTATAATGCAGCAGTCTACTGACTGGTTGACTTTGTAATCCTATTTTTTCTGTCTGTGTGATGTTTTTAATATCCGCTGTATATTCTACATTTAAGTATAATGTACCTGTTCTATTGTAAATTTTACAATAACTTTATGATCTTTTGTTTCTCTTTTATTTCTGTAACTATAGCAATGTTTTTGCTCTAATAAACAATTGACAATGATTTCCTCTCCTCCATTTTTTTTCCTGGTCATGCGCACAAACGTCTGGCGCAGTGTCATAGTTCTCACTCAAAAACATGCCCGGACATGTTTTTTCCTGGTCATGAGCACAAAAGTCTGGCGCAGTGTCATAGTTCTCACTCATAAACATGTCCGGCCTTGTACGCATACTTACATAAACATGGTCGGACATGGCTGCCTTTCTAAAACATGCCCAGACGTGTCCTGAACCCCCTCCTCCCTAATGTACGCACCAATCACAAAAATAATACACATATTAAAATGATGTAAGCACTTTAATTCGCTATAAACATATGTTGGTACTCCTCATGAGACCACATATGTAAAGACGTAGGTATATCAATGACACAATAAAGCGCAAGGGGTGTGGTAACACAGAGCACAAGGCGTGGTTTCATTACATCACAATAAAGTGCAAGGGTTATGGTAAAACTGATCAAAAGGCGTGGTTTCATTAAAATATATCATTTATAGCATTTAATATCAAGGGATGTGGACATTAAGCGCAAGGGGTGGGGGCATTATGCGCAGTAGGCGTGGTTTACCTTAAAAATAGGCGGGGTACCTGTCAAAATCAGTTTGACATTATATGTAGCTGTGGGTGTGGTTTATTTTACTCGGGGGTGGGGCTTAGGTTTTAAAAGGGGCGGGGCACCTGCCAAAAGTTATTTGACATTATATGTAGCTCCTAACTACTGGTAGGATTGTGGATGATGAGGCAGGAAGCTTACCTTTTAGTACAATGGGTAGGATTGTGGGTGATGAGGCAAGATGCTTATCTTTTAGTACAATGGGTTGGATTGTGGGTGATGAGGCAGGTATCTTCCCTTTTAATACAATGGATAGGATTGTGTGTGATGAGGCAGGAAGCTTACCTTTTAGTATAATTGGTAGGATTGTGGGTGATGAGGCAGGTGTCTTTCCTTTTAGAACATTGTTTAGGTTTGAGTGTGATGAAGGGTTGTGGATGATGAGGCAAGAAGCTTACCTTTTAGTACTATTTGTAGGATTTTGGGTGATGAGGCAGGAAGCGTATCTTTTAGTACAATTGGTAGGATTGTGGGTGGTGAGGCAGGTATCTTCCCTTTTAGTATAATTGGTAGGATTGTGGGTGATGAGGCAGGAAGTTTACCTTTTAGTACTATTTGTAGGATTGTGGATGGTAAGGCAGGAAGCTTACCTTTTAGTACAATGGGTAGGATTTTGGGTGATGAGGTAGGGAGATGATCTTTTAGGAAATGTGGTAGGATTAGGAACGATGAGGCAAAAATGTTCCCTTTTTGCAATTGGTAGGATTGTGGGTGATGAGGCAGGGATCTTACCTTTTAGTACAATGAATTGTGGGTGATGAGGCAGGAAGCTCCCCTTTCAGTACAATTGGTAGGATTAGGAACGATGAGGCAGATATCTTCCCTTTAATGCAATTGTTAGGATTGAGGGTGATGAGGCAGATATCTTCCCTGATAGGACAATGGGTAGGATTGTGGATGATGAGACAGGTGTCTTCCCTTTTAGTACAATGTTTAGGTTTGAGGTTGATGAGGCAGGTATCTTCCCTTTTAGGAAAATGTGTTGGATTGTTGGTGATGAGACGGGGAGCTTACCTTTCAGGACAATGGGTAGGATTGTGGATGATGAGGCAGGGAATTTTCCTTTTAGGACAATGGGTAAGATTGTGAGTGATGAGGCCGGAAGCTTACCTTTTATTCAATGGGTAGGATTGTGGTTGATGATGTAGGAAGCTTCCCTTATAGTACAATGGGTAGGATTAGGAATGATGAGACAGGTATATTCCTTTTAGGACAATGATTAGGTTTGAGGGTGATGAGGCAGGTATCTTCCTTTTAGGACAATGTGTAGGATTGTAGGTGATGAGGCGGGGAGCTTATCTTTTAGGACAAAGGGTAGGATTGTGGATGATGAGGCAGGAAGCTTACCTTTTAGCACAAAGGGAAGGATTGTGGGTGATGAGGCAGGAAGCTTAAATTTTAGTACAATGGGTAGGATTGTGGGTGATGAGGCAGGTATCTTCCCTTTTAGTACAATGGGTAAGATTGTGTGTGATGAGGCAGGAAGCTTACCTTTTAGTACAATGGGTATGATTGTGTGTGATGAGGCGGGGAGCTTCTCTTTTAGGACAATGGGAGGATTGTGGGTGATGAGGCAGGGAGCTTCCCTTTTAGTACAATGGGTAGGATTGTGGGTGATGAGGCAGGGAGTTTACCTTTTAGGACAATGGATAGTATTGTGGCTGATGAGACAGGAAGCTTACCTTTTACCTTTTGTTGCTGTATATGGAGTATACAGAGTTTATAGAGCTAAGTAGTGTAGCTCCATTTCAGTTGTAATCTATGTGATATCAGTAATGGACCAACAGTTCAGTTATCAGCTCTGTAGTATCACTTGCCTTACTTTATAACATTAATGCCGGCTAAAACATTAACAAAAGGGGGTAATCTGGGATATTGGGCTGGAGGGATAGTAGAAATGGGCCGATGGATTGTACTTGCCCCCCAGGCCAAATTTTGCCAGTCCTCCCCTGGTGAGTGGGGAGGTAATGTAGGGATAAGACAGGAAGTCAGTGCTAGGGAAGGTGGGTAATACATTGCTGAGCAGTGTCAGTGAGTGGGAAGGTAATGTAGGGATAAGACAGGAAGTCAGTGCTAGCGGAAGTGTGCAATGCATTACTGAGCAGTGTCAGTGATGGGGGAGGTAATTTAGTGATAGACAGGAAGTCAGTGTCAGGAGAGGTGGGTAATGTATTGCTGAGCAGTGTCAGTGAGTGGGAAGGTAATGTAGGGATAAGACAGGAAGTCAGTGCTAGGAGAGGTGGCAATGCATTGCTGAGCAGTGTCAGTGAGTGGGGAGGTAATGTAGGGATAAGGCAGGAAGTCAGTCGTAGGGGAGGTGGTAATGCATTGCTGAGCAGTGTCAGTGAGTGGGGAGGTAATGTCAGGTATAGGCAGGAAGTCAGTGCTAGGGGAGGTGGGTAATGCATGCTGAGCAGTGTCAGTGAGTGGAGGTAATGTAGGGATAAGGCAGGAAGTCAGTGCTAGGGGAGGTGGGTAATGCATTGCTGAGCAGTGTCAGTATGTCAGGAGGTAATGTAGGGATAAGGCAGGAAGTCAGTGCTAGGGGAGGTGGGCAATGCATTACTGAGCAGTGTCAGTGAGTGGGGGAAATAATGTAGGGATAAGACAGGAAGTCAGTGCTCTTTGGAACTCAAGAGGTTAATAAATGTCCCCCACCCATAGTTATTTATACTGGAATCCTCTTCAAATAATAAAAAAGATATCTTGTAGGGAATGTGATTTGATTCCTGCAGATGAGTGCTAGCTCTTTTCACCATGGTATTCCAGCACTGCAGAATACGTTGGAGCGTTTATACATAAGGGATAAAGGATGCTATTACAGACACCAATATCTGTTCCATTTCAGCCTGATGTTAAAATATAATTTTGCTTTTCTCTGATACAGGAGGCTGCATGCGAAGGTTGCGATTTCATTTTTTGATTACAACTAAAAAGGAGTGTATCATGATTCATGAATTAAATTACTAAATGAAATAAACCCAGATGGTTTAAAGGGTAAGACTTTTGGTAGGAAATGTACAAAAAAAAAAATCAATGAAAAGATAAAGGGTAATTTTATGAGATTGTCTAGAGAAGCATTTCCTTGGCTTATTGCGTTTAACAGATAAAATCCTCTCTAGGTCCTTCCTAGTTTTGGCTCCATGGCTGTTTTGTCCATATCTCTTGTAAAACTTTATTTAAAGGGATAGTATACAATAATTATGGCGAAACATACATTGTAGGGCTTTTCTTGCTGATGGAAGATAGGGAAGATTGAGCGTGAGAGGAATTGAGCCCCGTCCACCTGCCCATGTTGAAGGCTGGTGGGGTGATGTTAGCGGGGTGCCCTGCGTTGAAAGGGGGTATGTTCAGTGTGAAAATAATTCAGGTTGGATCCTTAAAGAGGTAACGCTAGGGAGGTTAGCACCAGGCTGTTGCCGCTGGTGGTTATGTTACCCATTTGGAGTTGGCTGGGTCTGCAGGGCTGGATTTACATCCCAGGAGCCTGTAGGCACTGAAATTTGAAGCCCCCCCCCGGATTTGCCATCTCCACATTGCCCCCATCATCTCCACATTGACTCATCATCTCTGCTTTGCCCTCAGATTGCCCCCATCAGCTCCAACTTGCCCCCTATCATCTCCACATTGCCCCATCATCTCCACATTGCCCCCATCATCCCATATTTCCCCCATCATCTCCATATTGCCCCTCACATTGCCCCCATCATCTCCATATTGCCCCTCACATTGCCCCCGTCATCTCCATATTGTCCTTCATATTGCTCCCGTCATTTCCATATTGCCACTCACATTGCCCCCATCATCTCCATATCCCCTCACAATGCCCCCATCATCTCCATATTGCCCCTCACATTGCCCCATCATCTCCATACCCCCTCACATTGCCCCCATCATCTCCATATCCGCTCACATTGCCCCCATCATCTCCATACCCCCTCACATTGCCCCATCATCTCCATATCCGCTCACATTGCCCCATCTCCATATTGCCCCTCCCATTGCCCCCATCATCAGTATATTGCCCTTCACATCCCCGTCATGTCCATATCCCCTCACATTGCCCCCATCATCTCCATATTGCCCCTTACAATGCCCCCGTCATCTCCATATTGCCCCTCACATTGCCCCCATCATCTCCATATTGCCCCTCACATTGCCCCCGTCATCTCCATATTGCCCCTCACATTGCCCCCGTCATCTCCATATTGTCCTTCATATTGCTCCCGTCATTTCCATATTGCCACTCACATTGCCCCCATCATCTCCATATCCCCTCACAATGCCCCCATCATCTCCATATTGCCCCTCACATTGCCCCCATCATCTCCATACCCCCTCACATTGCCCCCATCATCTCCATATCCGCTCACATTGCCCCCATCATCTCCATACCCCCTCACATTGCCCCATCATCTCCATATCCGCTCACATTGCCCCCATCTCCATATTGCCCCTCCCATTGCCCCCATCATCAGTATATTGCCCTTCACATCCCCGTCATGTCCATATCCCCTCACATTGCCCCCATCATCTCCATATTGCCCCTTACAATGCCCCCGTCATCTCCATATTGCCCCTCACATTGCCCCCGTCATCTCCATATTGCCCTTCACATCCCCGTCATCTCCATATCCCCTCACATTGCCCCCATCATCTCCATATTGCCCCTCACATTGCCCCCATCATCTCCATATTGCCCCTCACAATACCCCCGTCATCTCCATATCCCCTCACATTGCCCCCATCTCCATATTGCCCTTCACATTGCCCCCATCATCTCCATATTGCCCCTCACATTGCCCCTGTCATCTCCATATCCCCTCACATTGCCCCCATCATCTCCATATTGCCCCTCACATTGCCCCCATCATCTCCATATCCCCTCACATTGCCTGCTATGTCTGTTTCCTACCTCCCTGTCTGTGCCTCCTTTGTCACAGAGCTGTAGCTGCTGTCATCTCCTAGCGCTCTGCATTACTAAAGAGCCAATGATGGAGCCCAGCAGACAGCAGCTACAGGTCTGTGCCAAAAAAGGCACAGGCCTCACCATGTTGTTGTGGGCGCAGTGGGCGCCAAGCGGGGGGGCCACTGGGCTAGGCTAATTAAAAAAGGCTAATTAAATCTAAAAAAGGGCAAAAAATGAAATAAACAATCCAATAACAGGCGCCCCTCTGTCTGGTGCGCCTGTAGGCAGATGCCTACTCTGCCTTATTACAAATCCGGCCCTGTGGGTCTGGCTGGGGTAACTGGTTTAAAGGCACTTTAAAAAGTGGTTAATGGCTTGGTTTAGGCATGAGCCGTTTATGGTTTTGGCCATGCAAGAGAAGATGTTCATTAACCCTTTGCATTGCTCTGCGTAGCCCCTGACACTCTAAGGGTTAAGTGGGAAATATGGTTTCAAAACGGTTAAGTATTATGCCTAAGATTTGGCTTATGGTACCAGTTATGCTATCGGTATGTGTTATTTATTAAGTGTTAATAAAGTTGGCCTGTTCTTACCCAAGTTATGTGTGGTTTCTTTATTTCTTTATTTCCACATACCCTAGTCCTTTTGCATGGTGTCAAAACATTAATTCTGTTGTATTCTAAAATCTGAGCCTGTGACTACAAATGTCCATAGATTGTGATAGTAAGAGATCTGTCACTGCATTATTAAACTTAGGTTCTGGTCTTCTGTAGGGTTTAGTTCACACTGGCAATTCTAGAGCAGTGTGATGTAAGGGTTAGTTCACGCTGGCAATTCTAGAGCAGTGTGATGTAAGGGTTAGTTCACACTGGCAATTCTAGAGCAGTGTGATGTAAGGGTTAGTTCACACTGGCAATTCTAGAGCAGTGTGATGTAAGGGTTAGTTCACACTGGCGATTCTAGAGCAGTGTGATGTAAGGGTTAGTTCACGCTCGCAATTCTACTGCAGTGTGATGTAAGGGTTAGTTCACACTGGCAATTCTAGAGCAGTGTGATGTAAGGGTTAGTTCACACTGGCAATTCTAGAGCAGTGTGATGTAAGGGTTAGTTCACACTGGCGATTCTAGAGCAGTGTGATGTAAGGGTTAGTTCACACTGGCAATTCTAGAGCAGTGTGCTGTAAGGGTTATTTAACTTTGGCTATTAAAGTTCATACTGGAGTTTCTAGAGCAGAGTTTTGTAAGGTTTAGTTCAACCGTCAATTTCTTGTTTGTGTGAAATAACGTATGAAAGAACATAAAACTCTGCATACACGATAATATATGGTGCACCAAGTCTTCACATCGAGGATACGACTAAGTGTATAATAAAATCATCGATTCTTTATTACTATACAAAAATACATACAGTTCATACCTCATATTTCTTTAACAGGCGTATATGAAATAAGGTGAGCACCGCACTGCAGACACCTCTCAAACCACTACAATCAACGCGTTTCGCGTGAGAACACGCTTAATCATGATCACCCCGTCACACTGAATGCCGAATATTTAAAATGTTAACAACCAATCACGGCAACATGAAACAACTGACTTTAAGTATGGAAGCCTCATAATGCCAAAAATACAACAGACTAAGTCAAAAACACACACATATAGCAAGTGCAATCAACCCAAACAGGTACAATGTTAAAAGGTAAATCATCACCCACATTTAAATATACCACTTGCCACAATGAACATAAAACTCTACATGTGATTTACATGTGATGACGCAGCTTCAACATCTCACAGGAATGTTGATCAACATTGGCCTAAGCAAATGATGCTTGGCTGATGCCTGGGTGGTCTGCTCACGGACACAATTTCAACATGCCCCTTTAGAGACAGGCTCAGCGGAGGAAAGAAGGGACATTGCAGGGAAGTAAACTTGCAGATTTGAACTGTGCTGCATCTCCATGCATTCAAATTGCCAGATTGAACTCACCCTTAGTGGGACAAGTCCAGGAGTTATTTAAATATATGACACGGTTTTATTTTCATTCTGCATGACGGCATATGGACCAGTACAATCCTGAAGTATTTGCAAAATGGGACTCTCGTTGTTTTCAGTCCTATGTTAGACCTCATAGGGTTTTGGGGGTTTAGATGGTGGGGGCTTGTGTTAGTCTTTTTGTTTGTTTTTCTTTTCCAGGTTTGGAGGTGCCGCAGTTATGGATCATCGGCCATTCTTTTGTCCTCTGGGCCAGCCGGCGGGCGGAGGTTCGGGACAGCAGATGGCAAATGACAGTGCCCGCATCTGCGGGCCAGGTGTTCTGGTTTGGGTACAGGGGTATGTTTTGGCCACAGTTAGTGCCAGAAGGTCTTCTCCTTGTTCGGGCGGGGGGTGTGTGGTCCCTCGGGTGTTGTTGGTCCATCTGGGGGGTAATGACCTGGGTTACATTCCAGGTTGGGCGTTGAGGGAGGCTATGAAGGAGGATTTTCTTAAGCTACTCCAGAATTTTCCAGGTATGAGACTGGTTTGGTCCGAAATTTTGCCTAGAAAATGCTGGATGGGGGCTCGTAATTGTTGGGCTTTGGATAAGAGCATGATTAAATTGAACAGGAGGATTTCGAGGTTTGTTGTGGAGCAGGGTGGGATAGCTATTAGGCATTGAGTATTTGAGGACCCTACCATTAATTTAATACGGCCTGATGGTATCCACCCCAATGAGTTGGGGTTGGATTTTTTCAATCTCGAGTTGGCAGAGGCATTGGAGAAGGCCACAGCTTTGGGGGTGGGGTGGGACTAATGCGTAGGGTAACTCATTAGTCCCTTGTGGTGCTTTGGGCCCTTGCCAATGTATAGAAGGTCAGTAAGATGGGGGAGGTTACAGGAAGATGGTAGGCCAGCAGCCTAGGTTTAAGAACACCCGCATTTTGTCGCGGGTTAGACGCCGGCCTCATTGAGCTGCATTAACCAGCTAATGAGGTGCGGTTAAGGAAAACAATTTGGGTGTTTTGAGTCTTGGCTCAAAAAAGGTGGATAGGCTGGGTTAGCCTGTAAAAGTTGGCAATTGGCAAGGGCTTAAGGTTGGAGGTGAATTTTAAAATAAATGGAAAATGTTTTTATAAAATAAAGCTGCGGCCTAATTTAAACCCATACTGTGTGTGAGGTGGATTTCTTGGACCTATACCCCATGCACAAGACACGGAAATATGCATCTCTGTGCAGTAAGAGTACCATTATTTTACTCAACAAGAAACACCCTACAATATATATTTTTTCATAAAAAAAGTTTACTAGAGAACCAATCCATGCAAAATTAACCCTTTGAGTGCCAGAGGGGTACGCAACGCATTGCAAAGCAATGCGTTGCATACCCCTCTGGGACTCAAAGGGTTAATTCATAATGGCCATTATGGTTTTCTTCCTGATTATTATTAAAAGGAATTAGTATTTCTTTAACCCCTTGAGTGCCAGAGTGAAAGTGCAACACGTTGCTATGCAAAGATCTGGGCCCCGCTTTTGGCACTCAAGGTGTTAAGCTCAACTTATTTTTGGCTCTGTGTTTCTTTAATGAGCAGTCTAAAATATCAGTTGAGTTTTTTTAAGCTGCTTTCAATTTCCTATGTTTATTTTTCATATAATTTTCTTTTTTCAGAACATCGTAAAATCAACAGAATATATCTTTTCTCAAATTATAAGTACAAGGAGAGTCATATTAGCGGCACAGGTCTCCTAATCTCATAAAACAGTACGCAATGTTCCGCTGTATTTACAAAGAGAAAATCTCAATCCCATAAACCTGTCTCCCAAATATTGGAACAGATGTGAGCCTGATGTTTTTTCCATCTGGATATGACGCAAACACTTTATATTACAGGAGCTAGGAAAGCTAGGAGATTAATAAAAAGGGCGATACGAAAAACAGGGTGTAAGGTTAAAGGGACAAAAACGTGTCTTGCATTTAAATGGGTGCATGAGAAGATGAGGGGATATCAAATGCACTCACGACTGTTGTTATAGGCTAATTGTTACTCATAAAAATGACTAAAAAAGTTATATTATACCACGGATTGGATGTCAGAAGGATCTCTGAGACCTCTTAACCCTTTAAGGACCGGGAAAATCAGAGGTGGATTTGACTTAAGGACCAGAGCAATTCTGACCTTTTTGACTATGTCTTTGTTCAACAGTGTTTTCCCTCTTAGGCTTTTATTCCAACCCCATAAATTATATACTGTTTTTTTACAAACAAATAGGGCTTTCCTTTGATACCCCACTTATATGGATAACCCACCATTTACTTTATTAAAATTAAAGAAAAAGGTTAAAAAAATGTAAAAAAACCCCACCATTTTTGTTTTTTCTCTTGGGATCAAATGGGCGCAAAGGGTTACATTTTTATGGAGACTGCATGAAAGGTATGACTAGTCAGTCATACCTACAAAATGCGCAGTTTAAAGATGCCACTGTCCCCCCTGGGTGAAAATCCCCATGTCCCTTTTTCCCACCCAATTTTCCCACTTTTTTGTTCATTACATTTGGAGGTGTGTGTAAGTGTATTACATGACTCCACAACAATCACACTTCCAATTTTGTTTCTTGAGATGTTTTTTTTTTTTAAATAAAATATTTTATTTGTAAAAAAAAAAAAAGTGTGTTGTTTTTATTTAAAAAAAAAAAAAAAAAAAAAAAAGTGTATTTAGCAGGTCAGAAATTGACCTGCATCTAGCCATCCTCCTGCACCAGCAGTGAAGGGGTTAACACCCCCAGCTGCTGTATTTTTTATTTCCACTAGGTGTCTCCTCCCTGCTTCTCTGTCCCTTACTTTTATGTAAGGGACGCATTGGCAGAGAGGAGACACTAGAGGCAGTAAGTAGCACTGCCTCATTCATTGTTTTAGAATGCCGGTACATGTGATCGCCGACGCAGCGATCACATGACCTGGCACAACCGACGGAGGCTTAGACTGAACGGTCCGGTCCTGGACCACTCAGTCTCAGCCTGGATTGAATGGTAGCAGCGTGCACGGCTGCGCGCTGCTACCATTTAACACTTGACGTACCAGGACCGTCACTGGTCCTTAAAGCAAATTTACCCTTGACGGTCCTGGTACGTCAAGGGTCGTTAAGGGGTTAAACATCCAAGTGGTTTAATGGGATGAGTGAAGTTTTCTCTGTACAAATCTATTATTGGCCATTAGTGGCCTTGAAACGCTTTGGTATTTTTCTTCTTTTTCATTTATTTAATATTAAGTTATACATTTATTCAGTTCCTTGATAGGCTCTTGCTCATGTGTTCTGCTTATTTCTGTCTCATGAAGAGCCATCTCTGGAGGCACCTGGACGAGGGGGGGTTAATCCCCTGTTGCTCGTTAGCCGGTTTATACAGGAGTAATTACTGGCTAGCTATACAAGTAAATGAGTCTTATTTGTCTTTTGAATTTATCATTACAAGAAATTAATGGTTATCATCCCCTATCTTCATTCAGGGAACAATTTATGGCCCATGGCTATGGTAAATCTCTCTGGTGAATCTTGACCCCTCACGCCAGTTCAATTAAATAATTATATGGGACCGATAAAGGGAAAGTTCACACTGGTGACATTAGTGTAGTATTTTGACTGCTGTGCTAATTGGCCAAAAACGGAACAGCTAACCCCCAATGGTGAAGTTCAAAGGAGAGCCCCTTACCTTTCAGAATTCAATGGAATGCAGAATGGTGCAGTGTGGAGGTGTAAGGATGGCTGAATTCAGGCCTGGTCTGCATGACGGCCTAGGGACTGGTGTGTAGATCTTTAACACAAGCTGTACCGGGAATTGAATTTCCAATGCTCATCAAAATTCCAAGAACTTGCCTGCCAACAAAGGAGTTAGTCATTAATATATGGCAATTGCCCATCTGAGATACATCTGACACCCCCCCACCCCCATTCGAGAGCATCACCAGGCAAATGTAGGAGATCACATATATCTACACCTGTGCAGCTTGGACTTCTCTAAAATTAGTCGCAAATAAGTTGCCCATGTATACATGACCAAATAAATGATTATGATTATCCTTTATTTCTAACTAGTTTTAAAACCCGGATACACGGGCCACAGTGACACCCAGCAACCTCGGCTGGTGGCCGGAGCTTCTCTTCTGACTGGCAGCGATTCAGTCATGCACAGTAATGACTATGCGAATGCGCTGTGGCTGATACGGAGCGGGGTGCTCCGAATTCAGAGCGGACTCCTCTCTGAGCACCTTCCTGGGACCACTTATATCAGCCGCAGAGCGTTCGGGCAGTCAGTACTGCATATGACTGCAGATCGGGCTGCCTCTACTGTGCATGATGCTTCAGACAAACATCCTAGCGAATTATTATATAGGATGTGCCAATATGATACAGCACTATATAGATATACTAGTTGAAGAGCCCGTGTACACAGACCACAGTGACACCCAGCAACGGCCGCTGTGCAGTCATGCACAGTAGAGACTGCCCGCACCGGGGCTGATATGGAGTGGGGCAATCCGAATTCAGACCGTTATCAGCCATGGAGTGGGCAGTCTGTAGTGCACATGACTGCAGCTCACGCAGTTGTCTCTACTGCGCATGACGGCTTCTGACAAACAATTTAGGAAATTATTATATAGGATGCCTTCTTGTGCCTGCTGCTGCCAGTGCACCTTCTTCTGAGGCGATAGTAAGTATGACAGCAGGGGTTCCTCTGTCAGAATTGTCATCCCCAACCAGTCCCAAAGAGCAGCAAGAGACTGGAGGTGGTGTTGAGAGTCAGGGTGATGGTGGAGCAGCTGGTGTGGAGGAGTATATGGGAGTGTTTTTGGTGAAAAGTGATAAGGAATGGGAGAAAGAGATTCAAATGAGGATCAGCATTACCGCCACCACCAGCAGTGACATTGTGGAGTTTGCTGTTGCTGTACTTCCCGCTGCTGAGTCAAGAAAGGATAATGGTGAGCAGATTAGTATGCCACAGACCTCAGTGGTCACCATGGGACTGGGTTCAGAAATCCATGATAAGGGACTAGAACAGGCTCCATGTGCCAATACTTCTGGTCCTAGCTCTAGTGTTGATACTGAGGCAACAGCGGCATCACCTGCCCCAGCCAGTAAAGGAGATTCTGGAGAAGAAGAAGAAGAAGAAGAAGAAAGTAATTCTTCTCCACCTCGTTCCTCACTGAAATCATGGGTGTGGGAATACTTTTCCCTTGGGGACAGCACATTGAAGTCATCAGTGGCTGCTCTGTGCACTATGGGTAAGATGTTCAGAAAGTGGTGGTAACTGAAATTGTCTGTAATCAGAATAAATAAGTTCTTACACCATGATCCGCCAATTCTCAGACATGTTTCCATAATTTTTTACATCCAATTCCGCCCTCTCCGTGAAAGGGAAAAAGCCGTCTTAAAAGTGGGTGTGGTTTAATCTTCCGTCATAATGTATTGTATTTTCAAAAACAAAATTTAATTTCAACGTAATTTTTTTTCTGATTAACGTCATTTTTTCCCGACAGAATAAAAATGGTCTAAACTTGTAGAAGAAAAATTAGTTTCAAAGACAAAAAAAAGTGATTGTTTCTTTGAAATTGTTCGTTTCAAAGACAAAATTAAAGACAATTTTTAAGATCAGAATTTTTAACTGCAATGATCAATGAGATTTTCTTACCATCATTTTTAATTCTTTATATGAATTTTCAAAAGTAACGGATTTACATCTGAAAAAATTGTCCATCTTTTACCACCAACTCATGTTCCGACACGTTTCTCATTATGACGACTTTTTGAACATCTCGCCCTTAGTGTGATAAGGTACAGAAAATGGGAATGCTTGGGACACATATCGGCACATCTACTCTCATAAAGCACATGCACTGCAATGATTATGTTAAGCACGTGAAAGCCAAACTCCCCCCCAAAAAACCAAGAGCCACTGTCACTGTGCCCCCTGTTCCTCTCCAAACACACAAAGATCAGGAGCAAAACACCCACAGGAAGAAAATGGAAACCCAGCCTAGACGTTTGATGATGAGTGTAACACCTGTGTCTTCTTTGTCTTCATGTTCAAGGGTCCAGGTCAAGGAAAAGGAACCCACTGTCCCATCCCGACACCCTTATTGATTTCTTCTTGCTCCTCTGGTATACCACTTTTACCACCATTACCTCCACCACCAGCTCATAGTGAGTCTGTGGATGTGAGGCCACAGTGACAGCACTATCTTTATTGGTGAGTGGTTTTATATTGTTGTGCTAAGTGTCAAGGTGTTTGGTTGCAGTTGTGCCTGTTGCTTAACCCCTTAAGGACCCGGGGTGTGTGGTCCTTTAAGGACCAGATAGGGAAGTTCGACGTGCCGCCCCACGTGACTGATCACATGTACCGGCATGCCGAACGAGGGACTGAAAGTGATCACTCCGGTCTTGGAGTAATCAACTTCAGTCCCCGGTATTAATGTTCAACAAGCAGCTTCTGGCACATTGTCAACATTTAGGTTTTAGTGCAGGGGTGTCCAAGTCTTTTCAGTGTGGGTCACAAGATCAGAAAATCGTAAGTGTGAGGGACACATTAATTTTGTTTTATTTATAACGATGGTAAACTGCAACCTGTCATTAGGTAAAAAATGTTTAAAGAGATAGTAATGGTTTGGTGTTAATGTCAAGATTGATTCTTCTACATACTTTTGTATAACATTGTTTATCTTTGTAACCATCCATAAGGTTGCCATTTACATTTTATTCTATATTAAAGGGATATTAATACTTCGTTTTATCTTTATTTTATTTTGTAGGCATTAAAAAAACATGAAGAACAATATAAGTTTTATCTCTCAAACCTTTATGGTTTAAGAGATATTCACAAGCACAGTTTCCCCTCCCGCCCCTTTTACCTGGTGTAAGCCATCTCTTCTCAGATGTGGAATGCAGTCCATAGACCAGACAGATAACAGAAAGGGACAATCTTCTTCCTATGAGAACAATGAAAGCCCTGGCACCCTTGACAACTTTTTTAGGTTTTTCCCTTATCTTAATTGAAGATTGTCCCTCTCTGCAGTCTACCTGGGCACCTCCCTTCTGATCTGGCTGAGCAGTGTTACATCAGTAAAAGGGGCGGGAGGGGGATACTTTGTCATTGAATTACTCTTGAACTACAACTCTGACGGAATTGAAATAACACTCTCCAAGGTCCAAATACTATGATGATTAATTAGAGCTGCGTTTATTATGGAACATTACTATCCCTTTAACTCTTTGAGTGCCAGAGGGCTGTGCAACACCTTGCTTTGCAAGGTGTTTCACAGCCCTCTGGCACTCAGAGAGGTTAAATCAATGGGAAATGCTCCTATGGTGCAGCAGTTTGCTTCATAATTTCTTAGCTCGATTTCTGCATATAACACTTAGTGCGAGACTGTTCTACAGCTAATTTCTTTGCATTGATTCTCCTGCCAGCGCTGAACCTGCAAAAATATATCCCATCAGTTAATAGATAAGATTGAAATTGCAATTGCACAAAAAATAAATAAAAAAATAGAACCACAAGCATTGTACTAAGTGATAATTCTCAGTGCCTTTGTGTTGCTCTGACTTGAGATAGATCAGCCGGGGAAGCTGCCGTTGAAGCCAAACATTGGAAAAAAAGGCAGCGGATACAGTTTGTGCTGCTGAGGCAGATGGAGGTGATTGTGGCAGACAGCAATCAAAGGGAAAAAAAAACAGCCCAGTGCTTACTTAGTAGTTTTGAGCCGAAATGCTTTTAGACAGAAGTAGTGCTTATATCATTATGGTGCAGGCAGAATGTAAAGAGGAAGCACATGATGTTTTCCATTTCTGGTCAAGGTTACTGTGGATAGAAAATCGTTGCATCTTTCATAAATCATTAAGTGAAAATATCTCAGATAACCCCCAATGTGCCAGGAAGACTGAATAGTTTAGCTTTGGAATAACGCTTGTCAGTTTCAGTGTTCACATGGAGTTTTATAATTGAAGGAACACGAACATCTACTAGACCTAATATGAAACACCGCACTTAAAGGGGAAATTTTCCCTTGGAATAATTGTCTCAATATGTTTAGCTGAAAGGCTTGCCCAGGCAGGTGTCCTTTAAATAGCTGCCAAGTTATCAGTTTCCTGTTTTTGCATTTAAACTGTACTGCTGTATCTGTAATTAAATGGGGACATGTTACTACCTTGAGAATGTATATATGGCCCTTTAGAACCATGGGCGGGGCTGGATAGAGTCTTAGAGAGAGATACAGCCTCTGGAATAATGGGCAGCGATAACTATTGCCATAGAGAGAGCCTCACCATGATTCTAAAGGACTTTGTATAATCTCCACATTGCCCCCCATTGCCCCCAATTTCCTTATTGCCTCAACATTGCCCCCCAATTTCCACATTACCCCCAATCTCAACATTGCATCCACATTGCTTCCCATTCTCCACGTTGTCTCCACATTGCCCCCCAATCTGCACATTGCCCCCCATTGCCCCCAATCTCCACATTGCCTCCCAATTTCCACATTACCCCCAATCTCAACATTGCCTCCACATTGCCCCCCAATCTCCACATTGCCCCCCAATTTCCACATTGCCTCCAATCTCAACATTGCCTCCACATTGCCCCCAATCTCAACATTGCCTCCACATTGCCCCCCCCATCTCCACACCTTCACTTTTCCCCCTTCAATCTCCACATTGCCCCCAATCTCCACATTGCCCCCCAATCTCCACATTGCCACCACATCTCCACATTGCCACCCAATCTCCACACTGCCACAACACATTGCCCACAGTCTCCACATTGCCCCTAATCTCCACATTGCCACCACATCTCCACATTGACCCCCAATCTCCAAACTGCCACAACACATTGCCCCCAATCTCCACATTGCCCCTATTGACTCCCCAGTGTCCACCTCGTACCTCCCTGGTGGTCTAGTGGTGTGACAGGAGAGGTCTGTGCCTCCTTCTGCACAGACCTCTATACAGCTGGAGCTCCCGCGTGGTTCTCTCTTCATTAATGCGGAGAGCTGTGATATGATGTCATCTCCCATCGCTCTGCATTACTAGAGAACCGGAGAGGGAGATCAGCTGTTAGAGGTCTGTGCAGAAGAAGTCACAGACCTACTTGCTTCAGGCGCTTGGCAAGGGGGTGGCAGGGGGCGGCCGGGCCCCTGGACTGATGGGCCCAGTCGCAGGTGCGACCCCTATTGTTACTCCAGTGTGTGGGATTGATATTTATAAGGAGGAAATTTGTTCAGAAAGAAGAAATGCAGTCCAATAAACCTCTACAGGGAGAGGTATTTAGGGAGGTTCATAGTCTGGTAAGGAGGAGCATTGTACAGTTGCCCTCGGGAAGAAGGAGCCTAGGGAAAGGCACAGTTGTAAGGAGGAATATAATCCAATAAGCTACTTGGAGTCTGGCACACAGGCCGCTGAGATCGTGAGGAGTGCAGTAAAGAGAGCAGGGTACGTAGAGCCTAGAGAGGTAGTTAGGTAGAGGGAGAGATTGGGCTAGGTGCAGGGATGGATTTCCCAATAGGCAGAGTAGGCAAAGGCCAAAAGTTCTAAATTTACAGGGGTGGTACCTCAGCTGTGCTGGCCACACCCACATTCTGAATTGAGGGTGTGGCCAGATAAATCTCAATCTCTCTGCACCAGTGTTTTACCCCCTTCACAAGTATTTTCTATGCCAGGAAACAGTGAATGGTACTGGGGGCGGGGTCATGTGAAAAGTGGGGGTGCTGTCATGGGCGGAGCTAAGGGTTGCTGCGGTGCATTGCCTAGCGATGCCTGGGATTTAAATCCATCCTTGGTGGGCCAGCTAGATGAATGAGTGAATGGGAGTTCAGTGAGTGATAGTTGTTGTCAGAGGTAAGCAGAATTACGGAGGTAATGTGCTCTGTGTATGAAGATATACATACATACATGAGATACTAAATTGAGAGTTAAGCAGTTAGGTTTAGTTAGTGGAGGGCTAGAGAGCTGTATTAGACTCCACTGTGAGACACAGTAAAGGTAATCTTCTAGGGATAGAATAGTACTAGGGCCTGAGGTTCCTGTGAGAAGCAGGTCAGTGATAACAGGAGTTTAAAGGGATAGTAATGTTTCACAAAAACAGCAGCTCCAATTAATCATCATAGTATTTGGACCTTGGAGGGTGTTATTTAATACTGTCAGAGTTGTAGTTCAAGAGTAATTGAATGATAAAGTATCCCCCTCCCGTCCCTTTTACCTAGTGTAAGCCGCCTCCCCTCAGATGTGTAATCTGGTCTCTTGACTGGACAGGTCACAGCAAGGGACAATCTTCTTACTGTGATCTTAAGGAAAACCCTGCCCCCTTGACAGGTTTATCAGGTTTTTCCTTATGATCAGTGAAGATTGTCCCTCTCTGCTATCCATCCGGACAGTAACATAGTAACATAGTAACATAGTAAATTAGGTTGAAAAAAGACACAAGTCCATCAAGTTCAACCTTCGCTTCATACCTCAGTAACTAAGAATTTTATAGCTTTCCTGCTACCAATTAAATTAGTCTTTATCAGACCTTCCTGATCTGCCTACTGATAAACAGTATAACTCTGTATGTTCCCTTTTGAAAGAAATGTATCTAATCTTCTCTTAAATGTGTCCATTGTATCTGCCATAACTACCTCCCTGGGCAATGAATTCCACAATTTGACAGACCTTACCGTAAAAAAACCCTTCCTCTGCTGAAGTTTAAACCTCCTTTCCTCTAATCTCAAGAGGTGTCCCCTGGTCACCTGAGCAGGCCTTGGAATAAATAGCTCACCGCAGAGATCCTTGTATTGACCTCTCATATACTTGTACAATGTGATAAGGTCTCCTCTTAGTCGTCTTTTCTCTAGAGTAAATAAACCAAGTTTGTTTAGTCGTTCCTCATATGTCAAGTCCTCCATTCCCTTAATTAATTTTGTTGCTCTCCGCTGTACCCTCTCTAGTTCTAGTATATCCTTTTTCAGAACCGGTGCCCAAAATTGCACTGCATACTCAAGGTGAGGTCTTACCAATGATTTGTATAATGGCAAAATAATGTTATCCACTCTTGCTTCAATACCTCTTTTTATGCAAGACAGGACTTTGTTTGCCTTTGCTACTGCTGTTTGACACTGGTCACTGTTTCCAAGTTTGTAGTTGACAAGGATACCCAGGTCTTTTTCTAGCAACGAGTCACCTAAAATTATTCCATTAAGTTTATAAGTAGCCTTGGGATTGTTTCCTCCCAAATGCATGACTTTACACTTCCCCACATTAAACTTCATATTCCACATGTTTGCCCAATCTGACATTGTATGTAAGTCCCTCTGTAGAGAGAAAATATCCTGTTCTGAATTAATGACTTTGCATAATTTAGTATCATCTGCAAATATTGATATTTTGCTTTCTATATCTATTTCCAGGTCATTTATAAACATGTTAAAAAGCAGCGGACCCAATACTGAACCCTGAGGTACTCCACTCTCCACTTTAACTATACTGGAGAATTTTCCATTTACAACCACACACTGTTCCCTATCCTTCAACCAGTTTTGTATCCAATTGCAAAGGTTATCTCCTAGCCCCAATTTCCTTATTTTATACACCAGCCTTCTGTGTGGTACTGTATCAAATGCCTTTGCAAAGTCTAGATATACTACATCTACTGCTTGCCATTGTCAAGGTTGCTGCTTACCTCCTCATAGAAGCTGAAAAGATTAGTTTGGCATGACCTATTCTTCATAAAACCATGTTGATTCGTGCTAATGATCTTATTTTTTGTGTTGTAATCCTGAATATAGTCCCTTATTATGCCTTCTAATAGTTTTCCCACTACAGAGGTCAAACTCACTGGTCTATAATTCCCAGGTTCTGTTTTAGTTCCCTTCTTAAATAGAGGCACTATGTTAGCTCTTCGCCAATCCTGTGGCACTGAGCCTGTGGTAATAGAATCTTTAAAGAGTAAATATAGGGTTTTGCTAACACTGCACTGAGTTCCTGAAGAACCCTTGGATGTATAACCATCAGGACCCGGTGCTTTGTCGGTCTTAATTTTGTTCAGTCTTCCCATGACATCTCCTTGAGTTAACCCAATATCTATTAATTGTATTGTTTTATTTGAACTTGCGGAGGCTCTTCTACCATTCCTTGCTCCCTTGTATATACTGATGCAAAGAAAGTGTTTAAAACATCAGCCTTTTCCTTATCCTCACTAACCAACTCACCCATCTCATTTTTGAATGGTCCAATGCACTCCCTCTTAAGTTTTTTGCTATTTATATATTTAAAAAACTTTTTTGGATTAGTCTTGCTTTCCCTTGCAATTCGAGTTTCATTATCTATTTTTGCTACCCTAATTGCCTTTTTGCAATCTTTGTTGCTCTCCCTGTATTTTAAGAAAGATTGTTCAGTTCCTTCTGACTTAAATAATTTGAATGCTTTTTTTTTCCTTGCCATTCTTCTTTACATGTGCAGTTAACCACACTGGCTGTGACTTACTTCTTTTGCACTTGTTCCCCATTGGTATATACAGTTGGGTACATTTCTGCAACCTAAATTTGAATTCTGACCATTTTTCCTCAGTATTTTTGCCTTTAAATAACATATCCCAGTCTATGCGTTGCATTGAGGCCCTTAACAATTTGAAGTTTGCTTTTTTAAATTAAGAGTTTTGGTTGAACCTATACATTTTTGCTTTGCCAGACAGATTCTCAAATGTAACCATGTTGTGATCACTGTTTTCCCAAATGTTCTCTTACCTTAATATTGGATACCATTTCTGTGTTATTAGTGATCACTAGGTCCAATACATTGTTATTTCTTGTCGGCGCTCCCACCATTTGTGACATGTAGCTTTCATGAAGCGTGTTCAAAAACCTGCTACCCTTAGCACTCTGACAGTCTCATTTTTCCAGTTGATATCTGGATAATTAAAATCTCCATAATTATAGTATGCCCAAACTGGGCAGCTTTCCTCATTTGCAATAGCAGTTGGGCCTCATCATTGTCATCGATATTTGGTGGTTTGTAGCATATGCCCACCAACAACTTTTTTTTACCATTCACACCACATTTAGTCTCGATTTCTACCCACATGGACTCCACAGTTTGGCCAGTTTCCTCACTAATATCACCTCGCAAAACTGGATTTAGCTCTGTTTTCAAATATAAACACACACCTCCACCTTTTCTATTAATTCTGTCTCTTCTAAACAGGGAATAGCCCTCTATATTTACAGTCTTCCTGCTCTGAGGTGAGCAGTGGTACATCAGTAAAAGGGGCGGGAGGGGTAGTCAGACAAGCTGGGGTCATACACAGAGAGAGTAGTCAGCCAGAGCCACAGGTCAGAACCGATGTGGGTAGTCAGACAAGCCGGGGTCAACACGGAGCAAGTTAGTCAGCCAGAGCCACAGGTCAGAACTGATGTGGGTAGTCAGGCAAGCCGGGATCATACTCGGAGCGAGTGAGTCAGCCAGAGCCACAGGTCAGAACCAATGTGGGTAGCCAGACAACCTGGAGTCATACATGTAGTGAGTTAGTCAGCCAGAGCCACAGGTCAGAACCAATGTGGGTAGCCAGACAAGCTGGAGTCATACATGTAGTGAGTTAGTCAGCCAGAGCCACAGGTCAGAACTGATGTGGGTAGTCAGACAAGCGGGGTCATACAAGAAACAGATTCTCAGAAGAGCACAGGTCACGGAGCACAAGAGACAATATCAGAAACACCACATAAGGGCAATGACTGCCAGGCCCAGGGAGGTTTATAAGGATCAGGAGAAGGCAGGACCCAATTAGGCCATACAGAATAGGCCCATAAACAGGCGTCCTAGCCAGTGCCTGTTTCATGATGTCAGCAATGAGGAAGTGGCCGTAACTATGCCGGCCACAGAGGAAGGAAGTACAGGATAACTTAGGCCTCTAAGGTAGACTGTGATAGTTAGTATCTGTTAGGTTAGTATCTGTTAGGGGAGGTTAATATCTGTTAGGTTAGTATCTATTTAGGTTATGTTAGTATCTGTTAGGGTTTGGTTAGTATCTGTTAGGGTAGGTTAGTATCAGTTAGGTTAGGTTAGTATATGTTATGTTAGGTTAGTATATGTTAGGTTGGGTTAGTATCTGTTAGGTTAGCTTAGTATGTGTTAGGTTAGGTTAGTATCTATTAAATTAGGGTCAGTGTGTGTTAGGTTAGTTAGTATGTCTTAGGTTAGTATCTGTTAGGTTAGGTTAGTATCTGTTAGGGTAGGTTAGTATCTGTTAGGTTAGTATGTGTTAGGTTTGGTTAGTATCTGTTAGGGAAGGTTAGTATCTGTTAGGTTAGTATGTGTTAGGTTTGGTTAGTATCTGTTAGGGTAGGTTAGTATCTGTTAGGTTAGGTTTAGTGATGAGCGAGCATGCTCGGCCGAAGCTCGGTTCGGCTCGAGCATCGCTCTGCTCGGCACATGTGCGCAGCCAATAAACGTGCGGGGAGGCTCTGACATCAGTGTAATGCCAGCAGCCATGTTGGCTGCTGGCATTACACTGATTGGCTGGCCAGAACCCCGTGATCGGATGCTGTATAGCACCCAACGCGCGAGTTCGGCTCATTCTTAGCCAGGGAGAGATGCGCTTAGGCAGGGAAAGTCAGTGTAGGGAGAATAAATTGTTGAAACTCTTTCAAGACCCAAAAGTCCTTTTTAGGACTGTTGTGTGTGGGGGCAGCATTTAATTTTTTTTGGGGGTGGCAGAATTTCATTTTTTTGTGGGGGGGGGACATGTTCTAAGGTGACATTGTACTAGGTGCACAGGGACAAATATTTCACAGTGCAGTGACAAGCTGACATATTCTGTTAGGTGCACAGGGCCAATGATTTTACAACGCAGCGACAAAAAGGGCCATAGATTATTGTCACATTCTGTTTAGTGTGCAAATTCACAAATTAACGTCACATATTCCGTTCACTGTGCCTAGCCGCAGATTAGCGTCACATTCTGTTTCGTGTGCCTAGCCGCAGATTAGCGTCACATATTGTTTAGTGTGCCTAGCCGCAGATTAACGTCACATATTGTTTAGTGTGCCTAGCCGCAGATTAGCGTCACATATTGTTTAGTGTGCCTAGCCGCAGATTAACGTCACATATTGTTTAGTGTGCCTAGCCGCAGATTAGCGTCACATATTGTTTAGTGTGCCTAGCCGCAGATTAACGTCACATATTGTTTAGTGTGCCTAGCCGCAGATTAGAGTCACATATTGTTTAGTGTGCCTAGCCGCAGATTAGCGTCACATTCTGTTTTCGTGTGCCTAGCCGCAGATTACCGGCATATATTCCGTTTAATATGAAGAAGGCGGGTAAAAAGGGACGGGGAAGTGGACGTGATCCTGATAGTTCAAGTAAATATACAGCAAATACTGTTTGGTAACAATTTTTCGCCTAAAATCGTTTTTATCTTCCTTTTTGTGTGGTTTTACGGTCAGTCTGTAAAAATGGCGTACTACGAGCGAAACATCGTTCCCAGCAGCGACGTTGGAGTCCAAGATGCATCCAGACATCCTCCCTATGCTGTCCCTGAACCATTTCTGTGGTGTTTCCATAATTTTCTGACCTTTTCCTATGAACCAGGCACCCTCCCCTCATCAGAGCAGGGGGTGCCTGGTGTAATGCTCGAGTCCTCCCATTGACTTCAATGGGGCTCGGGTGCTCGGCCGAGCACTCGAGCCTCCGGGGGCGCTCGGCCAGAGCACCCGAACACCCGAGCATCGGGGTGCTCGATCATCACTAGTTAGGTTAGTATATGTTAGGTTAGTATCTGTTAGGTTAGTTAGTATCTGTTAGGGTAGGTTAGTATCTGTTAGGTTAGTATATGTTAAGTTAGTATTTATTAGGTTAGGGTCAGTGTCTGTTAGGTTAGTTAATATGTTAGGTGAGTATCTGATAGGTTAGTATCTGGTAGGTTAGTATCTGTTAGGTTCAGTGTCTGTTAGGTTAGTTAATATGTTAGGTGAGTATCTGATAGGTTAGTATCTGGTAGGTTAGTACCTGTTAGGTCAGTGTCTGTTAGGTTAGCAGTGTAGGTTAGTGTGCATTAGGTTTGTATCTTTTAGGTTAGTATCTGTTAGGATAAGTCTTGGTTAGGTTAGGTTAGGTTAGATTAGGTTAGTATGTTTTAGCTTAGTTCGGTTAGGTGAGCATTTGCTAGGTTAGGGTCAGTGTCTGTTAGGTTAGGTTAGCATGTGTTAGGTTAAATTAGTATTTTTTAGGTTAGGGTCAGTGTCTTAGGATTGGTGATGTATTTGTATCTGTTAGGTTGTTAGGTTAGTATCTGTTAGGGTAGCTTAGGATCTGTCTCATTTAGGTTAGGTTAGTATCTGATAGGTTAGGGTCAGTGTCCATTAAGTTTGGGGGGTAGGTTAGTGTCTGCCATGTTACCTTTGGGCCTGTCTCTATTAGGTTTGGGGCACGGTTTAGCTTAGTTCTTAGGTTAGGTTTGGTTGTTAGGTTAGGGTACTTAGGTTAGGGTCAGGCAACTGTTTAAAAGGCAATATTTTAAATGTGCCCTTTTCACGCTGGCAACATTTTTAATTTGGCATTTTGAAGCGTACTATTAGCAATGCGACATTTCAGTACTAAATCCTTGAATACTACAGAGCTCTCCAACACTCTTCAGCTGTCAAGGTTTGTCTGAGCTGCTCCACTCTGCTACTCGATTCTTCTGTCTCAGCTAATCCAGTGGTCCTGCTATCCATTATTGCTGCCTTCTAGTGTTGAGCGAGCGTGCTCGGCCGATGCTCGGATCGGCTCGAGCATCGCTCTGCTCGGCACATGGCGGTACTCGTCGAGTACCGCCATGTGCTCGCCCGCCGTGTTCGGGTGGCGGGGATCTGTGCCGGAGGAGGCACAGATCTGAAGACGCTCCGCTGGACCACCAGGGACTGGAGGTACGGGGGCATTGAGGAGATGAAGGGGGCATTGCGGAGATGAAGGGGGACAGTGTGGAGATGAAGGGGGACATTGTGGAAGAGGGGCATAGCGGAGATGAAGGGGGACATTGTGGAAGAGGGGCATAGAGTCTATGCCCCTCTTCCACAATGTCCCCCTTCATCTCCGCTATGCCCCTCTTCCACAATGTCCCCCTTCATCTCCTCTATGCCCCTCTTCCACAATGTCCCCCTTCATCTCCGCTATGCCCCTCTTCCACAATGTCCCCCTTCATCTCCTCTATGCCATAGAGGAGATGAAGGGGGGACATTGTGGAAGAGGGGCATAGCGGAGATGAAGGGGGACATTGTGGAAGAGGGGCATAGAGGAGATGAAGGGGGGACATTGCGGAGATGAAGGGGGACATTGCGGAGATGAAGGGGGGGCATTGACCAGGCACCCTCCCCTCATCAGAGCAGGGGGTGCCTGGTGTAATGCTCGTGTCGCCCCATTCAATTGAATGGGGCTCGGGTGCTCGGCCGAGCACTCGAGCCTCCGGCGGTGCTCGGTCAGAGCACCCGAGCACCCGAGCATCGGGGTGCTCGCTCATCTCTACTGCCTTCCCTTTGCTGGATCAGGCTGAATCAGACCTCTCTAGGTTTGCTCACTTGACTGCTATCAGCCAACCCTCCCAGGGTATTTAAAACAGCTTGGCTCACTACCTGATTGCTCTTGTGTTTGCTTCTGGCTGCAAGAGTGTTCTACTGCATTGCTGATTACCTGTGAATGACTGGCTTCCTCTGATATCCCTTCTGGCTCCTGGATTGTTCCTGACTTCGCTGATCTCGGTATTCCATAGCTGGGAACTTGCCGGGTTTCACCCGGAGACTCCAGATTTAGGGCATTATCTCCGGGTGTCCAGGTGAACCTAAAATTCTCCGTGTTTCAGAGAAAATGTGCTGCTCCTGCGTTAGTTGTTAAAGTAAAAAAAAAAAAAAAGATTACTTGAGCTGGTGGATACCTGGAGTCGCATCCACAGGTGGGGGAAACTGTCCAATGAAACACCAGCTATCACTTTTGGCGTTTCATTGGACAAGTCAGTTAATGTGGCTGCCAGTCACACGAATAGTGGCAGTGTCACTCCGTTGGTCTGAATGAGGAACGGGAGATGCAGTGGAGGGTAGAGGCAGAACAGAGAGGAGCACCTCCTCCAGTCTCAAGTATTTTCATATATTAAACATGACATGGAAGTATGGATATAGTTTTAGTATGCAATATGGTTTTAGCTTTTTTTTTATTTTTACTGTAGCTGCCTCCTTGTATTTTATTGCTCTGTCGTGTTTCTCTGACACCCCTGTTCGACTTGGTATGCCCCCAGCCTGTCAATATGGTTGCAGCTGCTGCCGTATAATGATACATGTCCTGCTCTCATTATGCAAGGGGAGTGGAAGCTAAACTGTTCATGACTACAATTCCTATAATTCCCAGTCAGCCAGCACATTGCTGGGGATGATGGGTATTGTAGTTCTGAAGAGCTTCCAAATCTACCAACAGTTCAAATGGACAAAGAGGGACACTTGTGTTTTAGGTAGGGTTGCTGGGGGCGTGGCTACGTACAGGGCATTACAAAGAATGTATGGTTATTTCTTGGCCTATTTTCACCTCTTTGTGTAAATGAACAAGTCATTTATAGCAAGACCAAATTATTTTATTTATACAGGGTAACTTCTAAACATATATACTGAATTTTAAAGGCTCAGTATAATGTGTTTTATTGTTGTGGAGCAATGTCATACACTTATATACACACCACAAAGTGTGACCTCCTAAAAAGAGGGATTTGGGTCTGAAAGAGGGACAGTCACTCCTAAAGAGGGATACTTGTGAGGCCTTAGCAAGCAGGTACATATCCCCTAAAACACACAAGATGGGGAGCTCTAAAGGGTAATAATTCAAAATCTCAGGGTCACCTCATTTTGAAAGTTCCCAGGTATGCGTATTCCTGACCCCGGCTTGGCTGAGTACCTGTCTTGGTTCCTGACCCCGGCATGGCTGAGTACCTGTCTTGGTTCCTGACCCTGGCTTGGCTGAGGACCTGTCTTGGCTCCTGACCCCGGCTTGGCTGAGTACCTGTCTTGGTTCCTGACCCCGGCTTGGCTGAGTACCTGTCTTGGCTCCTGACCCCAGCTTGGCTGAGTACCTGTCTTGGCTCCTGACCCTGGCTTGGCTGAGTACCTGTCTTGGTTCCTGACCCCGGCATGGCTGAGTACCTGTCTTGGTTCCTGACCCCGGCTTGGCTGAGTACCTGTCTTGGTTCCTGACCCTGGCTTGGCTGAGTACCTGTCTTGGCTCCTGACCCTGGCTTGGCTGAGTACCTGTCTTGGTTCCTGACCCCGGCTTGGCTGAGTACCTGTCTTGGTTCCTGACCCCGGCATGGCTGAGTACCTGTCTTGGTTCCTGACCCCGGCTTGGCTGAGTACCTGTCTTGGCTCCTGACCCCGGCTTGGCTGAGTACCTGTCTTGGTTCCTGACCCAGGCTTGGCTGAGTACCTGTCTTGGTTCCTGACCCCAGGCTTGGCTGAGTACCTGTCTTGGTTCCTGACCTCGGCTTGGCTGAGTACCTGTCTTGGTTCCTGACCCCGGCTTGGCTGAGTACCTGTCTTGGCTCCTGACCCCGGCTTGGCTGAGTACCTGTCTTGGCTCCTGACCCCGGCTTGGCTGAGTACCTGTCTTGGCTCCTGACCCCAGCTTGGCTGAGTACCTGTCTTGGCTCCTGACCCCGGCTTGGCTGAGTACCTGTCTTGGTTCCTGACCCCAGGCTTGGCTGAGTACCTGTCTTGGTTCCTGACCCCAGGCTTGGCTGAGTACCTGTCTTGGTTCCTGACCCAGGCT
The DNA here is from genome assembly GCA_037306005.1 of Rhinophrynus dorsalis. Taxonomy (NCBI): domain Eukaryota; kingdom Metazoa; phylum Chordata; class Amphibia; order Anura; family Rhinophrynidae; genus Rhinophrynus; species Rhinophrynus dorsalis. The sequence goes on from CM074722.1 coordinate 15,630,367, forward strand.
TGGCTGAGTACCTGTCTTGGTTCCTGACCCCAGGCTTGGCTGAGTACCTGTCTTGGTTCCTGACCTCGGCTTGGCTGAGTACCTGTCTTGGCTTCTGACCCCGGCTTGGCTGAGTACCTGTCTTGGTTGCTGACCCCAGGCTTGGCTGAGTACCTGTCTTGGTTCCTGACCCCGGCTTGGCTGAGTACCTGTCTTGGTTCCTGACCTCGGCTTGGCTGAGTACCTGTCTTGGTTCCTGACCTCGGCTTGGCTGAGTACCTGTCTTGGTTCCTGACCTCGGCTTGGCTGAGTACCTGTCTTGGCTTCTGACCCCGGCTTGGCTGAGTACCTGTCTTGGTTGCTGACCCCAGGCTTGGCTGAGTACCTGTCTTGGTTGCTGACCCCAGGCTTGGCTGAGTACCTGTCCTGGTTCTTGACCCCGGCTTGTCTTTTGGTTTACGCTTCTGCATAACAATTTTGTTTTGTTTGCTTTTGTTATTTTAATAATGGTGTTTTGCTCTTTATATTTTTGTGTCTGTCTGGTTCCTGGGCCCTAACACCAACACATTGTGAGTATATGCCATCATATTTCCATCATGTTTCCCTGCTTTACATACACAAGGTAGGAAAATAGGATCGCTGGAGAATACCCGAAGGTATCCATCCCTGATTGTGATAAAGTGCTGGTGAGTAGCAGCATATTAGATTTACCATTTAAATTTTAAACATTAGTGTTCCTTTAATAAAAAAGTAATTCCTTTAACAAAAAAGCAGTTATTTTGACTGGTTTAGCATGTCTCATGACATCTTTCAGTTCATTACATCTTGTACCATCTATTCTAAAATACTGCCAATGCAAATGCAACCCAAAATTCAGAACAGTGAGTCGAAATAAACTATTTTCTGTTAATCCTTAGCTCTCTAATGAATATTCATCTTAATTTAAATGTCAGCAGAGCTGGGTTATTTCAGTAATCTTGTACCCACCTTACTTTGAGTAACATAATGTTACATATGACAGTGCTGATTAAAAGCAATTACCCTTTACAGCCAGATGTGACATCTTCTCTTGGTTGAGATAGAATTTTACAGTAATGTACTAATACTTTGTATAATACTGCAGCTGAGTAGCACTTTATTTGGGGATCTAGAATAAAGATTTTGTTAGTCTTTGTGGCTCCAGACCAGGTATTGAGGTGAGTAATCTGGGATCAATCATTACCACAGATCTGCATACCTGGGAACTTGCTCATTTTGAGCCCCCAGAGAGGGCTCATTTGCTGCCAACCAGAGGATGTCAATGGTGTGAGCAGGGCTTAATCCTATTTCTGACATAAAGTCGGTGAAAAGTGGGCAGAAAAGGGCAGGAAGGAGAAGAAGTTGGTGGGAAGTCAGAAGAACAGTGTAGGAAGGAGGAGAAATGGAGGGGAAGTGGGAGGAACAGGGTGGGAAGGAGAAGTGGATGGGAAGCGGGAGGAACAGGGTGGGGACAGGGTGTGAAGGAGAAGTGGGAGGAATGGGGTGGGTAGTGGAAGGAACCGAGGGGGGAAGATGTACAAGTGGGAGGGAAGTGGGAGGAACAGAGTGAGAAGAAAAAGAGGAACAGGGTGGGAAGTAGGAGATGTGGGTGGGAAGTGGAAGGAAGGGAGAAGGAGGAGAAGTGGGTAGGAAAAATCACAGGGGCCTTGTGCCCATTGAACACGATAAAAAAGTAGTTGAATTTGATACACGGGCATTTTTATGCATCGGTGGTTTTTGACATGTCTTATGCATGGGGTAATGATTCAAGTAAAGACACAACAACCAATTATGGGTTTAAAGGGATAGTAATACTTAAAATGTAAAAAAATATATGTTGTAGAGTTTATCCCCCTGAGTAAAACAAGAGTACTCCCACTGCTGAAAGGTGTTTCATTCAAAAGTTATTAATTTTCAAAGTTGAATTTTTTAGGTGCAATATCACAGTGGCCTGAAATTGTACAGTGGCGCTGTTGCTACACGATCCTATGGACAGCTCTGGTCAATTGACCATAAATCTCCATAGGATGGTGTAGCAACAGCGCCACTGTACAATTTCAGGCCACTGTGATATTGCACCTAAAAATTCAACTTTGAAAATTAATAACTTTTGAATTAAACACCTTTCAGCAGTGGGAGTACTCTTGTTTTACTCAGGGGATAAACCCTACAACATATTTTTTTTACATTTTAAGTATTACTATCCCTTTAACTCAGGCCACAGCTTTATTTAACATTACATGATAACATTTACAAACCCAGACTTTAAGCCCTTGCCAATCTCTCCATTTTGATAGGCCCAACCTGCCTACCACCTTTTTGAGCCGCTGGCTCACCACAATTTTGAGCCGCTGGCTCCACCCCAAAACTGTTCCACCATACCGCACCCCATTAGCTGGTCAATGAAGCTCAATGAGGCCGTGTCCAAACCCGCGACACAGTCCGGGGTGCAAATTGCTCCTAGGCCGCTGGCCTACCAACTTCATGTAACCATAACCAACTTAAAGACCTTCTCCACATTGGCAAGGGCCCAAAGCGCCCAAGCTGTGACTAAATAAATTAACAACCAAAGGCCCAAGGCCCCCCCAGATCAAACACCACCCCTAAACTATCAAATAAACAGGGAGGGAGGGAGGGACGCTGTTCAGATGTCAACTGAAAAGGAAGTGAACCCATCACCTTGCCCTAAATATATAACTTACCCAACCTCTTCATACATCACTTCCTGACCCACCACTGACTTTACTTGTCATCCCCCAGCTCAGACATGCCTCCCCTTCTTATTTTTCACGGGGAGTTCTTGTCTTATGCATGGGGTAATGATTCAAGTAAAGACACAACAACCAATTATGGGTTTAACTCAGGCCACAGCTTTATTTAACATTACATGATAACATTTACAAACCCAGACTTTAAGCCCTTGCCAATCTCTCCATTTTGATAGGCCCAACCTGCCTACCACCTTTTTGAGCCGCTGGCTCACCACAATTTTGAGCCGCTGGCTCACCCCAAAACTGTTCCACCATACCGCACCCCATTAGCTGGTCAATGAAGCTCAATGAGGCCGGTGTCCAAACCCGCGACACAGTCCGGGTGCAAATTGCTCCTAGGCCGCTGGCCTACCAACTTCATGTAACCATAACCAACTTAAAGACCTTCTCCACATTGGCAAGGGCCCAAAGCGCCACAAGGGCCTGATGAGTTTACCTAGTCACTCAGGCCCTTCCCCCCCATAAAGCTGAGGCCTAATCCCAATTCCCCTACAGCCCGAGACTGAAGGAGTCTCCGCCAAACAATGAGAAAAACCCGACACCCCAAGCCGAGTACCGAACCGGCCAACCAAACCCCAGAAGGCGGCCAACAACAACCCCCATCCCAGCTAAATACGCCACCCCCGAACAAGATGAAACCACCAAGATGGAACACCCAAGTGTACTGACCACTGACCAGACCGGAAAGACTGAGACCGACGATACACCTAGGACCCAGAACACTCCGAAGAAAACCACCAAAATACCCCAAGTAATTCCCCCCGAGTGACAAACCCAAAGAGAACCCACCAACATGCCCCCCCGCGGGACCAATAAGTCCCTAGAACCCCATAGGGGGACACTAACCGTGGAATGAGAGTCAGAAACGGAAGAGAAAACACATACACCGCTAACCATACCCCACGGGACGACCAGTAGAACTGCAGCACACCCCAAAACCACTGCACAGAAACACCCGGCCACGAACAAAGTACCAACACCGCAAACAGCCGGACACAGTCCCGAAAACGACACCATACACAACACGGCCCAATCATGACCTTAAAACTGGACTCCCCACGCCCCACCTGCCGAACATAAAACGAAAACCGTATAACCCCCAATGCCCTACCTCACAAGCTCAGCACCAAACAAACCCGCAGCCCCCGTGACTGCGAACGGCCTGAAAGGACCCCCACAAATTCGACGGACAGCCACTATAGACTAGACATCCCCCCGAAAAAACCCGCCGAAACCAGAAACGGGATAAAACCCCCATATAATAAAGAACAGAAACAAACCACCAACCAAGGCATCGACAGCAGAATAACTGAACAACCCCAGAGAGGGGAGGGACCTGAAAGAAAAACAGGGCCCGCAACAACGAAGGAACCGTAGTCATAGACCCCCCTCAACGTGGGAAACCAAAGGAGTCCCATACCAACCATGAATCCACAATAACAATACCTATCATTACATCTGCTGATTTGATTAATTCCGAGAGCTTGCGCCGAACGCGCCTTGAGTCCCACTGGGAGTAAGGTGCTATATAAATACTAGGCAGCATTACTAGTATCATAACCAAAACACCCCCGGGACCCAACAAACCTCCAATAACTAGCATAACCGCTTGAAACCCCCCAGGCATGCGAAACAAAGTCCACAGAAAGGAAAAACGCTCGCACTTGAAAGTCGGACACGCAGAAGAACCCGTCCAGCCGACCCAGCATGGAATTGAAACCGGAGCTACCACCAACCCGATACATGCCGCATAGCACTTGGACAACAACCAAGGGAAGAAACCGCTAGCCCTCCAACCCCCACATTGGGAGGCCAAAGGCCAACCCCAGTCACCTCCCCATATCGAATGCTGAAGACAGCCCCCCCCCCCCAGGATGCCAGGCCACCAAACACTACAGTCCGTCGAGCCACACCGTTCCAGGCAGAAGAGACTACACCAGACGCACCGAGCTGAACATGGATCCCACGCCGCCACCAACTGTGCCGGAGCGCAGATGACACAAAGATCGTCCTCTGAGACTCGGAACACCGATGATCACCAACAGCCCAGAGGAGCAAGGCATACGCGGCACCGTCGACCCAGGGAACGTCCCCCACCACGCCTCTTCCTGAAAGCAAGACAGCCCAAGCAACACCCACATGCAGCATACTGAGCACTCGACCCACAGGAACGGAGACTCTGAAACGCTGAGAACACGACCCCAAACGCTGAGGAAATCCAGGACATGAGGAGAAGAAGCCGCTAGTGAATCCACCGCCTGAAGAGCTCTATGCCACCGGAATGGAACACCACCCGTACCTCCTGCGCCCAAACCACCCCACAACCCAAACTACACCCAAGGGTACAATACAAGAAATAACCAAATAACGCCCCACTGGTCGAAGCCCAAACCGCAAAATACTGCCCGGACCATCAGCCTGTCCCAACCCAACCGTAAGAAATGCGACCTAGCCCCTCTTACCAAAGGCACCACTGTGATAAATCCTATGTGAGCCATAATGACATCCGCACACTACCTCCGCGACCCTCGCACCCGGGAACACCAAGGTGCATACCCAACCCGGCACCCTACACCCCAGAGTCCTCCAGTATGTACGACCGACGCAGACCACCCTAACCATGTCCACACCCCCAGAACCACTCCCAAAACGGCCTCAATCCGTACAGGCTATGAGAACATACATATCCCACAACGGAGAGCAGATCCGACATCAGACACACCACATCAGCACGAAACCACAGTAAAGAGGAGTCTGCACAAATAGACAGCAACCCGAAGAGAAGCCTTCCAAGCTCACCCACCCGCCATACAACCACCGACAAAGCAGACACCTCGCCCCACCGCAAACAACCCTCAGGGAAACTGAATGCAGCCCAACACCGAAACGCGCAACAAGACTTCGACCCCCACGGCACCCAGCAGCCAACAAGGAACCCAAGCAAGCTACAACCAGGAATGCACAGGATTAGACAAGTCCCCCCCACCGTCCAGGAGAAAACGAACCACAGGGACCTCCAAATGAAAACTGAAGAAAAATCCCGACACCCAGTCAACCGGACCACCCTAATGAGCCCCCCAGTGACCCCCAGGTGACCCACTTAAGTCAGGAAAAAGTATGGAGCAGCATGCAACAAGAAAACGCCACCATCCATCTCAGCCTGGATCGCACCAAACGCCTCAGCCACCCCCAAGACACCGCCAACGCCCTCACTCTTGACGTGCCGAGAAAACCCCCAGCGTCCCCGAGGAGCTAAAGAACCCCCAACAGAAAACACCAGCCGCAGAGGACCCCTAAGTATACGAAACAGACCACCACCCCTAAAGGAGTACCCCAAAGACAAGGCCAGAACCAAGATGCAGTGGCAAATGCCCCAGGGGCAGAATGCCAGAAGAGCCAACCCCGTATAAGACTCACAGGGCTAACAACACTAACCCACCAAGCATCCCCAACTCCCAAAGCACCCGGCAACTGAAAGCCCCCCAGCAGAACACACCCCCAGACCAACAATGGTAGAGTCCACCACACAGTCACAGAACCCGACAATGGGGGAATGCCCAGCATTGCAAGCCAACACCCCGTGCCCAGTGCCATCGGAGCAGGCTCCTCCATACACAGCCCCCCTGAAGGCCGAAGACAGACCCCAGCCACTCCACACCGGCCCTGCAATCGCCCCACCACCGCACGTCCCCCAGGACATGTAGCCCCGTACACCGCACCAGGCACAACAGCCCACGCCACACCTGTGTCCTGAAGGCTCTCACCAGGACCTCCCCAATGGCCCGCCAAACAGGCCCCCACAAGTGACAGAGATACCTCCTCACAGCCAGCGTCCGTACCAACCGCGACAGCAAGGCACCAGCCCCCGATGAAGGAACAGTCAGCACGACCTCAGCAGCATCCGCATCATGAACAGGCGACCGCCATCCCGAAGTCAGCAGCGGACACCACCGGAACCTGCAAAATATAAGAAACATGCAACAATCCCCCCAATTAACCCCAAAACATGCAAGAGCAGCAGAAAACAAACAGGAACAACAGGTATACACAAAGCAGCAGTACAAACCGTTATAAACATCTGTATTGTTTTTTTTTTTTTTATATTGTGTTCAGTATATGCAGATGTGCACCAGAACGCAATCCCCCAAAAAGAAAAACCCGGCACACACCACCCCCAGCCAAAACAGCAACACCCAACCAACCCCACCGGAGAAGGACCTACTCCCACAGGGATGCACCCAACAAGAAAAGACCCCCACCGACCTACAGCTAAACCCACCCCTATCATCCAAAGCAAGGAAAAGGGGAAGGGGGACCGCAGGAAGCCAAGGCAAGGGGGGGGGGAGACAGAAGCACGGGCCCCCATACCAGCAAGGACAGCAAACTGAACCGGAAAAGGGGGGGGGGAGTCCGCAGCCCAGCTAGGGAGAGAAGGCAGAAAAGGAGAAGCAGGAGGAAAACGGGGGGGGGGGGGGCAACAGAGGTACCCACGACCCCGCAAGAGAAGAGAAGCCAAGAAAGAGAAAAACAGCAAGCAGAGAGAAGGGGAGCGGTGAGGGCAAGAAAGAGGGATTCCGCATGCAGAGAGCAGGGCAGGGCAGGACTAGAGGAGGGCGCACAATGACAAGAGAAAACATCCCAGGCGAAAGAAGGAAGCAGGATAGAAAGTACCAGAAAGGAAGGGGCACCCGGGGCACCCACTAAGTAGCTCCGCGCAGCAGGCCAGGACCCAAAGAGCAGCCCCATAGTCCCCTCCATATCCACCAGCAAGGCGCCCGACCCCAAACCACCTTCACCTGGAAGCCAGACTGGAGAGAGCAAATGATCACGGGCACACCCAGCCAGCCAGCCACAGCACAGCCCCGTCCGCCTCCTTGTCCGCAGTCAGGAACCATAACTCCGTCCACCAAGCAGCCATCCGCGCCGGAGGGCACGCTGTCGTTCCGGCGGCCCCACCAAACTCACCGGGCCGCGTCCCCGCCTCTCCCGGCTCAGGTCCCGCCTCCGCAGCTGATACGCAGGAGGGCACAGCCATCCCAGAGGCCGAGCGCGTGGGCTGCGTTCCGGCCAAGCAGGAACCTCCACCGAACCACCACACAAATCCACAGCAGGAGCGGCCAGAACACAGGAACCTCCCCCATCAGCAAGCAGCCCTCCCAGAAGCAGACACCAGCCAAACAGGAACAGAAGCCAGTATCATCCACGCTGTTCAGATGTCAACTGAAAAGGAAGTGAACCCATCACCTTGCCCTAAATATATAACCTTACCCAACCTCTTCATACATCACTTCCTGACCCACCCACTGACTTTCCTTGTCATCCCCCAGCTCAGACATGCCTCCCCTTCTTATTTTTCACGGGGAGTTCTATACGGTTAAAGCTGAACTTCTTATCAGGCTGAACAGTGTTACATCAGTAAAAGGGGCGGGAGGGGGATACTTTGTCATTGAATAACACTCTCCAAAGTCCATATACTATGATGATTAATTAGAGCTGCTTTTATTATGAAACATTACTATCCCTTTAAGTTTTGTACAATATGCCTTACACAGCATTCACATCTGGATAGCCTATATGTAGGAGCGCAGATTTGGTCTGGTTTTGGGTTTCTGCTTAGGCTTCGGCCTAATCTTGGGGAGCTTGGAGAACTCCCACATTTCTTGCTGCTATCTGTATTTATTCACTTGGGTTCTCAACCTATATCTGTAGATTAAATGTATACATTAATGTGAATTAGGTCTGGTTTCTTCTGTCTTTAATAGAAAACCAAACTGTGCTTTCTAAGCCATCATTATCATTTTTTTTTTTTTGTTACCGTGCGGATAGAATGGAGCCCTGTGTCTCTTAGTCACAAATAGGTTCTGTCAGTTACAGCTTTTTATCTTGCATTTTCCTGAAGGACTCTGGATTAACATAATGAGGATACTCATGAACCGTCTCGTTATAATACAAGAAAAATGTGCAGGGACAATGATGTGATATGCCAGTCGATGTCTTTTGTGTTTTACTGCATGTTGTGCTTTGGAAGGATTTCTACTGTCTCGGTACGGGTTGATGCCAGTTTTAAATGTAACACTTTGAGTTTCAGTGGAGTGCAATGTGTTACGTACCTCTCTAGAACACAAAGGGTTAAAGCAGACGTAACACTAAAAGAGAATGTCATTTATGGAAAATCATCACTGTCCTAGATTTTAAAGGTATAATAATAATGTTTCATAATAAAAGCAGATCCAATTCATGTTCATAGTATTTGGGCTGTGGAGAGTGTTATTTCAGTACTGTCAGTGTTGTAGTACAAGAGTAACTGAATGATAAAGTATCCCCCTCCCGCCCCATTTACTGATGTAACACTGCTCACCTCAGATGTGGAATCTGGTCACTTGACCGGACAGATCACAGCAAGGGACAATCTTCTTACTGTGATCATAAGGAAAACCCTGCCCCTTGACAGGTTTTTCAGGTTTTCCTTAGGATCACTGAAGATTGTCCCTCTCTGCGATCCATCCGGACAGTCTTGTGTTACATCAGTAAAAGGGGCGGGAGGGGGATACTTTATCATTCAATTACTCTTGTACAACAACTCTGACGGTATTGATATTGGAGCTGCTGTTTTTGTGAAACATTACTATCCCTTTAAAGGAGAAATAAATCATACTAATAATAAATAACATCCACTCACTCTACTATGGACAGAAAATCCAGATGGCCCCTATTGATTTTTCTCCTTTCTTGGTCCAGGACTCTGAAGCAGTGATCTTAAGTTCAGCCTGTCCATGGAGGCGGACATGACAGATGATCACAGAACCTCAGGAAAGCACACTCTTCTCACTGCATTTGTTTACATTTATACATTAAGGGCAAGAGGGAGAAGCGTGCTATGTATTGTTCCGCTGGTCATTAAAGGGTCAAGTATTCTTAGGCACTCTGCCAAAAACTGTCATGTCTGCCTCCTGGGCTAACGGAACATGTTCTCTCTTGAACAAAGGCACGAGGACAAAATTATGAGGGGGCATTAGGATTTTCCAGACCTAGTAAGGTGAGTAGGTGTTATTATTGGGAGGTTCTAATGTGTCTTTAAACTCTAGGACAGTGTTGATTTTCCAGAAATGGCATGTACACTTTGGCGAACAGGGCTGCATTAAAATGATATAGAAAGTATATAATGGAGGTGGGTATGAATCCACCAATGCTGCTCATTTAGTATTGACATCCAACTTCTGTATCTGCACCTCTGGGAATTTAATACAGCAAATGATCACTTAATGCATAGCACCAAACACTCCTCATTCTATTGCTTACCGCCACACACTCCTCATTCTAATGCATACCGCCACACACTCCTCATTCTAATGCGTACCGCCACACACTCCTCATTCTAATGCATACCGCCACACACTCCTCATTCTATTGTATACCGTCACACACTCCTCATTCTAATGTATACCACCACACACTCCTCATTCTAATGCATACCGCCACACACTCCTCATTCTAACGCGTACCGCCACACACTCCTCATTCTAATGCATACCGCCACACACTCCTCATTCTATTGTATACCGTCACACACTCCTCATTCTAATGTATACCACCACACACTCCTCATTCTATTGTATACCGCCACACACTCCTCATTCTAATGTGTACCGCCACACACTCCTCATTCTAATGTATACCACCACACACTCCTCATTCTAATGCATACCGCCACACACTCCTCATTCTATTGTATACCGCCACACACTCCTCTTTCTAACGTGTACCGCCACACACTCCTCATTCTAACGCATACTGCCACACACTCCTCATTCTATTGTATACCGCCACACACTCCTCATTCTAACGAGTACTGCCACACACTCCTCATTCCATTGTATACCGCCACACACTCCTTATTCTAATGTATACCGCCACACACTCCTCATTCTAACGCATACCACCACACATTCCTCATTCTAACGTATACCACCACACATTCCTTATTCTAGTGCATACCGCCACACACTCCTCATTCTAACGCATACCACCACACATTCCTCATTCTAATGCATACCGCCACACACTCCTCTTTCTAACGCGTACCGCCACACACTCCTCATTCTCATGTATACCACCACACACTCATCATTCTAAAGTATACCACCACAAACACTCCTCATTCTATTGCATACCGCCACACACTCCTCATTCTAACACATACCACCACACACTCCTCATTCTAATGTACACCACCACACACTCCTCATTCTAATGTATACCGCCACACACTCCTCATTCTAATGTATACCGCCACACACTCCTCATTCTATTGCATACCGCCACACACTCCTCATTCTAATGCATACCGCCACACACTCCTCATTCTAATGTATACCACCACACACTCCTCATTCTATTGCATACCGCCACACACTCCTTATTCTAATGCATACCGCCACACACTCCTCATTCTAATGTATACCGCCACTCACTCCTCATTCTAATGTATACCACCACACACTCCTCCTTCTATTCCATACCGCCACACTCTCCTCATTCTAATGTATACCACCACACACTCCTCGTTCTATTGCATACCGCCACTCACTCCTCATTCTAATGTATACCACCATACACTCCTCATTCTAATGTATACAGCCACACACTCCTCATTCTAAAGTATACCACCACACACTCCTCATTCTATTGCATACCGCCACACACTCCTCATTCTAATGTATACCACCACACACTCCTCGTTCTATTGCATACCGCCACACACTCCTCATTCTAATGTATACCGCCACACACTCCTCATTCTCATGTATACCACCACACACTCCTCATTCTAACGCATACCGCCACACACTCCTCATTCTAATGCATACTGCCACACACTCCTCTTTCTAACGTGTACCACCACACACTCCTCATTCTAACGCGTACCGCCACACACTCCTCATTCTAATGCATACCGCCACACACTCCTCTTTCTAACGTGTACCGCCACACACTCCTCATTCTAACGCATACCGCCACATACTCCTCATTCTATTGTATACCGCCACACACTCCTCATTCTAATGAGTACTGCCACACACTCCTCATTCTATTGTATACCGCCACACACTCCTCATTCTAACGCATTCCACCACACATTCCTCGTTCTAACGTATACCACCACACATTCCTCATTCTAGTGCATACCGCCACACACTCCTCATTCTAACGCATACCACCACACATTCCTCATTCTAATGCATACCACCACAAACTCCTCTTTCTAACGCGTACCTCCACACACACTCCTCATTCTAATGTATACCACCACACACTCATCATTCTAATGTATACCACCACACACACTCCTCATTCTATTGCATACCGCCACACACTGCTCATTCTAACACATACCACCACACACTCCTCATTCTAATGTATGCCACCACACACTCCTCATTCTAATGTATACCACCACACACTCCTCATTCTATTGCATACCGCCACACACTCATCATTCTAATGCATACCGCCACACACTCCTCATTCTAATGTATACCGCCACTCACTCCTAATTCTAACGCGTACCACCACACACTCCTTATTCTAATGTATACCGCAACACACTCCTCATTCTATTGCATACCGCCACACACTCTTCATTCTAATGCATACCGCCACACACTCCTCATTCTAATGTATACCGCCACTCACTCCTCATTCTAATGTATACCACCACACACTCCTCATTCTATTGCATACCACCACACACTCCTCATTCTATTGCATATCGCCACTCACTCCTCATTCTGTTGCATACCACCACACACTCCTTATTCTAATGTATACCGCCACACACTCCTCATTCAATGTATACCGCCACCCACTCCTCATTCTAATGCATACCGCCACACACTCCTCATTCTAATGCATACCACCACACACTCCTCGTTCTAATGCATACCGCCACACACTCCTCATTCTAATGCATACCACCACACACTCCTGATTCTAATGTATACCGCCACACACTCCTCATTCTAATGCATACCGCCACACACTCCTCATTCTAATGCATACCACCACACACTCCTTATTCTAATGTATACCGCCACAAACTCCTCATTCTAATGTATACCGCCACACACTCCTTATTCTAATGTATACAGCCACGCACTCCTCATTCTAATGTATACCACCACACACTCCTCATTCTATTGCATACCGCCACACACTCCTCATTCTATTGTATACCGCCACACACTCCTCATTCTAACGCGTACCGCCACACACTCCTCATTCTAATGCATATCGCCTCACACTCCTCTTTCTAACGCATACCGCCACACACTCCTCATTCTAATGCATACTGCCACACACTCCTCTTTCTAACGTGTACCACCACACACTCCTCATTCTAACCCGTACCGCCACACACTCCTCATTGTAATGCATACCGCCACACACTCCTCTTTCTAACGTGTACCGCCACACACTCCTCATTCTAACGCATACCGCCACACACTTCTCATTCTATTGTATACCGCCACACACTCCTCATTCTAACGAGTACTGCCACACACTCCTCATTCCATTGTATACCGCCACACACTCCTCATTCTAACGCATACCACCACACATTCCTCATTCTAACGTATACCACCACACATTCCTTATTCTAGTGCATACCGCCACACACTCCTCATTCTAACGCATACCGCCACACATTCCTCATTCCAGTGCATACCGCCACACACTCCTCATTCCAGTGCATATCGCCACATGCTCCTCATTCCAGTGCATACCACCACATGCTACTCATTCCAGTACATACCGCCACACGCTCCTCATTCCAGTGCATACCGCCACACGCTACTCATTCCAGTGCATACCGCCACACGCTCCTCATTCCAGTGCATACCGCCACACGCTACTCATTCCAGTGCATATCACCACACGCTCCTCATTCCAGTGCATACCGCCACACACTCCTCATTCCAGTGCATACCGCCACATGCTCCTCATTCCAGTGCATACCGCTACACGCTCCTCATTCCAGTGCATACCGCCACACGCTCCTCATTCCAGTACATACCGCCACATGCTCCTCATTCCAGTGCATACCGCCACACGCTCCTCATTCCAGTACATACCGCCACATGCTCCTCATTTCACTGCATACTGCCAAACACAAACTCTTCATTCCAATGCACAACAGCGCACACACTCGTCTTTCTAATGTATTCTGCCAAACACACTCCTCATTCTAATGCATACCAGCACACACTGTGTAGTTTACTGTGTACTGGGACACACATTGTGTAGTTTACTGTGTACTGGGACACACATTGTGTAGTTTACTGTGTACTGGGACACACATTGTGTAGTTTACTGTGTACCTGGACACACACTGTGTAGTCTACTGTGTACTGGGGCACACACTGTGTAGTCTACTGTGTACTGGGACACACACTGTGTAGTCTAATGTGTACTGGGACACACACTGTGTAGTCTACTGTGTACTGGGACTCACACTGCGTAGTCTACTGTGTAGTGGGACACACACTGTGTAGTTTACTGTGTACTGGGACATGCACTGTGTATTCTGCTGTGTACTAGGAAACACACTGTGTAGTCTACTGTGTACTGGACACACTGTGTATTCTACTGTGTACTGGGACACACACTGTGTAGTATATTGTGTACTGGGACACACACTGTGTAGTCTACTGTGTACTGGGGCACACACTGTGTATTTACTGTGTACTGGGACACACACTGTGTAGTCTACTGTGTACTGGGACACGCACTGTGTAGTCTACTGTGTACTGGGACACGCACTGTGTATTCTACTGTGTACTGGGACACACACTGTGTAGTCTACTGTGTACTGGGACACACACTGTGTAGTCTACTGTGTACTGGGACACACACTGTGTATTCTACTGTGTACTGGGACACACACTGTGTAGTCTACTGTGTACTGGGACACACACTGTGTAGTCTACTGTGTACTGGGACACACACTGTGTAGTCTACTGTGTACTGGGACACACACTGTGTATTCTACTGTGTACTGGGACACACACTGTGTAATCTACTGTTTACTGGGACACACACTGTGTAGTCTACTGTGTACTGGGACACACACTGTGTAATCTACTGTGTACTGGACACACACTGTGTAATGTACTGTGTACTGGGACACACACTGTGTAATCTACTGTTTACTGGGACACACACTGTGTAGTCTACTGTGTACTGGGACACACACTGTGTAATCTACTGTGTACTGGGACACACACTGTGTATTTACTGTGTACTGGACACACACTGTGTATTTACTGTGTACTGGGACACACACTGTGTAGTCTGCTGTGTACTGGGACACACACTGTGTATTCTACTGTGTACTGGGACACACACTGTGTAGTGTACTGTGTACTGGGACACACACTGTGTATTCTACTGTGTACTGGGACACACACTGTGTAGTCTGCTGTGTACTGGGACACACACTGTGTATTTACTGTGTACTGGGACACACACTGTGTATTCTACTGTGTACTGGGACACACACTGTGTAGTCTACTGTGTACTGGGACACACACTGTGTATTTACTGTGTACTGGGACACACACTGTGTAGTCTACTGTGTACTTGGACACACACTGTGTATTCTACTGTGTACTGGGACACACACTGTGTAGTCTACTGTGTAGTGGGACACACACTGTGTAGTTTACTGTGTACTGGGACACACACTGTGTAGTTTACTGTGTACTGGGACACACACTGTGTAGTCTGCTCTGTACTGGGACACACACTGTGTAGTCTACTGTGTAGTGGGACACACACTGTGTAGTTTACTGTGTACTGGGACACACACTGTGTAGTTTACTGTGTACTGGGACACACACTGTGTAGTCTGCTCTGTACTGGGACACACACTGTGTAGTCTACTGTGTACTGGGACACACACTGTGTAATCTACTGTGTACTGGGACACACACTGTGTAGTCTGCTCTGTACTGGGACACACACTGTGTATTTACTGTGTACTGGGACACACACTGTGTAGTCTACTGTGTACTGGACACACACTGTGTATTTACTGTGTACTGGGACACACACTGTGTATTTACTGTGTACTGGGACACACACTGTGTATTTACTGTGTACTGGGACACACACTGTGTATTTACTGTGTACTGGGACACACACTGTGTAGTCTACTGTGTACTGGGACACACACTGTGTAGTCTACTGTGTACTGGGACACACACTGTGTATTTACTGTGTACTGGGACACACACTGTGTAGTATATTGTGTACTGGGACACACACTGTGTAATCTACTGTGTACTGGGACACACACTGTGTATTTACTGTGTACTGGGACACACACTGTGTAGTGTACTGTGTACTGGGACACACACTGTGTAATCTACTGTGTACTGGGACACACACTGTGTAGTCTACTGTGTACTGGGACACACACTGTGTATTTACTGTGTACTGGGACACACACTGTGTAGTCTACTGTGTACTGGGACACACACTGTGTATTCTACTGTGTACTGGGACACACACTGTGTAGTCTACTGTGTACTGGGACACACACTGTGTAGTATATTGTGTACTGGGACACACACTGTGTAATCTACTGTGTACTGGGACACACACTGTGTATTTACTGTGTACTGGGACACACACTGTGTAGTCTACTGTGTACTGGACACACACTGTGTAATGTACTGTGTACTGGGACACACACTGTGTAGTCTACTGTGTACTGGGACACACACTGTGTAGTCTACTGTGTACTGGGACACACACTGTGTATTTACTGTGTACTGGGACACACACTGTGTAATCTACTGTGTACTGGGACACACACTGTGTATTTACTGTGTACTGGGACACACACTGTGTATTTACTGTGTACTGGGACACACACTGTGTAGTTTACTGTGTACTGGGACACACACTGTGTAGTTTACTGTGTACTGGGACACACACTGTGTAGTCTACTGTGTACTGGGACACACACTGTGTAATCTACTGTGTACTGGGACACACACTGTGTAGTCTACTGTGTACTGGGACACACACTGTGTATTTACTGTGTACTGGGACACACACTGTGTATTTACTGTGTACTGGGACACACACTGTGTAGTTTACTGTGTACTGGGACACACACTGTGTAGTCTACTGTGTACTGGGACACACACTGTGTATTTACTGTGTACTGGGACACACACTGTGTATTTACTGTGTACTGGGACACACACTGTGTAGTGTACTGTGTACTGGGACACACACTGTGTAGTGTACTGTGTACTGGGACACACACTGTGTATTCTACTGTGTACTGGGACACACACTGTGTAGTATATTGTGTACTGGGACACACACTGTGTAGTCTACTGTGTACTGGGACACACACTGTGTAGTCTACTGTGTACTGGGACACACACTGTGTAGTATATTGTGTACTGGGACACACACTGTGTAGTCTACTGTGTACTGGACACACACTGTGTATTTACTGTGTACTGGGACACACACTGTGTATTTACTGTGTACTGGGACACACACTGTGTAGTCTACTGTGTACTGGATCACACACTGTGTAATCTACTGTGTACTGGGACACACACTGTGTATTTACTGTGTACTGGGACACACACTGTGTAGTATATTGTGTACTGGGACACACACTGTGTAGTCTACTGTGTACTGGGACACACACTGTGTATTTACTGTGTACTGGGACACACACTGTGTATTTACTGTGTACTGGGACACACACTGTGTAGTTTACTGTGTACTGGGACACACACTGTGTAGTTTACTGTGTACTGGGACACGCACTGTGTAGTATACTGTGTACTGGGACACACACTGTGTAGTTTACTGTGTACTGGGACACACACTGTGTATTTTACTGTGTACTGGGACACGCACTGTGTAGTATACTGTGTACTGGGACACACACTGTGTAGTCTACTGTGTACTGGGACACACACTGTGTAGTCTACTGTGTACTGGGACACACACTGTGTAGTCTACTGTGTACTGGGACACACACTGTGTATTCTACTGTGTACTGGGACACACACTGTGTAGTCTACTGTGTACTGGGACACGCACTGTGTAGTCTACTGTGTACTGGGACACACACTGTGTAGTCTACTGTGTACTGGGACACACACTGTGTAATCTACTGTGTACTGGGACACACACTGTGTAGTCTGCTCTGTACTGGGACACACACTGTGTATTTACTGTGTACTGGGACACACACTGTGTATTTACTGTGTACTGGGACACACACTGTGTATTTACTGTGTACTGGGACACACACTGTGTAGTCTACTGTGTACTGGGACACACACTGTGTATTCTACTGTGTACTGGGACACACACTGTGTAGTCTACTGTGTACTGGACACACACTGTATTTACTGTGTACTGGGACACACACTGTGTATTTACTGTGTACTGGGACACACACTGTGTAGTCTACTGTGTACTGGGACACACACTGTGTATTTACTGTGTACTGGGACACACACTGTGTAGTCTACTGTGTACTGGGACACACACTGTGTAGTCTACTGTTTACTGGGACACACACTGTGTATTTACTGTGTACTGGGACACACACTGTGTAGTATATTGTGTACTGGGACACACACTGTGTAATCTACTGTGTACTGGGACACACACTGTGTATTTACTGTGTACTGGGACACACACTGTGTAGTGTACTGTGTACTGGGACACACACTGTGTAATCTACTGTGTACTGGGACACACACTGTGTATTTACTGTGTACTGGGACACACACTGTGTAGTCTACTGTGTACTGGGACACACACTGTGTATTCTACTGTGTACTGGGACACACACTGTGTAGTCTACTGTGTACTGGGACACACACTGTGTAGTATATTGTGTACTGGGACACACACTGTGTAATCTACTGTGTACTGGGACACACACTGTGTATTTACTGTGTACTGGGACACACACTGTGTAGTCTACTGTGTACTGGACACACACTGTGTAATGTACTGTGTACTGGGACACACACTGTGTAGTCTACTGTGTACTGGGACACACACTGTGTAGTCTACTGTGTACTGGGACACACACTGTGTATTTACTGTGTACTGGGACACACACTGTGTAATCTACTGTGTACTGGGACACACACTGTGTATTTACTGTGTACTGGGACACACACTGTGTATTTACTGTGTACTGGGACACACACTGTGTAGTTTACTGTGTACTGGGACACACACTGTGTAGTTTACTGTGTACTGGGACACACACTGTGTAGTCTACTGTGTACTGGGACACACACTGTGTAATCTACTGTGTACTGGGACACACACTGTGTAGTCTACTGTGTACTGGGACACACACTGTGTATTTACTGTGTACTGGGACACACACTGTGTATTTACTGTGTACTGGGACACACACTGTGTAGTTTACTGTGTACTGGGACACACACTGTGTAGTCTACTGTGTACTGGGACACACACTGTGTATTTACTGTGTACTGGGACACACACTGTGTATTTACTGTGTACTGGGACACACACTGTGTAGTGTACTGTGTACTGGGACACACACTGTGTAGTGTACTGTGTACTGGGACACACACTGTGTATTCTACTGTGTACTGGGACACACACTGTGTAGTATATTGTTGTACTGGGGACACACACTGTGTAGTCTACTGTGTACTGGACACACACTGTGTAGTCTACTGTGACTGGGACACACACTGTGTAGTATATTGTGTACTGGGACACACACTGTGTAGTCTACTGTGTACTGGACACACACTGTGTATTTACTGTGTACTGGGACACACACTGTGTATTTACTGTGTACTGGGACACACACTGTGTAGTCTACTGTGTACTGGATCACACACTGTGTAATCTACTGTGTACTGGGACACACACTGTGTATTTACTGTGTACTGGGACACACACTGTGTAGTATATTGTGTACTGGGACACACACTGTGTAGTCTACTGTGTACTGGGACACACACTGTGTATTTACTGTGTACTGGGACACACACTGTGTATTTACTGTGTACTGGGACACACACTGTGTAGTTTACTGTGTACTGGGACACACACTGTGTAGTTTACTGTGTACTGGGACACGCACTGTGTAGTATACTGTGTACTGGGACACTCACTGTGTAGTTTACTGTGTACTGGGACACACACTGTGTATTTTACTGTGTACTGGGACACGCACTGTGTAGTATACTGTGTACTGGGACACACACTGTGTAGTCTACTGTGTACTGGGACACACACTGTGTAGGTCTAACTGTGTACTGGGACACACACTGTGTAGTCTACTGTGTACTGGGACACACACTGTGTATTTACTGTGTACTGGGACACACACTGCGTAGTGTACTGTGTACTGGGACACACACTGTGTAGTGTACTGTGTACTGGGACACACACTGTGTATTCTACTGTGTACTGGGACACACACTGTGTAGTATATTGTGTACTGGGACACACACTGTGTATTCTACTGTGTACTGGGACACACACTGTGTAGTATATTGTGTACTGGGGACACACACTGTGTAGTCTACTGTGTACTGGGACACACACTGTGTAGTCTACTGTGTACTGGGACACACACTGTGTAGTATATTGTGTACTGGGACACACACTGTGTAGTCTACTGTGTACTGGACACACACTGTGTATTTACTGTGTACTGGGACACACACTGTGTATTTACTGTGTACTGGGACACACCACTGTGTAGTCTACTGTGTACTGGGACACACACTGTGTAATCTACTGTGTACTGGGACACACACTGTGTATTTACTGTGTACTGGGACACACACTGTGTAATCTACTGTGTACTGGGACACACACTGTGTATTTACTGTGTACTGGGACACACACTGTGTAATCTACTGTGTACTGGGACACACACTGTGTAGTGTACTGTGTACTGGGACACACACTGTGTAGTGTACTGGTACTGGGACACACACTGTGTATTCTACTGTGTACTGGGACACACACTGTGTATATTACTGTGTACTGGGACACACACTGTGTAGTCTACTGTGTACTGGACACACACTGTGTAGTTTACTGTGTACTGGGACACACACTGTGTAGTGTACTGTGTACTGGGACACACACTGTGTATTCTACTGTGTACTGGGACACACACTGTGTAGTGTACTGTGTACTGGGACACACACTGTGTATCTACTGTGTACTGGGACACACACTGTGTAGTCTACTGTGTACTGGGACACACACTGTGTATTTACTGTGTACTGGGACACACACTGCGTATCTACTGTGTACTGGGACACACACTGTGTAGTCTACTGTGTACTGGGGACACACACTGTGTAGTCTACTGTTTACTGGGACACACACTGTGTATTTACTGTGTACTGGGACACACACTGCGTAGTCTACTGTGTACTGGGACACACACTGTGTAGTCTACTGTGTACTGGGACACACACTGCGTAGTCTACTGTGTACTGGGACACACACTGTGTAGTCTACTGTGTACTGGGACACACACTGTGTATTTACTGTGTACTGGGACACACACTGTGTAGTCTACTGTGTACTGGATCACACACTGTGTATTTACTGTGTACTGGGACACACACTGTGTATTCTACTGTGTACTGGGACACACACTGTGTAATCTACTGTGTACTGGGACACACACTGTGTATTCTACTGTGTACTGGGACACACACTGTGTATTCTACTGTGTACTGGGACACACATCTGTGTAGTATATTGTGTACTGGGGACACACACTGTGTAGTCTACTGTGTACTGGGGCACACACTGTGTATTTACTGTGTACTGGGGACACACACTGTGTAGTCTACTGTGTACTGGGACATACACTGTGTAGTCTACTGTGTACTGGGACACACACTGTGTATTTACTGTGTACTGGACACACACTGTGTAATCTACTGTGTACTGGGACACACACTGTGTATTCTACTGTGTACTGGGACACACACTGTGTAGTCTACTGTGTACTGGGACATACACTGTGTAGTCTACTGTGTACTGGGACACACACTGTGTAGTCTACTGTTTACTGGGACACACACTGTGTATTTACTGTGTACTGGGACACACACTGTGTATTTACTGTGTACTGGGACACACACTGTGTAGTCCTACTGTGTACTGGGACACACACTGTGTATTTACTGTGTACTGGGACACACACTGTGTAGTCTACTGTGTTCTGGGACACACACTGTGTATTTACTGTGTACTGGGACACCACACTGTGTAGTCTACTGTGTACTGGACACACACTGTATTTACTGTGTACTGGGACACACACTGTGTAGTCTACTGTGTACTGGGACACACACTGTGTATTCTACTGTGTACTGGGACACACACTGTGTAGTCTACTGTGTAGTGGGATACACACTGTGTAGTTTACTGTGTACTGGGACACACACTGTGTAGTCTGCTGTGTACTGGGACACACACTGTGTAGTCTACTGTGTACTGGGGACACACACTGTGTAGTCTACTGTGTACTGGGACACACACTATGTAGTCTACTGTGTACTGGGACACACACTGTGTCGTTTACTGTGTACTGGGACAAACACTGTGTAGTTTACTGTGTACTGGGACACACACTGTGTAGTCTACTGTGTACTGGGACACACACTGTGTCGTTTACTGTGTACTGGGACACACACTGTGTAGTCTACTGTGTACTGGGACACACACTGTGTAGTCTGCTCTGTACTGGGACACACACTGTGTATTTTACTGTGTACTGGGACACACACTGTGTAGTCTACTGTGTACTGGACACACACTGTGTAGTCTACTGTGTACTGGATCACACACTGTGTAGTCTAATGTGTACTGGGACACACACTGTGTAGTCTACTGTGTACTGGGGACACACACTGTGTAGTCTACTGTGTACTGGATCACACACTGTGTAGTCTAATGTGTACCAGTAAGCAGTACAATATACATTCTCTTCCACGACCCAGTTAGAATTAATGAATCCCATTTAATGAGAAGAAATCATCATTCTCCAAGTTCTCCTTGATATAAATGCATTTTGGAGACCTCTCTAATAACAGGGGGTTATAGACCCCATTTAACTCAATGCATATTTTTTATTTCTATCCTATGGTGTGGTTGGGTTGCCCCAGCTTTGTCCGCCTTTTATTTTGTGTGTAATGTTCAATGAGTAAAGGGCATGAAGTCTTAGGTCTCTTTGACCTTGAACATCACAGAGGTCATCTGCATATTTCTCTGCATATCTTCAATTTCCAGCACAGAGAAGAATAAACCGAGGTGCTGATTCTTATCTTCTCATACATAGAAATGCTGGGCTGGCAATATGGAATTGTTAACATGTGAGACAAAGAACACTTCAGAACCACTATCTGTTTAATGCATTGCATTAACTCTTGGAGAACCAGGGTTGTGCCCATCTCAATGCACTGGACATTTCTCTGGCGCTCGAAAGGGTTAAAATGGATCTCGCACTTTGTAAAATAGAATTGATTTTGAAAGCGCTTTCAAAATCACATATTTAGGTTTGCTATTTTTTTTAATTTAAAACATAGTTTGTTCAATATTTTTGCTTATTTATTTGGAAGTTAATGCACTTTAGACAGTACTGCATACCTCCCAATTGTCCCTCGTTAGGAGGGACAGTCCCTCTGTTGGACCAAATCCCTGTCCCTCTTTCCCACCCTGATGTCCCTCTTTTTAGGAGATCAGATTGCATGGTGTGTATATAAGTGTATCATACTGCTCCCCAGCAATAAAACTCACATTATTGTTTCTTTAAATGTCAGTATATGTGTTTATACATTATTCTGTGTAAATAAATACTTGGATTTTGTTATAAGTCGTTTGTTTGGTTACACAAAGAGGTATCAATAGGTCATGAAATAGCCTAAAAATTCTGGATAATGTCCCACCCACTAGCCACGCCCCCAGCAACACCCCTTAAAACACAAGTGTCCCCTCTCTGGCAATTTGAAATGTTGGGAGGTATGGTACTGTCCGACATGGTAGGCATATATTAACATTCCACACTGCTTCCCCCCCACCGCCACTCCCTGCCATCCAGATACTAACATTCCATACTGTTCTCCTTCCCGCCTGACACTCCCTACCAACCAAATGCTAACATTCCACACTGTTCTCCTTCCCGCCTGACACTCCCTACCAACCAAATGCTAACATTCCACACTGGTCTTCTTCCGCCTGACACTCCCTACCAACCAGATACTAACATTCCACACTGGTCTTCTGCCCGCCTGACACTCCCTACCAACCAGATACTAACATCCACACTGCTCTCCTTCCCACCTGACACTCCCTACCAACCAGATACTAACATTCCACACTGCTCTCCTTCCCACCTGACACGCCCTACCAACCAGATACTAACATTCCACACTGCTCTCCTTCCCACCTGACACTCCCTACCAACCAGATGCTAACATTCCACACTGCTCTCCTTCCCACCTGACACTCCCTACCAACCAGATACTAACATTCCACACTGCTCTCCTTCCCACCTGACACTCCCTACCAACCAGATGCTAACATTCCACACTGCTCTCCTTCCACCTGACACTCCCTACCAACCAGATGCTAACATTCCACACTGCTCTCCTTCCCACTGACACTCCCTACCAACCAGATGCTAACATTCCACACTGCTCTCCTTCCCACCTGACACGCCCTACCAACCAGATACTAACATTCCACACTGCTCTCCTTCCCACCTGACACTCCCTACCAACCAGATGCTAACATTCCACACTGCTCTCCTTCCCACCTGACACTCCCTACCAACCAGATACTAACATTCCATACTGTTCTCCTTCCGCCTGACACTCCTTACCAACCAGATACTAACATTCCATACTGTTCTCCTTCCTGCCTGACACTCCTACCAACCAGATGCTAACATTCCACACTGCTCTCCTTCCACCTGACCTCCATACCAACCAGATGCTAACATTCCACACTGCTCTCCTTCCACCTGACACTCCCTACCAACCAAATGCTAACATTCCATACTGTTCTCCTTCCCACCTGACACTCCCTACCAACCAAATGCTAACATTCCATACTGTTCTCCTTCCCACCTGACACTCCCTACCAACCAGATGCTAACATTCCACACTGCTCTCCTTCCCACCTGACACTCCCTACCAACCAGATGCCAACATTCCATACTGTTCTCCTTCCACCTGACACTCCCTACCAACCAGATACTAACATTCCACACTGCTCTCCTTCCCACCTGACACTCCCTACCAACCAGATACTAACATTCCACACTGTTCTCCTTCCCACCTGACACTCCCTACCAACCAGATACTAACATTCCACACTGCTCTCCTTCCCACCTGACACTCCCTACCAACCAGATACTAACATTCCACACTGTTCTCCTTCCCACCTGACACTCCTACCAACCAGATACTAACATTCCACACTGCTCACCTTCCCGCCTGACACTCCCTACCAACCAAATGCTAACATTCCACACTGCTCTCCTTCCCACCTGACACTCCTTACCAACCAGATACTAACATTCCATACTGTTCTCCTTCCCGCCTGACACTCCCTACCAACCAGATACTAACATTCCATACTGTTCTCCTTCCCACCTGACACTCCCTACCAACCAGATACTAACATTCCACACTGCTCTCCTTCCCACCTGACACTCCCTACCAACCAGATACTAACATTCCACACTGCTCTCCTTCCCACCTGACACTCCCTACCAACCAGATACTAACATTCCATACTGTTCTCCTTCCACCTGACACTCCCTACCAACCAGATGCTAACATTCCACACTGCTCTCCTTCCCACCTGGACACTCCTTACCAACCAGATACTAATTCCATACTGTTCTCCTTCCCCGCCTGACACTCCTACCAACCAGATACTAACATTCCATACTGTTCTCCTTCCCACCTGACACTCCCTACCAACCAAATGCTAACATTCCATACTGTTCTCCTTCCCGCCTGACACTCCTTACCAACCAGATACTAACATTCCATACTGTTCTCCTTCCCGCCTGACACTCCTACCAACCAATACTAACATTCCATACTGTTCTCCTTCCACCTGACACTCCTTACCAACCAAATGCTAACATTCCACACTGCTCTCCTTCCCACCTGACACTCCCTACCAACCAGATGCTAACATTCCACACTGCTCTCCTTCCCACCTGACACTCCTTACCAACCAGATACTAACATTCCATACTGTTCTCCTTCCCGCCTGACACTCCCTACCAACCAGATACTAACATTCCATACTGTTCTCCTTCCAACCTGACACTCCCTACCAACCAGATACTAACATTCCATACTGTTCTCCTTCCCACCTGACACTCCCTACCAACCAGATACTAACATTCCATACTGTTATCCTTCCCACCTGACACTCCCTACCAACCAGATACTAACATTCCACACTGCTCTCCTTCCCACCTGACACTCCTTACCAACCAGATACTAACATTCCATACTGTTCTCCTTCCCGCCTGACACTCCCTACCAACCAGATACTAACATTCCATACTGTTCTCCTTCCCGCCTGACACTCCCTACCAACCAGATACTAACATTCCATACTGTTCTCCTTCCCACCTGACACTCCCTACCAACCAGATACTAACATTCCATACTGTTCTCCTTCCCACCTGACACTCCCTACCAACCAGATACTAACATTCCATACTGTTCTCCTTCCCACCTGACACTCCTTACCAACCAAATGCTAACATTCCATACTGTTCTCCTTCCCACCTGACACTCCTTACCAACCAAATGCTAACATTCCACACTGCTCTCCTTCCCACCTGACACTCCCTACCAACCAGATGCTAACATTCCACACTGCTCTCCTTCCCACCTGACACTCCCTACCAACCAGATACTAACATTCCACACTGTTCTCCTTCCCACCTGACACTCCCTACCAACCAGATACTAACATTCCACACTGCTCTCCTTCCCACCTGACACTCCTTACCAACCAAATGCTAACATTCCACACTGCTCTCCTTCCCGCCTGACACTCCCTACCAACCAGATACTAACATTCCACACTGCTCTCCTTCCCACCTGACACTCCTTACCAACCAAATGCTAACATTCCACACTGCTCTCCTTCCCACCTGACACTCCCTACCAACCAGATGCTAACATTCCACACTGCTCTCCTTCCCACCTGACACTCCCTACCAACCAGATACTAACATTCCACACTGTTCTCCTTCCCACCTGACACTCCCTACCAACCAGATACTAACATTCCACACTGCTCTCCTTCCCACCTGACACTCCCTACCAACCAGATACTAACATTCCACACTGCTCTCCTTCCCGCCTGACACTCTTTACCAACCAAATGCTAACATTCCACACTGCTCTCCTTCCCACCTGACACTCCCTACCAACCAGATACTAACATTCCACACTGCTCTCCTTCCCACCTGACACTCCCTACCAACCAGATACTAACATTCCACACTGCTCTCCTTCCCACCTGACACTCCCTACCAACCAGATACTAACATTCCACACTGCTCTCCTTCCCACCTGACACTCCCTACCAACCAGATACTAACATTCCATACTGCTCTCCTTCCCACCTGACACTCCCTACCAACCAGATACTAACATTCCACACTGCTCTCCTTCCCACCTGACACTCCCTACCAACCAGATACTAACATTCCACACTGCTCTCCTTCCCGCCTGACACTCCCTACCAACCAGATACTAACATTCCACACTGCTCTCCTTCCCGCCTGACACTCCCTACCAACCAGATACTAACATTCCACACTGCTCTCCTTCCCACCTGACACTCCCTACCAACCAGATGCTAACATTCCACACTGCTCTCCTTCCCACCTGACACTCCCTACCAACCAGATACTAACATTCCACACTGCTCTCCTTCCCACCTGACACTCCCTACCAACCAAATGCTAACATTCCACACTGCTCTCCTTCCCACCTGACACTCCCTACCAACCAGATGCTAACATTCCACACTGCTCTCCTTCCCGCCTGACACTCCCTACCAACCAGATACTAACATATTAAACTGCTCTCTCTCTCCCACCTGCCACTCCCTACCATCCAGATACTAACAATCCAGGCTGAGCTCTGTCCCACCTGCCTCTACCTGCCATTCAGATACTAACACTGCATGTCGCTCTCCATCCCACCTGCAACTCTCTGCCAGCGACATACTAGCATTCTACACTGCTCTCCTTCCCGCTGACCACTGCGTATTGCCAGATACTAACATTTCACACTACTCTTCCTCCCATCTGCCACTTCTTACTAGCCAGATACTAACATTCCAGACTGAGCTCCATCCCACCTGCCAGTACCTGCCATTCAGATAGTAACATTCCATGCTGCTCTCCATCCCACTTGCAACTCTCTGCCAGCCAGATACTAGCATTCCATACTGCTCTCCCTCCTGCCTACCACTCCTTATTGCCAGATACTAACCTTCCAGACTGCTTTCCCTTCCATCTGCAACTCTCTGCCAGCCAGATACTAACTGCTCTCCCTCACACCTGCCACTCCCTTACTGCCAGATACGAACATTCCACACTACTCTCCCTCCCGCCTACCACTCCTTATTGCCAGATACTAACATTCCAGACTGCTGTCCATTTTACCTGCAACTCTATGCCAGACAGATACTAACTGCTCTCCCTCACACCTGACACTCCCTTACTGCCAGATACTAAAATTCCAGACTGTGCTCCACACCTCCCACAGCTCTCTGCCAGACAGATAATAACACGCCACACTGCTCCAAATGGAAGACAAAAACACACAAGAGGGGTGCCAATACTGCCTGATCACTGAGTAATAATGTTAAAATTATACAGATGTAAATGTTCTCACATTTCATGCTGTGTAGGGAACCTTTGTTACACGCACACAGCTACTGAGCATACAGAGAAAATATCACCGTCTCTGTTCAGTACCATTCTATCCTCCTCTTCTCAGGACGCGGTTAATCAGTAATCTGACTGCAGGCAAGCCGAATGATTTCTTCAAATTCCCTTTACTAAAACCTTATACCATTAAAAAACCACTACGTAGTTCTCTTACGCGTTTCGCAGCAGCAATGCTGCTGTCTCCAAGAAAGTGGTTACAATATAAAATATTTTGTTTTATATTGTAAACACTTTTGTCAGTACCTTATGCTACCGCAAGTACTTCTGGCGGCTCCAGCCGCATTGCCCATCCTTTGGGGTTGCCTCTGGTGAGGCAGGCTCATGTTGGCGGCTCAGCCACTGGGACGCAGTGTGCGGCTCAGCAGCATCTCCTGCTGGCGGGCAGCAGCAGTCTTGTCATTCTTGGCGCACATCCAGAGTCAGGACGTGCGCTCTATTTAAAGTGACAGCCACCTCTTCTTCTTATGTCTTATGTCTCCTTATCTTATTTAATCTTATATCTTCCTATCTTCTGTCTTCTAATCTTCTTCAGTCTTCTACCTTCCTTCTTCTGTGTTCTTATCTTCTGTCTTCTTATCTTCTATCTTCTCTTCTTCATCTTTGCCCTCAAACAATGGCAAGGTAATTGGAAAAAAAAAAGTCCAAAATATAGATGCCCCCCCGCCCAAAGATAACCCTTGGAATGCTACAAGGTTATGCAACATACCCCTCTGGAATACTAAGGGTTAAAATTATGATGCCATGCCATTAATGAAAAGTATGATGCTAGTTCAAGGGTTAAAAGTATGAACTCAGTCCAGTAATGAAAAATATGATGCCAGTTCAAGAGTTAAAAGTACGCTGCTGCCACCAAAGGTGGCAGGAATGCAGGGGAAAAATGCACCCTCACCCCCCCAAAGTTATGTCTCGGGCCATTGTCTGAGCCATTCTATGGAAAAACTGAACAGAGACTGTCTTTTATATGGCTAGTCTCTGTTCAAAATGGTTCCCATGCTACACTTGATGGGGATGAGTGCCTATGTACCTCCTAGCCAATCAGCTTCTAGAGGGTTTTGATGGCACACATCCCAGCCAATTGTAGCGTGGCCATATAAAAGCCAGTCTCTGAAATTTTTACCACTGAATGGCTGAGGCAACTTCCCAAGATGTAACTTTGGGGGGTTAGGGTGGGGGTGGATTTTTTCTTGTTGGTGTCCTACCCAAATTGATTGTCAGTGTTGTTTATTGGGTGTGAGTGGGGGTACCTATCCCTGGGTATTATGCAGCATGTGCCAGACAGGCAATGATTTGGATACCGGGGGGAAGGGGGATTTTTCCTCTGCATTCCTGCTGGCAATTCTGGAGCCGACCAATAAAAAGAGGATAAATCCTGACACCAATTGCATCATTAGGTTCTGTGACGGATACTCGTCCTCAGACTGAGTAGCAACTCCAACACTGTGCTTCCTTAACCCAGAACAACACTCAGAAACTCCACCAGCCAGGAACCAGGATCATAGCTCCATTCACCCACACTTAGACAAGACTCAGTGTAGGGTGAACACACTCTGGATACAGCAAGCAGCCCTGAGCTCCAGGCATCACCAGTGTAGGGGTTAGAATAAGGATTGATTTATTGCAGAACACACAGGGTTTATTATTTAATACAATAGGATACAGGTGACTGCAAACCACATATGGAGGACAACGGGGCTGGTGTTGGAGGGACTGTGACGGTACCAGCAGACACCCAGCGTTGGTGTCACCGTCAAGGATCACTTCTTCCGATACGAGCCAGATGGACATCCAACAGCATACTGCAATATACCCCAAGACTAGGCAAAACTAGTATCAGGATAACCAGCACACCCTCTGAATACAGCAAGCTTACCCCACCAGACAACACCAGTTTAGGTTAAGACAAGAACTCTCTTTATTGAAACAAACCACACATATTTATACTCAAACCTTGCATTCAAATACCTGGAAAAAGCAGATAAAATAGGGACATAATCAAATCACCATACAGTAAACAAAAGGCCAACAGAATATGGTCTAACATATACAATGACTTAGACATGATTACATTTCACACACAAAAGGGTTGCTGAACTCAGACAATGGACACAAAGACCTGAGGGGCTTGAATGAATTAACACACAGCAGGGGGTCTCAGTACAGATCGCAATACATTGCCTTGAGAGACTACAATACACATTGCAAGTAACTTTAGGTAAACTCAAATAATTAACTCCTAACAGCCCAGTCCCCTGAAAGCATGTATTATTTTTAGTCCTTTTGGCATAGTTGTCCGTCAATATAACATCCAAAAGTTCTACATAGCAATATTAAATCCAATAGTCTTAAAACTGGTTAAAAAACAGTCCACAGAGTCTGTAGGAAGGGGACTGGCTCCCAGGCCCCTCCAGGAGCCAAGGGCCCGGTGGTTCCTCTGACAGGGACACATAATACAAAGAGGCAATGGGAACAATGGCAGCAATACACAAGTTATACAATGGAAGGAAACATATTGTTTGATGGAACTATGGGATACAACGGGGCCAGACATGACTGAATTAACTATACATTGGGATGGGTGAAGGGCAGACAATGGGATGAAGGAATAGGGCTGGGTACAAGTGTCACAGAGGGGCCGGAATACACAAAACAGGATAATGTATTTGTGTCAAAGCATCTTTACACCTTTCAAAGTAATTACAGTCTTTTGGGAGGTCTGGAATCCTTTGTCCTGGCAGGGCTGGGGAAAAGGGCTCAATGGGGAAATAAAGTGACCAGGGGAAAAGGGACAATCACCCCTCTTGGCAGGGGTAGGGACTCAGTCTTAGGGGAGGTTATAGCCACTATACCCCGGTCCAGGGCTAGATCCATAGTCTGTGGGCAGGTGGTTGGCCCTCAGCCCCCTCCAGGAGCCCCAGTGATAGATGGTTCTGTCACAGGTACAAAATAGATATGTCCCTTTGAGAGCCAGAGGGGTGTGCAATGAAATGTGGAGAAATGCGTTGCACGCACCTATTGCATTGATAGGGTTAATTATGGTTTTTAATCCCTTGAATATTAGCGAGTTGTCCAGTTCCTTATGAAGCATTCGGTTTAAAGCGCCATTTAAATCAGCTTTTTTTTTTTTTTGCAGTCCATCATATTTTATTTCTGTCCCCACTAAGGAATGAGTCACTAATGTACCTGGTACTAATCCCTGCAGATTTGAGACATTAAATGGCTATTGTTGTTATTATGACCTAATGTGTTTGTGCTGCACTACTCAGGTGATGTGACATAAGCTGTACCCACTGTTACGGTTCATTCTACTCTTTTCTCATATACCCTAAATCTTACAACAAACAGATTACCAAAATATAGAAAAACACAGCTGCTTCGGAATTTACATTACAATTTCCTTTCACAGTGCAAGTACCCATGCTGAGCTCTTAGTAAAACTCATTTTTTTGGACTGCATTAGCAGCGTGAGTTATGACAAGGCCTACAGGGTAAACCCCATTAGACTTGTGTCTGCATATCAAAGATTTCACTGATGCCCCATAATCTTTTCCTCTGAAGTTAAATGCTTTGAGAAAAATGTTGGAAACTGAAGACAAAACAATTGTGCATTGGTCTGCGAATGTAACCGTCAGAATGCAAATGATGATATGTGAATAACTATGACACCAGGCCTTTCAACATTTCAAAAGACCAAAAAGGGACATTTTTTTTGTTTTAGGAAGTGTTGATGGGGTCGTGGATGGTGGGCAGGTCATTACCAATAATTTTTAGGTTAGTTTTTAATCTACTGACACTGCAACTGATTAAATGATTTAAAACAAGACCAAAGTGTTTTATTTACACAGACTAACCTATAATGCATACCACATATACTGAAGTTTAAACAAACAATAATGTGAGTTTTATTGATGTGGAGCAATGTGATACACTTATATACACACCGCACAGTCTGATCTCCTAAACACAGGGACACCAGGGTGATACACTTATATACACACCGCACAGTCTGATCTCCTAAACACAGGGACACCAGGGTGATACACTTATATACACACCGCACAGTCTGATCTCCTAAACACAGGGACACCAGGGTGATACACTTATATACACATCACACAGTCTGATCTCCTAAACACATGGACACCAGGGTGATACACTTATATACACACCGCACAGTCTGATCTCCTAAACACAGGGACACCAGGGTGATACACTTATATACACACCACACAGTGTGATCTCCTAAACACAGGGACACCAGGGTGATACACTTATATACACACCACACAGTCTGATCTCCTAAACACAGGGACACCAGGGTGATACACTTCTATACACACCACACAGTCTGATCTCCTAAACACAGGGACACCAGGGTGATACACTTATATACACACCACACAGTCTGATCTCCTAAACACAGGGACACCAGGGTGATACACTTATATACACACCACACAGTCTGATCTCCTAAACACAGAGACACCAGGGTGATACACATATATACACACCACACAGTCTGATCTCCTAATCACAGGGACACCAGGGAGATATACTTATATACACACCGTACAGTCTGATTTCCTAAACACAGGGACACCGGGGTGATACACTTCTATACACACCACACAGTCTGATCTCCTAAACACAGGGACACCAGGGTGATACACTTATATACACACCACACAGTCTGATCTCCTAAACACAGGGACACCAGGGTGATACACTTCTATACACACCACACAGTCTGATCTCCTAAACACAGGGACACCAGGGTGATACACTTCTATACACACCACACAGTCTGATCTCCTAAACACATGGACACCAGGGTGATACACTTATATACACATTACACAGTCTGATCTCCTAAACACAGGGACACCAGGGTGATACACTTATATACACACCACACAGTCTGATCTCCTACACACAGGGACACCAGGGTGATACACTTATATACACATCACACAGTCTGATCTCCTAAACACAGGAACACCAGGGTGATACACTTATATACACACCACACAGTCTGATCTCCTAAACACAGGGACACCAGGGTGATACACTTATATACACACCACACAGTCTGATCTCCTAAACACAGGGACACCAGGGTGATACACTTATATACACACCACACAGTCTGATCTCCTAAACACAGGAACACCAGGGTGATACACTTCTATACACACCACACAGTCTGATCTCCTAAACACAGGGACACTAGGGTGATACACTTCTATACACACCACACAGTCTGATCTCCTAAACACATGGACACCAGGGTGATACACTTCTATACACACCACACAGTCTGATCTCCTAAACACAGGGACACCAGGGTGATACACTTATATACACACCACACAGTCTGATCTCCTAACACAGGGACACCAGGGTGATACACTTATATACACACCACACAGTCTGATCTCCTAAACACAGGGACACCAGGGTGATACACTTCTATACACACCACACAGTCTGATCTCCTAACACAGGGACACCAGGGTGATACACTTATATACACACCACACAGTCTGATCTCCTAAACACAGGGACACCAGGGTGATACACTTCTATACACACCACACAGTCTGATCTCCTAAACACAGGGACACCAGGGTGATACACTTCTATACACACCACACAGTCTGATCTCCTAAACACAGGGACACCAGGGTGATACACTTATATACACACCACACAGTCTGATCTCCTAACACAGGGACACCAGGGTGATACACTTATATACACACCACACAGTCTGATCTCCTAAACACAGGGACACCAGGGTGATACACTTATATACACACCACACAGTCTGATCTCCTAAACACAGTGACACCAGGGTGATACACTTATATGCACACCACACAGTCTGATCTCCTAAACACAGGGACACCAGGGTGATACACTTATATACACACCACACAGTCTGATCTCCTAAACACAGGGACACCAGGGTGATACACTTCTATACACACCACACAGTCTGATCTCCTAACACAGGGACACCAGGGTGATACACTTCTATACACACCACACAGTCTGATCTCCTAAACACAGGGACATCAGGGTGATACACTTCTATACACACCACACAGTCTGATCTCCTAAACAGAGGGACACCAGGGTGATACACTTCTATACACACCACACAGTCTGATCTCCTAAACACAGGGACACCAGGGTGATACACTTATATATACACACCACACAGTCTGATCTCCTAAACACAGGAACACCAGGGTGATACACTTATATACACACCACACAGTCTGATCTCCTAAACACATGGACACCAGGGTGATACACTTATATACACACCACACAGTCTGATCTCCTAAACACAGGGACACCAGGGTGATACACTTATATACATACCACACTGTCTGATCTCCTAAACACAGGGACACCAGGGTGATACACTTATATACACACCATACAGTCTGATCTCCTAAACACAGGGACACCAGGGTGACACACTTCTATATACACCACACAGTCTGATGTCCTAAACACAGGGACACCAGGATGATACACTTATATACACACCACACAGTCTGATCTCCTAAACACAGGGACACCAGGGTGATACACTTCTATACACACCACACAGTCTGATCTCCTAAACACATGGACACCAGGGTGATACACTTCTATACATACCACACAGTCTGATCTCCTAAACACAGGGACACCAGGGTGATACACTTCTATACACACCACACAGTGTGATCTCCTAAACACAAGGACACCAGGGTGATACACTTCTATACATACCACACAGTCTGATCTCCTAAACACAGGGACACCAGGGTGATACACTTATATACACACCACACAGTCTGATCTCCTAAACACAGGGACACCAGGGTGATACACTTCTATACACACCACACAGTCTGATCTCCTAAACACAGGGACACCAGGGTGATACACTTATATACACACCAGACTGTCTGATCTCCTAAACACAGGGACACCAGGGTGATACACTTCTATACACACCACACAGTGTGATCTCCTAAACACAAGGACACCAGGGTGATACACTTCTATACATACCACACAGTCTGATCTCCTAAACACAGGGACACCAGGGTGATACACTTCTATACACACCACACAGTCTGATCTCCTAAACACAGGGACACCAGGGTGATACACTTATATACACACCAGACAGTCTGATCTCCTAAACACAGGGACACCAGGGTGATACACTTCTATACACACCACACAGTCTGATCTCCTAAACACAGGGACACCAGGGTGATACACTTCTATACACATCGCACAGTCTGATCTCCTAAACACAGGGACACCAGGGTGATACACTTCTATACATACCACACAGTGTGATCTCCTAAACACAGGGACACCAGGGTGATACACTTCTATACATACCACACAGTCTGATCTCCTAAACACAGGGACACCAGGGTGATACACTTATATACACACCATACAGTCTGATCTCCTAAACACAAGGACACCAGGGTGATACACTTCTATACATACCACACAGTGTGATCTCCTAAACACAGGGACACCAGGGTGATACACTTCTATACATACCACACAGTCTGATCTCCTAAACACAGGGACACCAGGGTGATACACTTATATACACACCGCACAGTCTGATCTCCTAAACACAGGGACACCAGGGTGATACACTTATATACACATCACACAGTCTGATCTCCTAAACACATGGACACCAGGGTGATACACTTATATACACACCGCACAGTCTGATCTCCTAAACACAGGGACACCAGGGTGATACACTTATATACACACCACACAGTGTGATCTCCTAAACACAGGGACACCAGGGTGATACACTTATATACACACCACACAGTCTGATCTCCTAAACACAGGGACACCAGGGTGATACACTTCTATACACACCACACAGTCTGATCTCCTAAACACAGGGACACCAGGGTGATACACTTATATACACACCACACAGTCTGATCTCCTAAACACAGGGACACCAGGGTGATACACTTATATACACACCACACAGTCTGATCTCCTAAACACAGAGACACCAGGGTGATACACATATATACACACCACACAGTCTGATCTCCTAATCACAGGGACACCAGGGAGATATACTTATATACACACCGTACAGTCTGATTTCCTAAACACAGGGACACCGGGGTGATACACTTCTATACACACCACACAGTCTGATCTCCTAAACACAGGGACACCAGGGTGATACACTTATATACACACCACACAGTCTGATCTCCTAAACACAGGGACACCAGGGTGATACACTTCTATACACACCACACAGTCTGATCTCCTAAACACAGGGACACCAGGGTGATACACTTCTATACACACCACACAGTCTGATCTCCTAAACACATGGACACCAGGGTGATACACTTATATACACATCACACAGTCTGATCTCCTAAACACAGGGACACCAGGGTGATACACTTATATACACACCACACAGTCTGATCTCCTACACACAGGGACACCAGGGTGATACACTTATATACACATCACACAGTCTGATCTCCTAAACACAGGAACACCAGGGTGATACACTTATATACACACACCACACAGTCTGATCTCCTAAACACAGGGACACCAGGGTGATACACTTATATACACACCACACAGTCTGATCTCCTAAACACAGGGACACCAGGGTGATACACTTATATACACACCACACAGTCTGATCTCCTAAACACAGGAACACCAGGGTGATACACTTCTATACACACCACACAGTCTGATCTCCTAAACACAGGGACACTAGGGTGATACACTTCTATACACACCACACAGTCTGATCTCCTAAACACATGGACACCAGGGTGATACACTTCTATACACACCACACAGTCTGATCTCCTAAACACAGGGACACCAGGGTGATACACTTATATACACACCACACAGTCTGATCTCCTAACACAGGGACACCAGGGTGATACACTTATATACACACCACACAGTCTGATCTCCTAAACACAGGGACACCAGGGTGATACACTTCTATACACACCACACAGT
This sequence comes from Rhinophrynus dorsalis, assembly GCA_037306005.1. NCBI lineage: Eukaryota > Metazoa > Chordata > Amphibia > Anura > Rhinophrynidae > Rhinophrynus > Rhinophrynus dorsalis. Next base: position 15,668,296 of record CM074722.1, read on the forward strand.
CTGATCTCCTAACACAGGGACACCAGGGTGATACACTTATATACACACCACACAGTCTGATCTCCTAAACACAGGGACACCAGGGTGATACACTTCTATACACACCACACAGTCTGATCTCCTAAACACAGGGACACCAGGGTGATACACTTCTATACACACCACACAGTCTGATCTCCTAAACACAGGGACACCAGGGTGATACACTTATATACACACCACACAGTCTGATCTCCTAACACAGGGACACCAGGGTGATACACTTATATACACACCACACAGTCTGATCTCCTAAACACAGGGACACCAGGGTGATACACTTATATACACACCACACAGTCTGATCTCCTAAACACAGTGACACCAGGGTGATACACTTATATACACACCACACAGTCTGATCTCCTAAACACAGGGACACCAGGGTGATACACTTATATACACACCACACAGTCTGATCTCCTAAACACAGGGACACCAGGGTGATACACTTCTATACACACCACACAGTCTGATCTCCTAACACAGGGACACCAGGGTGATACACTTCTATACACACCACACAGTCTGATCTCCTAAACACAGGGACATCAGGGTGATACACTTCTATACACACCACACAGTCTGATCTCCTAAACAGAGGGACACCAGGGTGATACACTTCTATACACACCACACAGTCTGATCTCCTAAACACAGGGACACCAGGGTGATACACTTATATATACACACCACACAGTCTGATCTCCTAAACACAGGAACACCAGGGTGATACACTTATATACACACCACACAGTCTGATCTCCTAAACACATGGACACCAGGGTGATACACTTATATACACACCACACAGTCTGATCTCCTAAACACAGGGACATCAGGGTGATACACTTATATACATACCACACTGTCTGATCTCCTAAACACAGGGACACCAGGGTGATACACTTATATACACACCATACAGTCTGATCTCCTAAACACAGGGACACCAGGGTGATACACTTCTATATACACCACACAGTCTGATCTCCTAAACACAGGGACACCAGGATGATACACTTATATACACACCACACAGTCTGATCTCCTAAACACAGGGACACCAGGGTGATACACTTCTATACACACCACACAGTCTGATCTCCTAAACACATGGACACCAGGGTGATACACTTCTATACACACCACACAGTCTGATCTCCTAAACACAGGGACACCAGGGTGATACACTTCTATACACACCACACAGTGTGATCTCCTAAACACAAGGACACCAGGGTGATACACTTCTATACATACCACACAGTCTGATTTCCTAAACACAGGGACACCAGGGTGATACACTTATATACACACCACACAGTCTGATCTCCTAAACACAGGGACACCAGGGTGATACACTTCTATACACACCACACAGTCTGATCTCCTAAACACAGGGACACCAGGGTGATACACTTATATACACACCAGACTGTCTGATCTCCTAAACACAGGGACACCAGGGTGATACACTTCTATACACACCACACAGTGTGATCTCCTAAACACAAGGACACCAGGGTGATACACTTCTATACATACCACACAGTCTGATCTCCTAAACACAGGGACACCATGGTGATACACTTATATATACACCACACAGTCTGATCTCCTAAACACAGGGACACCAGGGTGATACACTTCTATACACACCACACAGTCTGATCTCCTAAACACAGGGACACCAGGGTGATACACTTATATACACACCAGACTGTCTGATCTCCTAAACACAGGGACACCAGGGTGATACACTTCTATACACACCACACAGTCTGATCTCCTAAACACAGGGACACCAGGGTGATACACTTCTATACACATCGCACAGTCTGATCTCCTAAACACAGGGACACCAGGGTGATACACTTCTATACATACCACACAGTGTGATCTCCTAAACACAGGGACACCAGGGTGATACACTTCTATACATACCACACAGTCTGATCTCCTAAACACAGGGACACCAGGGTGATACACTTATATACACACCATACAGTCTGATCTCCTAAACACAAGGACACCAGGGTGATACACTTCTATACATACCACACAGTGTGATCTCCTAAACACAGGGATACCAGGGTGATACACTTCTATACATACCACACAGTCTGATCTCCTAAACACAGGGACACCAGGGTGATACACTTATATACACACCATACAGTCTGATCTCCTAAACACAAGGACACCAGGGTGATACACTTCTATACACACCACACAGTCTGATCTCCTAAACAGAGGGACACCAGGGTGATACACTTATATACACACCACACAGTCTGATCTCCTAAACACATGGACACCAGGGTGATACACTTATATACACACCACACAGTCTGATCTCCTAAACACAGGGACACCAGGGTGATACACTTCTATACACACCACACAGTCTGATCTCCTAAACACAGGGACACCAGGGTGATACACTTATATACACACCACACAGTGTGATCTCCTAAACACAGGGACACCAGGGTGATGCACTTCTATACACACCACACAGTCTGATCTCCTAAACACAGGGACACCAGGGTGATACACTTATATACACACCACACAGTCTGATCTCCTAAACACAGGGACACCAGGGTGATACACTTCTATACATACCACACAGTCTGATCTCCTAAACACAGGGACACCAGGGTGATACACTTATATACACACCACACAGTCTGATCTCCTAAACACAGGGACACCAGTGTGATACACTTATATACACACCACACAGTCTGATCTCCTAAACACAGGACACCAGGGTGATACACTTCTATACACACCACACTGTCTGATCTCCTAAACACAGTGACACCAGGGTGATACACTTATATACACACCACACAGTCTGATCTCCTAAACACAGGGACACCAGGGTGATACACTTATATACACACCACACACTCTGATCTCCTAAACACAGGGACACCAGGGTGATACACTTCTATACACACCACACTGTCTGATCTCCTAAACACAGGGACACCAGGGTGATACACTTATATACACACCACACACTCTGATCTCCTAAACACAGGGACACCAGGGTGATACACTTCTATACACACCACACTGTCTGATCTCCTAAACACAGGGACACCAGGGTGATACACTTATATACACATCACACAGTCTGATCTCCTAAACACAGGGACACCAGGGTGATACACTTATATACACACCACACATTCTGATCTCCTAAACACAGGGACACCAGGGTGATGCACTTATATACACACCACTCAATCTGATCTCCTAAACACAGGGACACCAGAGTGATACACTTATATACACACCACACAGTCTGATCTCCTAAACACCGGGACACCAGGGTGATACACTTATACACACACCACACAGTCTGATCTCCTAAACACAGGGACACCAGGGTGATACACTTCTATACACACCACACAGTCTGATCTCCTAAACACAGGGACACCAGGGTGATACACTTCTATACACACCACACAGTCTGATCTCCTAAACACAGGGACACCAGGGTGATACACTTCTATACACACCACACAGTCTGATCTCCTAAACACAGGGACACCAGGGTGATACACTTATATACACACCACACAGTCTGATCTCCTAAACACAGGGACACCAGGGTGATACACTTATATACACACCGCACAGTCTGATCTCCTAAACACAGGGACACCAGGGTGATACACTTATATACACACCACACAGTCTGATCTCCTAAACACAGGGACATCAGGGTGATACACTTCTATACACACCACACAGTCTGATCTCCTAAACACAGGGACACCAGGGTGATACACTTCTATACACACCACACAGTCTGATCTCCTAAACACAGGGACACCAGGGTGATACACTTCTATACACACCACACAGTCTGATCTCCTAAACACAGGGACACCAGGGTGATACACTTCTATACACACCACACAGTCTGATCTCCTAAACACAGGGACACCAGGGTGATACACTTATATACACACCACACAGTCTGATCTCCTAAACACAGGGACACCAGGGTGATACACTTCTATACACATCACACAGTCTGATCTCCTAAACACAGGGACACCAGGGTGATACACTTCTATACACACCACACAGTCTGATCTCCTAAACACAGGGACACCAGGGTGATACACTTATATACACACCACACAGTGTGATCTCCTAAACACAGGGACACCAGGGTGATACACTTATATATACGCACCACACAGTCTGATCTCCTAAACACAGGGACACCAGGGTGATACACTTATATACACACCACACAGTCTGATCTCCTAAACACAGGGACACCAGGGTGATACACTTCTATACACACACCACACAGTCTGATCTCCTAAACACAGGGACACCAGGGTGATACACTTATATACACACCACACAGTCTGATCTCCTAAACACAGGGACATCAGGGTGATACACTTATATACACACCACACAGTCTGATCTCCTAAACACAGGGACACCAGGGTGATACACTTATATACACACCACACAGTCTGATCTCCTAAACACAGGGACACCAGTGTGATACACTTATATACACACACCACACAGTCTGATCTCATAAACACAGGGACACCAGGGTGATACACTTCTATACACACCACACAGTCTGATCTCCTAAACACAGGAACACCAGGGTGATACACTTATACACACACCACACAGTCTGATCTCCTAAACACAGGGACACCAGGGTGATACACTTATATACACACCACACAGTCTGATCTCCTAAACACAGGGACACCAGGGTGATACACTTATATACACACCACACAGTCTGATCTCCTAAACACAGGACACCAGGGTGATACACTTCTATACACACCACACAGTCTGATCTCCTAAACACAGGGACACCAGGGTGATACACTTCTATACACACCGCACAGTCTGATCTCCTAAACACAGGGACACCGGGGTGATACACTTATATACACACCACACAGTCTGATCTCCTAAACACAGGGACACCAGGGTGATACACTTATATACACACCACACAGTCTGATCTCCTAAACACAGGGACACCAGGGTGATACACTTATATACACACCACACAGTCTGATCTCCTAAACACAGGGACACCAGGGTGATGCACTTATATACACATCACACAGTCTGATCTCCTAAACACAGGGATACCAGGGTGATACACTTCTATACACACCACACAGTCTGATCTCCTAAACACAGGGACACCAGGGTGATACACTTATATACACATCACACAGTCTGATCTCCTAAACACAAGGACACCAGGGTGATACACTTATATACACACCACACAGTCTGATCTCCTAAACACAAGGACACCAGGGTGATACACTTATATACACACCACACAGTCTGATCTCCTAAACACAGGGACACCAGGGTGATACACTTATATACACACCACACAGTCTGATCTCCTAAACACAGGGACACCAGGGTGATACACTTATATACACACCACACAGTCTGATCTCCTAAACACAGGGACACCAGGGTGATGCACTTATATACACACCACACAGTCTGATCTCCTAAACACAGGGACACCAGGGTGATACACTTATATACACACCACACAGTCTGATCTCCTAAACACAGGGACATCAGGGTGATGCACTTATATACACACCACACAGTCTGATCTCCTAAACACAGGGACACCAGGGTGATACACTTATATACACACCACACAGTCTGATCTCCTAAACACAGGGACACCAGGGTGATACACTTATATACACACCACACAGTCTGATCTCCTAAACACAGGGACATCAGGGTGATGCACTTATATACACACCACACAGTCTGATCTCCTAAACACAGGGACACCGGGGTGATACACTTATATACACACCACACAGTCTGATCTCCTAAACACAGGGACACCAGGGTGATACACTTATATACACACCACACAGTCTGATCTCCTAAACACAGGGACACCAGGGTAATACACTTCTATACACACCACACAGTCTGATCTCCTAAACACCGGGACACCAGGGTGATACACTTATATACACACCACACAGTCTGATCTCCTAAACACAGGGACACCAGGGTGATGCACTTATATACACATCACACAGTCTGATCTCCTAAACACAGGGATACCAGGGTGATACACTTCTATACACACCACACAGTCTGATCTCCTAAACACAGGGACACCAGGGTGATACACTTATATACACATCACACAGTCTGATCTCCTAAACACAAGGACACCAGGGTGATACACTTATATACACACCACACAGTCTGATCTCCTAAACACAAGGACACCAGGGTGATACACTTATATACACACCACACAGTCTGATCTCCTAAACACAGGGACACCAGGGTGATACACTTATATACACACCACACAGTCTGATCTCCTAAACACAGGGACACCAGGGTGATACACTTCTATACACATCACACAGTCTGATCTCCTAAACACAGGGATACCAGGGTGATACACTTCTATACACACCACACAGTCTGATCTCCTAAACACAGGGACACCAGGGTGATACACTTATATACACATCACACAGTCTGATCTCCTAAACACAAGGACACCAGGGTGATACACTTATATACACACCACACAGTCTGATCTCCTAAACACAGGGACACCAGGGTGATACACTTATATACACACCACACAGTCTGATCTCCTAAACACAGGGACACCAGGGTGATACACTTATATACACACCACACAGTCTGATCTCCTAAACACAGGGACACCAGGGTGATACACTTATACACACACCACACAGTCTGATCTCCTAAACACAGGGACACCAGGGTGATACACTTCTATACACACCACACAGTCTGAACTACTAAACACAGGGACACCAGGGTGATACACTTCTATACACACCACACAGTCTGATCTCCTAAACACAGGGACACCAGGGTGATACATTTTTATACACACCACACAGTCTGATCTCCTAAACACAGGGACACCAGGGTGATACACTTCTATACACACCACACAGTCTGATCTCCTAAACACAGGGACACCAGGGTGATACACTTATATACACATCGCACAGTCTGATCTCCTAAACACAGGGACACCAGGGTGATACACTTATACACACACCACACAGTCTGATCTCCTAAACACAGGGGCACCAGGGTGATACACTTCTATACACACTGCACAGTCTGATCTCCTAAACACAGGGACACCAGGGTGATACACTTATATACATACCACACAGTCTGATCTCCTAAACACAGGGACACCAGGGTGATACACTTATATACACACCACACAGTCTGATCTCCTAAACACAGGGACATCAGGGTGATGCACTTATATACACACCACACAGTCTGATCTCCTAAACACAGGGACACCAGGGTGATACACTTATATACACACCACACAGTCTGATCTCCTAAACACGGGAACACCAGGGTGATGCACTTATATACACACCACACAGTCTGATCTCCTAAACACAGGGACACCAGGGTGATACACTTATATACACACCACACAGTCTGATCTCCTAAACACAGGGACACCAGGGTGATACACTTATATACACATCGCACAGTCTGATCTCCTAAACACAGGGACACCAGGGTGATACACTTATATACACACCACACAGTCTGATCTCCTAAACACAGGGACATCAGGGTGATGCACTTATATACACATCACACAGTCTGATCTCCTAAACACAGGGACACCAGGGTGATACACTTATATACACATCGCACAGTCTGATCTCCTAAACACAGGGACACCAGGGTGATACACTTATATACACACCACACAGTCTGATCTCCTAAACACAGGGACATCAGGGTGATGCACTTATATACACACCACACAGTCTGATCTTCTAGGGACACCAGTTTAGGACAGAAGAATTTGTGTCTCAAAGAGGGACACTTGGGAGGTACGGACCCCTAATATCTCCTAAAGAGGGACACTTGGGAGGTACGGACCCCTAATATCTCCTAAAGAGGGACACTTGGGAGGTATGGACCCTTAATATCTCCTAAAGAGGGACACTTGGGAGTATGGACCCCTAATATCTCCTAAAGAGGGGACACTTGGGAGGTATAGACCCCTAATATCTCCTAAAGAGGGACACTTGGGAGGTATGGAGCACTAATATCTCCTAAAGAGGGACACTTGGGAGGTATGGGCCCCTAATATCTCCTAAAGAGGAACACTTGGGAGGTATGGAGCACTAATATCTCCTAAAGAGGGACACTTGGGAGGTATGGAGCCCTAATATCTCCTAAAGAGGGACACTTGGGAGGTATGGATCCCTAATATCTCCTAAAGAGGGACATGTGTGAGGTGTGGACCCTTAATATATCCTAAAGAGGAACGCATGGGGGTTATGGAGGCCTAATATCTGCTAAAGAGGGACGATTTGGAGGTATGGACCCCTAATATCTCTTAACGAGGGACACTTGGGATATAAGTTCAGTTCTGTGGGTGACAGGTGCTCAGGAGAGATGCAGAAGAGAAGGGATTTTATTCAAGGTGATTGTGCGGGAAATGTGCAGAGATGATTCCAATCAAAAACAGATGCTCAAATTACAACTCTTTGATGCTCAAGGGGTTAATGACGCTGTTGCCAAGGGGAGGAGAATGGTGTATTGTACAGGTGAATGAGGCATTCTGTTTCTCTACTTCTTAATTAAGATAATGTATTACACGTGGAACAGGGAAATGATCAAACTTTGCACTATTTTCCCATATGTGTTTAAGTTTCAAAGAGATAAAAACGTGGGTTCTCCCTTCAAAAGTTATCACAGCTGAAACCTGAATGTCTTGAACTACAACTTGGTCAGTAGTGAAATAATACTCTCCATGGCCCAAATACTATGAAGATTAATTGGATCTACTTTTATTGCGAAAATTACTTTCCCTTTTAGCGATTTTTATTTCATGAAATACGTTAGGCAGGTATATTGTTTTTCATCTTTTTGAGTTGTTCTTTTAAAAAAGCATGCACGGCTACACAAAAACTTTTATCAAAAAAGGTATAAAATACAGTTTTAAAAGGATAGTAATACTTGCATGTTACTAATCCCCATACTGTATCTTTGTTAAAAAGAAACTTATTGCCCCCAGTGTCATCTCTCAGACCCTTATGGTGTGAGAGATGATAGCACTCAAAGTTCCCCCCTCCCTCCCCCTTCCCTGACTGAACGCTGACTGCAGGGGAAGCTGTCGTATGACAGTCTTATGTGTATCAGGCGGCTCTGCAGCTGAGCCGAGATCGCGTTTATAAAAAATAATTCTTTCACTGAAATGGTCTTCTGGTTTGCAAGCACATGTAGAAGACCATATTAGTGGAGCGCACAGTTTCAGCCTGTTCAGCATGATAGCAAATGAGCACGGAGGAGCGATGCAATCATTTATCCCTTGACGTTCCAGGATCACCCATATGGTTAGTTTAACCAATGGCATGTCATGGGTCATTAAGGGGTTAAAGAGCAGTAAACTTTTTTTTAATGAAAACTTACATTTAATAGGACTTTTACTGTTCAGTAAAACAAGGTACTTCCACTGCTGTCAGTTGTTTTATTCAGCATTTATAACAGTTCGAACAATCAGTGAACTTACTGTGTGATTACTTCCTGCAAGTTCTGACAGGAAGTGACTCAGCAGTTTCTATCATATTCTGTGGAGAACTGTATGTCAATCACTTTCCTCTCCTTTAGAATACAACAAAATAACTAATTGAAATCTGACCACCAGAGGGCATTGTTAATGTAAAAAAAAAAAAAAAAAAAGAAGGTAATAACTGTGAAAATATGTATCTCTCAGCTTTGGGAGTACCCTTGTTGCCTTGTTCTACTCAATATGAAAAGCCCTAAAATACATATTTTTCATAATAAAAGTTTCCTGCTCCTTTAAGCCAATGGAAAGTAAAACTAGAGCATTTTCACTGCTGGGAGATTTTTCATTCAAAAGTTATTTTACCTGAAACTGTTAGAAGCAGCATCAAACAGGAATAGCAGTACCTGTGAAAAACTTTAGAATGTTGCAGTTTAATGCATTAAAAAAAAAACTTTAAGGACCAGGAAAATCTGGGGTGGATTAACACTAAAGGACCGGAGTAATTTTGACCTTTTTGACTGTCTTTGTTCAACAGTGTTTTCCCTCTAAGTCTTTTATCCCATCCACAACAATTATACAGTATTTTTTAAGCACAAGCAGGGCTTTCTTTTGATAGCACACTTATATGGATAACCCACCATATCTTGTATTTATAATAAAGTAAATAATAAAAAATAGGACAAAAAATCAACTTTTTATTGGTTCTCCTGTGATAACGCATGTCCAACTTGTTAATTTTTTTATTATTACATAAGTATGAACAGTTGTTTGTACCTTCCAACTGTACAGCTTTTGGGGGACCTGTGCCTCTGGGGCAAAATTCTCCATGTCCCTCTTTCCTTCCTTGATTTTGAACTGTTTTTTGACATTATCCTTTGTACTGTTTATGTAGGTGTATTACATTGCTCCGCAGCAATACATCCATCATTAATGTTTATTTTATAATCAATATATGTGTTTATGAGTAGTCAGAAATTCCCTGGATTGGAACGCAGTGTACAGGGAAAATAAGCATGTCATGGGGAGAGTCGATCCACACAGGAAGGGTGGGGTAGTAAGGAGGAGTAATTAAAGGGTTTTAGGGTTAGGACAGGAAGTGGTCTGTTGTTCAGGGAAGAGAGGCAAAAGAAAAGCATTCTGCCCTCCCTCTCTATTATGGTGTGTTTGTGTGTCTGGTTGTGTGTCACAGTGGGTGGATAGTCCTTTCATGATTTTCAGAGATCGTTAACTGATGTGGTAAACCTAAATGTTGTGGTAAACCTTTAGGAGTTTGCCCCGTACTTAGGTCACCGGAGTGACGTTACCCATTGAAGATAAAGTGGATGACCAATGGGGTAATTCATTGGAAGTCAGCTGTAAGTGCTGATGAAGGTTGGGAGTTCCGCTGTACTGCTGAAGAGTGATGGAGTCAGCTGTAAGTGCTGATGAAGGTTGGGGGTTCCGCTGTAGTGTGAAGATTGGTGGAGTCAGCTGTAAGTGCTGAAGAGTGATGGAGTCAGCTGTAAGTGCTGATGAAGGTTGGGAGTTCCGCTGTAGTGCTGAAGAATGTGGTGAGTGTAGAATGAGAGTGTGCAATTTGGCCATGTTTAGTTTCAGGGGAATATGGGTTGGCCAGGGCTGTCAGTGATTGATTAATAACTAATTAATTATTATTGTGGTGGAATAAGAATGTCACGGTTTTCAAGACACTCAGACCAGTAGGTGAAATAAAATGCAATTTTATTAAGAACAAAATAAATGACAAAGATCGCCCCCTATAGGCAGCACTGCATAGCAGCAGGAAGGCAATAGTATGATCAATATATAATATGTTAGAAAATAGCACAGGCAACGGACAGACACTGAGTACTAATATACAAGGGTTAACGGAATAATCAGTCCGTCTCAGTTGTGTTGTTTGGCACGCCCAAGGTGTTAAAGGTGGTGAATGGTGGAGAAGACTCAACACCCACAGTCTGTAATACTGAGGAAACTGTCCAGCAAAGAGGAACCTGCCACCCAGAGCCTGCTGTACTTGAATGGTAGCCCCCACGGGCATATGAACAGAGCCAGTAGACTGCCAGAGCTAGAGCGAATAGCCCCCACGGGCGTAACGGAGACAACTGAATTGCAAGAGCTGGAACCACTAGCCCCCACGGGCGTAATGGCAGGAACTAGATTGCAAGAGCTTGAACCAATAGCCCCCATGGCGTAATGGAAGCAACTGAATTGCAACAGCTTGAGCCAATAACCCCCACGTGCGTAATGGAAGGAGCTGGATTGCAAGAGCTTGAGCCAATAGCCCCCACGGGCGTAATGGTAGTGACTGAATTGCAAGAGCTTGAACCAATAGCCCCCACGGGCGTAACCACAGAGACGTGCACAGAAGCAGCCAGAGTCGGGCGCCACCGGGCGCGGTAATGAGCTACACCGGACTGCAAGGAGAGGAACGGCTCAGCACACAAGTAATTCTCTGTATAGACTGAAGGCCCAGAACCGGGACACAGCTCTGCACGGGTTAACGGCTCGGTAGTTGGAACACAACTCTGCAAGGGTAAACAGCTCGATGGTTGGAACAAAGCTCTGCATGGGTTAACGGCTCGATGGCTGGAACACAGCTCTGCACGGAAAGGCAGCTCGGTAGTGGAACACAGCTCTGCACGGGTTAACAGCTCGAAAGTAGGAACACAGCTTTGCAGGAAGCGGCTCTGAGGCAGGAACCAGCACAGCACGGGCAACCGCTGCAGCCGCTCAGGACAGCAAGTGGGACAGTCACCGTCACAACAGAGGAGGCAGGAACGTAGACCGGCCCGGAGTAACTGGTACAGGTCATGGAGCAGGAACGTCAACAAGCCGGGTTGAATCACGGAGCAGGTTCTCAGACAAGCAGGATCAGGATACAAGCAGGAACGTCAGCCAGGCCGGGTCAAAACACGGAGCAGGTTCTCAGACAAGCTGGATCAGGAAACGAGCAGAAACGTCAGCCAGGCTGGGTCAAATCACGGAGCAGGAACACAGGATCGTAGTCAGAGATAGCCAAGTCGGTACACCGGAAATCAGGAACGCAGGAACACAGCACAGCAAAACTGGCTCAGAAACACCACGAAAGGGCACCTGACAGGTGCCACTGGCCCAGTATAAAAAGGTCACCAGGGGCGGGCCAAACAGGCTCAACCAATCGGAGCGCAGCACAAGCGAGAGTGACATGAAGAGAAACTGCACCGTGATAAAGAACAACAATAATAAAGTGATTTGAAGTAGTTCAATAAAGCTGTGGCCTGTTATCCCCCAAAACATGTGTCTGTGTTTATTTGGGATCATACCCTCTCCTCATGACATGTGTAAATAAAATACTTTGGTCTTGTCCACATATTTTATTTTGTTAGACAAAGAGTTGTCCATAGGTCTTTATGTGACCTACACCCAGGGCCGGCCTAAGGCATCGTGCTGCCAGGGTCCAACGATGAATGCTGTCCCCCCACACACACCAAAAGCACGCTCATCAAAACACGGCCAAAAGCACCTGTTATGTACTAACGACTCATGTTTAGCCCTTTGAGGGCCAGACAGGTATCACTGGCCCTCAAAGGGTAAAACACAGTGATGGTCTAAAGTTGCATTAAAGGGATAATAATGTTTCATAATAAAAGCAGCTCTAATTAATCATCATAGTATTTGGACTTTGGAGAGTGTTATTTCAATTCTGTCAGAGTTGTAGTTCAAGAGTAATTGAATGATAAATTATCCCCCTCCCGCCCCTTTTACTGATGTAACACTGCTCAGCCAGATCAGAAGGGAGGTGCCCAGGTAGACTGCAGAGAGGGACAATCTTCAAGTAAGATAAGGGAAAAACCTGAAAAACTTGTCAAGGGGGGCAGGGCTTTCATTGTTCTCATAGGAAGAAGATTGTCCCCTGCTGTTATCTGTCTGGTCTATGGACTGCATTCCACATCTGAGAAGAGATGTCTTACACTAGGTAAAAGGGGCGGGAGGGGGAAACTTTGCTTGTGAATATCTCTCAAACCATAAAGGTTTGAGAGATAAGACTTATATCGTTCTTCATGTTTTTTTAATGCCTACAGAATAAAATAAAGATAAAACAAAATATTACTATCACTTTAAATACTGGTGCTCCTTTGTTCCCTACCTCTTTCCTCGGAAGTGCTGCTGCTAGATTCCCACCCTGCCCCGGTGTGTGCAGAATCTAAGCAGCCCGAGCAAGCTGCATGGTGACCAGTACAGTGTGCGGCTGCTTGTCATCATGTTACCCCGTGTCCAGCCATACTTTCCTTGAGTCTTGAGGTGAGCACAGAGGCTCATGGGAGGGTTCTGAAGGGAAAGCAATGAGCGTTGCACTGTGCCCAGGGCTCCAATATAGCATAATGGCTAAAATTCTTGGGGGCCCCAAAGTCCAGGCTGCTTGGGGTGGCAAATTGCTGCCCCTTTCAAAGTGCCACCTGGGTCCCATGGACCCACTGGGACCCATGTAAGGGCCGGCTCTGCCTACTCTTCATAATCCCTCAGCACCAGCACCTAAGGGGTTAATACACCCAAACTCTGGCTTCTTTTTATTTCATTTTTATTCTATTCCCTGCTTCTCTCTCCCTTTCTCTCATACTGAGGAAGAGAGAGGCAGAAAGCAGTGACAATGGCAGTGTGTACAACATTGCCTTTGTCAGCATTCAGTCGGTTAGACAATCATTTATAGTTTCAATTTAGTAGATCAAGAGACCTACCCAGAAGAGCTGACCAGGGGCAAGGTACCAGGGGAAGTTTAGTATGGACAATACATGTAATGACTGAGGCTGAACTGTCCTAAAATGCTTTTTTTTGTATTGGCCAGTCTAGCCTCTAAGAGGTAAAAAAAATCTAATCTGCTGTTATGATTAATCCATTTGAGTGCCAGAGGGGCTCACAATCCCCCTGGCATTCAAAGGGTAATACTTTAAATGAATCAAATTGCACATTTTATAAAAATATATAAAAGCAAATCCCATCACATTCAAATGGTAATGATTGTTATGTTATGTGTAACTAGTTGAAGAGGCCGTTACACGGGCCACAGTGCCACTGCCAGCTGGTCGCGGGGCAGTCATGCTCAGTAGAGACTGCCCACGCCACGGCTGATACAGAGCTGGACTCCCCTTCTAAGCGCCCAGCTCTGTACCAGCCGCGGTGCGGGCAGTGTCTACTGCGCATGACTGCAGCACACGCAGCAGTGTCTACTGCGCATGTCGCTGCGTTACACACAATTTAGCGAATTATTATATAGGATGATTATTTGTTTAGTCCTATGATTATATATGTGAACAAGATCAAATCATTGTGAGATATTTATTTACATGTAACCCTTTGGTACCCAACGCATACCTTTCTGGCACTCAAAAGTATAAAAGACCTAGGAAGATTAAAGCTCACAGAGGCTGCTGTAATATTTCTTGGGCTGAACAATCTGTCTCTGCAGGGTGTTGGTTGCAAGCTCAGAGAAAGGTCAATACAGCGTCCACTGTGACATTTTCTGCTTTCAAAAAATAACAAAACCATCTGGCATGAAATTGCACCGATCAGCAGTTCATAGGCAAGTCACCAGCCTTACTGTAATTCATGTGCCAGCTTCATGAAAGAGCTCTCCTTTATAATTCTCCTCTAGGAGCGAACCTATTTACTTGGTGCTATTTACTAGTCACTAAAATAACTTCTTATTTTTTTCATTTTTGGGTATTAGGTTAGTAAAATCTTATAGTGCCAAACATTAAAGGGATAGTAATACTTCGTTTTATCTTTATTTTATTTTGAAGGCATTAAAAAAAACATGAAGAACGATATAAGTCTTATCTCTCAAACCTTTATGGTTTAAGAGATATTCACAAGCAAAGTTTCCCCTCCCGCCCCTTTTACCTAGTGTAAGCCATCTCTTCTCAGATGTGGAATCCAGTCCATAGACCAGACAGATAACAGCAGGGGACAATCTTCTTCCTATGAGAACAATGAAATCCTGCCCCCCTGGACAAGTTATTCAGGTTTTTCCCTTATCTTACTTGAAGATTGTCCCTCTCTGCAGTCTACCTGGGCACCTCCCTTCTGATCTGGCTGAACAGTGTTACATCAGTAAAAGGGGTGGGAGAGGGATACTTTATCATTCAATTACTCTTGAACTACAACTCTGGCAGAATTGAAATAACACTTTCCAAAGTGCAAATACTATAATGATTAATTAGAGCTGCTTTTATTATGAAACACTACTATCCCTTTAACTACCAGACATTGACTGCCTTTGTGGTGTAAAACCAGCTCAACTGCACAGGGAGCAAGTAGACAAATAGACTAACTGATGTAGGCAGAGATTGAAAACTCCTTCCACGAAGGAGAAATGCTTACTTCCCCATTGGCTAGAAGCAGCGACCCTTAACTGGTCACTTCCTGCGCTCAGCTGAGGTTAAAGTCTCTTGCTGAACCGAAAAGAGGTGCTTGTGGCTGAGAGGCGTGTAATATATCCCACTGCACTGCACAGCCTGCCACAGGGAGAGGAGAGGACCCCAGACAGTTTTTGTATAAGGTGACATATAAATGTGACAAGCACCCATCAAGCACGAACAAGACAACGCATTTTATTTTTAGCCATGATGTCCTCTCAGTGGTGCTACAAGTCAGGTTTTTCACTCGCATGTGCCATTAAAGAGAGGAAATGTCCATATCCATATCAGATTGGTACTGCTCACTGACAATCCAGCTCCAAAATGTCAGTCAAATCCTCTCTGCATGAGAGAAACAGCAAAACCACAGACATACGTTTCAGCCTATATGGGCCTCGTCGGTGTGGTGAAGCTGAATCCTTCTAGGCACATGGAAGCAAGGGCCCATGCCTAAAATACCCTTATACTTAGTAACATAGTAACATAGTGGATAAGGCTGAAAAAAGACATGCGTCCATCAAGTCTAGACCATGCCAAAAACACCCCTGTTGATCCAGAGGAAGGCAAAAAAAAAGCCCTCTGGAGCCATTACCAATATAGTCCCAAGTGTGTGTGTGTGTGTGTGTGTGGGGGGGAATTATTCCTTCCTGACTCCAATTGGCAGTCAAAATAGTTCCCCGGATCAATATCCTATTTGCTTTGAAGCCATCGGTCATAATTGTCAATATTGTTCTGTGCTAGATAGGTATCCATTGCTTTTTTGAATGCAGTTGCATTATCTTTAAGCACAACATCCCGAAGCAAAGAATTCCATAGCCTTACCGCCCTTACTGTAAAGAATCTCTGCCTTTGTTTTAGTCGAAAGCGCCTTTCATCTAGTCTTGTACTTAGGGAGACATATAAATGTGATGACCATTCATCAAGCACAAACAATATAAAGTGTCTTGTTCTTAGGCATGGTGGCCTCTCAATGCTGCTACAAGTCACATTTTTGTATAGGATGTCAGTTGTCATAAGTCTTGTCTTGGAGACATATGCATAAAGAAAAGGCAATTCTAGAGCAAGCTGAATGCACCATAGGGGACAAATATAAAAAATGAACTGAGGTTTTTGTTTCCTACAAGTTTTTTTTTTTTTTTTACAAAAAGGGAGAGATTCACAAGGTATCAATGAAGCCTAATATAAAGCTTATACACGCACAACAGGAGAGTGATTAAAGGGATAGTAATACTTTAATATTACTAATCCCCATAGTGTAGCTCTTGAAAAAATAATTCAATTGCCCCTAGGTTCATCTCTCAAACCTTTATAGTTTGAGAGAAAACCGTACAGCCCTTAACTGTAAAGAATCCCTGCCTTTGTTGTAGTCGAAAGTGCCTTTCCTCTAGTCTTAATGGATGACTTCTTTGTTCTTAGGAGAGCTCTTTGAGTAAATAAATTATTGGATAGTTCTTTGTATGGATGAGGCCTAAACAAGGATTTATACAGAGGTAGGATAATATTATCATCCCTTGCTTCTACACCTCTTTTTATGCAGGCTAGTACTCTATTTGCTCTTGCAGCGGCTGAGTGACTCTGCACACTGCTGTGAAGTCTATTGTCTATCAGTTCTCCTAAATCTTTCTCTAATGAGGATTCCCAAAGTACAAGTTTGTTTCCACAGTCCAAATGCATAACCTTACATTTATCTACATTAAATGACATCTGCCACTTTTCAGCCCATTCCATCAGGGCCGTGTATGGATTTTTATCTACACAGGCGAAGGTGCATTTTGATACCCCACCCCCCAACACCTGCCCCAGTCGATTTGCCCCATATGGCATCCCTTTTGAGAATAAGGCCTCTAAAATACATTACCGCAAAGTCTAGTTTTAAAATCAGAACACACAATAGCCTATTAATTTCATGTGTTTTACACATAAACAAACATTTTAAAATGATTTTCAAATAGCTGTGCACCAGTCATGCTAATATCCCCCCAACACATGCTTACTCTACACTCCCTGCCCTCTCCCCACCTCCAACAAGGGACTGTAAAAAGACAGAGCAGTATCTCACTGTCTCTCTCATCTTATTGATCCCTGATGGGATTGCCATTGGGAGAGATAGGGGAGGCTCTGGGGTACTGAGAGTGCAGCCCCTAACCTTAATACGCATATACACCAGTCTGCAGATGTGAAAGGCAATGAGGATGCAGTGACGCTGTATTTCTAATTTCTACACACACTTCTTGTAAGGACTGTCTCCTGCAGCTACTTTCAACACTGGTACCCAAACAGCACTGGATGCCTAGTCTGACACCCCGTTTTTTCATCCCTGTTACCCACCTATTATATCTCCTCTGTCTGACTCACCTAAACTGTATGTTGGAAGGCTGATATCAGTGTATTCCTGCAGACCATAAACATGGATCTACAACATAAAAGCAGGTAATACTCCATCACATTCTATACCCCGTCCCCTTATGTCCAGAGCTTTCATTAGCCAATTGGATGGCAGAGGCTAGAGGCATATCCAATGCAGTGTTTTGCAGTGTGTTTAAGATGCCTCTGGCAATTGGCACTGCACACCAAGAAGAGGATATGAACAAAACCACAGCCAGCAATAGGGGGATGGGTTGAAAATAAAGGATCACTAATTCCTGGTGCATCTGGGGGGGCTAATAAAGCACTGCCAGGCATACATTGAATGCTAGAAGAACCAATCACAACAATACTACCAGCTGAGAACTGGAGGTGGGATCAAGGTACTGCCAATAATTGTACCAAGGTAGCATGCACAGCCAGGAAGGGTGCCCCAGGCAATCTCCTACCTGAGCCTCCAGGACCCTCCAGGTTGGAGATGCAGTGCTGATGTCAATCATGTTTTGGTTGGACCAACTCGCACTGCTGCAAGGATTGCAAACTCAGAGACTCTGAGGCTGCTCTCACTGGCTGGGCACATTTTCTTTCTTCCATTTTCTCTATTCCTTTATCTCCAGCCAGCCCCCCTTTCTCCCCCCCAAAAAAAACAAACAAATAAAAGGAGCCCCAGGCCCCCCACAGCCCACTCAATTATACTTTTTTTTTTATCAAAGAAACCCCGCAGGCTGCAGGAGATCGCGCTGTTAAAAGAAGCGACATGACAATCTTGCGGTGATATGCAGGACGAGATTGTCATGTAGCCTTTTTCAACATGGTGACCAACTTAATGCGGCTACAAGCAGTGCGCTCTTACAAATGCGCTATCATGGTGGATCGTGGATTCCTTAACCCTAACCCTTACTCTTTCCGGCTGTCCCCAATCCCCATCATTTGCAAGTTTGAAACAAAACAACTCATTTGTGATTTATACTTTGTACAGCAACCCAACCCGTCCATTCCCGATTTCCGTGGCATGTCACTGACTCACTCACTCATTCACTGCTGTGACTCTTCTCGCGGCACTGACTCTGTCTCTGTGACTCCGTCTCTGCTCCCGCTCACGTTGCTGAGTGCTCTCTCTCTGTCTACTGTATTTGATCTTCTGGGTCACGGTGCG
Source organism: Rhinophrynus dorsalis (assembly GCA_037306005.1). Taxonomy (NCBI): domain Eukaryota; kingdom Metazoa; phylum Chordata; class Amphibia; order Anura; family Rhinophrynidae; genus Rhinophrynus; species Rhinophrynus dorsalis. The sequence goes on from CM074722.1 coordinate 15,687,884, forward strand.
CCTGGTGGCAGCTCGCAGATGCGGTGCGTGTGTGCACCACCTGACGATGTCACGTCTGCCAGTCCGTCACTCGCTGGCCACATACGCTGGTCCTGGCTCATTCAGACAGACAGTGAGTGAGTGGACGCCTCCATCTCCTGCTGCCTAGCCTGCCTGTGGCTCACAGTGGCTACCTCACCACATTATTGAGACCAGGAGATGCCGCGAGGGATGGAGGGAGCACTTGGTTGGTAGCACCTCCGCTTAAATCAGCCTCGGAGTCAAGGCAGATATAAAAAAATAAATCAGTGAAAAAAATAAAAAATCTCCTTGTTTCAGCACACCTCTGCTGCTGCGCCCTAAGGCTCTGGCCCTGCATTCACTCAGTTTATCTAAATCCTTCTGCAGAGAAAACACATCCAGCTCTGTATGTATTTCCTTACATAGCTTAGTGTCATCAGCAAAGACTGAGACGCTACTTTCATTTTCAACTTCTAGATAATTAATAAACAAATTAAAAAGCATTGGGCCCAGGACTGAACCCTGCAGCACCCCACTTATGGCTTTAGACCAATTTGAAAAGGTTCCATTTACAACAACCCTCTGCCATCTATCATTTAACCAGTTCTCAATCCATGTACAGATAACACCGCCCAAACCAAAGCCTTTTAATCTATGTAGTAACCTGTTGTGAGGCACTGTATCAAAGGCTTTTGCAAAATCCAAGTATACTACATCAACAGCAATTCCGCTGTCCAGATTACTACTCACTCTGACATGATCTATTCTTTTTGAAACCATACTGATTCTTAATAATAATATTGTTTGTCTTCACATAGTTCTGAATACTGTCAGTTAGTAACCCTTCTAGTATCTGACCAAATATGGAAGTCAAGCTGACAGGTCTATAATTTACTGTATGACACTCCAGCCTTGTTCCACTGTCCCCCATGTAGTCACAGATTCACACGTACACTGTATGAACCTCCATCCTTGTTCCACTGTACCATATCACATAATCACACTTATACTGTATGACACTCCAGCCATGTTCCACTATACCACGTTACAGAATCGCACATACACTGTGTGACACATCTGTAACGTGGTATAGTGGAACAAGGCTGGAGTGTCATACAGTGTATGTGTGATTCTGTGATGTGGTATAGTGGAACAAGGCTGGAGTGTCATACAGCGTATGTGTGATTCTGTGATGTGGTATAGTGGAACAAGGCTGGAGTGTCATACAGTGTATGTGTGATTCTGTGACGTGGTACAGTGGAGCAAGGCTGGAGTGTCATACAGTGTATGTGTGATTCTGTGATGTGGTATAGTGGAACAAGGCTGGAGTGTCATACAGTGTATGTGTGATTCTGTGATGTGGTATAGTGGAGCAAGGCTGGAGTGTCATACAGTGTATGTGTGATTCTGTGATGTGGTATAGTGGAACAAGGCTGGAGTGTCATACAGTGTATGTGTGATTCTGTGATGTGGTATAGTGGAACAAGGCTGGAGTGTAATACAGTGTATGTGTGATTCTGTGACGTGGTACAGTGGAACAAGGCTGGAGTGTAATACAGTGTATGTGTGATTCTGTGACGTGGTACAGTGGAGCAAGGCTGGAGTGTCATACAGTGTATGTGTGATTCTGTGATGTGGTATAGTGGAACAAGGCTGGAGTGTAATACAGTGTATGTGTGATTCTGTGACGTGGTACAGTGGAACAAGGCTGGAGTGTAATACAGTGTATGTGTGATTCTGTGACGTGGTATAGTGGAACAAGGCTGGAGTGTCATACAGTGTATGTGTGATTCTGTGACATGGTACAGTGGAACAAGGCTGGAGTGTCATACAGTGTATGGGTGATTCTGTGATGTGGTATAGTGGAACAAGGCTGGAGTGTCATACAGTGTATGTGTGATTCTGTGACGTTGTACAGTGGAACAAGGTTGGAGTGTCATACAGTGTATGTGTGATTCTGTGACGTGGTATAGTGGAACAAGGCTGGAGTGTCATACAGTGTATAGGTGATTCTGTGACGTGGTACAGTGGAACAAGGCTGGAGTGTCATACAGTGTATGTGTGATTCTGGGACGTGGTACAGTGGAACAAGGCTGGAGTGTCATACAGTGTATGTGTGATTCTGTGACGTGGTACAGTGGAACAAGGCTGGAGTGTCATACAGTGTATGTGTGATTCTGTGACGTGGTACAGTGGAACAAGTCTGGAGTGTCATACAGTGTAGGTGTGATTCTGTGACATGGTATAGTGGAACAAGGCTGGAGTGTCATACAGTGTATGTGTGATTCTGTGATGTGGTATAGTGGAACAAGGCTGCAGTGTCATACAGTGTATGTGTGATTGTGTGATGTGGTATAGTGGAACAAGGTTGGAGTGTCATACGGTATATGTGTGATTCTGTGACGTGGTATAGTGGAACAAGGCTGCAGTGTCATACAGTGTATGTGTGATTGTGTGATGTGGTACAGTGGAACAAGGCTGCAGTGTCATACAGTGTATGTGTGATTCTGTGACGTGGTACAGTGGAACAAGGCTGGAGTGTCATACAGTGTATGTGTGATTCTGTGACATGGTACAGTGGAACAAGGCTGGAGTGTCATACGGTATATGTGTGATTCTGTGACGTGGTATAGTGGAACAAGGTTGGAGTGTCATACAGTGTATGTGTGATTCTGTGACGTGGTACAGTGGAACAAGGCTGGAGTGTCATACAGTGTATGTGTGTTTCTGTGATGTGGTATAGTGGAACAAGGTTGGAGTGTCATACAGTGTATGTGTGATTCTGTGACGTGGTATAGTGGAACAAGGTTGGAGTGTCATACAGTGTATGTGTGATTCTGGGACGTGGTACAGTGGAACAAGGTTGGAGTGTCATACAGTGTATGTGTGATTCTGGGATGTGGTACAGTGGAACAAGGCTGGAGTGTCATACAGTGTATGTGTGATTCTGTGACGTGGTACAGTGGAACAAGGCTGGAGTGTCATACAGTGTATGTGTGATTCTGTGACGGGGTATAGTGGAACAAGGCTGGAGTGTCATACAGTGTATGTGTGATTCTGGGACGTGGTACAGTGGAACAAGTCTGGAGTGTCATACAGTGTAGGTGTGATTCTGTGATGTGGTACAGTGGAACAAGGCTGGAGTGTCATACAGTGTATGTGTGATTCTGTGACGGGGTATAGTGGAACAAGGCTGGAGTGTCATACAGTGTATGTGTGATTCTGGGACGTGGTACAGTGGAACAAGTCTGGAGTGTCATACAGTGTAGGTGTGATTCTGTGACGTGGTACAGTGGAACAAGGCTGGAGTGTCATACAGTGTATGTGTGATTCTGTGATGTGGTACAGTGGAACAAGGCTGGAGTGTCATACAGTGTATGTGTGATTCTGTGACGTGGTACAGTGGAACAAGGCTGGAGTGTAATACAGTGTATGTGTGATTCTGTGACGTGGTACAGTGGAACAAGGCTGGAGTGTCATACAGCGTATGTGTGATTCTGGGATGTGGTACAGTGGAACAAGGCTGGAGTGTCATACAGTGTATGTGTGATTTTGTGATGTGGTATAGTGGAACAAGGCTGGAGTGTCATACAGCGTATGTGTGATTCTGGGATGTGGTACAGTGGAACAAGGCTGGAGTGTCATACAGCGTATGTGTGATTCTGGGATGTGGTACAGTGGAACAAGGCTGGAGTGTAATACAGTGTATGTGTGATTTTGTGATGTGGTATAGTGGAACAAGGCTGGAGTGTCATACAGCGTATGTGTGATTCTGGGATGTGGTACAGTGGAACAAGGCTGGAGTGTCATACAGTGTATGTGTGATTCTGTGACGTGGTACAGTGGAACAAGGCTGGAGTGTCATACAGTGTATGTGTGATTCTGTGATGTGGTATAGTGGAACAAGGTTGGAGTGTCATACAGTGTGTGTGTGATTCTGTGACGTGGTACAGTGGAACAAGACTGGAGTGTCATACAGTGTATGTGTGATTGTGTGACGTGGTATAGTGGAACAAGGCTGGAGTGTCATACGGTGTATGTGTGATTCTGTGATGTGGTACAGTGGAACAAGGCTGGAGTGTCATACAGTGTATGTGTGATTGTGTGACGTGGTATAGTGGAACAAGGCTTGAGTGTCATACAGTGTATGTGTGATTGTGTGATGTGGTATAGTGGAACAAGGTTGGAGTGTCATACAGTGTGTGTGTGATTCTGTGACGTGGTACAGTGGAACAAGGCTGGAGTGTCATACAGTGTATGTGTGATTCTGTGATGTGGTATAGTGGAACAAGGTTGGAGTGTCATACAGTGTATGTGTGATTGTGTGATGTGGTATAGTGGAACAAGGTTGGAGTGTCATACAGTGTGTGTGTGATTCTGTGACGTGGTACAGTGGAACAAGGCTGGAGTGTCATACAGTGTATGTGTGATTGTGTGACGTGGTATAGTGGAACAAGGCTTGAGTGTCATACAGTGTATGTGTGATTCTGTGATGTGGTATAGTGGAACAAGGTTGGAGTGTCATACAGTGTATGTGTGATTCTGTGACGTGGTATAGTGGAACAAGGCTTGAGTGTCATACAGTGTATGTGTGATTCTGTGACGTGGTACAGTGGAACAAGGCTGGAGTGTCATACAGTGTATGTGTGATTCTGTGACGTGGTACAGTGGAACAAGGCTGGAGTGTCATACAGTGTATGTGTGATTCTGTGACATGGTATAGTGGAACAAGGCTGGAGTGTCATACAGTGTATGTGTGATTCTGTGACATGGTATAGTGGAACAAGGCTGGAGTGTCATACGGTATATGTGTGATTCTGTGACGTGGTACAGTGGAACAAGGCTGGAGTGTCATACGGTATATGTGTGATTCTGTGACGTGGTATAGTGGAACAAGGCTGGAGTGTCATACAGTGTATAGGTGATTCTGTGACATGGTATAGTGGAACAAGGCTGCAGTGTCATACAGTGTATGTGTGATTCTGTGACGTGGTACAGTGGAACAAGGCTGGAGTGTAATACAGTGTAAGTGTGATTCTGTGACGTGGCACAGTGGAACAAGGCTGGAGTGTCATACAGTGTATGGGTGATTCTGTGACGTGGTACAGTGGAACAAGGCTGGAGTGTCATACGGTGTATGTGTGATTCTGTGATGTGGTACAGTGGAACAAGGCTGGTGTGTCATACAGTGTATGTGTGATTCTGTGATGTGGTATAGTGGAACAAGGTTGGAGTGTCATACAGTGTATGTGTGATTGTGTGATGTGGTATAGTTGAACAAGGTTGGAGTGTCATACAGTGTGTGTGTGATTCTGTGACGTGGTACAGTGGAACAAGGCTGGAGTGTCATACAGTGTATGTGTGATTGTGTGACATGGTATAGTGGAACAAGGCTTGAGTGTCATACAGTGTATGTGTGATTCTGTGATGTGGTATAGTGGAACAAGGTTGGAGTGTCATAAAGTGTATGTGTGATTCTGTGACGTGGTATAGTGGAACAAGGCTTGAGTGTCATACAGTGTATGTGTGATTCTGTGACGTGGTACAGTGGAACAAGGCTGGAGTGTCATACAGTGTATGTGTGATTCTGTGACGTGGTACAGTGGAACAAGGCTGGAGTGTCATACAGTGTATGTGTGATTCTGTGACGTGGTATAGTGGAATAAGGCTGGAGTGTCATACAGTGTATGGGTGATTCTGTGACATGGTATAGTGGAACAAGGCTGGAGTGTCATACAGTGTATGTGTGATTCTGTGACATGGTATAGTGGAACAAGGCTGGAGTGTCATACGGTATATGTGTGATTCTGTGACGTGGTACAGTGGAACAAGGCTGGAGTGTCATACAGTGTATGGGTGATTCTGTGACATGGTACAGTGGAACAAGGCTGGAGTGTCATACAGTGTATGTGTGATTCTGTGATGTGGTATAGTGGAACAAGGCTGGAGTGTCATACGGTGTATGTGTGATTCTGTGATGTGGTACAGTGGAACAAGTCTGGAGTGTCATACAGTGTATGTGTGATTCTGTGACGTGGTACAGTGGAACAAGTCTGGAGTGTCATACAGTGTATGTGTGATTCTGTGACGTTGTACAGTGGAACAAGGCTGGAGTGTCATACAGTGTATGTGTGATTCTGTGACTTGGTACAGTGGAACAAGGCTGGAGTGTCATACAGTGTATGTGTGATTCTGTGACTTGGTACAGTGGAACAAGGCTGGAGTGTCATACAGTGTATGTGTGATTCTGTGATGTGGTACAGTGGAACAAGGCTGGAGTGTCATACAGTGTATGTGTGATTCTGTGACGTGGTAAAGTGGAACAAGGCTGGAGTGTCATACAGTGTATGTGTGATTCTGTGATGTGGTACAGTGGAACAAGTCTGGAGTGTCATACAGTGTATGTGTGATTCTGTGACATGGTATAGTGGAACAAGGCTGGAGTGTCATACGGTATATGTGTGATTCTGTGACATGGTATAGTGGAACAAGGTTGGAGTGTCATACAGTGTATGTGTGATTCTGTGACGTGGTATAGTGGAACAAGGCTGGAGTGTCATACAGTGTATGTGTGATTCTGTGATGTGGTACAGTGGAACAAGGCTGGAGTGTCATACAGTGTATGTGTGATTCTGTGACATGGTACAGTGGAACAAGTCTGGAGTGTCATACAGTGTATGTGTGATTCTGTGACGTTGTACAGTGGAACAAGGCTGGAGTGTCATACAGTGTATGTGTGATTCTGTGACGTGGTACAGTGGAACAAGGCTGGAGTGTCATACAGTGTATGTGTGATTCTGTGATGTGGTATAGTGGAACAAGGTTGGAGTGTCATACAGTGTATGTGTGATTCTGTGACATGGTATAGTGGACCAAGGCTGGAGTGTCATACAGTGTATGTGTGATTCTGTGACATGGTACAGTGGAACAAGTCTGGAGTGTCATACAGTGTATGTGTGATTCTGTGACGTGGTACAGTGGAACAAGTCTGGAGTGTCATACAGTGTATGTGTGATTCTGTGACGTTGTACAGTGGAACAAGGCTGGAGTGTCATACAGTGTATGTGTGATTCTGTGATGTGGTACAGTGGAACAAGGCTGGAGTGTCATACAGTGTATGTGTGATTCTGTGACATGGTACAGTGGAACAAGGGTGGAGTGTCATACAGTGTATGTGTGATTCTGTGATGTGGTATAGTGAAACAAGGTTGGAGTGTCATACAGTGTATGTGTGATTCTGTGACGTGGTACAGTGGAACAAGGTTGGAGTGTCATACAGTGTATGTGTGATTCTGTGACATGGTATAGTGGAACAAGGCTTGAGTGTCATACAGAGTATGTGTGATTCTGTGACGTGGTACAGTGGAACAAGGCTGGAGTGTCATACAGTGTATGTGTGATTCTGTGACGTGGTACAGTGGAACAAGGCTGGAGTGTCATACAGTGTATGTGTGATTCTGTGACGTGATATAGTGGAAGAAGGCTGGAGTGTCATACAGTGTATGGGTGATTCTGTGACATGGTATAGTGGAACAAGGCTGGAGTGTCATACGGTATATGTGTGATTCTGTGACGTGGTACAGTGGAACAAGGCTGGAGTGTCATACAGTGTATGGGTGATTCTGTGACATGGTACAGTGGAACAAGGCTGGAGTGTCATACAGTGTATGTGTGATTCTGTGATGTGGTATAGTGGAACAAGGCTGGAGTGTCATACGGTGTATGTGTGATTCTGTGATGTGGTACAGTGGAACAAGGCTGGAGTGTCATACAGTGTATGTGTGATTCTGTGACGTGGTACAGTGGAACAAGGCTGGAGTGTCATACAGTGTATGGGTGATTCTGTGACGTGGTATAGTGGAACAAGGCTGGAGTGTCATACAGTGTATGTGTGATTCTGTGATGTGGTACAGTGGAACAAGGCTGGAGTGTCATACAGTGTATGTGTGATTCTGTGACGTGGTACAGTGGAACAAGGCTGGAGTGTCATACAGTGTATGTGTGATTCTGTGATGTGGTACAGTGGAACAAGTCTGGAGTGTCATACAGTGTATGTGTGATTCTGTGACATGGTATAGTGGAACAAGGCTGGAGTGTCATACGGTATATGTGTGATTCTGTGACATGGTATAGTGGAACAAGGTTGGAGTGTCATACAGTGTATGTGTGATTCTGTGACGTGGTACAGTGGAACAAGGCTGGAGTGTCATACAGTGTATGTGTGATTCTGTGATGTGGTACAGTGGAACAAGGCTGGAGTGTCATACAGTGTATGTGTGATTCTGTGACATGGTACAGTGGAACAAGGCTGGAGTGTCATACAGTGTATGGGTGATTCTGTGACATGGTACAGTGGAACAAGGCTGGAGTGTCATACAGTGTATGTGTGATTCTGTGATGTGGTACAGTGGAACAAGGCTGGAGTGTCATACAGTGTATGTGTGATTCTGTGACGTGGTACAGAGGAACAAGGCTGGAGTGTCATACAGTGTATGTGTGATTCTATGATGTGGTATAGTAGAACAAGGTTGGAGTGTCATACAGTGTATGTGTGATTCTGTGACATGGTATAGTGGAACAAGGCTGGAGTGTCATACAGTGTATGTGTGATTCTGTGACGTGGTACAGTGGAACAAGTCTGGAGTGTCATACAGTGTATGTGTGATTCTGTGACGTTGTACAGTGGAACAAGGCTGGAGTGTCATACAGTGTATGTGTGATCCTGTGATGTGGTACAGTGGAACAAGGCTGGAGTGTCATACAGTGTATGTGTGATTCTGTGACATGGTACAGTGGAACAAGGTTGGAGTGTCATATAGTGTGTGTGTGATTCTGTGACGTGGTACAGTGGAACAAGGCTGGAGTGTCATACAGTGTATGTGTGATTGTGTGACGTGGTATAGTGGAACAAGGCTTGAGTGTCATACAGTGTATGTGTGATTCTGTGATGTGGTATAGTGGAAGAAGGTTGGAGTGTCATACAGTGTATGTGTGATTCTGTGACGTGGTATAGTGGAACAAGGCTTGAGTGTCATACAGTGTATGTGTGATTCTGTGACGTGGTACAGTGGAAGAAGGCTGGAGTGTCATACAGTGTATGTGTGATTCTGTGACGTGGTACAGTGGAACAAGGCTGGAGTGTAATACAGTGTATGTGTGATTCTGTGACGTGGTACAGTGGAACAAGGCTGGAGTGTCATACAGTGTATGTGTGATTCTGTGACATGGTATAGTGGAACAAGGCTGGAGTGTCATACAGTGTATGTGTGATTCTGTGACGTGGTATAGTGGAACAAGGCTGGAGTGTCATACAGTGTATAGGTGATTCTGTGACATGGTATAGTGGAACAAGGCTGGAGTGTCATACGGTATATGTGTGATTCTGTGACGTGGTACAGTGGAACAAGGCTGGAGTGTCATACAGTGTATGGGTGATTCTGTGACATGGTACAGTGGAACAAGGCTGGAGTGTCATACAGTGTATGTGTGATTCTGTGATGTGGTATAGTGGAACAAGGCTGGAGTGTCATACGGTGTATGTGTGATTCTGTGATGTGGTACAGTGGAACAAGGCTGGAGTGTCATACAGTGTATGTGTGATTCTGTGATGTGGTATAGTGGAACAAGGTTGGAGTGTCATACAGTGTGTGTGTGATTCTGTGACGTGGTACAGTGGAACAAGGCTGGAGTGTCATACAGTGTATGTGTGATTGTGTGACGTGGTATAGTGGAACAAGGCTTGAGTGTCATACAGTGTAAGTGTGATTCTGTGATGTGGTATAGTGGAACAAGGTTGGAGTGTCATACAGTGTATGTGTGATTCTGTGACGTGGTATAGTGGAACAAGGCTTGAGTGTCATACAGTGTATGTGTGATTCTGTGACGTGGTACAGTGGAACAAGGCTGGAGTGTCATACAGTGTATGTGTGATTCTGTGATGTGGTACAGTGGAACAAGGCTGGAGTGTCATACAGTGTATGTGTGATTCTGTGATGTGGTATAGTGGAACAAGGCTGGAGTGTCATACGGTGTATGTGTGATTCTGTGATGTGGTACAGTGGAACAAGGCTGGAGTGTCATACAGTGTATGTGTGATTCTGTGACGTGGTACAGTGGAACAAGGCTGGAGTGTCATACAGTGTATGGGTGATTCTGTGACGTGGTATAGTGGAACAAGGCTGGAGTGTCATACAGTGTATGTGTGATTCTGTGACGTGGTACAGTGGAACAAGGCTGGAGTGTCATACAGTGTATGTGTGATTCTGTGATGTGGTACAGTGGAACAAGTCTGGAGTGTCATACAGTGTATGTGTGATTCTGTGACGTGGTACAGTGGAACAAGGCTGGAGTGTCATACAGTGTATGTGTGATTCTGTGATGTGGTACAGTGGAACAAGTCTGGAGTGTCATACAGTGTATGTGTGATTCTGTGACGTGGTACAGTGGAACAAGGCTGGAGTGTCATACAGTGTATGTGTGATTCTGTGATGTGGTACAGTGGAACAAGGCTGGAGTGTCATACAGTGTATGTGTGATTCTGTGACATGGTACAGTGGAACAAGTCTGGAGTGTCATACAGTGTATGTGTGATTCTGTGACGTTGTACAGTGGAACAAGGCTGGAGTGTCATACAGTGTATGTGTGATTCTGTGACGTGGTACAGTGGAACAAGGCTGGAGTGTCATACAGTGTATGTGTGATTCTGTGATGTGGTATAGTGGAACAAGGTTGGAGTGTCATACAGTGTATGTGTGATTCTGTGACATGGTATAGTGGAACAAGGCTGGAGTGTCATACAGTGTATGTGTGATTCTGTGACATGGTACAGTGGAACAAGTCTGGAGTGTCATACAGTGTATGTGTGATTCTGTGACGTGGTACAGTGGAACAAGTCTGGAGTGTCATACAGTGTATGTGTGATTCTGTGACGTTGTACAGTGGAACAAGGCTGGAGTGTCATACAGTGTATGTGTGATTCTGTGATGTGGTACAGTGGAACAAGGCTGGAGTGTCATACAGTGTATGTGTGATTCTGTGACATGGTACAGTGGAACAAGGCTGGAGTGTCATATAGTGTATGTGTGATTCTGGGATGTGGTACAGTGGAACAAGGTTGGAGTGTCATACAGTGTATGTGTGATTCTGTGACGTGGTACAGTGGAACAAGGCTGGAGTGTCATACAGTGTATGTGTGATTCTGTGACGTGGTACAGTGGAACAAGGCTGGAGTGTCATACAGTGTATGTGTGATTCTGTGACGTGGTACAGTGGAACAAGGCTGGAGTGTCATACAGAGTATGTGTGATTCTGTGATGTGGTATATTGGAACAAGGTTGGAGTGTCATACAGTGTATGTGTGATTCTGTGACGTGGTACAGTGGAACAAGGTTGGAGTGTCATACAGTGTATGTGTGATTCTGTGACATGGTATAGTGGAACAAGGCTTGAGTGTCATACAGTGTATGTGTGATTCTGTGACATGGTATAGTGGAACAAGGCTGGAGTGTCATACAGTGTATAGGTGATTCTGTGACATGGTATAGTGGAACAAGGCTGGAGTGTCATACAGTGTGTGTGTGATTCTGTGACGTGGTACAGTGGAACAAGGCTGGAGTGTCATACAGTGTATGTGTGATTTTGTGACGTGGTACAGTGGAACAAGGCTGGAGTGTCATACAGTGTATGTGTGATTCTGTGACGTGATATAGTGGAACAAGGCTGGAGTGTCATACAGTGTATGGGTGATTCTGTGACATGGTATAGTGGAACAAGGCTGGAGTGTCATACGGTATATGTGTGATTCTGTGACGTGGTACAGTGGAACAAGGCTGGAGTGTCATACAGTGTATGGGTGATTCTGTGACATGGTACAGTGGAACAAGGCTGGAGTGTCATACAGTGTATGTGTGATTCTGTGATGTGGTACTGTGGAACAAGGCTGGAGTGTCATACAGTGTATGTGTGATTCTGTGACGTGGTACAGTGGAACAAGGCTGGAGTGTCATACAGTGTATGGGTGATTCTGTGACGTGGTATAGTGGAACAAGGCTGGAGTGTCATACAGTGTATGTGTGATTCTGTGATGTGGTACAGTGGAACAAGGCTGGAGTGTCATACAGTGTATGTGTGATTCTGTGACGTGGTACAGTGGAACAAGGCTGGAGTGTCATACAGTGTATGTGTGATTCTGTGATGTGGTACAGTGGAACAAGTCTGAAGTGTCATACAGTGTATGTGTGATTCTGTGACATGGTATAGTGGAACATGGCTGGAGTGTCATACGGTATATGTGTGATTCTGTAACATGGTATAGTGGAACAAGGTTGGAGTGTCATACAGTGTATGTGTGATTCTGTGACGTGGTACAGTGGAACAAGGCTGGAGTGTCATACAGTGTATGTGTGATTCTGTGATGTGGTACAGTGGAACAAGGCTGGAGTGTCATACAGTGTATGTGTGATTCTGTGACGTGGTACAGTGGAACAAGGCTGGAGTGTCATACAGTGTATGTGTGATTCTGTGACATGGTACAGTGGAACAAGTCTGGAGTGTCATACAGTGTATGTGTGATTCTGTAACGTTGTACAGTGGAACAAGGCTGGAGTGTCATACAGTGTATGTGTGATTCTGTGACGTGGTACAGTGGAACAAGGCTGGAGTGTCATACAGTGTATGTGTGATTCTATGATGTGGTATAGTGGAACAAGGTTGGAGTGTCATACAGTGTATGTGTGATTCTGTGACATGGTATAGTGGAACAAGGCTGGAGTGTCATACAGTGTATGTGTGATTCTGTGACGTGGTACAGTGGAACAAGTCTGGAGTGTCATACAGTGTATGTGTGATTCTGTGACGTTGTACAGTGGAACAAGGCTGGAGTGTCATACAGTGTATGTGTGATTCTGTGATGTGGTACAGTGGAACAAGGCTGGAGTGTCATACAGTGTATGTGTGATTCTGTGACGTGGTACAGTGGAACAAGGCTGGAGTGTCATACAGTGTATGTGTGATTCTGTGATGTGGTATAGTGGAACAAGGTTGGAGTGTCATACAGTGTATGTGTGATTCTGTGACGTGGTACAGTGGAACAAGGTTGGAGTGTCATACAGTGTATGTGTGATTCTGTGACATGGTATAGTGGAACAAGGCTGGAGTGTCATACAGTGTATGTGTGATTCTGTGACATGGTACAGTGGAACAAGGCTGGAGTGTCATACAGTGTATGTGTGATTCTGTGACGTGGTATAGTGGAACAAGGCTGGAGTGTCATACAGTGTATGTGTGATTCTGTGACATGGTACAGTGGAACAAGGCTGGAGTGTCATACAGTGTATGTGTGATTCTGTGATGTGGTATAGTGGAACAAGGTTGGAGTGTCATACAGTGTATGTGTGATTCTGTGACGTGGTACAGTGGAACAAGGTTGGAGTGTCATACAGTGTATGTGTGATTCTGTGACATGGTATAGTGGAACAAGGCTGGAGTGTCATACAGTGTATGTGTGATTCTGTGACATGGTACAGTGGAACAAGTCTGGAGTGTCATACAGTGTATGTGTGATTCTGTGACGTGGTACAGTGGAACAAGTCTGGAGTGTCATACAGTGTATGTGTGATTCTGTGACGTTGTACAGTGGAACAAGGCTGGAGTGTCATACAGTGTATGTGTGATTCTGTGATGTGGTACAGTGGAACAAGGCTGGAGTGTCATACAGTGTATGTGTGATTCTGTGACATGGTACAGTGGAACAAGGCTGGAGTGTCATACAGTGTATGTGTGATTCTGTGATGTGGTATAGTGGAACAAGGTTGGAGTGTCATACAGTGTATGTGTGATTCTGTGACGTGGTACAGTGGAACAAGGTTGGAGTGTCATACAGTGTATGTGTGATTCTGTGACATGGTATAGTGGAACAAGGCTTGAGTGTCATACAGAGTATGTGTGATTCTGTGACGTGGTACAGTGGAACAAGGCTGGAGTGTCATACAGTGTATGTGTGATTCTGTGACGTGGTACAGTGGAACAAGGCTGGAGTGTCATACAGTGTATGTGTGATTCTGTGACGTGATATAGTGGAACAAGGCTGGAGTGTCATACAGTGTATGTGTGATTCTGTGATGTGGTACAGTGGAACAAGGCTGGAGTGTCATACAGTGTATGTGTGATTCTGTGACATGGTACAGTGGAACAAGGCTGGAGTGTCATACAGTGTATGTGTGATTCTGTGATGTGGTATAGTGGAACAAGGTTGGAGTGTCATACAGTGTATGTGTGATTCTGTGACGTGGTACAGTGGAACAAGGTTGGAGTGTCATACAGTGTATGTGTGATTCTGTGACATGGTATAGTGGAACAAGGCTTGAGTGTCATACAGAGTATGTGTGATTCTGTGACGTGGTACAGTGGAACAAGGCTGGAGTGTCATACAGTGTATGTGTGATTCTGTGACGTGGTACAGTGGAACAAGGCTGGAGTGTCATACAGTGTATGTGTGATTCTGTGACGTGGTACAGTGGAACAAGGCTGGAGTGTCATACAGTGTATGTGTGATTCTGTGACATGGTATAGTGGAACAAGGCTGGAGTGTCATACGGTATATGAGTGATTCTGTGACGTGGTACAGTGGAACAAGGCTGGAGTGTCATACAGTGTATGTGTGATTCTGTGATGTGGTATAGTGGAACAAGGCTGGAGTGTCATACGGTGTATGTGTGATTCTGTGATGTGGTACAGTGGAACAAGGCTGGAGTGTCATACAGTGTATGTGTGATTCTGTAACGTGGTACAGTGGAACAAGGCTGGAGTGTCATACAGTGTATGGGAGATTCTGTGACGTGGTATAGTGGAACAAGGCTGGAGTGTCATACAGTGTATGTGTGATTCTGTGATGTGGTACAGTGGAACAAGGCTGGAGTGTCATACAGTGTATGTGTGATTCTGTGACGTGGTACAGTGGAACAAGGCTGGAGTGTCATACAGTGTATGTGTGATTCTGTGATGTGGTACAGTGGAACAAGTCTGGAGTGTCATACAGTGTATGTGTGATTCTGTGACATGGTATAGTGGAACAAGGCTGGAGTGTCATACGGTATATGTGTGATTCTGTAACATGGTATAGTGGAACAAGGTTGGAGTGTCATACAGTGTATGTGTGATTCTGTGACGTGGTACAGTGGAACAAGGCTGGAGTGTCATACAGTGTATGTGTGATTCTGTGATGTGGTACAGTGGAATAAGGCTGGAGTGTCATACAGTGTATGTGTGATTCTGTGACGTGGTACAGTGGAACAAGGCTGGAGTGTCATACAGTGTATGTGTGATTCTGTGACATGGTACAGTGGAACAAGTCTGGAGTGTCATACAGTGTATGTGTGATTCTGTGACGTTGTACAGTGGAACAAGGCTGGAGTGTCATACAGTGTATGTGTGATTCTGTGACGTGGTACAGTGGAACAAGGCTGGAGTGTCATACAGTGTATGTGTGATTCTATGATGTGGTATAGTGGAACAAGGTTGGAGTGTCATTCAGTGTATGTGTGATTCTGTGACATGGTATAGTGGAACAAGGCTGGAGTGTCATACAGTGTATGTGTGATTCTGTGACGTGGTACAGTGGAACAAGTCTGGAGTGTCATACAGTGTATGTGTGATTCTGTGACGTTGTACAGTGGAACAAGGCTGGAGTGTCATACAGTGTATGTGTGATTCTGTGATGTGGTACAGTGGAACAAGGCTGGAGTGTCATACAGTGTATGTGTGATTCTGTGACATGGTACAGTGGAACAAGGCTGGAGTGTCATACAGTGTATGTGTGATTCTGTGATGTGGTATAGTGGAACAAGTTTGGAGTGTCATACAGTGTATGTGTGATTCTGTGACGTGGTACAGTGGAACAAGGTTGGAGTGTCATACAGTGTATGTGTGATTCTGTGACATGGTATAGTGGAACAAGGCTGGAGTGTCATACAGTGTATGTGTGATTCTGTGATGTGGTACAGTGGAACAAGGCTGGAGTGTCATACAGTGTATGTGTGATTCTGTGACGTGGTACAGTGGAACAAGGCTGGAGTGTCATACAGTGTATGTGTGATTCTGTGACGGGGTACAGTGGAACAAGGCTGGAGTGTCAAACAGCGTATGTGTGATTTTGTGACATGGTACAGTGGAACAAGGCTGGAGTGTCATACAGTGTATGTGTGATTCTGTGATGTGGTATAGTGGAACAAGGCTGGAGTGTCATACGGTGTATGTGTGATTCTGTGATGTGGTACAGTTGAACAAGGCTGGAGTGTCATACAGTGTATGTGTGATTCTGTGACGTGGTACAGTGGAACAAGGCTGGAGTGTCATACAGTGTATGGGTGATTCTGTGACGTGGTATAGTGGAACAAGGCTGGAGTGTCATACAGTGTATGTGTGATTCTGTGACTTGGTACAGTGGAACAAGTCTGGAGTGTCATACAGTGTATGTGTGATTCTGTGACGTTGTACAGTGGAACAAGGCTGGAGTGTCATACAGTGTATGTGTGATTCTGTGACGTGGTACAGTGGAACAAGGCTGGAGTGTCATACAGTGTATGTGTGATTCTGTGATGTGGTATAGTGGAACAAGGTTGGAGTGTCATACAGTGTATGTGTGATTCTATGACATGGTATAGTGGAACAAGGCTGGAGTGTCATACAGTGTATTTGTGATTCTGTGACGTGGTACAGTGGAAAAAGTCTGGAGTGTCATACAGTGTATGTGTGATTCTGTGACGTTGTACAGTGGAACAAGGCTGGAGTGTCATACAGTGTATGTGTGATTCTGTGATGTGGTACAGTGGAACAAGGCTGGAGTGTCATACAGTGTATGTGTGATTCTGTGACATGGTACAGTGGAACAAGGCTGGAGTGTCATACAGTGTATGTGTGATTCTGTGATGTGGTATAGTGGAACAAGGTTGGAGTGTCATACAGTGTATGTGTGATTCTGTGACGTGGTACAGTGGAACAAGGTTGGAGTGTCATACAGTGTATGTGTGATTCTGTGACATGGTATAGTGGAACAAGGCTGGAGTGTCATACAGTGTATGTGTGATTCTGTGATGTGGTACAGTGGAACAAGGCTGGAGTGTCATACAGTGTATGTGTGATTCTGTGACGTGGTACAGTGGAACAAGGCTGGAGTGTCATACAGTGTATGTGTGATTCTGTGACGTGGTACAGTGGAACAAGGCTGGAGTGTCATACAGCGTATGTGTGATTCTGTGACGGGGTACAGTGGAACAAGGCTGGAGTGTCATACAGCGTATGTGTGATTCTGTGACAGGGTACAGTGGAACAAGGCTGGAGTGTCATACAGCGTATGTGTGATTTTGTGACATGGTACAGTGGAACAAGGCTGGAGTGTCATACAGTGTATGTGTGATTCTGTGACATGGTATAGTGGAACAAGGCTGGAGTGTCATACGGTATATGTGTTATTCTGTGACATGGTACAGTGGAACAAGGCTGGAGTGTCATACGGTGTATGTGTGATTCTGTGACGTGGTACAGTGGAACAAGGCTGGAGTGTCATACAGCGTATGTGTGATTCTGTGATGTGGTATAGTGGAACAAGGCTGGAGTGCCATACAGCGTATGTGTGATTCTGTGACGTGGTATAGTGGAACAAGGTTGGAGTGTCATACAGTGTATGTGTGATTCTGTGATGTGGTATAGTGGAACAAGGCTGGAGTGTCATACAGTGTATGTGTGATTCTGTGACGTGGTACAGTGGAACAAGGCTGGAGTGTCATACAGCGTATGTGTGATTCTGTGATGTGGTATAGTGGAACAAGGCTGGAGTGTCATACAGTGTATGTGTGATTCTGTGACGTTGTACAGTGGAACAAGGCTGGAGTGTCATACAGCGTATGTGTGATTCTGTGACGTAGTACAGTGGAACAAGGCTGGAGTGTCATACAGTGTAGGTGTGATTCTGTGATGTGGTACAGTGGAACAAGGCTGGAGTGTCATACAGTGTATGTGTGATTCTGGGACGTGGTACAGTGGAACAAGGCTGGAGTGTCATACAGTGTATGTGTGATTCTGTGACGTGGTACAGTGGAACAAGGCTGGAGTGTCATACAGTGTATGTGTGATTCTGTGACGTGGTACAGTGGAACAAGGCTGGAGTGTCATACAGCGTATGTGTGATTCTGTGACGGGGTACAGTGGAACAAGGCTGGAGTGTCATACAGCGTATGTGTGATTCTGTGACGGGGTACAGTGGAACAAGGCTGGAGTGTCATACAGCGTATGTGTGATTTTGTGACATGGTACAGTGAAACAAGGCTGGAGTGTCATACAGTGTATGTGTGATTCTGTGACATGGTATAGTGGAACAAGGCTGGAGTGTTATACGGTATATGTGTGATTCTGTGACATGGTACAGTGGAACAAGGCTGGAGTGTCATACAGTGTATGTGTGATTCTGTGACGTGGTACAGTGGAACAAGGCTGGAGTGTCATACAGCGTATGTGTGATTCTGTGATGTGGTACAGTGGAACATGGCTGGAGTGTCATACAGTGTATGTGTGATTCTGTGACGTGGTATAGTGGAACAAGGTTGGAGTGTCATACAGTGTATGTGTGATTCTGTGACATGGTATAGTGGAACAAGGCTGGAGTGTCATACAGTGTATGTGTGATTCTGTGACGTGGTATAGTGGAACAAGGTTGGAGTGTCATACAGTGTATGTGTGATTCTGTGATGTGGTATAGTGGAACAAGGCTGGAGTGTCATACAGTGTATGCGTGATTCTGTGATGTGGTATAGTGGAACAAGGCTGGAGTGTCATACAGTGTATGTGTGATTCTGTGACGTGGTATAGTGGAACAAGGCTGGAGTGTCATACAGTGTATGTGTGATTCTGTGACGTGGTATAGTGGAACAAGGCTGGAGTGTCATACAGTGTATGTGTGATTCTGTGACGTGGTTCAGTGGAACAAGGCTGGAGTGTCATACAGTGTATGTGTGATTCTGTGACGTGGTTCAGTGGAACAAGGCTGGAGTGTCATACAGTGTATGTGTGATTCTGTGACGTGGTTCAGTGGAACAAGGCTGGAGTGTCATACAGCGTATGTGTGATTCTGTGACGGGGTACAGTGGAACAAGGCTGGAGTGTCATACAGTGTATGTGCGATTCTGTGACGTGGTACAGTGGAACAAGGCTGGAGTGTCATACAGCGTATGTGTGATTTTGTGACATGGTACAGTGGAACAAGGCTGGAGTGTCATACAGTGTATGTGTGATTCTGTGACATGGTATAGTGGAACAAGGCTGGAGTGTCATACGGTATATGTGTGATTCTGTGACATGGTACAGTGGAACAAGGCTGGAGTGTCATACGGTGTATGTGTGATTCTGTGACGTGGTACAGTGGAACAAGGCTGGAGTGTCATACAGCGTATGTGTGATTCTGTGATGTGGTATAGTGGAACAAGGCTGGAGTGCCATACAGCGTATGTGTGATTCTGTGACGTGGTATAGTGGAACAAGGTTGGAGTGTCATACAGTGTATGTGTGATTCTGTGATGTGGTATAGTGGAACAAGGCTGGAGTGTCATACAGTGTATGTGTGATTCTGTGACGTTGTACAGTGGAACAAGGCTGGAGTGTCATACAGCGTATGTGTGATTCTGTGACGTGGTACAGTGGAACAAGGCTGGAGTGTCATACAGTGTAGGTGTGATTCTGTGATGTGGTACAGTGGAACAAGGCTGGAGTGTCATACAGTGTATGTGTGATTCTGGGACGTGGTACAGTGGAACAAGGCTGGAGTGTCATACAGTGTATGTGTGATTCTGTGACGTGGTACAGTGGAACAAGGCTGGAGTGTCATACAGTGTATGTGTGATTCTGTGACGTGGTACAGTGGAACAAGGCTGGAGTGTCATACAGCGTATGTGTGATTCTGTGACGGGGTACAGTGGAACAAGGCTGGAGTGTCATACAGCGTATGTGTGATTCTGTGACGGGGTACAGTGGAACAAGGCTGGAGTGTCATACAGCGTATGTGTGATTTTGTGACATGGTACAGTGAAACAAGGCTGGAGTGTCATACAGTGTATGTGTGATTCTGTGACATGGTATAGTGGAACAAGGCTGGAGTGTTATACGGTATATGTGTGATTCTGTGACATGGTGCAGTGGAACAAGGCTGGAGTGTCATACAGTGTATGTGTGATTCTGTGACGTGGTACAGTGGAACAAGGCTGGAGTGTCATACAGCGTATGTGTGATTCTGTGATGTGGTACAGTGGAACATGGCTGGAGTGTCATACAGTGTATGTGTGATTCTGTGACGTGGTATAGTGGAACAAGGTTGGAGTGTCATACAGTGTATGTGTGATTCTGTGACATGGTATAGTGGAACAAGGCTGGAGTGTCATACAGTGTATGTGTGATTCTGTGACGTGGTATAGTGGAACAAGGTTGGAGTGTCATACAGTGTATGTGTGATTCTGTGATGTGGTATAGTGGAACAAGGCTGGAGTGTCATACAGTGTATGCGTGATTCTGTGATGTGGTATAGTGGAACAAGGCTGGAGTGTCATACAGTGTATGTGTGATTCTGTGACGTGGTATAGTGGAACAAGGCTGGAGTGTCATACAGTGTATGTGTGATTCTGTGACGTGGTATAGTGGAACAAGGCTGGAGTGTCATACAGTGTATGTGTGATTCTGTGACGTGGTTCAGTGGAACAAGGCTGGAGTGTCATACAGTGTATGTGTGATTCTGTGACGTGGTTCAGTGGAACAAGGCTGGAGTGTCATACAGCGTATGTGTGATTCTGTGACGTGGTACAGTGGAACAAGGCTGGAGTGTCATACAGTGTATGTGTGATTCTGTGACGTGGTTCAGTGGAACAAGGCTGGAGTGTCATACAGCGTATGTGTGATTCTGTGACGTGGTACAGTGGAACAAGGCTGGAGTGTCATACAGTGTATGTGTGATTCTGTGACGTGGTTCAGTGGAACAAGGCTGGAGTGTCATACAGCGTATGTGTGATTCTGTGACGTGGTACAGTGGAACAAGGCTGGAGTGTCATACAGTGTATGTGCGATTCTGTGACGTGGTACAGTGGAACAAGGCTGGAGTGTCATACAGTGTTAGTGTGATTCTGTGACGTGGTATAGTGGAACAAGGCTGGAGTGTCATACAGTGTTAGTGTGATTCTGTGACGTGGTACAGTGGAACAAGGCTGAAGTGTCATACAGTGTTAGTGTGATTCTGTGACGTGGTACAGTGGAACAAGGCTGGAGTGTCATACAGTGTATGTGTGATTCTGTGACGTGGTACAGTGGAACAAGGCTGGAGTGTCATTCAGCGTATGTGTGATTCTGTGACGTGGTACAGTGGAACAAGGCTGGAGTGTCATACAGTGTATGTGCGATTCTGTGACGTGGTACAGTGGAACAAGGCTGGAGTGTCATACAGTGTTAGTGTGATTCTGTGACGTGGTATAGTGGAACAAGGCTGGAGTGTCATACAGTGTTAGTGTGATTCTGTGACGTGGTACAGTGGAACAAGGCTGAAGTGTCATACAGTGTTAGTGTGATTCTGTGACGTGGTACAGTGGAATAAGGCTGGAGTGTCATACAGTGTATGTGTGATTCTGTGACGTGGTACAGTGGAACAAGGCTGGAGTATCATACAGTGTATGTGTGATTCTGTGACGTGGTACAGTGGAACAAGACTGGAGTATCATACAGTGTATGTGTGATTCTGTGACGTGATACAGTGGAACAAGGCTGGAGTGTAATACAGTGTATGTGTGATTCTGTGACGGGGTACAGTGGAACAAGGCTGGGATGTCTGACATTGTACTAGAAGAGGCATGTATTTGTGGGTCTGTAACTACTGAAGAAACATGTATCCTGTTCTCCATGCTTTTTCTTACATGGGCAGCAGCGCTGTGCTTCTTTTGCTAGTTTGTAAATGTATATTAAACTGTCTTAGTGCAGTGAGATTTTATTCTTTCCCATTTAAATACATGGGAATTTTCATTTGTCCCCATGGTGCAGTATTTGATTTGCACAGGAATTGTCCCTCTTTAGATCTCTACACCCTGGAGAATACACTTTTAGTTTGACCTGATTGTGATGTATAGGTTTGCTGTGAAATGGACTTTCCACTGACTGTTCTGACAAAGCTGATAAAGTGGAGAGTTCAGACATCATTAGCCCTGTACTTACTTATAGTTCATTCATATGGCAGAAGATACTGACTTCATTTGTCTTCGCTTTTAAAGGTTACACATTAATGGTATAATGGGAGCCATCAGACTAAGGTTACACTGATCCAGACCAATAGTTACAGTTACTGTAGTTAAAAGGTTGGAAGAATACATTATTTCATAAAGTTTAACATTGTCAAGATCTCTATTAATATAACCCCTTAGATTCTGGAGAATTTACCAGTGCATTGCAATGCAATATGCTGGAGGTCTCTTCCATTAAACGGGAACAATAGATTTAGGAATAAGTTGTTCCTGAATTATTTAATAAAAGCAATCATATAAAGTGACAGATATCCTATATAATAATTTGCTAAAAGTATGTTTGTCAGAAGCCGTCATGTGCAATAGAGACTGCTGCGAGCTCTGCAGCCATGCGCAGTAGAGACTGTCCGTGCCGCGGCTGATAACTGAGCTGGGCGCTTCGAATTCAAGCCAATTCCTGCGCGGAAGCCAAGCCCTTGAGAGGTACTAAATGTGCCGTTTTCATAAAGCCCATGGAACTAGGAAGTTCGACCATGTGATAGAGAAATGGGACCATGGATGGTCCCCATTAGCCACAGGCTGTAGCAAGCCGACTGACAGGTGTCGAGGAGTCTTACTCTGCGCGCAGGTTATGCAAGCAGCAGTAAAAGACGCAGAATCTGGTCTGAGACTTGCCCACCAGAAGACTCTAGACAATAACCATATCAATTGGACCCAACGAATGTGACCTGCTAATTTGGACGCATGGTACGTCTCCAACAGCTTAATACGTAACTGAGCCGGGACAAAACACTTCCCGTCCGGTTTTTTGGCTGGAGCTGAGGCCTGGGCAGCCATGATCTCTTTTCCTAAGGGAGAAGTGATGCAAGTCTGTATGGTCGCACGGATCCGATCAGCTGGAATAACTGGAGTCGGTGGAACCTCCTCTCTGGAAAGACTGCAGAACTGGCGGGACAACGCATCTGCCTTCACATTTTTGGAAGCCGGGAGGTAGGAGACCACAAAATTAAATCAAGACAAGAATAGAGCCCATCTGGCTTGCCTGGAAGATGAGCGTTTCACCTCTGATAAATAAATCAGATTTTTGTGATGAGGATCGGAGAGGTAGTGCCCTCTAGGAGATGCCGCCACTCCTTCAGAGCCAAAACAATGGTCAAGTATTCTCTGTCCCCGATTTGGTACACCATCTCAGCTTTGGACAGCTTTTTCGAGAAATAGCCACATGGACGTAAAGCTTCACCAGGAGCTGAGAATTGAGACAAAAGAGCACTCACTCCAATCTTGGAAGCGTCCACCTCCAGGGTAACGGGCAGGGAAGGATTCGGGTGTACCAGAATCGGGGCTGAAGCAAATGCTGCCTTCATTCTTTTGAATACCATTATGGTCGTCTGGGACCACTCAGTGGTCTTGGCACCTTTACAGGTCATGTCTGTCAGAGGTTTGACAATAGTGGAGAAATCTTTGATACATTTCTGGTAATAATTTGCGAACCCCAGAAATCTCTGGATCACTTTGAGTCACATGGGACGAGGCCACTCCACTACTGCAGACAATTTCTGGGGATCCATAGCGAACCCAGATGCAGAGATAATATACCCCAGAAATGTCACTTGTGGTTTGTGGAACTCACACGTTTCGAGTTTACAATACAGGTTGTTTTTGCTTAATAGGCTCAAGACCTTGGATTCATCCAACTGATGGGTCTCCAAGGATGAGTCGTGACTCAAGATGTCATCCAAGTACACCACCACACAACCCTGTAAGAGTTCTCTTAGCACGTCATTTATGAAATCTTGAAAGACAGCTGGGGCATTGCAGAGGCCAAATGGCATCACCAAATATTCATAATGCCCATTACGTGTATTAAAAGCTGTCATCCACTCGTGACCCTGCTTTATCTGAACCAAATTATAGGCAGCTCTTAGGTCGAGTTTTGTAAAATTCGTATATCCTTTGATACAGTCAAAGAGTTCGGTAATTAGGGGAATCCGATATGCGATTTTAACCAATATTTTGTTACGCTCGCCGTCCTTCTTTTTAACCAAAAAAAATCCTACCCCTACCGGAGATGAGGACTTACGGATGATGCCTCTGGCCAGCGCATCAGAAACATACTCCTCCATGACTCTGTTTTCCTCTACCGACAAGAGATAGACATGGCCCCTAGGAGGTGATGTGCCAGACACAAGCTCCAGCGCATAATCGTATGGCCTGCCTGGTGGTAAGGTCCTGGCCTGGCTTTCACTGAACAACTCCTTAAATGGTAAGTACTCCTTAGGTAATTCTGGAGAGGTAGCATTAGTCAGTCTCACAGGACAGGAGAGACATGATTTATAACACTGTGGAGACCAGGTCAAAATATTGCACGTGGACAAATCCATCCTAGGGTTGTGCCTCTGTAACCATGGGAACCCCAGCACGATGGTGTAATGTGGGGAGTTAATTACCTGAATCTTCAGGGTTTCAGTGTGAAGGGCTCCCATCTTCAGGATTAACAGAGTGATCTTCTGCATAATGTGAGATGGTAGGAGGGGTCTACCATCAATAGCCTCCATGGCCAGTGGAGAATAGCGGGACTGCAACGGAACCTCTTTACAGGCCACAAATTCCGCATCGATAAAGCAACCAGCAGCACCCGTATCGAGTAGAGCTGGGACAAAGACCAACTTGTCCCCCCAAGAGATGCACACCCTCAACATGGGCTTATCAGAAAAATTTTCTGGGGACTACGATATGCCACCTAAGGTCTGTCCCTGACAGGATCTTGGGTGCGAAGCACTTACCTAGGTAGGAGTCCATCTTATAGCAGTTAGTTGTATCTATATAATTACTCTGTGTTACAGAAGCACTTACCTAGGTAGGGATCTATCATACAACAATCAGGTGTATCTATGTAATTACTTTGTGTAACAGAACCACTTACCTAGGTTGGAGTCCATCATACAGCAGTCAGGTGTATCTATATAATTACTGTGTGTGTAACAGAAGTACTTACCTAGGTAGGAGTCCATCATACAGCAGTCAGGTGTATCTATATAATTAATGTGTGTAACAGAAGAGCTTACCTAGGTAGGAGTCCATCATACAGCAGTCAGTTGTATCTATATAATTACTGTGTGTAACAGAAGCACTTACCTATGTAGGAGTCCGTCATACAGCAGTCAGGTGTATCTATATAATTACTGTGTGTAACAGAAGCACTTACCTAGGTAGGAGTCCATCATACAGCAGTCAGGTGTATCTATATAATTACTGTGTGTAACAGAAGCACTTACCTAGGTAGGAGTCCATCACACAGCAGTCAGGTGTATCTATATAATTACTGTGTGTAACAGAAGCACTTACCTAGGTAGGAGTCCATCATACAGCAGTCAGGTGTATCTATATAATTACTGTGTGTAATAGAAGCACTTACCTAGGTAGGAGTCCATCATACCGCAGTCAGGTGTATCTATATAACTACTGTGTGTAATAGAAGCACTTACCTAGGTAGGAGTCCATCATACAGCAGTCAGACGTATCTATATAATTACTGTGTGTAATAGAAGCACTTACCTAGGTAGGAGTCAAACATACCACAGTCAGGTATCCATATACATAAAAGAGAAAGCCTATTTACATAATTTATGTCTCCTCAGGAGACACACATGCCCAGGGGCGGAAATAAGGAGGATATATTCATATTTCCTCTATACTGCCAGCACTGGATATACAAGAGGGCATTTTTTGACAGGAGTAGGAAGGGGACCCTGCCCACTCCTGTCAAAATCACACTCCCCTACATCTCCAGGTGATGACTCATGAAATGAATCATGAGTAGGGGGCGGACTTAACAGACATGTGGAAAAAGTATTAGGATTAGGCTGGGGAAGGAGGAGAAGTGGGAGGTGAATGGAAGTTTACAGTGTGAACGTTTTTAGGAAGCTTTCCCTTCACAACCCTGTGGCAGTCAGTGGGTTAAGTGTGTACCTGATGGATGCCTGTCCTCTGTCTTGCATGGCAAATGTTGAAATCCATGAAATAATTTAGCAATGAGGGCCTACCTTAACCCTTGATTGCCATTACTTCCAGACCCGGTGCTGCCGCTTCCCTTCAGTGGCCATATTACAGGTTCAGTTGATTCCACTGGGAGTTAGAGTAAGTGAGAGTGTGTGTTTGTGTCACAGTGTATGTGTATGTGTGTCACAGTGTTTGAGTCAGTCACAGTTTTTTTCTGTTTGAGGAGGAAGTTGAGGGAGGGCAAACTCCTTGCAGAGATTTTTACAAAATAACACCCTCCTGTATATCCAGGGCTGGCAGTATAGAGGAGGTATGAATATCTCCTCCCTACTGCCACCCCTGGGTGTGTGTGTCTCCTGAGGAGACATACATTTTTAATTGAAATAACTGTGTCCTTCACACTTTAGTTGAAGAATCCTCCATTGGCAGCAAATGTAGATATTCCATTAAAAATCAGTCGATTCCAGCTACAATAGTCATTTGCACCATTAACAATGTCTACACTGTATTTCTGATCCAGTTGATGTTATTTTAATCTGATATATATATATTTGTTTGCAGAGTTTATCCTACTGAGTAAAACAAAGATACTCCCACTGCTGAGAAATGTTTTATTCAAAAGTTACTGTTTCTGGGTGCAGTACCTCTTTAACTGCTGTTGCTACAGCGGTCTTATGTACAGTTCAGGTCAGCTGATCATTACCATCCATCAGATGCTTTAGCAACAGTCAATCTGTAAAATTTCAGGTAACGGATGTCTTGCACCTAAAATATTTATGACGCAAAAACTTCTGTGCAAATAAACCCTATAAACCCTGTAAGATATATATTTTTTTCAGTAATAAGCATTACTTACTCTTTAAATAAAGTATCCTATATTATAATTCGCTGGGATGTTTGTCAGAAGCCGTCATGCACAGTAGAGACTGCTGCGTTTGGTGCAGTCATGCGCAGTAGAGACTGCCCGCACTGCAGTCATATGCAGTACTGACTGCCCGAAAGCACAGCAGCTGATACGGAGCGGGGACCTCCGAATTCAGACTGGAGTCCTCTCTGCTCACCTTCCTGAGACCGCTCCGTATCGGCCACGGAGCGTTCAGGCAGTCACTACTGAGCATGACTGCAGTGCCACCAGTGAGAAGAGAGGCTCCGGCCAACAGCCGAGGTTGCTGGGTGGCACTGTGGCCCGTGTACACGGGCTTTAAAAGTAGTGACTAATATGATATTTAGGGAATTTTGAAAGATCTTTCAAAATCAGCAAAATTGTTTTTAGATGACAGTGTCCCTTTAAGTGTGAACGAATAAACCGTTTAACCCTTTGAGTGCCAGAGGTGTTTGCAATGCGTTGCATACCTCTCTGGCACTCAAAGGGTTACGGACCAGAAGGGGTGGGCAAAAGGATTGCAAAGCAATCCGTTGCATAGCCCGCTGGTCCTTCAAGGGATAGTAATGTTTTTTTGTTTTTTTTTTAAATATAGTTTATTAACAGATCAATCCATCCACATACAAAATAAGAAATACATAGAGAACCTTACAGACACATCAAAGTTATGTAAACATTCATGGCAATAGAAAGAACAGATGCGTATGAATAAGGTGCATGAAATCGATCTGAGGTTTTCTTTTTTTATAGAGACACAACCCAAACTGCAAACTTCTACCCTTTCTAAATTAAACCTACAAAACCCCGATCCCACTTCCTCTCCCCCCTGAGCTTACAGCACCCCCCCAACCCCACCCACCAGCCAAAGGTTCCACAAAAACCCCGAGACGTACAGGAGTCATACACAGAGGCACAAGCCAAATAAACAGCATCACCAGCCACACAATAAACAGAAGCAAGCACAATCAAATAGCACCGTTGGGTTGCACATCCCCGGAAGGTACAGTTGCATTCGCTTCATCCATCCACCAAGATTGCCATCTCCCCCAAATCTTATCAAATTTGGCTGGATTACCTCGGTGTAGATAAACCAGTTTATAATGCGGAAAACACTGTGTAACCAGATTTATCCACGCTCTATAGTTGGGAGCTCTGTTTGACATCCAGTGTAGGGCCACCACCTTCCTCGCCATCACCAATATCTCACTCAAAAGAGTCCTGTCATTTGCATCCTCAATCTCATCAGGGAAAACAGACAACAGACAAATCTTAGGAGTCATAGGAACAGGTCTTCCCAATACCAAGGCCATAATACGTACTACCTCAGTCCAAAACCCTCTCACCCCAGGGCATTCCCAAATCATATGTAAGTATGTACCCTGAACGGTATCACCCCTAGGACAACAATCGGATCCAGAACCTCTCATTTTAAACAGTCTGACCAGTGTGTAATAGAATCTGTGTAGAATATTCAGCTGAATCATTTGATGTCTAGTCGATGTCGCCACCATAGCTGGTCCCGTCTTAGCCAAATCCCACTCCCAATCCTCCAAAGGACCCACGTCCGCTTCCCACCTAGCCCTGAACGGAAACTCCCGTTGCACCATATGAGAATCTAACCACTGGTAAATGAAGGAGAGAGGTCTCGGAGGCTCAAGAGCCACCAATCTAGCAAGCAGCGGGAGCGTAGAAATCGTCGGAGCTAGGTCACCCCACTGAGCTCTCAGAGCATGTCTGAGACATAGATACGAATAAAAAAGCTTATGTGGTATGTGATATTCGTCATGTAGCTGTTCAAAAGATTTCAATTGGTTATCTCGATACAATTGTCCAAGAGAATCCACTCCAAATCTAGCCCATAAAGGGCCAAAATCAAAATCTAATAGATAAGGGATAGTAATGTTTAATTTTAACATCCTTTAATATTGTAGGTATTAAAAAAAGAAATACATTGATGTAAGTCCAGTCTCTCAAAACATTATGGTTTGAAAGATTTAACCGGCTAAAGTTCCCCCCTCCAGGCCGTTTCACAAACGTCAGTGCTCTACCTGACAGAAGAAGATTCCGGTCATTTGACTGGCCGGCGGGTCTTCAGCTGAGCCGAAATAGTTCTACTTAGAAATAAATATTTCATTGCAATGGTCTACAAAGTGTGCTTGCAAATCAGGCATGCTTTTGTAGACCGTTCCAATTAAGTACATCAATGTAATTCTTTTTTTAAGACCTACAGTATTAAAGGATGTTAAAATTAAACTATCCCTTTCAAGGGTTAAAACTCCCTTGTTTTGGGCAAAGCGCTGCCAATGATAATCTTCTTGGAACAGGGTTCCTGATTCAAAACCTGGAACTAAAATCTACAAAACTAAACATCCAGGGCAGCTGCTATCACCCTGGCCAAGCTAAATCTTCCTAAATTATGCCTGGCACTATTGTGGAATATGATGGCAGATCTCCGAGTTTGGCACGAGGCTGCGCCATTATAGCTAGAAGTTGGTAAATCGAGTTGTCACTGATGTGCTGATCTAGACCCGTCTCCCAGGTAATGTGAGCCTGCCAGCCATGAGTTCTTATAGGTCAGTGGGGGGTATTGCTTTGAGACTCTAAAAACACGCACTAAAGCCATTGCATCCTTAGAGGGGCAATCTTTTATCCATTTGTGTGCCAGAGGGGGTGTGCATTGCATTGCACACCGATCTGGCACTCAGATGGTTAAGTGCTTTTATGAATGGCTTATACACCCTTTACTGGGAGCGGAGGAGTCAGGTCTGTCAGTAGGAAGGAACCCAACCTCTTTCTGGTCAAAAACAAACACAAAAAAGGACAAGAGGCCATAGTCTAAAACCAGAGGGACAGAGACCTATGACATCATCACCCAGAGCTCTGCATTACTGAGAACCGCGTGGGAGCTTCAGATCTATAGAGGTCTGTGCCAAAGGAGGCACAGACCTGTCATGCCACACCGCTGGACCACCAGGGAGGTAGGAGATGGATGGGGGAGGTCAGTAGAGGCAAGGTGGAGATTGGGGGGCAATGTGGTGGCAAGGTGGAGATAGGGGGCAATGTGGTAGCAATGTGGAGATGGGGGGCAGTGTGGAGGCAATGTAGAGATTGTGGGGAATGTGGTGGCAATGTGTAAATGGGGGCAATGTGGAGATTGGGGGGAATGTGGTGGTAATGTGGAAATGGGGGGTAATGTGGTGGCAATGTGGAGACGGGGGGCAATGTGGAGATGTGGTGGCAATATGGAGATTGGGGGGCAATGTGGTGGCAATGTGGAGATGGGGACAATGTGGAGATTGGGGGCAATGTGGAGATTGGGGGGATAAGGTGGAGATGGGACAAAATGGAGGCAATGTGGAGATTGGGGGGCAATATGGAGGCAATGTGGAGACTGAGGGGCAAAGTGGAGATTGGGGGGAAATGTGGAGATGGGGGCAAAATGGAGGCAATGTGACGATTGGGGATCAATGTGGAGATTGGGGGGAAATGTGGAGATGGGGGGCAATATGGCGATTGGGGGACATGGGGGGAAATGTGGAGACTGGGGGCAAGAGGCCATAGTCTAAAATTAGATGGACAGAGACCTATGACATCATCTCCCAGCGCTCTGCATTACTGAGAACTGCGCGGGAGCTTCAGATCTGTAGAGTTCTGTGCCGAAGGAGGCCCAGACCTCTCATGACATGCCGCTAGACCACCAGGGAGGTAGGAGATGGACAGGGTCAATAGGGGTAATGTGGAGATTGAAGGCAATGTGGTGGCAATGTGGAGATGGGGGGGGGCAATATGGAGGCAATGTGGCATGTGGAGATGGGGGTCAATGTGGAGATTGGGGGCAATGGGGGTAAATGTGGAGACTGGGGGCAATAGGGGGGGCAATGAGGTTGGAGTGGGGGGCCCATGGCAGTTTCTGCACCAGGGCCCGGTGTCCCTCTTTAGGAGGTATTAGGGGTCTGTCATATCTGGATAATTATCAAGCACCTTTCAAAAAGATTAAGGTCTATTTTGACAGCGGATGTGGGACAGTTCTGGGTCAAATCAGCTGCACCATAGGAGGAAAATAAATATTCTCTTTGACTGAATTTGTTTTTAACCCCTTGAATGCCCAAAGCAATGAGATGGAGGCCCTCTATCATTCAAGATTTTAAATCCCCAATTTCAGTCAGTGGGAATTTGGAGTCTTTTCACTTGTCCCTGTGTTGCACTTGGTTGGTCCAAAATTGAGGTGCCAGAATTGTTCCACTTTAGCTCTGAGGAGTGGGTGGAGAAACACTCCTTTTTACAAGGAATGGGAAACCCAAGGCTCTTCAGCTGTTCAGGACTACAACTCCCATCATCCCAGGCCAGCTGCCAGCTGGCTGGGGATGATGGGAATTGTAGTCCTGAACAGCTGCAGGGTCTTAGGTTGCCTATCAATGCTTTATCGACCCTCTACCCAGAGACTCCTAACTGGCCGTGCCTTTAGGGTTTCCCTGCTTGTGCACAGGTGACTTAAAGAGATAGTAATACTTAAAATGTAAAAAAAGGGGTTTATCCCCTTAGTAAAACAAGGGTACCCCAACTGCTGAAAGGTGTTTTATTCAAAACGTATTACAGCTCATACTTGAATGTTTTAGGTGCAGTATCACAGAGGCCTGATATTATACAGTGGCGCTGTTGCTACACCATTCTATAGAGACTGATGGTCAACTGACCAGAGCTGTCCATAGGATGGTATAGCAACAGAGCCACTATACAATATCAAGGCACTGTGATACTGCACCTGAAAAAGAAATCATGTTTGAGGTATAATAACTTTTGAATGAAACACCTCTCTGCAGTAGGGGTACCCTTGTTTTACTCAGGGAAATAAACCCAATAATACACACATATTTTTACATATTATGTACTACTATCACTTTAATTAAATGACAGGGCCCCTGATGAACTCACCTGTGCACCAGCAGGGAAACCCTGAAGACGTGGCCTGTTTTGAGGTTCATGAGGAGTGGGGAACTACTGCCATAGGACACCAATAATAATCCCCTAGATTCCCATTGATGTAACCCTTTGAGTGCCAGAGGAGTACACAACTCTTTGCTTTGCAATGCGTTGCGTACCCCTCTGGCACTCAAAGGGTTAAAAGAGGATTTTAACTCCTTGAATGCTATAGAGATCCCCAACACATTGCTGCATAATGCATTCGCGACATCTCCGGAATTCACAGGGTTAAAAGTTCCATCTCATAAAGTGAGAATTGTAATTCTCTTGATGGAACAGTTTGCTGGCCCCAGAATTGTTCCTGCTTTGCTTCCCACATAAGGTCCATCATTTCAATGCTTCCACCCTGTTTGTTCCACATTAAGGGCCGTATGTTCAAAGAAGTAGCGAAATAGCTTTTGTCATTTGTAATGACTTTTCGGGCTGTATGTTCAAAGAGATAATGACCAAAAAATGTTGTGTGAACAACAAAAATAAGTAACTGTGTGCATGAGCGACATATTTTGTATAACGTATACAACAAAAAACTAGTAGTGTCTGTTGTGTACGACACAACTCCAGATTTGCCGGGAAAAGGGGCGGGGAAAGGCTGTGGCTAAACTATTCTCCAGTGTTGTATAGAAGAAAATAAATTTTGTCTTAACTAACGACAAAAAAATTTTGTCCAAAAGACAAAATTTGTAGGTTAAGAAAAAAGTGGAGGGAATGTGAAGTTCTGAATGTGAGAATTTTTGTTGTTAGTTAAAGGGATAGTAATGTTTCATAATAAAAGCAGCTCTAATTAATCATCATAGTATTTGGACTTTGGAGAGTGTTATTTCATTACTGTCAGAGTTGTAGTACAAGAGTAATTGAATGATAAAGTATCCCCCTCCCGCCCCTTTTACTGATGTAACACTGCTCAGCCAGAGCAGAAGGGAGGTGCCCAGGTAGACTGCAGAGAGGGACAATCTTCAATTAAGATAAGGGAAAAACCTGAAAAACTTGTCAAGGGGGACAGGGCCTTCATTGTTCTCATAGGAAGAAGATTGTCCCCTGCTGTTATCTGTCTGGTCTATGGACTGGATTCCACATCTGAGAAGAGATGGCTTACACTAGGTAAAAGGGGCAGGAGGGGAAACTTTGCTTGTGAATATCTCTCAAACCATAAAGGTTTGAGAGATAAGACTTATATCGTTCTTCATGTTTTTTTAATGCCTACAAAATAAAATAAAGATAAAACGAAGTATTACTATCCCTTTAAGACATTTTTATTGTTAGGATAAGACTTTTTTTTGACATTACATACAACATTTTTGTCTTTACATAGGACAGTTTCAGTCAGGAGAAACGGCATATTTCCAATCACAACCGACACTCTCTGAAAATATAAATGAGCCCAACGACACTGTCGTTACAATGACAAAAGCTATTTTGTTACTTCTTTGAACATACAGCTCTTCAAAATAAACTGTTGTTGGGATCATTAATATTTTCAGAGCATGTCAGTTGTGATAGGAAATATGTCATTTGCACTGACTGAAAATGTCGTATGTAACGACAAAAAATGTTTTACCTAATGACAAAAATGTCTTAACTAAAGACAAAAATTTCCACATTCAGAAAGAACTTCACATTTCCTCCACTTTTTTTCTTAATGTACAAATTTTTTGTAGTTAGTTACGACAAATTTTCTTTTCCTCTATAAAACACTGGAGAATAGTTTAGCCACGCCCATTCCCCGCCCCTTTGCCCGTCAATTCTGGAGTTGTGTCGTACTCAATGGACATTGCAAGTTTTTGTAAAAACTATAGAAAATATGTCGTTTATGTACACAATTACTTATTTTTGTCTTTCATACAACATTTTTTTGTCGTTATCCCTTTAAATATACGGTCCTAAGAGTCCTTAGTGACCCCTAAAAGAACACATTTATATACAAACTAAACTTACACTGAAAAGTGAAACTAATGAAGTTCTAAGCAAATTAAATTAATCAACAAAAGACAGTAATTTCTTGGGTGTTACAGCGTAGCAGACCAGTAAAATGTAATTCTAAATTCTATTATCCCATTGGAAGCCACAGAGGTCACCAACGCATTGCAACGCAATGTGTTAGTGACCACTGTGGCCTCCAATGGTTAATAGCATTTAACATTACATACACTGAACAGCTACACTTAAAACATGTTTATTATACTCCCTCCTAAGACCTTTGCAATTAAATACACTGATAAACTAGAAATATAGAATTTAATGACTGTTTAAAGAACCCCTTGAGTGTAAAGTTTCCAGTCGGTTATAAAACCTAGCTCCTTATGTGGTCACATGTGGTTTTAGCATAAATTAAATGTTAATTTTACCTATATTTGTTCATTTTTTGTTAGTTCCAAAGGCAATTTTCATACCACATGTGGCCATTAGAGGGCAGTCATGAGATGTTATAGAAATAAAATATTGAGCAATTAAAACTATTGAACTGAACAGCTTCAGAGAATTTGTAATAAAAAAAAAAAAAAAAAAATGTCCATATTTACAGTTAGCTCATTACCTTGGTAAGGTCTGGGAATACGTGATGCTTCATTTTTGTCTACATTGGTATCAAATAGTATATCTGAATCATCAAAGTAGGGCAAATTTGGCTGCATCCAAGGACCTGTTAATCTATTTTTGTTAAAAAACTGGGGCTTGATTCTATTACCCATTTGGTTGCATCCAAGGACCTGTTAATCTATTTTTGTTAAAAAACTGGGGCTCGATTCTATTACCAACGCAAACAAAAAAAACAGGTGTGTTTTTTTAAGACAGGTTTTAGTATCCTATTATAGGACAAAATCAGTGGTAATTATACGCAACGCCAGTCAAAAAAAGCCCATAGGAAACAACTCAAAACAGCGTGCAAGTAGCATTCTATTACCTACGTTCAGTATTAGCGCCTGTTTTGTGGTTACATGTTCTGTCGGTAATCCTACGCCTCAGAATTGAGGAGTAGAAGCCACAACGATGGTTTCAAAACCATTGTTTTTCGAAGAAAAGTAGTGCAGAATACAGTATACATTATAGAAACAGAGTGCCCCCCTATTAACCCCCCCTTTGAAATTCAACTTATAATGCTTTCTTTCACCATTTTAATTAAAAAAATATTGTTCACATTCAACATTTTAACCCCACCCTTTAAAATTTGACTTATAGTGCTCCCATGACCTTTTTTCTCCATGTTTTTCAACATGCCCTCGTTTTATTTGTATTGTATGATTAACCCTATGAGTACCAGAGCGGTAGCAATGCATTGCAATGTGTTTGCTACCCCTCTGGTACTCAAAGGGTTAGTAGGCAAGGTATGCGGTTGCATACCTTGCCTGTATATATGTAATAAATGTTATTTTTTTAATTATATTTTAATTGTATTTAAAAAAAAAGTTCAGACCTCAAGGGGAGCATCAGGCGCCCTCCTGACACAGCCCAAGCATTGAATAAAACCGGGTGACTGATACATTGATGAAAGTTCAGTGCTGCTCTTTCTTTGAAAGAACCTGGTGACAGGGTTCACTTCAAGTGCTTGTACTGAAGCCGGTTTATACAGCCTCTCCAGTGTCACCGGGTGAATGAAGCGGCTCTACTGGACCAGTTCCGTCTGGGCCTCTCTGAGGATCTGAAAGATGAGCTTGCCAGAGTCGGGATGCCCTCTCCTTTGGAAGACTTGATTGCTCTTATTCTCCAAATTGGCCGTCAATTATGGGAGCGGTATCGGGAGTGACTCTCCTGTCCTCGGACTACCGAATCCTTTCTTTCTCTGGCTGCAGGCCATTGGTTTCTGCATCGGGTAGTACCCGTGATGAGCCTATGCAACTGGGCCTGGTTTGAGGTCCGCTGTCCAACTCTGAGCTGCGCCATCGACGACAGTTGCACCTTTGTCTTTATTGCGGTATCTCCTTGGCTTGTGTTCCATAAGACCACGTTCATCTGATGGTAAGCCTCACCTTTGTCTTGATAAATCCAGTCCATCCTTTCCATCCACTGTTCCTCACTTATCTCTTTCTGTTTGTCTCTAGTGGCGTGACCAGTCCTACCCGTTAACTGCCATAATCGACTCCGGGGCTAGCACTTGTTTTCTGGACCAGGATCTCGTGACGGGTCTGGTATCCCTACTCGGATAGGACAGAAATACAAGAGCCCTATGATTAAATTGTTTATCGAAACCTTCTATAAATATATTTTCGTCATATGGGTTATAGTGGAAGCCAGTTCAATGTTTTTAATCGGATATTCCAAGCAAAAATAAAAACACTAATCCCTACAATTTTATTAATAGCTAACAAACAAATAAAAAAAAACTAATATAAATGTATGTATCCATGAGTGGTTCTCTATGACCATACAAGATAGATGCTTTTACTATACAAACTGACTTACTTCCTATTTAAATTCAAAAGAGTAAATTGCTTTATTCAAAAAACCCGTTATATACACTCTATAGCTATTCACATATAGAGTCCATAGCAAAGTGGCACTTCACTAGTTAAAGTGATAGTAATACTTAAGTATTACTAATCCCTATAGCAAAGTACTACTTAAAAAAACGTATTGCCCCCAGTGTCATCTCTCAAACCTTTATGGTTTAAGAGATAATTGCTTCTAAAGTTGCCATCTCCCTCCCCCTTCCCTGTAGTGAGCGTTCTAGCTGACTGAAAGGAAGAGAGTCGTACGACTTTCAGGTGGCTCTCCAGCACAGCCGGATCGCATTATTAAAAAAGAAAACTTTCACTGATATGGTCTTCTATGTGTGTTTGGCTTGCAAGCACACGTAGAAGACCGTTTTAGTGAAAGTTTTTTTTTTAGTTAACGTGATCGCGGCTCTGCTGCAGAGCCGCCTGATGATCTCTGACTGGATTTCCCTGAGTCAGCTAAAATGCTGACTACAGGGAAGGGGGAGGGAGAGGGCAACTTTAGAAGCGATCATCTCTCAAACTATAAAGGTCTGAGAGATGACAGTGGGGACAATATGTTTTTTTTAAGTAGTACTTTGCTATAGGGATTAGTAATACTTAAGTATTACTATCCCTTTAATGCACTCTGAAGTTACACTTTCCCTTTAAGGATATTTTACTAGTCCTTAATGTATTTCAGTGCTCCTTTATTATTACACTAGTTGAAGAGCCCGTTAAACAGGCCACAGTGCCACTGCCACCCGGTCGCGGGGCAGTCATCCGCAGTAGAGAGTACCCGCGCTGCCGCTGATACAGAGCTGGTCCAGCTCTGTATCAGCCTCAGCCGTGGCGCAAGTAGTCTCTACTGCGCATGACTGCAGCACGCGCAGCAGTGTCTACTGCGCATGACGCGGCGTTACACACGTGTTAGCAAATTATTATATAGTATGAGCTTCCTAGCTAGAGTCCATAGCAAAGTGGCACTTCACTGGTTAATGCAATCTAAAGTTACACTTTCCCTTTAAGGATATTTGACTAATGATAGAGTTTAAAAAACATACCTCCCAACATTTCAAATTGCCAAAGAGGGACACTTGTGTTTTAGGGGGTGTTGCTGGGGGCGTGGCTGGTGGGCGGGGCATTAGCGAGAATTTTTAGGCTATTTCATGAACTATTGACACCTCCTTATAACATGACTTATAACAAGATCTAAGTATTTTATTTACACATAATAATGTATAAACACATATACTAACATTTAAACAAACAATAATGTGAGTTTTATTGCTGTAGAGCAGTGTGATACACTTATATACACACCATGCAATCTGATCTCCTAAAAAGAGGGCCATCAGGGTGGGAAAGAGGGACAGAGGGATTTGGGTCCAAAAGAGGGACACTTGGGAGGTATGAAAAATATTACCTACTCCAAGAAAAGGTGATTGCAATAACACACTGCTAAAAAGAGAAGCCTTCTGGATATATAAGCTTTGTCCAAGGGGTCTGAATGAAGATTTTACCTTCAAACCATTTATTAAACAGAAATAAAAAGTAGTATGTTCAGTTTCTGCCTCTTCTGTATGTATATATATATATATATATATATATATATATATAAAACAACTAATACAGTAAAGTGACTAAAAGGTTCTATCAAAAATTGATGATTTTCATATGATAATTTCTAATGGATGTAAAGGGATCTCTGTAAATTAATTTGATTTTACAGGATATAGTCTGCATAGGTCTGCATAGGTATTGGGTACGTTTCCCCTTTAAATGACCTAATTGTTTTTGTTAATCTCAGACAGCAAAACTTCTGAAAAGTCAAAGTGAGCCATGAGCAATGCAAATCTCTAGACTTTATTTTAAGTACATGATGGGATAAATAACATGGATACGTTTCCCCTTTAAATAACCTAGCTGTCTTTGTGATTTTCAGACAGCAGAACATCTGAAAAGTCAAAGTGAGGCATGGATACTGGAGATTCCAAGCCTCACTTTCAAGTATCTGATGTAATAAATAAGCGCCGTAAGGCTGGCTCTTTTTCCTACTGACCCCTGATGAAACCAGCTATGTCTGGAGAAACATGTTGGGCAATGTGTTTTTAATAGGAGTGATCCTTAAAGGAGCAGTAAACTTTTTTTTATGAAAATACATATTTTACAGAGCTTTTCCTGCTGAATAAAACAAGGTCACTCCCATTGCTGTCAGATGTTTTATTCAAAATTTATAGCAGTTTAAATAATCAGGAAGTGAATTTACTGTGTTTACTTCCTGATAGTTCTAACTGACAGGAAGTGAATTTACTGTGTTTACTTCCTGATAGTTCTAACTGACAGGAAGTGTATTTACTGTGTTTACTTCCTGATAGTTCTAACTGACAGGAAATGAATTTACTGTGTTTACTTCCTGATAGTTCTAACTGACAGGAAGTGAATTTACTGTGTTTACTTCCTGATAGTTCTAACTGACAGGAAGTGACAGGCAGTTTCTATCACATTCTATGGAGAACTGTATGTCTCTGACTTTTCTGACTTTCCTCTCCATTAGAATCTGACAGGAAATCTAATTAGAATTTGACCACTAGAGGGCCCTGCTAATGTAAAAAAAACATGGGTTTAAACTGTAATAACTCTGGAAATATAAATCTCTTGGCAGTGGGAGCACCCTTATTTTACTCAATAGGAAAATCCCTACAATATATATTTTTTCATAAAAAAAGTTTACTGCTCCTTTAAATAAGAAATATGACCTAATATGTAGGAGAAATTATCCAGATTTAGGTGCATTGCTATATAGTGTGTAACTTTGAAGCGCACGATCAGACTTAGTAATGGCAGAGTGTTCACTGGATAATAATTTGATTCCTGTGTAGCCATGAGGCACACGGTGCTGTGAATCAAAAGTATCTTTTTAGCACACTTACTAGTAACTATCATGTGTGGGTATTGTGAATGATTACCATTAGAAATTAGTGATCATTTGAGATAGAATTTTTCAGCGGATGCTAATTTGATTCCTGAGTAGCCATGAGGCACACAGTGATGTGAATCAAAGATATCTTGTTAGCACAGTTACTAGAAATTGTTGTGTGTGGATTCTGAGAACTAGAACATATCACTAGTAAAATCTACTTAAAGGGAAAGTGTAACTTTAGAGTGAATTAACCATTGAAGTGCCACTTTACTATGGACTCTAGTTAGGAAGCTTGTGGGATAACAAAGGAGCTTTACAATACATTGAGGACTAAAATCTATCATTAGTCAAATATCCTTAAAGGGAAAGTGTAACTTTAAAAAGCATTAACCAGTGAAGTGCCACTTTCCTATGGACTCTATATGTGAAGAGCTATCGAGTTCATATAACAGGCTGTCTGAATAAACTAATTTACGCCTATGAATCTAAATAGGAGAGTGTAACTTTATAGTGCATTAACCAGTTAAGTTTCACTGTACTATGGACTCTAGCTAGGAAGCTCATCCTATATAATAATTCACTAGGATGTTTGTCAGAAGCCGTCATGCACGGTAGAGACTGCCTGAAAGCACAGAATGCTGGGAGTTCTGTGCTGGGAGCAATCTGTGTGGAATGCTGGGAGCGTTCTGTGCGTAATGCTGGGAGGTCTGTGCTGGGAGCATTCAGTGTGGAATGCTGGGAGTTCTGTGCTGGGAGCGTTCTGTGCGGAATGCTGGGAGTTCTGTGCTGGGAGCGTTCTGTGCGGAATGCTGGGAGTTCTATGCTGGGAGCGTTCTGTGCTGGGAGCATTCTGTGCGGAATGCTGGGAGGTCTGTGCTGGGAGCATTCTGTGCGGAATGCTGGGAGGTCTGTGCTGGGAGCATTCTGTGTGGAATGCTGGGAGGTCTGTGCTGGGAGCATTCTGTGCTTTCGGGCAGTCTGTACAGTGCATGACTGTGTCAGCGGAAGGATGCAGAGCAGGACCGGCCTCTTAAAATCACCCGGACCTTGGCCCGTGTACACGGCTTTTACACTAGTGTAATAATAAAGGAGCATTGAAATACATTAAAGACTAAAGCCTATTACTAGTAAAAGATCCAAAAAAGGGAAAGTGTCACTTCAGAGTGCATTAACTAGTGAAGTGCCACTTTGCTATGGACTCTATATGTGAATAGCTATAGAGTGTATATAACAGGTTTTTTGAATCTACTCCTATGAATTTAAATAGGAAGTAAGTCAGTTTGTATAGCAAAAGCACCTATCTTGGATGGTCATAGAGAACCACTCATGGACACATACATTTATATTAGTTTGTAGGGATTAGTGTTTTTATTTTTGCTTGGAATATCCGATTAAAAACATTGAACTGGCTTCCACTATAACCCATATGATGAAACTATATTTATGGAAGGTTTCGATAAACAATTTAATCATAGGGCTCTTGTATTTCTGTCCTATCTTCTTTTTCCTTTTTTACTTTTTGGATATATTATATTTTGAAGCCTGCTATGGAAACATTCTCATAAAGAGGTACAAAGTTAGATAGTTATCCCTACTTGGATGAAGGCTCAAACTTTTAGCATCCGAATGGCCAACGGAAGAAGTCACCACCAAGGACCCATTACCCAGGAATCAGAACCGCTATGCTTGCTGGTCT
Source organism: Rhinophrynus dorsalis (assembly GCA_037306005.1). Taxonomy (NCBI): domain Eukaryota; kingdom Metazoa; phylum Chordata; class Amphibia; order Anura; family Rhinophrynidae; genus Rhinophrynus; species Rhinophrynus dorsalis. Next base: position 15,729,021 of record CM074722.1, read on the forward strand.
GTACACAACACTGTGAGGAAATCCAGTTCAATATCATTCCATCTCTTCTCTTTCCTCTCATATTAGGCCTTCCATGGCTACTGGTTCATAACCCTATGATTAATAGTGTTGAGCGAGCACCCTGATGCTCGGGTGCTCGGGTGCTCTGACCGAGCACCCCCTGAGGCTCGAGTGCTCGGCCGAGCACCCGAGCCCCATTGAATATAATGGGGCGACACGAGCATTACACCAGGCACCCCCTGCTCTGATGAGGAGAGGGTGCCTGGTCAATGCCCCCCTTCATCTCCGCTATGCCCCCTTCATCTCCGAATGCCCCCTTCATCTCCGCAATGTCCCCCTTCATCTCCGCTATGCCCCTCTTCCACAATGTCCCCCTTCATCTCCGCTATGCCCCTCTTCCACAATGTCCCCCTTCATCTCCGCTATGCCCCTCTTCCACAATGTCCCCCTTCATCTCCTCTATGGCATAGAGGAGATGAAGGGGGACATTGTGGAAGAGGGGCATAGCGGAGATGAAGGGGCACATTGTGGAAGAGGGGCATAGAGGAGATGAAGGGGGACATTGTGGAAGAGGGGCATAGCGGAGATGAAGGGGGACATTGTGGAAGAGGGGCATAGAGTCTATGCCCCTCTTCCACACTGTCCCCCTTCATCTCCGCAATGCCCCCTTCATCTCCGCAATGCCCCCGTACCTCCAGTCCCTGGTGGTCCAGCGGAGAATCTTCAGATCTGTGCCTCTTCCGGCACAGATCCCCGCCACCCGAACATGGCGGGCGAGCACATGGCGGTACTCGACGAGTACCGCCATGTGCCGAGCAGAGCGATGCTCGAGCCGATCCGAGCATCGGCCGAGCACGCTCGCTCAACACTAATGATTAACTGGACGTCCGGCGCCATGTCCTTCTCTTCCCAGCACCGCCAAGGCCGGTGTTTGCTTCCTTCACCAGAAACATTTTGCTCTACGGATGCCATCCCTTTAGTTTCTCTGCCACCTCAATACGCAGCCTTCAGGGATGTGTTCGATAGGAAAGGGGCTGATGTGCTCCCTCCTTATCATGACTGCCAGATAGAAGTACTGCTTGGGGAAGCCATACCACTCTGGTGGATTTACCCTTTGTCTGGGCCAGAACTACAACATCTTCAGTTTTCCATCACGGAGAATCTGGAAATGGGGTTCATACGCCCTTCTTCTTCCCCAGCTGGTGCGGGCATATTCTTTGTGGAGAAAAAAGACGGTGGTCTTTGTCCATTCATGGACTACCGGGACCTCAACAACATCACGATTAAAAATCGGTATCCTCTCCCACTTATCTCTGAAATGATGGAACAGATCTCTACAGCTAGAGTATTTACGAAGATAGATTTAAGGGGCGCATATAACCTAGCGCGAATCCGCAAGGGCGATGAATAGAAAACCACCTTTCGTACCCGTTATGGTCATTTTGAATACCGGGTCATGTCATTCGGGTTATACAATGCCTCAGCAACATTTCAACACTTCATAAATTATGTATTCCAGGATCTTGTTCAGTTTGTAATCTTCTATCTGGACGACACATTAATCTATTCTTCCTCTTTGGATACCCACCAGACACATGTGCACCAGGTGTTTGTTGACACATTTAAGAACCAATTCCCTGTATGCAAAACTGGAGAAATGTGTGTTCGAGGCACCCGTGATTGAATTCTTGGGCTTCATCGTATCTCCTGGTTGTGTGGAGATGGACCAACACAAGGTATCAGCAGTCTTAAAGTGGCCTGCACCCACTAATGTGAAAGAAGTGCAATGTTTTTTGGGGTTTGCAAATTTCTACAGGCGGTTCATCTGTAACCTCTCGAAGATGGGCTCATCCATCACATCGCTCACTACTACCAAATACCAATTCAGATGGAGCACCGAAGCCCAAACAGTCTTCGACCGTCTGAAAGAATTCTTCACCCAGGCTCCCATTCTCTCACAGCCAGATCCATCCAAGGCGTTCTTTGTCGAAGTGGATGTTTCGGATTGGGCCGTAGGTGCTGTTCTGTCCCAAAGTACTGGACTACACGACCGATTACATCCTGTCCCTTTTTTTCAAGACATCTAACTTCTGCAGAACATAACTATGATGTGGGAGACAAGGAGATACTAGAGATCAAGTGTGCTCTCCAGGAGTGGCGCCTCTCATTCCTTGCCTCTATTTATACTTCATTTGCTTGGCCTTTTTCTTATTTTATTTATTATACGGCACTAGTGTAAAAGCCCGTGTACACAGGTCAAGGTCCGGGTTATGTTAAGAGGCCGGTCCTGCTCTGTGTCCTGCCGCCAACGCAGTCATTCACTGTAGAGACTGCCCAAAAGCACAGAATACTCCCAGCACAGAACTCCCAGCATTCCACACATAATGCTCCTAGCACAGAACTCCCAGCATTCCGCACAGAATGCTCCCAGCACAGAACTCCCAGCATTCCGCACAGAATGCTCCCAGCACAGAACTCCCAGCATTCCGCACATAATGCTTCCAGCACAGAACTCCCAGCATTCCGCACAGAATGCTCCCAGCACAGAACTCCCAGCATTCCGCACAGAATGCTCCTAGCACAGAACTCCCAGCATTCTGTGTGTTTGGGCTGTCTCTACTGTGCATGACGGGTTCTGACAAACATTCTAGCAAATTATTATATAGGATGTAAACGTTATGGTGAGTTAGTGCTGTGAGCTTTTGCCCCTTTTTTCTGTGTTTACACAGAACGGCCAGAACCATTTTGAGTGCCAGACACAATGCTTTTGATACCTTTCGGATACTCAAAAGGTTAAAGGCCAGACTAAAAGCTGTGGATCTCTCACATATATACAAGTAATGCTCATTAGTTAGAGCATTTAGTGAAAACGTTTAAAATGTTATTCATTAAGAAAAAAACGTTATCCGTGCAAAAATTAATATTTAAAAAGTGCCCAGCAGCCTACTTTCAGCGTTACGCACTGCCTCTGCTCCCGTCTCACTTCCCAGCATCCTCCGATTCTATCTCTAAGCTAGAGCAGTCTCATTGGCTAGATATCTATCTCTGCCAATGAGATCGCTCCAGTTTAGAGAAAAAAAGCCTCCGTCATCGGAGGATGCTGGGTAGTGGGACGGGAGCAGAGGCAGTGCGGCAAGCCGGAAGTAGGCTGCTGGGCACTTTTTAAACATAAATTTATGCTCAGATAACTTTTTTTTTTTTTTTTTTTTTTTTTAAGAAAATGAATAACATTTTGAACGTTTTCGTTAAATGCTCTAACTAATGAGCATTACTTGTGTATATGTGAGAGATCCCCTTTAAGAGCTTGTAATCCCTAGTGACTGGACAAGAAACATTGCAGTTCATAAAGGAAATGGCTATAGATGGTGGCCTGGAGAGACTAAGCAACAGAGCTCACAATCAGTAGAAGTGATGGTCCACAGAGCTTATTTATAGAAAATGGACTACAGAGCATGCAATCTATACATGGACTGAAACGGAGTCTGAAATACCTAGAAAAAAATTGTTTTTGCTCTTTATAATGAAGAGTTTTAGATGGAGATTCAGCTTTCTGGTTGAAGAGATTTTTCTTTTGGATGAAAGGGATATCTTACCAGTATAAGAGTGATCAGAGACCGTAGGAATTTCTCTGTATGCTTGTACATCTGTGTGTACATGTAGGTCTACTACACAGCCACTTGTCCATGTGAATCTTACTGTTATTCATCCTACGTAATAAAATGCTAGCGATGTTTGTCAGAAACCGTCATGCGCAGTAGAGACTGCCCGCAGGACCGGAGCACTGAGGCAGTGGCAGTACGCAGAGCAGGACCGGAGCACTGAGGTAGTGGCAGTACACAGAGCAGGACCGGAGCAGTGAGGCAGTGGCAGTACACAGAGCAGGACCAGAGCAGTGAGGTAGCGGCAGTACACAGAGCAGGACCAGAGCAGTGAGGTAGTGACAGTACACAGAGCAGGACCAGAGCACTGAGGTAGTGGCAGTACACAGAGCAGGACCAGAGCACTGAGGCAGTGGCAGTACACAGAGCAGGACCAGAGCAGTGAGGTAGCGGCAGTACACAGAGCAGGACTAGAGCAGTGAGGCAGTGGCAGTACACAGAGCAGGACCAGAGCACTGAGGCAGTGGCAGTACACAGAGCAGGACCGGAGCAGTGAGGTAGCGGCAGTACACAGAGCAGGACCGGAGCACTGAGGTAGCGGCAGTACACAGAGCAGGACCAGAGCACTGAGGTAGTGGCAGTACACAGAGCAGGACCAGAGCACTGAGGCAGTGGCAGTACACAGAGCAGGACTAGAGCAGTGAGGTAGCGGCAGTACACAGAGCAGGACCGGAGCACTGAGGTAGCGGCAGTACACAGAGCAGGACCAGAGCACTGAGGTAGTGGCAGTACGCAGAGCAGGACCAGAGCACTGAGGTAGTGGCAGTACGCAGAACAGGACCGGAGCACTGAGGTAGCGGCAGTACACAGAGCAGGACCAGAGCAGTGAGGCAGTGGCAGTATGCAGAACAGGACCGGAGCACTGAGGTAGCGGCAGTATGCAGAACAGGACCGGAGCACTGAGGTAGCGGCAGTATGCAGAACAGGACCGGAGCAGTGAGGTAGTGGCAGTATGCAGAACAGGACCGGAGCACTGAGGTAGCGGCAGTATGCAGAGCAGGACCAGAGCACTGAGGTAGCGGCAGTATGCAGAACAGGACCGGAGCACTGAGGTAGCGGCAGTACACAGAGCAGGACCGGAGCAGTGAGGTAGTGGCAGTATGCAGAACAGGACCGGAGCACTGAGGTAGCGGCAGTACACAGAGAAGGACCGGAGCAGTGAGGTGGTGTCAGTACGCAGAACAGGACCGGAGCACTGAGGTAGCGGCAGTACACAGAGCAGGACCAGAGCAGTGAGGCAGTGGCAGTACGCAGAGCAGGACCGGAGCAGTGAGGCAGTGGCAGTACACAGAGCAGGACCGGAGCACTGAGGCAGCAGCAGTATTCAGAGCAGGACCGGAGCACTGAGGCAGTGGCAGTATGCAGAGCAGAACCGGAGCACTGAGGCAGTGGCAGTATGCAGAGCAGAACCGGAGCACTGAGGCAGTGGCAGTATGCAGAGCAGAACCGGAGCACTGAGGTAGTGGCAGTATGCAGAGCAGGACCGGAGCACTGAGGTAGTGGCAGTATGCAGAGCAGAACCGGAGCACTGAGGTAGCAGCAGTATGCAGAGCAGGACCAGAGCACTGAGGTAGTGGCAGTATTCAGAGCAGGACTGGAGCACTGAGGCAGTGGCAGTACACAGAGCAGGACCGGAGCAGTGAGGCAGTGGCAGTATGCAGAGCAGGACCGGAGCACTGAGGCAGTGGCAGTATGCAGAGCAGAACCGGAGCACTGAGGTAGTGGCAGTATGCAGAGCAGAACCGGAGCACTGAGGTAGCAGCAGTATGCAGAGCAGGACCAGAGCACTGAGGTAGTGGCAGTATTCAGAGCAGGACTGGAGCACTGAGGCAGTGGCAGTATGCAGAGCAGAACCGGAGCACTGAGGTAGTGGCAGTATGCAGAGCAGAACCAGAGCACTGAGGTAGCAGCAGTATGCAGAGCAGGACCAGAGCACTGAGGTAGTGGCAGTATTCAGAGCAGGACTGGAGCACTGAGGCAGCGGCAGCACACAGAGCAGGACCGGAGCAGTGAGGCAGTGGCAGTACACAGAGCAGGACCGGAGCACTGAGGCAGCAGCAGTATTCAGAACAGGACCGGAGCACTGAGGCAGTGGCAGTATGCAGAGCAGAACCGGAGCACTGAGGCAGTGGCAGTATGCAGAGCAGAACCGGAGCACTGAGGTAGCAGCAGTATGCAGAGCAGGACCAGAGCACTGAGGCAGTGGCAGTATGCAGAGCAGAACCGGAGCACTGAGGCAGTGGCAGTATGCAGAGCAGAACCGGAGCACTGAGGTAGTGGCAGTATGCAGAGCAGAACCGGAGCACTGAGGTAGCAGCAGTATGCAGAGCAGGACCAGAGCACTGAGGTAGTGGCAGTATTCAGAGCAGGACTGGAGCACTGAGGCAGCGGCAGCACACAGAGCAGGACCGGAGCACTGAGGCTGCAGCAGTATGCAGAGCAGGACCGGAGCACTGAGGTAAAGGCAGTACGCAGAGCAGGACCAGAGCAATGAGGTAGCGGCAGTACGCAGTGCAGGACCGGAACAGTAAAGTAGCGGTAGTACGCAGTGCAGGACCGGAACAGTAAAGTAGCGGTAGTATGCAGAGTAGGACCGGAGCAGTGAGTTAGCAGCAGTATGCAGAGCAGGACCGGAGCAGTGAGACATCACCCGGACCTTGGCCCGTGTACACGGGCTTTTACACTAGTCTTAATATAAATATCTAGTGTGATAAGGCACTATTGGTGCCCCCTGTTTCTTTCTTTTTCTTTTCTATCAAATCTCTCCAATGGCTGCCTATCAATCTTACGTACTTTCTGTGTCTCCCATCACCACATTAAACTGTAAGCTTTTGGGCAGTAACCTCACTTCCAGTGTTTCACTTTGCAAACCACTTGTAACCCAGTACTGTCTAAACCCTTAACCCTATGAACACTGCGTTGCGTACCCCTCTGGCACTAAAAGGGTTAAACTGAACCCACTGAGCACTCTTGTGGCACTATATACAGTGGGGCAAAAAAGTATTTAGTCAGCCACCAATTGTGCAAGTTCTCCCACTTAAAAAGATGAGAGAGGCCTGCAATTTTCATCATAGGTACACTTCAACTATGAGAGACAAAATGGGGGGAAAGAATACAGGAAATCACATTGTATGATTTCTAATGAATTCATTGGTAAATTCATCGGTAAACAAACAAGCAAGATTTCTGGCTCTCACAGACCTGTAACTTCTTCTTTAAGAGTCTCCTCTGTCCTCCACTCGTTACCTGTATTAATGGCACCTGTTTGAACTTGTTATCAGTATAAAAGACACCTGTCCACAACCTCAAACAGTCACACTCCAAACTCCACTATGGCTAAGACCAAAGAGCTGTCGAAGGACACCAGAAACAAAATTGTAGACCAGCACCAGGCTGGGAAGACTGAATCTGCAATAGGCAAGCAGCTTGGTGTGAAGAAATCAACTGTGGGAGCAATTATTCGAAAATGGAAGACATACAAGACCACTGATAATCTCCCTCGATCTGGGGCTCCACGCAAGATCTCACCCCGTGATGTCAAAATGATCAAAAGAACGGTGAGCAAAAATCCCAGAACCACACGGGGGGACCTAGTGAATGACCTGCAGAGAGCTGGGACCAGAGTAACAAAGGCTACCATCAGTAACACACTACGTCGCCAGGGACTCAAATCATGCAGTGCCAGACGTGTCCCCCTGCTTAAGCTAGTACATGTCCGGGCCCGTCTGAAGTTTGCTAGAGAGCATTTGGATGATCCAGAAGAGGACTGGGCAAATGTCATATGGTCAGATGAAACCAAAGTAGAACTTTTTGATAAAAACTCAACTCGTCGTGTTTGGAGGAGAAAGAATGCTGAGTTGCATCCAAAGAACACCATACCTACTGTGAAGCATGGGGGTGGAAACATCATGCTTTGGGGCTGTTTTTCTGCAAAGGGACCAGGACTCTTGATCCGTCTAAAGGAAAGAATGAATGGGGCCATGTATCGTGAGATTTTGAGTGAAAACCTCCTTCCATCAGCAAGGGCATTGAAGATGAAACGTGGCTGGGTCTTTCAGCATGACAATGATCCCAAACACACCGCCCGGGCAACGAAGGAGTGGCTTCGTAAGAAGCATTTCAAGGTCCTGGAGTGGCCTAGCCAGTCTCCAGATCTCAACCCCACAGAAAACCTTTGGAGGAGTTGAAAGTCCGTGTTGCCCAGCGACAGCCCCAAAACATCACTGCTCTAGAGGAGATCTGCATGGAGAAATGGTCCAAAATACAAGCAACAGTGTGTGAAAACCTTGTGAAGACTTACAGAAAACGTTTGACCTCCGTCATTGCCAACAAAGGGTATATAGCAAAGTATTGATATGAACTTTTGTTATTGGCCAAATACTTATTTTCAACCATAATTTGCAAATAAATTCTTTAAAAATCAGACAATGTGATTTTATGGATTTTTTTTGTCTCATTCTGTCTTAGTAGAAGTGTACCTATGATGAAAATTACAGGCCTCTCTCATCTTTTTAAGTGGGAGAACTTGCACAATTGGTGGCTGACTAAATACTTTTTTGCCCCATTGTAAATAAACATATATTCATTCATATGACTTTTTAAGTGTATATTAATGTTTTATTAGGACAAGAATATATGTATTTTGTTGATCTTTATCTGCAGAGAAAAACAGAGGCAGAAAGAATTCATTCAAAACTTATACTTGAACATGTTTGATTTATAGACATTTAATAACTTTTTTTTTATGTGACTGTTTCATTAGCCCCAATGAGAGTTTCTGACATTGACTGAAGGGCTCTGTAAAACACTGAGATAGACAGGCATTGTTTTGAACTATTATAAAATTTAAAGGATCAGTAAACCTTTTTTATGAAAAAATATACATTGTAGGGATTTTCCAATTGAGTAAAATAAGGGTACTCCCACTGCGGAGAGATTTATATTTCCAGAGTTATTACAGTTTAAAACCATGTTTTTTACATTAGCAGTGCCCTCTAGTGGTCAAATTCTAATTAGATTTCCTGTTAGATTCTAATGGAGAGGAAAGTCAGAAAAGTCAGTGACATACAGTTCTCCATAGAATGTGATAGAAACTGCTGAGTCACTTTCTGTCAGGTAGAACTATCAGGAAGTAAACACAGTAAATTCACATCCTGTCAGTTAGAACTATCAGGAAGTAAACACAGTAGATTCACTTCCTGTCAGTTAGAACTATCAGGAAGTAAACACAGTTAATTCACTTCCTGATTATTTAAACTGCTATAAATTTTGAATAAAACATCTGATAGCGATGGGAGTGACCTTGTTTTATTCAGCAGGAAATGCTGTGTAAAATATGTGTTTTCATAAAAAATGATTACTGCTCCTTTAAATATATAATCTCCCAGCAGAGGATAAATCGTTGTTTTCTCTGCTGTCATACAATAAATATATTTCATAAATGTTTTAACTGGATTCACTTACAGTTGGATTTGTTACCATATATCAGTGGTTCCCAATCCACTCCCCAGGGGCGCCTAAGAGGCCATATGTTTAGGGTTTCCCTGCTTGTGCACAGATGACTTAAATAAATTGTTATGTTTATGATAAGCAGGAAACCCCAAAAGGTATGGGCTGTTAGGGTCCCTGAAAAGAGGGCAGCAAATCACTGTGTTGTACCATGGATAGGCAACCTGATGTCCGTCAGCTGTTCAAGACTTCAATTCCCATCATCCCCAGACAATGGGAATTGTAGTCCTGAACAGCTGACGGACGTCAGGTTGCCCACTAATGTATTATCTACCCAATCCTTTCCCTTTAGGTGACCCTGAAAGAGCGTGGGAGATTGGGAACCACTGCAATATATTATTTCGGCAAAAAAGAGTTCGAAAAAATTTAGTCTGAAATGTACTAATTCTGTCAAAAAGTAAATTCACTGCTGAAGAAGGAATGGTTCTAAAACAGCAGGAAACACTTTCAGCTAATACAGGCAATTGCATTACTAGAAATTGAATTTAAATTAATAAAGGCAAGCGTACATCAGATAACAAATTGCCCTAAGTGATTTCATTTGCACTTGGGTTAATTATACACATATATTTCAACAGCTTATTTATCTTCAACTGCCAGAGATTGGTTTATAATGATATTTTTGTGTCAGGGATACAAAGAGAAAAAAGAGATTTGTTTGAGATGGAGAAAACTAAAAAGGCCCTTTCCAGCAAGACCTTTGTTTATAAATTTTAAGTCTGGGCTGGGATAGAAAGTTATTTGCATATCATTCTTCTTTGTGAAAAAGGGAGTCTGTCCTCAGAAATAATAAGTGTATTAAGCAGTAAGACTTATCTACGTAGGAGTTCATCATACAGCAGTCCGGTGTATCTATATAATTACTGTGTGTAACAGAAGCACTTACCTAGGTAGGAGTCCATCACACAGCAGTCAGGTGTATCTATATAATTACTGTGTGTAACAGAAGCGCTTACCTAGGTAGGAATCCATCATACAGCAGTCAGGTGTATCTATATAATTACTGTGTATAACAGAAGCACTTACCTAGGTAGGAGTCCATTGTACAGCAGTCAGGTGTATCTATATAATTACTGTGTGTAACAGAAGGACTTACCTAGGTAGGAGTCCATCACACAGCAGTCCGGTGTATCTATATAATTACTGCGTGTAACAGAAGGACTTACCTAGGTAGGAGTCCATCACACAGCAGTCAGGTGTATCTATATAATTACTGTGTGTAACAGAAGCACTTACCTAGGTAGGAGTCCATCACACAGCAGTCAGGTGTATCTATATAATTACTGTGTGTAACAGAAGTACTTACCTAGGTAGGAGTCCATCACACAGCAGTCAGGCGTATCTATATAATTACTGTGTGTAACAGAAGGACTTACCTAGGTAGGAGTCCATAATACGGCAGTCAGGTTTATCTATATAATTACTTTGTGTAACAGAAACACTTACCTAGGTAGGAGTCCATCATACAGCAGTCAGGCGTATCTGTATAATTACTGTGTGTAACAGAAGGACTTACCTAGGTAGGAGTCCATCACACAGCAGTCAGGTGTATCTATATAATTACTGTGTGTAACAGAAGCACTTACCTAGGTAGGAGTCCATCACACAGCAGTTAAGTGTATCTATATCATTACTGTGTGTAACAGAAGCACTTACCTAGGTAGGAGTCCGTCACACAGCAGTCAGGTGTATCTATATAATTACTGTGTGTAACAGAAGCAGTTACCTAGGTAGTAGTCCATCATACAGCAGTCAGGTGTATATCTATATAATTACTGTGTGTAACAGAAGCACTTACCTAGGTAGGAGTCCATCATACAGCAGTCAGGTGTATATATATAATTACTGTGTGTAACAGAAGCACTTACCTAGGTAGGAGTCCATCATACAGCAGTCAGGTGTATCTATATAATTACTGTCTGTAACAGAAGTACTTACCTAGGTAGGAGTCCTTCATACAGCAGTCAGGTGTATCTATATAATTACTGTGTGTAACAGAAGCACTTAACTAGGTAGGAGTCCATCATACAGCAGTCAGGTGTATCTATATAATTACTGTGTGTAACAGAAGCACTTACCTAGGTAGGAGTCCATCATACAGCAGTCAGGTGTATGTATATAATTACTGTGTATAATAGAATGACTTACCTAGGTAGGAGTCCATCATACAGAGGTCACATTTTTATATAATTACTGTGTGTAAAAAACAGTAAACCAACTCACTGTGTTAGTAATAACATTATATAAGTAACAGCATTTGATGTGGTAGTAATAGCATTATATAAATAACAGAATTGTATGAGGTAGTAAATGTTTGTAAATTCTAAACACTCTCAAATATCTGTTTTTTCAGTTCACTAGCAATAGTAAGAAGATGATATAAATCCACATTTAAACTACTGAAAATTAAATCATGATCCAGTATAAAATGTAAAAGTAAATCTAAATATTTCTTTTTATCTTTAGAAATCGCCAAGCTGAAAAAAAGACTACAAATAGGATTAATTAATTTATATTCACCTTGACTGGGTATGTCAGTAGAGATTATATAGGAATAAAAGCAAACAATAATATCTCCACTTAGCTTTTAAACACTAATGTGACCCTCTGTATGAATATTCAGTGTCCACTCAACCTATAGGCGGTGGAGTGTAAGTTATGAGGGTCTAAGTCATTAGTCGAGAGCTTGCATATATCTGCATTTTTGGAGTTTTGTCTTCATTTGCCATCAAAAGCCTGCCACTCAAAGCATTTTGAGAGACCAGTCACTTTTCATCAGGAGTCTGTTAGACTGTCTGCCCCCATCCCATCAACAACTGTATTTATCTCTTCCTTAACCAATTAGAACCAGGGGGAAATATGCACTAATGTGTCATAAAGAGCTGATAACATGGAGCTAACTTCAACACTGCGATATGATATTTTATGGAGAGAGAGAGAGAGAGATCTGACTTAGTGTATTGACTCCATAGACTAACAGAGTGTGTGGATAACCTATAACACAGGATTATCTCTCCTCTGGTATTGTAATGAATGGAAATAATACTTATACTAATCCTGAATATTATTTAAGATTATAATTCAATATTATTTACCACCATAATAAAGCATACATCCATGCACTCTCAATGGACACACACTGGCAGTAGAATGGTCTATACTGCAGAGCCATAGGATACCACCTTTCCAAGAATGCAATTTATCCAGTTTTTGACTTGCTAGAGCAGCCCTGGTCAATTGTAAGTGTTGTTATTATAAAATGGAATTGTCTCAGAGCAACAACAGTTCAGCCACAAAGTGGTACGACACACACACACAAACACACACACTCTCACAGAACAGGACAGCCAAGGACTGAAACACGTAGTTGTCAATGTAGCTCAGGTAAATAAGAACACAAGACAGGTGTAGAAAGATCAACACCACTTTATTAAGGTTAAATACAAATCAAGCACTTACCCAACCCTACCCGGGGTCAGGCATGAGGACATCGCTACAGCCCACTAACCAAATGTTGAACGCTAACCTAGCCTGCACTACTAGGAAAGGTAAGCAGATGGAAGAGAACCTAGCCTACAGTTCTCTACAGGAGAGTGAAAGCAGCCAACCTGAGATGGAGCAAGGGTGGTTGATAGGAGGCTTACACGGATCCTTAGAACTCTAGGGTCCATGGCAGGAAAGCGATACCCTAAAATGTTAGGGTCCAAGGCCAATGCCCACAGAATACCCAGAATGATAGCAATAAGTAGTAGGCAACAGACTAACCCAAGGCCACACTGAGAGGTAGTCAGACAAGGCTGGGGTACAATGGAGCGGATATACAGACAAGGCCCAGGACTAGCTAGGAGCGAGTAGTCAGACAACACCAAGGGTCATACACAAATTATTTAGTCAGGCAAAGCCAAGGTTCATACACGGAGTGGGTAGTCAGACAAGGCCAAGGTTCATCCACGGAGTGGGTAGTCGGGCTAGGCCAAGGTTCATGCATGGACTGGGTAATCAGACAAGGCCAAGGCTCATACATGGATCAGGGAATCAGACAAGGCCAAGGTTCATACATGGATCGGGTAGTCAGACAAGGCCAAGGTTCATAAATGGAGCAAAGTCAAAAGCTAGGCAGGGTCACAACGGAGAACAGAATACATGCACTGGTTCACCACAAAAGGGCACTGAAGCTCAGACTACCAGCTGCATATGAGGCCAACTGAGAAGGCAGGACTTCAATCGGCCAATCAGTGCCAAAGGTACAAAGCAGCGAGCATGACGTCAGCAACGCGAGCTGTCAACAGAGAGGCTGGCAGTCAGGCCAGCAGAGACCAGCAATGCCGCTGCTAGTCCACCCATGGAAACCATGCAGATATGCCACCAGCAGGCCAGATCACGGGCACCATGATAGTAGTGTGTAAAAATCATCTATTTTCAGTTGCAACTCTCACTATCAAGTTTCAAAATACCTCTGGAAGCAATGTCAGTAAAAGAACTGTTCATCGGGAGCTTCATGAAATGGGTTTCCATGGCCGAGCAGGTGCAAACAAGCCTAAGATCACCATGCACAATGCCGAGCATCGGCTGGAGTGGTGTAAAGTTCGCTGCTATTGGACTCTGGAGCAGAGGAAATTCTCTGTCATGATGAATCACTCTTCATTTTCTGGCAGTCCGATGAATAACTCTGGGTTTTGCGGACGCCAGGAAAAAGCTGTCTGCCTGATTGCATAGTGTAAACTGTATAATGTGGTGGAGGAGGAGGAATAATGGTCTATGGCTGTTTTTCCATGGTTCAGCTAAGCTCCTTCATTTCAGTGAAGAAAATATGAACCCTACAGCATACAATGACATTCTAGATAGTGACATAGTTGATGAGGCATAAAAAAAATGGTGTTTATCAAGTTCAGCACATGTCCTGTTGATCTAGTGACATGCAAAAAAAAAAAAAAAAGCCCTAATGGGTAAAAACAATTCCTTCCTGATTCCCAATGCCAGTAGAATATTTCCCTGGATCAACAACCTATCTACAATTGATGCCAACAGTCATAATTCTCAATATTGTTCAGTGCGATACGTATCCATTACTTTTATGAAAGCAGTTACAGTATCAGCAATCACAGCATCCAGAGGCAAAGAATTCGGTAACTTTTCTCCCCGTACGGTAAAAACCTTTGCCTTTGTTTTAGTTGAATGTATCTTTCCTCTAGTCTTAATGGATGACCTCCTGTTGTGTGCTCAGAGCTTTAAGTAAATAGTTTCTTGGAGAGTTCTTTGTATTGACCTTTAATATACATATAAATGGTAAACATATCACCTCTTACATGTCTCTTCAGTAATGTCAGTAAGCCCAGTTTGGCTACTCTCTCTTTATAACTCAGATCCTCCAATGCTTTTATTAATTTTTGTTGCATGTCTCTGCACTTTTTTCAGTTCAATAACCTATCGTTTAAGAACTGTTACCAAAACTGTGCTTCCAACTTTGTGACAATGATTTGGGGAAGGCCCCTTCCTGTTTTAGCATGACAATGCACCGGTGCACAAAGCGAGGTCCATACAGAAATTGTTGAGATTGATGTGGAAGAACTTGGGTCACCTGCACAGACTCCTGACCTCAACCCCAACGAACACCTTTGGGATGAACTGGAATGCCTACTGTGAGCCATGCCTAATCATGCCCAGTCTCACCAATACTCTTGTGGATGAATAGAAGCAAATCCCAGCAGCGATGTTCCAACATCTAATGGAAAGCCTTCTCAGAATAATGGAGGCTGTTGTAGTAGCAGTGGGGGACCAACTCTGTATTAATGTCCATGGTTTTGAAATAACATGTTCGATGAGCAGGTTAATTTTGATCATGAAAAGTTCATTGTTGTAAAATGTCAAGTTTTTAAACCTTTGAGTGCCAGAGGGGTACGCAACAGATTGCAAAGCAATGCATTACGTACACCTCTGTCACTCAAATGGTTTATATATATATATATATATATATATATATATATATATATATATTTATATTTATTATTTGGCTTGCTATTTTGTTATCCATTATGTGGCCAAAGTCCACCATTGATCAATACTAATCGACATTATATATCTCCTACTTAAAGTTTGACATTGCTTCAATCCCTACATTGTTTTCCTTTTAGAAAAAAAGGTTATTGTTAAATCATTAGTAGTGTTGAGCGAGCGTGCTCGGCCGATGCTCGGATCGGCTCGAGCATCGCTCTGCTCGGCACATGGCGGTACTCGTACGAGTACCGCCATGTGCTCGCCCGACATGTTCGGGTGAAGAGGATCTGTGCCGGAAGAGGCACAGATCCGAAGACGCTCCGCTGGACCACCAGGGAATGGAGGTACGGGGGCATTGCGGAGATGAAGGGGGCATTGCGGAGATGAAGGGGGACATTGTGGAAGAGGGGCATAGACTCTATGCCCCTCTTCCACAATGTCCCCCTTCATCTCCGCTATGCCCGTCTTCCACAATGTGCCCCTTCATCTCCGCGTATGCCCCTCTTCCACAATGTCCCCCTTCATCTCCGCTATGCCCCTCTTCCACAATGTCCCCCTTCATCTCCTCTATGGCATAGGAGATGAAGGGGGACATTGTGGAAGAGGGGCATAGCGGAGATGAAGGGGGACATTGACCAGGCACCCTCCGCTCATCAGAGCAGGGGGTGCCTGGTTTAATGCTCGAGTGCTCCCATTCATTTGAATGGGGCTCGGGTGCTCGGCCGAGCACTCGAGCATCAGGGGGTGCTCGGTCAGAGCACCCGAGCACCCGAGCATCGGGGTGCTCGCTCATCCCTAATCATTAGCAAATTTTTATTTATCTTGAATCCAAAATAAATTGATTCGATCTAAACCACTATTATATGATGACAAGAGCTTTCATTTACACTCTGAATTCTTTAAGTAGTGTGCTGGTAGAATATTCTTTGGATAACGTAGCTATAAATTCAGGAACATTGTTAAGAATATTAAAAGTAAAACAAATGTACTTTTTTCATTTTAACTCTAGAAGATATAATGGTAAGTGGGACTAAGCTACAAGGTTTTCCTTTATCCTATGTGGATATTTTGTTTCTTTGAAGGAAATTGCATGGTCTGTCTATATATGAATTTTAAAAGCACCATAAATCCATAACTTCATTAAAGGGATAGTATTACTTAAAAAATACTAATCCTTATGTTAAAGCCCTTGAATAAAGATGAAAAATACCCCCCAGCAGCATCTCTCAAACCCTTATGGTTTGAGAGATAACACTTTCAAAGTTCGCCCCTGGCTGACGTCAGCATTTTAGCTGACAGCCTGGGAATCCGGTCTCAGGGCCGTCTGCAGCTCTGCAGCAAAGCCGAGATCTCATTAACAAAAAATAAATCCTTCACTTAAAAGGTCTTCTACATGTGCTTGTAAACCAGGCATATGTAGAAGACCTTTTTAATGATGGATTTCTTCTTTATTAACGAGATCTTGGCTCTGCTGCAGAACTGCCGGGTGATCTCAGGAGTGGATTCCCCTGCTGTTATCTAGAATGCTGACGTCAGCCAGGGGGTGAACTTTGAAAGCGGTTATCTCTCAAACCATAAGGGTTTGAGAGATGCCGCTGGGGGCATTTTTCATCTTTATTCAAGGGCTTTAACATAGGGATTAGTATTTTTTAAGTAATACTATCCCTTTAAGTAGTGTGCTGGTAGAATATTCTTTGGATAATGTAGCAATACATTCAGGAACATTGTTAAGAATATTAAAAGTAAAACAAATGTACTTTTTTCATTTTAACGCTAGAAGATATAATGGTAAGTGGGACTAAGCTACAAGGTTTTCCTTTATCCTATGTGGATATTTTGTTTCCTTGAAGGAAATTGCATGGTCTGTCTATATATGAATTTTAAAAGCACCATAAATCCATAACTTCATTAAAGGGATAGTATTACTTAAAAAATACTAATCCTTATGTTAAAGCCCTTGAATAAAGATGAAAAATGCCCCCAGCAGCATCTCTCAAACCCTTATGGTTTGAGAGATAACCATTTTCAAAGTTCGCCCCTGGCTGACGTCAGCATTCTAGTTTACAGCCTGGGAATCCGGTCCCGGGACCGTCTGCAGCTCTGCAGCAAAGCCGAGATCTCATTAACAAAAAATAAATCCTTCACTTAAAAGGTCTTCTACATGTGCTTGCAAACCAAGCACACGTAGAAAACCTTTTTAGTGATGTATTTCTTCTTTATTAACGCAATCTCGGCTCTACTGCAGAGCCGCCGGCCAGTCTCACTAGAGGATTCCCCTGCTGTCAGCTAGAATGCTGACATCAGCCGGGGGCGAACTTTGAAAGTGGTTATCTCTCAAACCATAAGGGTTTTAGAGATGCTGCTGCGGGCATTTTTCATCTTTATTCAAGGGCTTTAACATAGGGATTAGTATTTTTTAAGTAATACTATCCCTTTAACTCCTTGCGGTAGTGCCATGGTTTGTAACCTGAAGTGCCTTGTACTAATTTTCTAAATCGATATCCCTCTCTTGCTTGGTGTTGAATTTGTTCCAGGATATTTACTTTTATGAAGTCCATTTTGCTATTATGTTCCTTAATGAAGTATTTGGAAATATGTTTTGAGGATGCTTTTAAGATGTTATTTCTATGTTCATGAAACCATTCTTTATATAGTCCTGTGGTTCTTCCAATGTACTCTTTTTGGACAGACAGTCTAATAAATATATTACATAATCAGAATTACAGTAAACGTTGCTTGATGTTAAACTATCTTTTGTAGTATCCCCCTCCCGCCCCTTTTACTGATGTAACACTGTTCAGCCAGATCAGAAGGGAGGTGCCCAGGTAGACTGCACAGAGGGACAATCTTCAATTAAGATAAGGGAAAAACCTGAAAAACTTGTCAAGGGGGGCAGGGCTTTCATTGTTCTCATAGGAAGAAGATTGTCCCCTGCTGTTATCTGTCTGGTCTATGGACTGGATTCCACATCTGAGAAGAGATGACTTACACTAGGTAAAAGGGGCGGGAGGGGAAACTTTGCTTGTGAATATCTCTCAAACCATAAAGGTTTGAGAGACAAGACTTATACCGTTCTTCATGTTTTTTTTAATGCCTACAAAATAAAATAAAGATAAAACGAAGTATTACTATCCCTTTAAATACATGGTCACTTTTCATACCTACTAAGACTCCAATGTACAGGAAATTATGTTTGAAAGGCTTTGAAATCTCATAGTCATATTCTAATATAATGTGTATTATCTCTATAGCTATGACCAGTGTCCCTCTTCTTCTCTATCCTTTTCTTATTCTTCCATTATCATGGTTTTAATTCTTTCCTTTTTTCTTTATTGTTCTTTTATATTTATCTTCTCTTTTACGTTTTCTTGAGTAATTTCTTGTATTGTTTAATCCCTTGAACTCTAAAGTGCTACGACTCTTGTGGAGCTAAATAAATAAGCAGAACCATTCAATCCGTATTCATTTATTCATTCTTGAAATCAGTTTGGCTCGTGGATTTGTATTGAAAAAAAAACAAAACAAATGACAATTAGATGCATATCTTGATAGATGAATTCTGCATTTTGGAATAATTCATAGCAGATCTAGAAATATACAGAATTATTAATGCTAGAATGTTTGTAATTGCCATGAGATAAAAAAATTAAGATAAATCAATTATCATTTTTATCTATTCCCTATTGTGAAACTGGTTTGCCTAGAATTGTCCCAATTCTTCTTAATACATCAGTCTCAGTGTGTCACTGTATTTTCCTATGAACTGGATAATGATAATCAATATATGTCTTTGTGGCTGAAATTCATAGACACAAACGTCTCACCTTGAGAGTGTGGGAAGATGACCTCACCACGTTCATCAATAAGGTAGCAACCTTGAACTGTGCTTGACTCTGAGTTCAATAAGATATTGGAATTCCTGAATGTTTTTATTGAACAGCTATGAATAATAAGCCCCTAATTACCTTACTATGGCAAGAAAATCCTAATGGCTCCTCTTGAATGTTATCCTTGTGTTCGAGAGATAACGAGTTCAGTCAGTCCTCGATGTCCATGGATACGGATATGACAATTGCTGGCCTTTTTCTCAAACTGAAGCAAGAGGAATGTTTGAGCCTGCTTAACTGTTAAATGACCAGAAGGGTGCACAATTCATTATGTAGCAATACATTGCACACCCCTCTGAGTCTTAAAGGCTTCACTCTACCATGTGTATTTGGAGGACCGGAGGATCTGCTTGCAGCTGACATGTCCACCTCCATTGACCTGACATCCAGGACAGATGGAATATGTTATCTCTAGAACAAAAGCACAAGGTCAAAATTCATGAGGGCCATACACATTTTTTGGCATCAATTAGTTGAAAGCTATTATTAGTTATCCTTTAAAATGCATCAAGGAACAATGTCTGTTCTCTGCTCCAGAATGATGATGTTCCCAATTCTGCTCAACAATGGCAATGTTTCCTATTCTATCCCACAATGGTGATGTTCTCCATTCCACCTCACAACCCTTATGTTCGACATGCTGCCCCACAACCCTTATGTTCACTATGCTGCCCCACAACCCTTATGTCCAACATGCTGCCCCATAACCCTTATGTTTGACATACTGCCCCACAACCCTTATGTTCGACATGCTGCCCCACAACCCTTATGTTCAATATGCTGCTCCAACAACCCTTATGTTTGATATGCTGCCCCATATCCCTTATGTTTGATATGCTGCCCCACAACCCTTATGTTCAATATGCTGCCCCATATCCCTTATGTTTGATATGCTGCCCCACAACCCTTATGTCCGACATGCTGCCCCATAACCCTTATGTTTGACATACTGCCCCACAACCCTTATGTTCGACATGCTGCCCCACAACCCTTATGTTCAATATGCTGCTCCAACAACCCTTATGTTTGATATGCTGCCCCATATCCCTTATGTTTGATATGCTGCCCCATATCCCTTATGTTTGATATGCTGCCCCACAACCCTTATGTTCAATATGCTGCCCCATAACCCTTATGTTTGATATGCTGCCCCATATCCCTTATGTTCAATATGCTGCCCCATAACCCTTATGTTCGATATGCTGCCCCATTGATATGCTGGCCCATATCCCTTATGTTTGATATGCTGCCTCACAACCCTTATGTTTGATATGCTGCCCCACAACCCTTATGTTCAATATGCTGCCCCATATCCCTTATGTTCGACATGCTGCTCCACAACCCTTATGTTCAATATGCTGCCCCACAACCCTTATGTCCGACATGCTGCCCCATAACCCTTATGTTTGACATACTGCCCCACAACCCTTATGTTCGACATGCTACCCCACAACCCTTATGTTCAATATGCTGCTCCAACAACCCTTATGTTTGATATGCTGCCCCATATCCCTTATGTTTGATATGCTGCCCCACAACCCTTATGTTCAATATGCTGCCCCATATCCCTTATGTTTGATATGCTGCCCCATAACCCTTATGTTTGATATGCTGCCCCATATCCCTTATGTTCAATATGCTGCCCCATATCCCTTATGTTCAATATGCTGCTCCAACAACCCTTATGTTTGATATGCTGCCCCACAACCCTTATGTTCAATATGCTGCCCCATATCCCTTATGTTTGATATGCTGCCCCACAACCCTTATGTTCAATATGCTGCCCCACAACCCTTATGTTCGATATGCTGCCCCATATCCCTTATGTTTGATATGCTGCCTCACAACCCTTATGTTCAATATGCTGCCCCATATCCCTTATGTTTGAAATGCTGCCCCACAACCCTTATGTTTGATATGCTGCCCCACAACCCTTATGTTCGATATGCTGCCCCATAACCCTTATGTTTGATATGCTGCCCCATATCCCTTATGTTTGATATGCTGCCCCATATCCCTTATGTTTGATATGCTGCCCCACAACCCTTATGTTTGATATGCTAGCCCATATCCCTTATGTTTGATATGCTGCCTCACAACCCTTATGTTTGATATGCTGCCCCATATCCCTTATGTTCAATATGCTGCCTCACAACCCTTATGTTCAATATGCTGCCCCACAACCCTTATGTTCAATACGCTGACCCATATCCCTTATGTTTGAAATGCTGCCCCACAACCCTTATGTTTGATATGCTGCCCCACAACCCTTATGTTTGATATGCTGTCCCATACCCCTTATGTTTGATATGCTGCCCCACAACCCTTATGTTTGATATGCTGTCCCACATCCCTTATGTTTGATATGCTGCCCCATATCCCCTATGTTCAATATGCTGCCCCTTATCCCTTATGTTCAATATGCTGCCCCACAACCCTTATGTTTGACATGCTGCCCCATATCCCTTATGTTCAATATGCTGCCCCATAACCCTTATGTTACCCAATCTGAAACACATTTTACAAGAAACACAATTGCTTCCATTAGCATAGCCAAGAGAATAAGGCTGGGGGGCAAATGTTAGCAACAAATCCTCATGGATGCTGCCTGACCCCCGGCCTTGTTCCCTTTGAATTGCACAACAAACATGTCTATGAAAAATGATACAGAGCTGAGACGAGGATTGTGTACTGGTTGATGTACTTTTCGAACTCTTTGAGTGCCACAGAGGTGTACAGTGCACATCAGGGAGTAATGCTGTCCATGGTGCTGAAAGTATCCTTTCCACTCCCCTACTGAACAAATGGGGAAGCAGAGAGGATGTTCTCAGACTTCAGTGTTGTCTACTGCTGGTGATGTGTAAGGGAGGGCATCCCTTCCACATCGACAGCAGTTCGACAGCCCTCCATGCTTATAACTGATTTAGGAGCGCTTCTTAATACATTCAACACATATAAAACAGAGAATTGGCCTGGTAAGCTCAGGAACCAATTAGTTTCATTCAAAGAGGAACTTCACAGATTTAATAAAGTTGAAATCGTGATCTCAGACTACAAAACTAATAGAGTCTCTAGTTGGTTATCTGACACAGAGGACAGACCAGAAGGGAGATCAAGGACTCCTAAGAGGAAAAGGGCTACAGATCAATCTGTCTGGGGTTGATCTCTCCTCTGGCCAGTCATCTGTGACAGAAAATGAAACTAACACTCACACCATTACAGGAAACAGAGAGGAACCAACAGAAAATCCCCCTTTTTAGTGTACCAGCAAGGTTACAAGGGGCAAGAGGGAGTGGAGGCCACATCATAAAACCTCTAACATAGGTGAAAACCTGATTTTCTATATTAGCCAATACCCACTGTCTGAAGGTTAGATGTCCCTGCTTTCACATGGTCTCTCTTTTGTCCCCATTATATCACGTAATGACCTAAACTTCAAGGTTGACCTACACAGGTTTCAGACACAGATGAAATTAAAGGATCACTTCAAAAACCAATGTGTTCCCATGGTACCTTTCAAAGAATAAAGCAGTTTTGAACCCAGTAATGCAGCTAAATAAATCTTCACATTTACCAGTGTACTGGATAAGCTGGTCAACCTGGAGGTTAAGGGTCATAAGTCGTTCCCTAATCTTACAAAGATAGATAGAGCTGCTATCAAGACCTTTGCCTCTAATCCTAAGATCGTTATTAGACAAGCAGATAAAGGAGGGATGGTAGTTATTCTCGACTATGTGTATTACAGGCAGGAGATCTTGACCAGCTCTCTGACCTTTCCACATGCACAAACCTCAGCGGTGATCCTACTGGTGCATACAAGCAGGTCTTTGACACTGCCCTCAATCAGGCACTCACCAGTGGTTGGATCACAGAGCAAACGCATGCCTTCCTGATGCAGAAATATCCTAAAATACCTATTTTGTATACTCTGCCCAAAATCCATAAGGATTTGTCAAAACCTTCCGGATGCCCAATAGAGTCTGCTATAGGTTCCTTACTTCAACTGCTGGTACTGTTCCTGGGCTACTACATAAAACCTCTGGTTGCCTCCTTGCCTTCATATATTATGGATACTGGTGATCATATCAGTAATATTTAGAATTTCTTGCTGGGTCGGGATGATTGTGTTCTGGCAACAGTGGATATTAAATCAAGTTATACTGTAATGCCTTAGATAGAAGGTTTGGAAGCCGTCAGGAAAGCTCTTACCAACAATCCCGTTCCAGGAAGACCACCCACAGAGTCCCTACTCTGGGATGCTACTACTTCAGATTTGAATGTATCTTTTATTTTCAAACATCTGGGACAAGTATGGATTCCAATTTCGCTCCATTGTGCGCCAATCTGTACACGGGACCTTATGAAGAAACCCATATACTGCCTCATAACCAGAAACACATTTTTGCTTCTTCCGCTACATTGATGACCTGTTCCTGCTGTGGAGAGGGAACCTGATAGAAAATAATACATTTGGCGATCACCTAAACTCCTTGAACCCTCCTATTAGGTTCACATCCAGCACCAGTGAAAATGCGGTTAATTTCCTTGCTTTTATGGTGTACAAAGGATGGACAACATCTGTGCATTGCTAATTTCAGAAAAAACACTGATAGAAACACACTTCTCCATTATAACAGTTGCCACCCACCACACACTAAAGCTGGTGTCCCATATTCACAGATGCTAAGGATCCTTAAAAATAATTCCAATAAGGTGAAAGGCTTAGAAAAGAGGGATGAACTGGTAGACAGGCTAAAGGAAAGAGGGTACACTGAAAGGCTGCTACAGGCATAGTATCAGAAGACAATCACCTTCAGCCAGTCTAAATTACTTTCCACCACCAGAAACTAATAAGAAAAATGAGAGATTTATCTTTTCCACACAATACACCTCACAAAGCTCCTTTAAACAGTACAATCTGCAGTTGAAAAAAACTGGCCTATTCTAACATCTGATAAGACATTAACTCCAAATTTCAGTGAGGAACCCCTGTTTTCATACAGGAGGGGTCCCAATTTGAGAGATTTCTTGGTTGAAACCAATCCGTAGCACTGTTACAAGATGGATAGGAGGATATGGCTGAATAAGGATTCGCCTGGATGTGTAAGATGTGCCGGATGTACCACATGTAAATTTTGAATGCCTAACAAAACATTTAAACATCACCATACCAACAGAGATGTTGCCATTCAACATGTACTTCATCATTTGTGATTTACATCATTGTCCGCCCATGAAGACTGGAAAATGTGGGTAAAACCACCATTACTTTTAGAGTAAAGGATGAAGAATCACCAACAGAACATCAGGGATGCTCTCAGGACTGGATCCAGTGACAAGCCCGTGGGAAGGCAATTTCTACAGAATAAACATATGTTAACCTCACTTAAATGTATGCTGATTGACCGAGAAAGGAAATGCAACAAAGGAGATGACAGACATAAACTATTGTTACAGCTAGAGGTGAAATGGATTAGATAATTGGACATATTGGCCCTGCGAGAACTAACTGTTGTCATATGCATGTTTCTTTTGAATTTTGGTGACACACATCATTCACTTTATGGTTGAACATTACTGTCATTTAAAACAAAAAAGGGAGCAATAGCGGTGGATCAGTGGGGTTGATGGGCAAAGGGAGGGACACGGGTGGAGGCCTTGTGTTCCCCGTTTGCTCTCCCTTCAGTATGTCATAGGTCTTCCCCTCTTTGGCCTAAGTCAGGGCTGTCCAAGTTCAGTCCTCATGGTCCACCAACAGGCCAGGATTTAGGGATTTCCCTGATTAAGCAAAGGGCAATCAGTCAAAATGAATGAGCCACTGATTAACTCACCTGTGCTTGTTCAGGGAAATCCTTAACCATTTGATGCCAGAGGGATATGCAACGCAATGCTTTGCGTACCCCTCTGGCACTCAGAGGGTTAACTCCTGGCCTGTTGGTAGCCCTTGAGGACTTGACTTGGACAGCTCTGGACTAGGTGGCACTGACTGTTGCCCGACTTCGTTGGAAGCAGATGACATCTTCTGGACAGGAATGCTATTTGGCAGGCGGAGGGTATCTGGTGGAGGTTGGTCCTTCCTAGCCCACCCTACAGCAATATACTCGTCTATGTGTTTAATCACAGCCCGGCTCGGGTGAGTCCAGCATGTTGCCATTTTTTATGACATGCAAAAGTTCAAGATTATTGGTTAGCAACTGAGCACTACATATATATACTACAAAACCATATGTGAAAAACAGAAAAAGAGGTCACAGCACTAAACTAACCATGGTGAATACATATGGTGTATAAATTAAAAGGGATAAAAATTAATTGACAAATAAATGGCAGCAAGGAAAAGACAGAGAAGGTTCTCCATAACCCCCAAAGTATCAGGCCGAAACCCAAAGCCCAAGTCCAAATAAAGATATCAATCCTGCACTCTATATCAATATGTGAATATATGCCAAAATGGTATAAGCTTGCCACCAAAGCCTCATAGTTTGGCAAGTCCTACACTAACATGCCCATGCACGTCTGTCTAAATAAAAACAACATCTTGAGAAAGTTTTGGAAACACGTAGATTTGAGCAGGGCCCCTTTAAGATGAGATGAATTCTATTCTGATGGGTCCCGGTGTGTATGCAATTAAAGGCACTTGCTGCAGGCCAGGGAGGTTCCTAAGGCAAGTCTCTCTCTTATATCTTTATAATAAAGACCGTCATGGGTTGTTATACCCTTAAGGAACCATGACGGACCCAGGCCGTCATGGCTTAAATTATAGCAGCATGCCTCCGTGCACGCTGCCATCATTAATTCCAGGCTGAGACTGAGCGCTCCGAGACTGTGGTGTTCAGTCTCAGCCCTTCTTGCTTGTGCCGGGTCATGTGATCGCCGTAGCAGCGATCACATGTACCGGCATTCTGAGAGACAGAGGCAGCACGCAAAGCATACTGCCTCTAAGTAGAGAGGAGACATCTAGTGGTAAAAGAAAATACAGCAGCTGGGGGTATTAACCCCTTCACTGCTGGTGTTGGAGGCTGGCTAAATGCAGGTCAATTTCTGACCCGCAATGATACACTTTTTTTTTTTTTACAAAAAATATTTTATTTAAAAAAAAAAATCTCAATAAACAGTTTTGGAAGTGTGATTGTTGTGGAGCTATGTAATACACTTATACACTCCGCCAAATGTCATAGATAAAAAAGTGGGAAAATAGAGAGGGAAAAAGGGACATGGGGATTTTCACCCAGGGGGGACAGTGGCCACTTTAAACTGCCCATTTTGTAGGTATGACTGACTGGTCATACCTTTCATGCAGTCTCCATAAAAATGTAACCCTTTGTGCCCAATTGATCCCAAGAGAAAAAACAAAAATGATGTTCTTTTTTTACATTTTTTTTAACATTTTTTAATTTTAATAAAGTACATGGTGGGTTATCCATATAAGTAGGGTATCAAAAGAAAGCCCTTCTTGTGCTTAAATAACAGTATATAATTTATGGGGGTGGAATAAAGTACTTAGAGGGAAAACACTGTTGAACAAAAACATAGTCAAAAAGGTCAGAATTGCTCCGGTCCTTAAGGGAAAACGATCTCAGATTTTCCCAGTCCTTAAAGTGTTAATTGTTAAAATATCGGGACCTGCAAAGTAGTATTCATGTTATATTTAAAGGTCCCACTGCGCGTTTCCACAAAAGACTCCTTCCTTTCTCAAGATACAAAAGATTTTTTAATGTTAGATAGGTGTTTTTAATTGCATACACCTGGGACCCATCGGTTTACTGTTCATCTCATCTTAAAGGGGCCCTGCTCAAATCTACATGTTTCCAAAACTTTCTCAAGATGTTGTTTTTGTTTAGACAGACTTGTATGTGCATGTTAGAGTAGGACTTGCCAAAATATGAGGTATCTTGGCGCTGGTGTCAAGCTTAAACCATTTTGGCCAAAACGGGGACTAAATCCTCCTGTTTATTTTCATATTTATTAGAGGAGCAGTAAACTTTTTTTATGAAAATATATATATTTTAGGGATTTTACTACTGAGTAAAATAAGGGTACTCCTACTGCCGAGAGATTTATATTTCTAGAGTTATCACATTTTAAACCCATGTTTTTTTACTTTAGCAGTGCCCTCTAGTGGTCAAATTCTAATTAGTTTTTCCTGTTACATTCTAATGGAGAGGAAAGTCAGTGATATACAGGTCTCCATAGAATGTGATAGAAACTGCTGAGTCACTTCCTGTCAGTTAGAACTATCAGAAAGTAAACACAGTAAATTCACTTCCTGTCAGTTAGAACTATCAGGAAGTAAACATAGTAAATTCACTTCCTGTCAGTTAGAACTATCAGGAAGTAAACACAGTAAATTCACTTCCTGTCAGTTAGAACTATCAGGAAGTAAACACAGTAAATTCACTTCCTGTCAGTTAGAACTATCAGGAAGTAATCAGACAGTAAATTCACTTCCTGGTTATTCTAAAGGAGAGGAAAGTCAGAAAAGTCAGAGACATACAGTTCTCCATAGAATGTGATAGAAACTGCTGAGTCACTTCCTGTCAGAACTATCAGGAAGTAAACACAGTAAATTCACTTCCTGCTAGTTAGAACTATCAGGAAGTAATCAGACAGTAAATTCACTTCCTAATTATTCTAATGGAGAGGAAAGTCAGAAAAGTCAGAGACATACAGTTCTCCATAGAATGTGATAGAAACTGCTGAGTCACTTCCTGTCAGTTAGAACTATCGGGAAGTAAACACAGTAAATTCACTTCCTGGTTATTTGAACTGTTATAAATTTTGAATAAAACATCTGACAGCAGTGGGAGTGACCTTGTTTTATTCAGCAGGAAATGTTCTATAAAATATGTTTTCATAAAAAAGTTTACTGCTCCTTTAATGATTATTTTATATGCCTAAGCTAGTGCACATATTCACATATTGATATAGAGCGCAGGATTGATCTTTTTCTTCCCTTACAGGATGATCCTGTATCTGGGACAAACTCTCTCACCTTTTGCTTTTTATAAACTATGTTTCTCTGCATTGGGCTTGGAATTTATTTGGTTCAATCACAGGATTGGACGGGATCTTTCCTAGGATTTGCTCTCCTCGTACATAGTATGTTGCCTTTAGTACTAATCAGAGGAGTGAGGATTGTTTTCTGTCTCATCTGGATTGTGCTGTATGTAAGGTGTCTTTATTTTACACAGGGGGTCCTATGCCTAAAACCTGATTAACCTACATGGTCAGAACATATCATCTTGTTTAGAGATATTATCCTTGAAGTTTCATGAGATGACATCTCAATCGATCTCTCAGTAACATCACTAATGACATCACATATGACATCACCACATGTAATCTACACCATTTATCATAACACAGCTTTTGAAATGTAACTATTGCAACTCTGATGTGTTATGATAAATGGTGTCCACCAGCGTTGTTTTCTGCAGACCAAGAAATGACAGAGAGCAGTAAAATGTGATCTACTGTTATATATGTCCTTTATCTCACTAGGGCTGCATTAAAAGGTTGTTCTGATTCAATGACACCATATGTCTTCTTTTTAGCTGTCGTACCCAGGCAGCTAGGAATGTCTCTGTCGTATTTCCATGAGGTTGTGCACAGATGTCCAACAGTGCAGACATCATTTATCTTTCCCATGACCTCGATGTAATGTAACATTTTGTTGGGTAACCATGCATGTTGCCTGAATGGATTTCCAGGTCATATAAGTAGCAGGGGATATTCTGAGATTTAGGCCTTTAGGCCTGTCTTCAGGAAGCTAAAGGGGGCGATTCTGGGGCAAACCGTACCACATACCTCCCAACAAGAGGGGCACTGTTTTTTGGAGGTGTTGATGGGTGCTTGGCTGGTTGACCGGACATTACTGAGAATTGTTAGGTAGCTTCATGACCTATTGACAGCCCTTTATGTAACTGATTAAATTATTTAGAACAAAAACAAAGTATTTTATCTACACAAACTAATGTATAAACAGATATACTGAAGTTTTCCGAACATTAATGTGAGTTTTATTGCTGTAGAGCAATGTGATACACTTATATACTCACCACACAGTCTGATCTCCTAAACACAGGGACACCAGGGTGATACACTTATATACACATCACACAGTCTGATCTCCTAAACACAGGGACACCAGAGTGATACACTTATATACACACCACATAGTCTGATCTCCTAAACACAGGGACACCAGGGTGATACGCTTATATACACACCACACAGTCTGATCTCCTAAACACAGGGACACCAGGGTGATATGCTTATATACACACCACACAGTCTGATCTCCTAAACACAGGGACACCAGGGTGATATACTTCTATACACATCACACAGTCTGATCTCCTAAACACAGGGACACCAGGGTGATACACTTATATACACACCACACAGTCTGATCTCCTAAGCACAGGGACACCAGGGTGATACACTTATATACACATCACACAGTCTGATCTCCTAAACACAGGGACACCAGGGTGATACACTTATATACACACCACACAGTCTGATCTCCTAAACACAGGGACACCAGGGTGATACACTTATACACACACCACACAGTCTGATCTCCTAAACACAGGGACACCAGGGTGATACACTTATATACACACCACACAGTCTGATCTCCTAAACACAGGAACACCAGGGTGATACACTTATATACACACCACACAGTCTGATACCCTAAACACAGGGACACCAGGGTGATACACTTATATATACACCCCACAGTCTGATCTCCTAAACACAGGGACACCAGGGTGATACACTTATATACACACCACACAGTCTGATCTCCTAAACACAGGGACACCAGGGTGATACACTTATATACACACCACACAGTCTGATCTCCTAAACACAGGGACACCAGGGTGATACACTTCTATACACACCACACTGTCTAATCTCCTAAACACAGGGACACCAGGGTGATATACTTATACACACCACACAGACTGATCTCCTAAACACAGGGACACCAGGGTGATACACTTATATATACACCCCACAGTCTGATCTCCTAAACACAGGGACACCAGGGTGATACACTTATATACACATCACACAGTCTGATCTCCTAAACACAGGGACACCAGGGTGATACACTTATATACACATGCCACACAGTCTGATCTCCTAAACACAGGGACACCAGGGTGATACACTTATATACACACCACACAGTCTGATCTCCTAAACACAGGAACACCAGTGTAGTGAAAGAGGAAAAGAGGAATTTGGGTGTCAGATAGGGACTGTCTCTCATAAAGAGGAGCACTAGGGAAGTATGGACCCCTAATATCTCCTAAAGAGGAACACTTGAGAGGCATGATACCCTAATACCTCCTAATGAGGAACACTTGAGAGGCATGATACCCTAATACCTCCTAAAGAGGGACACTTGAGAGGCATGATACCCTAATACCTCCTAAAGAGGGACACTTGGGCAGTATGGACCCCTAATATCTACTAAAGAGGAACACTTGGGAGGTACAGACCCCTAATATCTCCTAAAGAGGGACACTTTGGAGGTAAGGACTCATAATATCTCCTAAAAAGAAACATTTGGGAGGTATGGATCCCTAATATCTACTAAAGAGGGACACTTGGGAGGTATGGACCCCTAATATCTCCTAAAGAGGGACACTTGGGAGGTATGGACCCTAATATCTCCTAAAGAGGAACACTTGGGAGGTACGGACCCCTAATATCTCCTAAAGAGGTACACTTGGGAGGTACAGACCCTAATATCTCCTAAAGAGGGACACTTGGGAGGTACGGACCCCTAATATCTCCTAAAGAGGTACACTTGGGAGGTATGGACCCTAATATCTCCTAAAGAGGTACACTTGGGAGGTATGGACCCTAATATCTCCTAAAGTGGGACACTTGGGAGGTATGGACCACTAATATCTCCTAAAGAGGGACACTTGGGAGGTATGGACCCTAATATCTCCTGATGAGGGACACTTGGGAGGTATGGATCCCTAATATATCCTAAAGAGGAACACTTGGGATGTATGGTATATGGTATAGAGAACAAATGCAAATTACCCAAATTCATCTTGATTGAAATGGGTCTTTTAAACCCTGGAGAGGTCTCCAGTATGTAGCAAAACCATGCATTGGTGACCTATCTAGCATTCAAGGGGATAAAAGTCCAATTTTAACCAATGGTAATTTGCATTTGTCCCCTAAGGTGCAGATAGTTTGCTCCAGAATTAAACCTCAACATGACCTTCAGACTGGGTTCACACAGGTGACTTGAGAGTGTTGCATTCTAGTGACCATCAAGACACCCATGTTAACTTACCTGATGTGGTCCTGTTGTTTTATGATGTGTCCAAGGGGTGTCTGATAGGTGGGTTAACTCGTCAGACACACGGACACTCACATGGACCTCCATTGACCTGGTCTTTTTTTTACTACCTCAATGATTCAGTCACCTGTATGAATGATCTTCACATAGGTAGCAAACGGAACCTAGCCTTAAAGGAGAACTACAGAAGTATGTACAAAACAAAGAACAAACCTGCGTTCCTCCATACCAATGTGTAAATGTGTGCCCTGACTTATATAACTTATATATGACTTATATAGGCATATATAATAACTGTGTATATTACACGATTATTATATATGCCTAAGTCAGGGCACACAAATATACACAGTTATTATATATGCCTAAGGCAGGGCACACATTTGCACATTGGTATGAAGGAGCGCAGGTTTGTTCTTTGTTTTGTATGTGCACTTTGGGTTTCGGCCCAATGTTTTTGGGGGTAATGGCGAACCCTTTCATTCCTTGCTGCTATATAGATGCCAGTCTATATATATAAAAGAAGACTTTGTGCCTGCCAAAACACACCCAGGGGAGGCATAAAGCAGGAGTTACTACTCCTATTGGGTGATTCAATCATACAGGGAATTGGCCCGCCCCCACTATGCAGCCCGCCCACCACTATCAAAGTCAGAAAAAAACAATATGGCCGCCACTTGCTCCTACACCACAGACAAACACACATGCCCCACTCACACACACAGACCACCACACACACATGCCCCACTCACACAGCACCACACACACACACATGCCCCACTTACACAGCAGCAAACAGACATGCCCCCACTCACACACACAGAACCACATACACACACAAAGCCAGAAATAAATATGGCTGACACACACACACAGTCACTCACCCTGACTCCCAGAGGCCTCAGCAGGACCTGTACTGCAGCACCAGAGGAACAAAATTGCACTCAAAGGGTTAAGGTAGGTCCTCATTGCTCAATTATTCCTTCACTGTCATCATTTGCCATGCAAGACACAGGACAGACAGCCATCAGATTCACACTTAACCCACTGACTGCCACAGGGTTGTGTATCAAGTTTTACCCCTCAGGGAGTGTGTTCAAACCCCTCACACTGTAAACTTGCATTTCTCTCCCACTTCTCCTCCTTCCCCAGCCTATTACTAACACTTTTCCATATTTATGTTAAGCCCCGCCCCCTACTCGCGATTAAGCCCCGCCCCCTTTTAACCCAGATTGCCCCATTGCTCTCTCCACATCAGCACCACATGAGGGACTCCACAAGTAAAAGTTCACAGGTATTACACACTCATGCCCCACTCACACAGCACCAAACACCCATACACACACACACAGCCAGAAAGAAAGATGGCTGACACACAGTCACTCACCTTGACTCCCAGTGGCCTCAGCAGGACCTGTAGTAAAGCCACTGAACGGTGCTGCATCACCAGGGGAACAAAATGGCACTCAAAGGGTTAAGGTAGGCCCTCATTGCTGAATTACTTCTTCATTGTCACCATTTGCCATGCAAGACACAGGACAGACAGCCATCAGATTCACACTTAACCCACTGACTGCCACAGGGTTCTGTATCAAGTTTTACCCCTCATGGAGTGTGTTCAAACCCCTCACACTGTAAACTTGCATTCCCCTCCCACTTCTCCTCCTTCCCCAGCCTATTACTAACACTTTTTCACATTTATGTTAAGCCCCGCCCCCTACTCGCTATTAAGCCCCACCCACTTTTAACCCAGATTGCCCCATTGCTCTCTCCACATCAGCACCACATCAGTCCCCTCTAGGGACTTCACAAGTCAATGTTCCCAGGTATGAACACACTTCCCACTGCTATTTAACTCTGACATGCCTCTCTATACCTTAACCCTTTGAGTGCCAGAGGGGTACACAACTCATGAGCACATGTGTTTCTGCTCATATATGTTGCGTGTCTGTGTGTGTACATCTCTGTTACATATGTGTGTCCATGTGTGCATCTCCAGTGTGTCTGTGTGTAGATGTGTTTTGCATGTCTCTGCCGCTCACTGTGTGTATGTGCATACCTCCCAACATTTCACATGGCCAAAGAGGGACACGTTAGTTTTAGGTGATATTATTGGGGGTGTGGCTGGTGGGCGGGGCATTAGTAAGAATTTTTAGGTTATTTCATGACCTATTACTGGCTATTTATGTAACTGAATAAATGATTTAGTTCAAGACCAAAGTATTTTATTTGCACAGACTAATGTATAAACACATATACTGAAGTTTATTGCTTTATTGCTGTAGAGCAAAGTAATACACACCACACAGTCAGGGCTGGTGCAAGGATTTTTGCCACCCTAGGCAAAACCTAATTTTGCCGCCCATTTCGCTCCGCCCCTTGTGTCCCACCCCTTTATACCCTGCCTACTTATACCCAACCTCTTTTCATTATTGTCCTCTCTCTGCCCCCTGAGCCACTCTGCCCCTGTTCTGGAGATGCCTGTAAGAGATGCCCCCCACCAGCTCCAACTTGCCCCTTATCAGCTTCACTTTGGCCCACCAGCTCCACTTTGCCCCTATCAACTCCAACTTGCCCCCATCAGCTCCAACGTGCCCCCACCAGCTCCATTTTGCCCCTCAGCTTCACTTTGCCCCCTCAGCTCCACTTTGCCCCCTCAGCTCCAACTTACCCCCATCAGCTCCACTTTGCCCCCCGTCCTCTCCAACTTACCCCCATCAGCTCCACTTTGCCCCCCATCTGCTCCAACTTGCCCCCACCAGCTCCACTATGACCTCTCAGCTCCAACTTTCCACTATCAGCTCCACTATGCCCCCAGCAGCTCCAACTTGCCCCCATCCGCTCCAACTTGCCCCCCCATCCGCTCCAACTTGCCCCACCAGCTCCACTTTGCCCCCCCTCAGCTCCACTTGCCCCCCCTCAGCTCCATTTTGACCCTCATCAGCTCCACTTTGACCCTCATCAGCTCCAACTTGCCCCCATCATCTCCAACTTGCCCCCACCAGCTCCACTATGCCCCCTCAGCTCCAGCTTTCCCCTAACAGCTCCAACTTGCCCCCATCATCTCCACTTTGCCCCACATCTGCTCCAACTTGCCCCCTCAGCTCCACTATGCCCCCTCAGCTCCAACTTGCCCCCCATCACATACCTGTATCTCCCGCGCAGTCTTCTCTTCAGTAATGCAGAGCGCGGCGGGAGATCATGACTCCCAGCGCGCTCTGCATTACTAAAGATCCGACCAGATGAGGGAGCGCTGTAGCAACACAGACCTGACTGTGTTGTGGTTCCTGGCGTGGTGTGTGTGGGCGCAGCGCTTCTCCGCTGCATGCCCGCGCCCCCAGTACGTGTGCGCCCTAGGCCGGCGCCTACCTCGCCTATAGGTGGAGCCGGCCCTGCACACAGTCTGACCTCCTAAAAAGAGGGACAACAGGGTGGGAAAGAGGGACAGAGGGATTTGGCCCTCAAAGAGGGACTGTCCCTCCTAAAGAGGGACACTTGGGATGTATGGTATGTGTCTGCCTGTATGCTGCATATGTCTGTGTTTATCAGTGTGTCTGTATTTCAAACACGTGCGCCCAATGGTCATAACATGACGGGCAACGCCGTCCCATGTTGCTAGTTTATAAATGTGGTGACAGTAAATAATAAGAACAGGTCAGACATGGCCTTAATATTTGGTGAAAATTCTGTCACGAAATTGCCTCAAATAGCGACATTTCTTTATAAATTTGCTGCACCACTTTTACAAACTTCCTTAAAGGGATAGTAACGTTTCATAATAAACGCAGCTCTAATTAATCATCATAGTATTTGGACTTTGGAGAGTGTTATTTCAATTCTGTCAGAGTTGTAGTTCAAGAGTAATTGAATGATAAAGTATCCCCCTCCCGCCACTTTTACTGATGTAACACTGTTCAGCCAGAGCAGAAGGGAGGTGCCCAGGTAGACTGCAGAGAGGGACAATCTTCAATTAAGATAAGGGAAAAGCATGAAAACCTTGCCAAGGGGGGGCTTTCATTGTTCTCATAGGAAGAAGATTGTCCCCTGCTGTTATCTGTCTGGTCTATGGACTGGATTCCACATATGAGAAGAGATGGCTTACACTAGGTAAAAGGGGCGGGAGGGGGAAACTTTGCTTGTGAATATCTCTCAAACCATAAAGATTTGAGAGATAAGACTTATATCGTTCTTCATGTTTTTTAATGCCTACAAAAAAAAATAAAGATAAAACAAAGTATTACTATCCCTTTAAGCCATTAAAAAAAGTACTGCACTGTGTTATGTCCACCTACACTGTCTTTAAAGGGATAGTAATGCTTAATATGTAAAACAATATAAATTGTTGAGTTAAGCCTTCTGTGTACAACAAGGGTATTCCCACTGCTTAGAGGTGTTTTATTCAAAAGTTATTTCAGCTCAAACCTGAATTTTTTAGGTGCAGTATCTCAGTGGCCTCAAACTGTACAGTGGCACTGTTGTTACATCATCCTGTGGACAGATCTGGTCAATTGACCATAAACTTCCTTAGGATGGTGTAGCAACAGCTCCACTGTACAATTTCAGGCCATTGAGATACTGCACCTAAAAATTCAAATTTGAGCTGAAATACCTTTTGAATAAAACACCTCTCAGCCATGGGAGTACTCTTGTTTTTCCTCAGAAGGATAAACCTTATAATATACATTTTTACCCCTTAAGGACTGGTGAGCACACACGCAGCCAGCACTTAAAGACCACAGAGCATTTATTTAGTTTTTTAATCCGATGGCGTGCAGCCACGTGAGGAGCCCTGAAATCGATTATGGACATGTATGTCATGGGTCCTTTAGGGACAATAACTCATGATGTACATGTACGTCCTTCATCTTTAAGGTGTTAATATGTACTAAGTGTTACTATCTCTTTAATACTTTTATAACTATCACAAGAGCGGGTTAGTGACTACAAAGGTGCTTACCGGTCCTTAAGAGTACACTTGGACTCCAAATCCTCTGGTACACAATGTGAACATGCTACGCCGAGGTTCCCTCAAGCCTCAGTAACACAAGAATCTTGAATAGAATGGCTAAACAGTCACACAAGACTCATCTGGAGAATATGTATAAAAACAGTTATTTTATTAGTAACATTGGTAAAATCAGAAATAGGAATCAGACATCAAACTCACAAACTCAGGTCTCAATGTAATGAAGTGATGTATCCAGTCTATGCGTTTTGCGCTCATGACATTATTCATAAATAAGCGTGCATAACGTAAAACGCGTCGACTGGCTACATCACTTCATTACATTGAGACCTGAGTAGGTGAGTTTGATGTGCGATGTCCTGTTACTGATTTTACCAATGTTACGAAAAAAAGAACTGCTTTTTAATTTTTTTTTTCTATTTTTACATATATAACAAATTACATATACTTCCAAACAATAAACATTTAAATAAAGAAACATATACAAAATGTTGTGCTTCACGACAGCCAATCTCATACTTTTTTTTTCAAATGCTTTATTAAATAAAAAAATACAGTACATGAATCATATAAACATTGTAGGAATGAGTGCAACATGTACAGAGAACAGATGGAAAAAGTTTTCACTCCAAAGGTAATATAAACACAATATCGCAATATTGAGTTTGAACATACACTCAAGCAGAATTAATCACCATGAAGGACAGAGAATTGTTACGGTATGAAACTAAGTAATGAGGTAATGCCAGATCCTATAACTAATCTTCCTGGGTTGTATAACCTAAGGGGAAAATATAGGACTGCAAAAGAGCTAGTCAGACACGCTCAACTAGGAACAAGCCTACCCTCGAAATGATGAGGCTCTATAGGATAAGTATCGTATCCTGGGTGCAATCTCTTTTAGCTCACTAGTGCCTTTCACAGAGAGGAAATATCCTGAAGCACATCATACTGATCCTACCAAAAGGCAGTCCAACCACGAAGTGCCAGGCAATTCCTCTCTGAACAAGAGAAGCAGCCAACCCCAGACGTACGTTTCGGCCTTGTTGGGCCTCGTCAGTGAGGTGCAGCCGATCTCTCTAGGCACTGTGAGCAAGGGGTCCACGTCTGGATTACCCTGTTACCCTTAGGGTGACTAGTCCCAAGGGCAATTTGCAAAATAGGCTTCCAATTATTTGAGCATGCATGGAGGGCGTTTGACAGTGTCGAGAATAGGTGTACCTAAACCTCGCAAGTGTGATAGCCAATACAAACAAGCAAAGGATGAGGTGAGTCCAAGAAGTAGAAGGAAGGGAAGAAAATAATTAAAGAATGCAGCAGAAGAGGAAGGGAGTGGAGAACGGGGGATGGGATGGGTTGGGAGAAAGAGGGGAGAGAGAGGTTCGGGAGACCAGAGAGTCAAGACTACATCACAAAACAAGTATGAGGTCTATCGAGATACTGGTCCAAGTATCAGTAATTGGACTCAACAACAAGGGGAAGAACCCTAAACATCAGAAAATTAACTGATCCGGTCTGAACCGAAAGCCAGTATATTCTCCAGTAGGTATTCGGGCACAGGGAAGACAAGGGATCGGATCAAGATGGGGACAACCATTGTCTCCAGGTGTGATTGTATGCCTGCAGTGTGTTGGTAGCTACAGTGTGGCATTTCTCTAGAGTGAGTTGAGAATCTACTAAATGAAGCCACATTTGGGTTGTGGGAACCAGTCTCATACTTTTATATTCATCTCTTATATGTTAGTACTTCTCTATTTTTCACACAACTTAAAAAACACATATTTTTTCCTCTTACTCCTTTCTCCTAAGTATCTTCCTTGTTATAGCATAAAATCCACATTTCCCCTACTTTTCCAGCAATATTTCTCAAATTGTTCACACATATACCATTTTCCATTCCCAGTTGGTAACTTATTTGATTTTCAACCGTTACCCATGTCGGAACTTCCTGACATTCCCAGTTTTTAGCAAGAACCATCTTGGCTGCTATTAAAATATGTGTTGGTAAATAAATATTTTCCATGGCCATCGGTGGCCATCCTCCATGTAACAAAAACATTTTTGGAGTATTCTCAATCCCTTCTATTTCCAAATTATTTATAACAACTTTTATCATTGCCCAGAAAATAACTAATTTACTACAACACCACCGAATGTGACCATAAGTCCCTTTCTCCCTCCCACATCTCCAACAAATATGTGTGTATCCCTTATACTTTTTAGACAATCTATCAGGTACCTAATACCACCTATATAACAACTTATATTGTAATTCAACCAAATTTAAACAGCGAACATATTTTTTGACGGAGAACTGTTTTTATACATGTTCTCCTGGGGGAGATTCACTAAGTGGTGATAAAGAGGTGATAAGGAGGTGATAAAGTAGAGATGACTTCTCCATTTTATCACGTCTCCGATTCCTGTGTTTTTCTATGGAGCCTATGCACCAAGATTTCTTCAGCTTTGGAGATCTTAGTGAATAGGATCCATAGAATAACATAGGAAGTGGAGAAGTGATAAACTGGATATGTCATCTCCACTTTATCTCCACTTTATCACCTCTTTATCAATGCTTAGTGAATCTCATCCCTGATGAGACTTGTGTAACGGTACAGCCATTCTGTTCAAGATACTTTATAGCTACCAATGACAATCTTACAAACATTTTAGCACTTCTTGCCCATTAACTCCACTTTTAGAAATCTCACCCATAGCGCTGTCATTTTTTTTTTTTTTTTATAAAACGGAGTAAAAAAGTTTGTAAAAAGTGGCACAGTGAATTTATAAAGAAATGTCACTATTTGCGACAATTTAGCTACAGAATTTTTACCAATTATTTTACAGTCCACATCTGACCGGTCCTTATTCTTTATTGTCACCATATTTATAAATGTAACTCGAATACTTTATAAATGCCAACACTTACACTAAGGAATGAGAACATTTTAAGGATCAGTTCACAAAAAACGAACAAGAACACTTTTTAAAAATCTCCCCCAAAGTCTTTTGTGATTGGACAAGCTCAAATTATTTTCAAATGCAAATTTCACTTTACAATTCAAGCATATTGTCTGTGTCTTGTCAAGCAGAAACAGTCATAAATAAATCACAGTGTGTGTGTGTTGATTTTGAAGACATATGTTCCATCTGCTGTGGGATCAGTGCAGTGAAACTTCTCTATGTAAGTCTGGATCCAGAGCAATAAATCAAGGCAGTAGCCATAACATCTTCTGGATGGATTGATTAAAGGGATAGTAATACTTAAGTATTACTAATCCCTATAGAAAAGTCCTTTTAAAAATACATGTTGCCCTCTCCCTCCCCCTTCCCCGTAGTCAGAGTTGTAGCTGACTGCAGGGAAGCAAGTCGTACGAATTTCAGACGGCTCTCCAGCACAGCCACGATCGCGTTAATAAAAAAGAAAACTTTCACTGAAACGGTCTTCTAGAAGACCGTTTTAGTGAAATTTTTTTTTAATTAACTCAATTGCGGCTCTGCTGAAGAGTCGCCTGATGCTCTAAGACTGGATTTCCCTTCAGTCAGCTACAACACTGACTTCGGAGAAGGGGAAGGGAGAGGGCAACTTTAGGAGCGATTATATCTCAAACCATAAAGGTTTGAGAGATGAAACTGGGGGCAATACATTTATTTTTAATAGGACTTTACTATAGGGATTAGTAATACTTAAAGGGATAGTAATGTTTCATAATAAAAGCAGCTCTAATTAATCATCATAGTATTGGGGCCATAGAGAGTGTTATTTCAGAGTTGTAGTTCAAGAGTAATTCAATGATAAAGTATCCCCCTCCTGCCCCTTTTACTGATGTAACACTGCTCAGCCAGATCAGAAGGGAGGTGCCCAGGTAGACTGCAGAGAGGGACAATCTTCAATTAAGATAAGGGAAAAACCTGAAAAACTTGTCAAGGGGGGCAGGGCTTTCATTGTTCTCATAGGAAGAAGATTGTCCCCTTCTGTTATCTGTCTGGTCTATGGACTGCATTCCACATCTGAGAAGAGATGGCTTACACTAGGTAAAAGGGGCGGGAGGGGAAACTTTGCTTGTGAATATCTCTCAAACCATAAAGGTTTGAG
This sequence comes from Rhinophrynus dorsalis, assembly GCA_037306005.1. NCBI lineage: Eukaryota > Metazoa > Chordata > Amphibia > Anura > Rhinophrynidae > Rhinophrynus > Rhinophrynus dorsalis. The sequence goes on from CM074722.1 coordinate 15,769,471, forward strand.
AGATAAGACTTATATCATTCTTCATGTTTTTTTAATGCCTACAATATAAAATAAAGATAAAACGAAGTATTACTATCCCTTTAAGTATTACTATCCCTTTAAAGGGATAGTAATATTTAAAATGTAAAAAAAAAATATGTTGTAGGGTTTATCCCCCTGAGTAAAACAAGAGTACTCCCACTGCTGAAAGGTGTTTCATTCAAAAGTTATTAATTTTCAAATTTGAATTTGTTAGGTGCAATATAGCAGTGGCCTGAAATTGTACAGTGGCGCTGTTGCTACACGATCCTATGGACAGCTCTGGTCCTGGGACCATAAATCTCCACAGGATGGTGTAGCAACAGTGCCACTGTACAATTTCAGGCCACTGTGATACTGCACCTAACAAATTCAACTTTGAAAATTAATAACTTTTGAATGAAACACCTCTCAGCGGTGGGAGTACTCTTGTTTTACTCAGGGGGATAAACCCTACAACATATTTTTTTACATTTTAAGTATTACTATCCCTTTAAGTGAATTGAATCCTTTGTTACATATGCCTCCCAATGGAACAATGAAAGACTCACACCACTTTTACATCACTGAGGACGATGTACTAAAATAAGTGATGTCATTCTGGATCAAGTCTAGGGTACAAATACAAATCCCCCAAATTCTCTTTGATTTAAATGGGGCTTTTAATCTCTTGAGCACAAGAGTGGTTTCCAAACTCCATTTAAAGTGGAACTATCACGTAGATATAATTGACCCCCAATTAAAGGGATAGTAGATCCGCGAGTCTTCCTTATTGTAAAACTAACACATTGAGCTATATTAAATCACTTCCTTTGATGTCATTTCAAAGATAATACATGTAAAATGATCCACCTCCCGCCCCTTCTGACCCTTTCCTCTATCTGTGGTTCGGATGGAGAGCGACGAGGGACAATCTTCAGTAAGCATAGGAAAATCCTGCCCTCCTTCATCAATGGGGAACAGGGTATTCCTTATACTTACTGACTGAAGTTTGTCCTTCACTGCATCTGTCCAGTCCCATGAGCGGATTGCAGCTCCAAGGGGAGGAGGACAGAAGGGGCGGGAGAGGGATCTTTTCACATGTATTATCTTTGGAACTACATCAAAGGAAGTGATTTAACATAGCGCAATGTGTTAGTTTTTACAATAAAGAAGACTTGGAGACCATACATTAATATCCCTTTAATTGTTAGCATACTGCTAATCATGGAAATAGTGTAAAAGGGATAGCAATGTCTTTTAAAAAAATAATAAAATATTGTAGCTATTAAAAAAACAAATTAAATTATCCCAGTCCCATAAAGGTTTGAGAGACAGAACAATAGAATTCAATAATGGCTCATTATCCTGCATTTCCTTATGCAAATAAGTCATTATGCTACACTTCCATATGGAAATAGGCCATTGTCGATGTGATAAGTGAACATCAGTAAACCAGTCGAAGGCATTTCGTATTGATGTCGACGTGGGCAGATTATTGTCAGATTGACAGGATATGAAGCTGAAGACACATTACTCCATACTGTCGATGTGCCTTCAACAACAACAGGACTATGCCATCTCGATTTCTCGTCGACCTTTAGAGTATCTCCCCCACTGTCTTCCTCAGGAGAACTTGGGTATCTGCAGTGTTGCTGGGATTTGCCTGGACTGAATGTGTCACTAAATTAACAGAGGAGGAGCCTCCACTAGACAGGGTATCCTGAAACACACTGTTATACCTCCCCAAACCAATGCACAATACTATCCGACACTTAGTAAAAAGGAACTACAATGTATATTGAGCAATATCTTACAAATATACACATGACAATACTCGACAGTAATTACAATTTAAAGCAGAAATAACATCTCATATTAATAAACCTTAATTACCTTACTATGACCAGAAAAACCTAATTACCCATATGATCGTTTACCCCAGAATTGCTCCACTGCTTATTAAATCCGCCTGCTGCTATCGGGTATGGTACATGAGCCCTTATTAAATGCAAGTCTACGGACATTATACACACCAGGATTGCATTGCAGTTGATTATTTTACCGTAGATTTTAGCTACAATTTTCTTTATAAACTTCACCTGGGATATTAGATTTTATTAGGTGCAATGCAGTTTAGGTCTTAGTAAGCTAAATTGTTGCAGTTCTCGAGCAAGTTCAATGCAACATAGTAATGAAAATTCCCTTTGACTTAAAGGGATAGTTATGTTAGCAATAATGTAGATCACCAAGTCTTTTTCATAGTAAATGTAACACATTGCCCTATTTTTAGCAACTTATTTTTCTGTAGTTCAAAAGATATTAAATGTAAAAGAATTCTCCTCCCTCCCCTTTCCCTGTGTCACTTTGCCTCTCAGTCTGGTCCAGATGGAGTGCGGCGAGGGACAATCTTCAGTAAGCAAAAGGAAAATCCTGCCCTCCTTCGTCAAAGGGACCAGGGTTTTCCTTCTACTTACTGAATGAAGATTGTCCCTCACTGCATCCGTCCTGTCCCACGATCAAACTGCAGATTCAGTGTGATGTGGCCAGAAATGGTGGGCAGGGGGTCCTTCTACATTTAATATCTTTTGATTTACAGAAAAGTAAGTTGATAAAAATAGAAGATACCGGAAAGGAGCGCTCAATGGATCCACAATAACTTCAGTGCCAGTCAGAATTAAGAAAGTAGAAATCCAAAACTTTATAAAGCTGCATCCTAAAAACGTATACAGTCCAGCAATATAGAAATACAGGATCAAAGGAAAGCACAAATGACATGCGTTATGGGACAACGTCCCTTAATCATGTCAGTTGATAAAAATAGCTCAATGTGTTACATTTACTATAAAGACTCGGCGATCTACTTTATTGCAAACATTACTATCGCTTTAAATGGGGATTTTAATCCTTTCAATACAATTTAATGATGACACGTTGAACATTCAGGGGACTTAAAGGGATAGTAAACCCCCAAAAAAACTGTTCGTGAATTGATAGGAATAATAAAAAAACCATGTAATGCCCTCATTCCCATCTCTCAAACCGTTATGGTGTGAGAGATGTAAGAAAATAAAGACCTCTGCTCCCTCCCACTTCTCTTGCGCCCGCTGTATAGTGGACGTCATGAGATCCTGCTTCCGGGACCAGACGGCGGCTCTTCAGGAGAGCTGTTGTCTAGATATTTAACTATAATTACTTTATCGGAATGGCTTGCAAGCCAGGCACACATTGTAGACCATACCAATGAAGTATTTATAGTTAGATATCCCGATGACAGCACTCCTGAAGAGCCGCCTACAGTCGGGCGACCGGATTCTGCCTCTGACAGCTTTACAGCTCGTCAGGCAGAAAGGGGAGGGAGCGGAGGGCTTTATTTTCTTACATCTCTCAAACCATAATGGTTTGAGAGATGGGAATGAGGGCATTACATGTTTTTTTATTATTCCTATCAATTCGCAAACAGTTTTTTGGGGGGGTTTACTATCCCTTTAAATCTCCATTTAAATCAATCAGTATTTGAGGAATGTTCTCTGTCCTCATGGGGCAATGGGATTCCTCCAGAACTGCATTTCTACCTTACTGAGTACAGGCCCAAGTCAGTAAATGTTGTGTTCATATAATTCTAAAAAAAGCTATTTTTTCTTGATGCATTTTAAAGTAGAACTGACACCTAATAATACCCTTCAACTTTATTGATGCCAGAACATTTTGTATGGCCCTCATGAATTTTGACCTTGTGCCTTTATTCTAGAGGTAACGTCTTCAGTCAGTCCAGACATAACAGCTGCTGGCAGTTTTCTCATACTGGAGCAAGAAGAGAGGATGAGCATAAGTAACTCTTTGTGTGCCAGAGGGGTATGCCACGCATACTCAAAAGGTAAACATTGCCATATACCGTGAGCAGAGTATGAGGTTATGTGGTCATTCTAGCAGCTATCATGTCGGCCTCTGTGATGGAAAGTGTTTTATTGAACAAGACATAAGGACAGCATTCACTTGGATTTCTTGGTTATAGTAACGTACAGTAAGTGAGATATTATCATGAGAAAGTTTTCATTATCCTTTAACTTATATTGAATTAACCCTTACACTGACTAAAACAAAGGTAGGGATTTTTCATAGTAAGGGTGGTAAAGCTATGGAATTCTTTGCCTCGTGATGTACTTGCAGATAATGTAACTGCTTTCAAAAAAAGCAATGGATGCCTATCTAGCACAGAACCATATTGAGAATTATGACAGTTGGCTTCAGTGCAGGTAGGATGTTGATTGAGGGAAATATCTGACTGCCATTTGGACTACCCACTTGGGGCTTAATTAGAAATGGCTTCAGGGTTTGATTTTTTTTGCCTTCCTCTGGATCAGCAGAGGTGATATGGCATGGGCTGGACTTGATGGACACATGTCTTTTTTCACTCTCATCAACTGTATTACTATGTTTCTTCATTGATTCATTGAGTTTATTGTAAATTTGACATTTGAATAATGCAGAAGTCAAAAACTGTCAGGTCAGGCAACATTCAGCCCTCCAACTGTTGAGAACTACAACACCATTCATCCTTAATCAGCAATTGGTTGTTTCTGGAGCTGTAGTCCCAACATCTGGAGAGACAAAGGTAACCCACTGTGGTCTAGACCAGTGATTTTCATCTTCCGCCCTCTGGGAAGGTGGGGATTTTAGGATAGCTGTACCTAAGCATCAGCAGCTCAATTAAAGGGATAGTAACATTTCAAAATAAGAGCAGCTCCAATTAATCTTCATAGTATTTGAGTCATGGAGAGTGTTATTTCAGTACTGACAGAGTTGTAGTACAAGAGTAATTGAATGATAAAGTATCCCCCTCCCGCTCCTTTTACCTAGTGTAAGCCGCCTCCCCTCAGATGTGTAATCTGGTCTCTTGACCGGACAGATCACAGCAAGGGACAATCTTCTTACTGTGATCATAAGGAAAACCCTGCCCACCTTGACAGGTTTTTCAGGTTTTTCCTTATGCTCACTGAAGATTGTCCCTCTCTGTGATCCATCCGGACAGTCTTGCTGCTCTGAGGTGAGCAGTGTTACACTAGGTAAAAGGGGAGGAAGGAGGATACTTTATCATTCAATTACTCTTGAACTACAACTCTGACAGAACTGAAATAACACTCTCCATGGCCCAAATACTATGATGATTAATTAGAGCTGCTTTTATTTTGAATCATTACTATCCCTTTAAAATGATTGAGTCACTCATTACCTACTTGTGATTAAGTAGAGATATCTTGAAATTTTGACCTGTTGGTGTGCCTTGAAGACTAAATTTGAGAAGCACTGGTCTAGACCAGAGCTGTGCAAGTTCAGTCCTCAAGCGCCACCAACAGGCCAGGATGTAAGGATCTCCCTGATTAATTACAGGTCAGTCAGTCACAATGAATGATCCACTGATTAACTCACCTGTACTTCATCAGGGAAATCCTTACATCCTGGCCTGTTGGTGGCCCTTGAGGACTGAACTTGGACTCTCCTAGTCTAGACTATTCAAGACACAAAGACTTTATTCCCTGCCTGTGGCCCTGAACAAGAAAAATAGTAGTAGTTATATTTACAGTACTATAATGGCACTGGATGGAATACATGTTTCTTATTGTCCTCCTGTGTGCTAAACAGCTGCCTCCAAACAAAAACACCTGCCTCATTAACCCTTTGAGTACCAGAGGGGTAAGCATCTCATTGCTTTGTGTGGCATACCCCTCTGGAGCTCAAAGGGTTAACTCCTTTACCCAAAAACAGAAATGAAAGCAACACCTATTTCTGTTTTGGGATATCTGTTGCTGTCTGGTGTTTCAGAGGAGACTCATAACATTGAAGAAAGAGATGCTCAACTAGGCTCATGAGCTTGCAAATATATGCAAATGCTCACTAAGACTGCGTCCTGTGCCCAGGGTCCAATCTCTTTTAGCTCACCAGTGCCACACACAGAGAGGAAATCTTCTGAAGAACATTATACTGGTTCTGCTAAATGACAGTCCAGCCACAAAATGCCAGACAATTCCTCTCTGAACAAGGGAAACAGCTAACCCCAGACTTACATTTTTTCCCTTATTGGGCCTTGTCCAAGAGGTGCAGCTTGATCCCGCTAGGCACTGTAAGCAAGTGGTCCATGTCTGGATTCCCCCATCACTCTTAGGGTGACCAACCCCAAGACCAATTAACTTTCTGCATGTCTTTGCAAGCTCATGAGTCTTGTTGAGCATCTCTGATCTTTCTTTCTGCATGTGTTGGTGTTGGGAACCCTAAGGGTAATGAGGGTAATCCAGATGTGGACCTCTTGCTCACAGTGCCTAGCGGGATCAGCTGCACCTCACTAATGAGGCCCAGTAACGCCAAAATTCACATCTGGGGTTAGCTGATTCCCTTGTTAAAAGAGGAATTGTCTGGCATTTCGTGGCTGGACTGTCATTGGCAGGACCAGTATGATATGGTTCAGAAGATTCCCTTTCTGTGTATGGTACTGGTGAACTAAAAGAGATTGCATCCTGGGTGCAGTACACAGTCCTAGTGAACTTTTTGAATATCTTTGCAAGCTCATGAGTCTAGTTGAGCATCTCTGACCTTTTTTCTTAATAACTCCAAACAGCTTATTGGGAAAGCGTTTGTATCTGTGTGGACACAGTGAATACCCTGCACACATCTCCCTGTCACTTGTCATATGACTGGTTGCGTGGCCACTACATGTGTGAGTAGATTGGTGTGTTTCTCTTTATATTATCATATGGACATTGTTAATCTATGAGGTGCCCTTTATTATTTTTGTGTTCTTAAGTCCTTTACGGTCTCTGCAATGTGAAGACCAAAAAAAGGCTTCTGCCAGCAGTTTTGGGGGGTTTAGACATAAGACCAGAAGGGCTGGACTTCACAAGTAACTTGCTGCACTGGAGAACCATAGGCAGTGAGGCTGTTGTATGAAGAGAATTTGTGTAATTCTGGGGCAGAACAACTCTATGGCAGGAGAGACATAAACCTCCCCTAGAATTCTAGACACGTCTCCAATTCAGTGCAGGCAAGGGGTTAAAAAAACAGCAGTCAGTCAGGGTCTATTTGCTAAAGGATCAGTTACAAATACATCAGAAAATCTAGTTTTTTTATGGAATAGTATCATACCTGGGAACATTTTTGCCCAAGCCTCAGGATGACCACTAAGGTCTGGGAGTAGGCATGTCCAGATGTCGTGATTTGTGTAATAAAGTGGGTGGGGCTTGATTGAAGTGGATGGGACTGGGAGACGAGGAGGTGGAGTTTAGTTGAATGTAAAGTCTGTGACGGATACCTGTACTCAGACTGAGTAGCTCCACCAAAACTGTGCTTCCTTAACCCAGGACACTCAGGATTTCCTCCAGTCAGGAACCAGGATCATATAGCCATTCACCCAGTCACTTAGGCAAGACTCAGTGTAGGGTGAACACACTTTGGATACAGCAAGCTTACCCCAGACATCAGACAACACCAGTGTCTTGGGGTCAGAATAACAACTCCTTCATTTCAAGACAACACGAACATTTTATACAGTTCTTGGGGACAAAATGCACAATGGGAATGCACATCTTTACAAAGGGTCAATGGGTGGAGGAAACATGGAGTACAATGAATACAAGGAGAGTGTAAACATATGGTGTGATGGCACAATGGACAGGTGATAACAGGATACAATGAACCAGACCTGAGTGAATTAACTATACAATGGGACAAAGGAATAGGGCTGGGTACAAATGTTACAAAGAGGCCACAATACACAGAACGGGTTAAGGTACTGAAACATAATTTACATATTAGTCCTTTGGGAGGACTGGTATTCTTTGGATTGATAAGGCTGGGAAAAAGTGTTCGCTGGGTTTGTTGGTCACCCTGTACCCCCAATAAGCACAGGGTGACTTAGCCCCAAGAGGGGACTGGGGAGCTGGTAAAGGATCTTCCATGGCAAGGGGCAAACAGGGCAGAGATTAGTCTCAGGGGGTGGCCATACCCTGTTCCAGGGCTAGGTCCATAGTCTGTGGGCAGGAGGCTGGCACTCAGGCCCCTCCAGGAGCCAGGGGCCCGGTGGTTCCTGTGACAAAGTGGGTGGGGCTTGATTGAGGCGGATGGGACTGGGAGACAAGGAGGTGGAGTTTGTCCTTAAAATGTGCATGAAGTGGGAAAAACAGGGAAGGGAGCCAGTGGAACTGGCAGTGAAGTAGGCGGAGTTATAAGGAAATTCACTGAGCCTCTGTCTCCAGAGATGCGGTAATTAAGTATACAATATACAACCAATAGTCTTCAAGTCACAGCGGAAAGTTCCCAGATATGAGTATGGTCAGTTTGCTATTTATCAATTGACGGGTACAAGGATGCATCATTAAAGAGATAAGATTTTAAATGCATGGCACCGCATTTGGAAAAAAGTATCAACCATTTCGCTCACCAGTCTTCCAATGATAACACGGTGCTGTAAGTGAAAGGATGAGCCGACACATCCGTTACTTGAATGAACGAAGAGATTTTCACTGTACTCAATTGTATCAAATAAAATCACCTTCTTTATTGAAACATGAAACACAAGACACAGGACACAGTCTCACGCATTTCGCACCATCGTGCTTACTCATAGACATACCTGGGAACTTTTCAATGTTGTCTCCCCGGAGGGGAGTCCTCTGCTGCCATGGGTGGTGTGAAGAATGACGTGTATCGCGTCAAAAAGGGGCGGGGCTTAATGCGAGTGCTGGGTGGAGGGCTTAAAAGAAGGCTGGGGAAAGAGGAACAGGGGGAGAAAGAGTGGATGTGGGTAGAGTTTCAATAGGAACTCCCCACATCCAGAGGACTCAGCCTCTGCCCCGGAGACCCGGTAAAGCTCTGTCAGAACCGGAGTCTCCGGGGCAAATCCGGAGAGTTCCCAGGTATGCTCCTAGACACATTAAAGAGATAGTAATGTCTCACTATAAATGAAGATTTGATTATTCCTTATACTTTGTAATAATGCTCTGTACCATCATCAATGCTGTGATCTGTGTAGTTTTTGTGTCATTATATTTTTCCCCCTCCCGCCTATTTTCCAGACATCCCTATTCTTTGTTCAGAGCAGAAAGCTGGTCTGGATGGAACACAGGGAGGGACAGGGTTGTCCTTATACTGACAGACAGAAGATTGTCCTTCACTGCGATCTGTCTGGTCAAGTGACCGGATTTCAGATCCGAGGGAAGACTGGTGACATGTGTAAAAGGGGCGAGAGGAGGACAGTTTATAATTTAATTACACAAAAAAGTACAGCAATAAGAACATTGCCAACGGCACCAAGCATTATTATAAAGTATAAGGAAAGGAATAATTTAATCTTCATTTATAGTGAGACATTACTACTTCTTAAAGTGTAACTTTCACCTTCATTCAAGTTTGCAAATTTGAAAACTGTATTTGTGGTCGGGCCTAGGAGAGATTATGATGATAAGGTGTATGTCGGATGCCTATTGCCCATTCCGACCTGTAAGGTAGGCCTAAGAGTGGGCCCACATGTATAAGAAAAAGAGTTAAATTGATAGAGCTGAGAAAAGGGGTACGGGTTGGGTGGGTAACACAGAGCTCAGCCGGAGCTCTGCTCAGTCCCGAGGAAAGGACCGAGGTTGGTATAAATGTCTCCAACCGGCCCTCCCACAATTCCAGGCTAACCAATAGCCTTACATTTGTGGTCGGGCCTAGGAGAGATTATGATGATAAGGTGTATGTCGGATGCCTATTGCCCATTCCGACCTGTAAGGTAGGCCTAAGAGTGGGCAAAAAAGAACCATGAATCCACAGTGATCATGACCGTAGATCTATATCCAATGTGAATAATGTACTGTAATGACCTGAGACTGGATAATCCCCCGTCTGGTAATCCCTGAAATCTAACATAATCCATAAGAAAAATGGAGCAAATGTAACTAAAAAGGAGGGCTGATAACCGAAAGGTAGAGAGCTGTCTACCCAACTGCTCCAAATATATACAATCTAAGGTGTCAAGTGAAAGACTACTTACTATACCTCACATGATCAATCGTAGGAGTGTGTGACAGTATAACTTACTGTAACAGCTGTGTTGGTAAAGATGTTTGATACCTGCCAAGGCGGATTAACAAAATAAGATGAAATATGCATAAACTAGTATATAAGTGACCAAAAAAAAAATGTAAAGGCAGAACACCATGGCATCCTACCACAGAACAGCTAGCCCAGTCAATAATTGACGTGTATAGTGGAAACGGTGAGAACCTTGAAATACTACCTCCCATATATAGCTTCATAAACATGACCTACGTCATAACATGTACGTCTGAAGGTAGTAGTCTGTCTTACAACGACACCAATGCAATGTCTCTGCCAAATTAACTCACACTTTGACTGCCTTAGCCCTGAACATAAGGCAAATAAAATCTTTCTTCCCCAGACACCCTGTAAAGCCATAAAGCGGTGTCATGGCAGTATCTTACCCGCATGTTCCGCTACCGGATTTGCTTATGTAAATTCTTCCGGTAACGCCACTGGTTTCACTGTGAGGGATCTTCCTTACATATGATGAACCTGTAAACAAACTGACTCATGATACTTAATATATTCCTATAATGCTGCTGGTTCGTGACACCCTGCCTAATGAAAAAGAGAGAAAAGTATTAACTAGTATTTGGGTGACTGGTGAGTCCCTCTCTAGTGCCAAGCGGCTGATGCGAGACGCTACCTATGATTTGGACCGATGGGCGTGAGGCCTATGCGATAGGCTGAGGGGTGTTGGTCTCGCGGTGACAAATAATCTTAAGCAGTATAAGACCCTATGTCTATAGAGTGGGTGTGACAGGTGAAGCCCTGTCTATCAAGAAAACTAGGAAGAAGGCTCTGTCTATGAGCTGGGCCGAGGGAAACGTGGGATGGGACTAAGCTGTAGCCTTCCCCTAACCATCCTAAAAGACGAACCAGCAGTCTTAACATAACCTAAACCTAACTCTGCCTCTGAAAGTAACTTGCTCGAGCCTGTATGCGTGTCTCTGAATGAGGAGACTGAAATGATATACAAGATACCGAGTTTAATTATAAACCGTATCTCGGATTGCATATTGGATGACAACATAAGTTAGTAAACATACTCATACACACTAAACGGCAACATGAAAGCTTCAAATTGAAATACTTTACCTTTGATGCTTAATACAAAAAATATATACATTACAGTAAGACAAGTGTTGGCTGTCGTAGCGGATGCCTGAGAAGCTGTACGAGCAAGATTACATTGTAGTATAACCAGAGGAATAAGTAGACATATATGAAATCAAACCCGGTCTTGACTGCAGTAAAGGAAGGAAAACCAGCCTGCAAGAGGAGCACTTAGGGTGATCGCGTGTTTGACTGTGCGTGGCTGTACACATGGTCGCGTTGTGATGACGTGAACGTGACTTAGTCTAAGTGAATCGACTACTAACACAGAGCTCAGCCGGAGCTCTGCTCAGTCCCGAGGAAAGGACCGAGGTTGGTATAAATGTCTCCAACCGGCCCTCCCACAATTCCAGGCTAACCAATAGCCTTACATTAAAAACTGCCTATATTTCATGTTACCCAAAAGTCCAGTAAATGTACAGTTTAGGAGAAATTCACACTTTTACTTCTGGGCAAAGTGAAAGTGAACATTTCCTGGTACTGCACAGAGCTTCATTAGCATATGACAAGTCAGAGAAAAATGTAGTTAGCAAATAAAATGCCACTGGTAATGCAATTACCATATGGTAACAAGTATGAATATCTCTTTAACTGTGCATTTGCTGGTATTTTGGATAACATGACACGTAGGCAGTTTTTAATGCAGTTTTCAAATATGCAAACTTGAATTAAGGTCAAAGTTCTACTTTAATGCACTACACTTAGGCTGATGCACAAAAAGGAACCGGATTAATTCTGGAGGAAAGAAATTACCATTCAATGAGGATTTTAACCCCTTGAATGCTAGACAGATCTCCAACTCATTGCAAAGCAATGCATTGGAGACCTCTCTAGCATTCAAGGGGTTAAAAGCCTCATTTAATCAATGTGAAATTTGGGGAATGATTAATATTGTTGTTAGTTTGCTCAAGTCTGAATCACCCCAGTTCTTCTTGACTTGTCATATGCTAATGAAAGTTACAGAGATGGTTCATATGCTAATGAAGCTATGTGCAGTACCAGGAAATGTTTACTTTTACTTTGCCCAGAAATAAAAGTGTGAATTTCTCCTAAACTGTACATCTGCTGGACTTTTGGGTAACATGACATATAGGCAATTTTTAATATAGTTTTCAAATTTGCAAACTTGAGTGAAGGTCTTGGCTGGCATTTATCACGTCAGTCCATAGGAGTGAACACACATATATGTAACCTGGGCACATGTACGTTTTCCTTTTCCTTAGTGAATAGTAGGAGTTTTTCAGGGGAATTATGCCGATTCTTGGGAAGTCTCCGGATCTGACCCAGAAATTCCATTCTTCATTGTTAATTACCGGTTCTTCAAGGATAGACGTTGATTTTCTGGCTAGATGAGTTCCTTCTTAACCCTTCCCTTTCCACACCCAGTTCTGACCACTCTCTGCCGAGTTCTGCTCACTTCTACAAGAAACAAGAACCCAGAATGGGCGCAATACCAATTTATATAATAAAAGGAATCCCCAATCAGTGGAGTTAATACTCACAATGTGTGAAGCACCTGGTTGAACACCCTTACAACCGGTATAGCAAGCAGGGATTTAATATCCGCCCTGCTTCGGATATACTTATCTCTGGATAAAGGACTGGAACCAATGGATATCTTATATAAAGTTTACTATTTCAGTGCTATTCCATAATATAAAACATCATACCTGGGAACTAGTTCATCTTGAGTCCCCGGAGAGGGCTTGCGTGCCAGCCGACAAGAAGGACTTAATTACGCAATTCGCATCATAAAGGGGGTGGTGTTTAATTGGATGGGTGGGGCTTAATCATATTTGCGTCACAAAGTAGATGGGCAGTGGGAGGAACTGGGTGGGAAGGAGGAGAAATGTGTGGAACAGGGAGAAACAGAGGGGAAGTGGGAGGAACAGGATGGGAAGGAGGAGAAGTGGGCAGGAAGTGGGAGGAACAGGATGGGAAGGAGGAGAAGTGGGCAGGAAGTGGGAGGAACAAGGTGGGAAGGAGGAGAAGTGGGAGGAACAGGATGGGAAGGAGGAGAAGTGGGAGAAGAAGTGGGAGGAACAGGATAGGAAGGAGGAGAAGTGGGCAGGAAGTGGGAGGAACAGGGTGGGAAGGAGGAGAAGTGGGAGGAACAGGATGTGAAGGAGGAAAAGTGGGAGAAGAAGAGGGAGGAACAGGATAGGAAGGAGGAGAAATGGGCAGGAAGTGGGAGGAACAGGGTGGGAAGGAGGAGAAGTGGGCAGGAAGTGGGAGGAACAGGGTGGGAAGGAGGAGAAGTGGGCAGGAAGTGGGAGGAACAGGGTGGGAAGGAGGAGAAGTGGGAGGAACAGGGTGGGAAGGAGGAGAAGTGGGAGGAACAGAATGGGAAGGAGGAGAACTTGGAGAAGAAGTGGGAGGAACAGGATAGGAAGGAGGAGAAGTGGGCAGGAAGTGGGAGGGAACTTGCTCATCTTGAGCTCCTGGAGAGGGCTCAGGTGCTGCTGACAAGAAGTCAGTGACATGATGACTCGATATATTTCCGAGTATATTATATTATGAATTGTTCCTCTCCCACCCCTTTACAGTAAAGGAAGCCACCTTCCCTCAGACGTGATATCCGGGCGCTTGACCAGACAGCTCACAACGTGGGACAAGCTTCCTTCCAGTGGTGTAACAATAGGGGTCGCAGTGGTAGCAACTGCAACTGGGCCCATCACTGCCCCCCCCCCCCGGCTCCCGCAACAACCTGAGATCTGTGCCTTTTTTGGCACAGACCTCTATTAGGAAGTGAGCTCCCTCTCTGTCTACGGCACTCTAGTAATGCAGAGCACTTGAGATTATATCATCTCCCAGCGCTCTCTGCATTACTGGAGAGAGGACTGCATGGGAGCTTCAGCTGCTTGTAGAGGTCTGTGCAGAAGGAGGCACAGACCTCTCCTGCCATGCCACTGGACCACCCGGGAGGTAGGAAATGGACACTGGGGGTCAATGGGGTCAATGTGGAGAGGTGGCCATTGAGGCAATGTGGAGGTGGCCAATGGAGGGTATGTGGAGATGGCCAATTGGGGCAATGTGGAGATGACCAATGGGGGCAATGCTGGGATGACCAATGGGGGCAATGTGGAGGTGGCTAATTGGGGGGCATTGTGGTAGGGGGGGCAATGTCGTTGGGGGGGCACATGGCAATTTTTGCACCTGGGCCCGGTGGCTTCTAGTTACTCCTCTGCTTCCTTTATTCAGTATAAGGAAAACCCTGCTTGAAGAAGGGGGGCAGGTTTTTCTGTATATTGAATGAAGATTGTCCCTTGTTGCCACCCCCCTTCAGTTCCAAGGCAAAGAAGACTGACATCAGCATAATGGACAGGAGGGGGAGATCCTAGCTGCAATGTTAATGAAGCATTACTAGCCCGTGAAGTTGTCCTCTCTTGAACAATCCATAGGGGCCATTAGGATTTTCTGTCCAGAGTAAGGTATTTGGAGGATTATTAAGTGTTAGTTCTCCTTTAATTTTGGCTTCTGACTCAAATCCTCCCCCCCCCCCAGCTGGTCCTTTCTAGTCATTCTCCCTGGATGCGCGAGGTCCAACCCATCAATTACAATGTCCAAAGGAAGTTTGTAATTAGTGCACTTGTAATGACCCTGCCATGGATTGAGCTGAACTGTAACCAAGCTGTGCAGCGCCTGAGAGTCACAGATGTGCAGGGATAATGGGAGTTTGCAAATGAAAATTATTTATTGCCTGCGTTTTGCTTCTGACAGCCGCGCACGTTGGCTGTGAGTATGACAGCGAGTCTATAGGTCAGATAAATGGGCTCTCAGATTCATTTCACTTGCAGGACTGGCCTCATTTTATACTGTAGGTATCATTTCTCTTATTGCTCCCGTCCGAATGTCCTCTGTGTGCGGCTACTTTAATAACCCTTTGAGTGCCAGAGCAATGTGTTGCCTACCCCTCTGGCACTCAAAGGGTTAACTACTCGTATGCAGGACCAGATTTTCTTTCTACCATTCAGGGACACAGCCGAGATGAGTGGCAGAGTACTTCTCCTCGGTAACAACATTAGATGTCATTGATTAACTCCTTAAGGACTCTTGATGTGCCAGGACCGTCATGGGTAAACTTACCATAAGGACCACATGGGTTTCAGGGCTTCCCACATGGTTACACGCCGTTCGGAGAGCCCTGAATCAGATACAATATAAGAAAATGCTCCGTGGTTCTTAAGTGCTGGCCAGAAGTGTGCACAGCTGGTTCTTAACCCTATGAGTGCCAGATGGGTAAGCAACACATTGCAAAGTAATACTTTGTACACAGGGCCGGATTTACATCTCAGGAGCCTGTAGGCACAGAAATCTGAAGCTCCCCCCCCCATTGGCCATCTCCAATGGACACCTCCACAATGCTCCTAATCTCCACATTGCCCCCATCATCTCCATATTGCCCCATCAGCTCCAACTTGCCCCCCATCAGCTCCACATTGCCCCCATCATCTCCATATTGCCCTCACATTGCCTCCACCATCTCCAACTTGCCCCCATCAGCGCCACATTTCCCCCACCATCTCCATGTTGCCCTCACATTGCCCCCCTTCGGCTCCAACTTGCCCCCACCATCTCCATGTTGCCCTCACATTGTCCCCCTTCGGCTCCAACTTGCCCCCCACCATCTCCATGTTGGCCTCACATTGTCTCCCCCCGTTGTCCATTTCCTACATCCCGGGCAGGAGATTTGTCGTCTGTGCCTCCTTTGGCACAGTCCTGTAAGTGCGGTAGCTCCCGCGCGGTCTCCTATTCAGGAATGCAGAGTGCTGGGAGGTGATGTCATCTCCCAGCGCTCTGCATTCCTAAAGAGCCAATGAGGGAGCTCAGCGCTTACAGGACTGTGCCAAAGGAGGCAAAGACCTGTCCTGCCAGGGAGGTAGGAAATAGACAACGGGGGGGGGGGGGGCAATGTGAGGGCGACATGGAGTGGGTGCCGGCGCAACCAGCGAGGTGGCTAGTTTTTTTTTTTAATTATTTTTTTTTAATTATTATTATTATTTTTTTTTTTTTTTTTAAAAACAAGAATCCCAATGGCAGTGCGCCTGTAGGCAGGTGCCTACTTTGCCTTATGGCAAATCTGTCCCTGTTTGTGCACCCCTCTGGCACTCAAAGGGTTAAGAGATTCACCTGTGTTTTCTCCAGAGAACCATAGAATTCAAAATGCTAGAGGGACAAGTGTCCATTGACTGGTGTGATAGAAAGTGGGGCTTGTGCTGTATTAATAGAAAATGTACATCAGGCCCCAATCCTTAGCTCAGCCTTACACTACAAGAAAATGGTGTTGCAGCTCCTGTTGGATATCAGGAAGTTGGCTCTGTTATCCCTCTAGTGTTTGGAGAGCTAGATGGAGGCCATTTTCTTGTAGCTCAGCACTGGCTGCACTTTGTATCTGAGTAGTCCGTGCTCTGGAGTCTTCACTTAGGGACTCTGTATTGTCCCAGGAGGGAACTGGACAGGACCCAGGACACACATTTAAGATCTGGGACAGTCCTAGGCAATCAGGGACATGTGAACACCCTACAGTGCAGCCCCACTGGTATTAGTCACCAATATGGCATTTAGGAGTAGGCGCTAAGGCCTAGTTGCTCTGGCTGTTGTTTTTGTACCCTGAGGATTCTTGACACATGGGGAACATGATCCAGTGTTGTAACTAGTCATTGAAGGTCCCTAATGCAAACTTTTTTGCCCCACCCTCACACAAAAATATTGTCTCATGGACAAAACTGGAACCTATTGGACCATGGGGTTGATGGACCCCCTTGGATTCTGGGCCCAGTCAAAAATGCACCCTCTATACTACCTGAAGTTATTATAGGGTGACTACATTTCCATTCTGCCTTTCAGGAACAGTGTGGTGATGAGAATACATCTTTCCAGCTCTAGCGAAGCTATGTGGGATTGGTCAATATACATCACTTAACATCAGTGCTCAGCTTGTTCTTTATCTGACACACCACAGAGTTCTAAACTCTAAAAGGAGAATTGTCCATTGACTGCTGTAACAGAAAGTGTTGCCTTTGGTGGACTACAAGATAATGTACATCACATCCAATGCATTAGACTAGCATTACACTACAATAAAGTTGCACTACAGCTTCTGTTTGATGTCAGGATCAAGGCAAAGTTGTGTCTCTTGTGCTTAGGGCTCTGTCTAGAAGCCATTTTGTTGTAGCCCAGCAGAGACATCACTTTGTGTCACAGTAGGCAATGGGCAGTCCTATTCCAATGTAGAAAGCTCTGCAGAACGACATAAAGCCAAAAAAGCACACAGGAGCAAGGCCGGATTTACCGTTAGGCAGAGTAGGCATCTGCCTACAGGCGCATCCCACAGAGGGGCACCTGTCATTGGGACCTTTTAAAAAACAAAAAAAAAGTTGTCTTGCCGCCCGCACTAGCCCCCCCACCATCCAGTCAGGTCTGTGCCTCCTTCAGGACAGACCTGTAGATGCTGCGCTCCATTGTCGGCTCATTAGTATTACAGAGCATTGGGAGATGACATCATCTCCCAGCACTCTGCATGAAGAGAAGACCGTGTGGGAGCTCCAGCAACTACAGCTCTGTGCCAAAGGAGGGACATACAGATCTCTCCTGCTGCTGGACCACCAGGGAAGAGGTAGGAGACGGACACTGGGGGGCAATGTGGAAATGATGGGGCAATATGTATCTGATGGGGGGCAAAATGGAGATGATGGCAATGTAGAGATGATGGGGCAATGTATGTGAGGGTAAGTTGGAGCTGATGGCAATATGGAGCTGATGGGGGGCAATATGGAGATGAAGGGGGCAATGTGAGGGTAAGCTGGAGCTGATGGGGCAATATGGAGCTGACGGGGGCAATATGAAGATGATGGGGTAATGTGAGGGTAAGTTGGAGCTGATGGGGGCAATATGGAGATGATGGGGGCAATATGGAGATGAAGGGGGCAATGTGAGGGTAAGTTGGAGCTGATGGGGCAATATGGAGCTGACGGGGGCAATATGAAGATGATGGGGTAATGTGTGGGTAAGTTGGAGCTGATGGGGGCAATATGGAGATGATGGGGGCAATATGGAGCTGATGGGGGCAATATGGAGCTGACAGGGGACAATGTAAGGGCAATATGGAGATGATGGGGGGCAATGTGGAGATTAGGATCATTGTGGAGGTGTCCAGTGGATGGCCAATGGAGGAGGGGGAGGTGGTGCTTCAGATTTCTGTGCCTACAGGCTCCTGAGATGTAAATCCGGCCCTGCACAGGAGGAGAGCTTGGAAATCCAAATGGAACTATTTGCTTCAAGAAACTGTCTAAGTGTATACTTACATAGTTAGTTCTCACCGGCCCATATATAGTGGAAACCGGTGAAAAAGCTAGCGGGGATCCACATCGGTCCTCCCCACAAACAGACCACACTTCGTTATGTCTCACCACGGCTTGTATACCGCACGGGATCAGAATACAATGAAAATGCAGACGGACAAAAAATAAATTCAATAAAAAATATACTTATTAGAATAACTTAAAATGTAAAAATGTATACACTTAAATAGTTTCTTGAAGGAAATAGTTCCATTTGGATTTCCAAGCTCTCCTCCTGTGTGCTTTTTTAGTAACATAGTTGATGAAGCTGCAAAAAAGACATGCGTCCATCAAGTCCAGCCCATGCCATATCACCCCTGTTGATCCAGAGAAAGGCAAAAAACAAAAACCCATTGAAGCCATTTCCAATTAAGCTCCAAGTGAAAAAATTCCTTCCTTCCTGACTCGATTCGGCAGTCAGATATTTCCCTGGATCGACATCCTATCTACTTTGAAGTCAACTGTAATAATTCTCAGTGTTGTTCTGTGTTAGATAGGTGTCCGTTTGTCACAGGAACCACTGGGCCCCTGACTCCTTGAGGGGCCTGAGGGCCAGCCTCCTGCCCACAGACCATGGACCTAGCCCTGGAACAGGGTATGGCCTTTCCCTTAGACTGTTAAACAAGGAACACAATGAGCTGTGGCGACTACATGAGATATTTGTGTGTTAGAGATATGGGATCTCATGTCTTCAGACTATTTCTACCCAAAAGACTAAAAACCATAGACTGCTGGCTTGCTTCCAAGGAAATGGACAGTAAGGGTTAAGTATTTGAGTTTGGCCAAGGATGCTGCAAATGTATATTGCAGTTCCTCCAGCCTTTTGTTTCGTTGTTCACCCTCACCCAAGCTCTGTGTATATTGTAGCCACTCCAGTCATTGTAGGTCTGTGAACTGTACTGAGACCCCCTGTGGTGTGCTAACCTAACCACGTCTGGCCCTTTGTATTGTGTTGTACCATTTGTTGCTAGCCTTTTGTGTAGTAATGCAATCATGTATGTGTTATTGTAATTGCTGGGACCTTCTGTGGTTGGCCCTTTGTCTTGTATATTATGATTATATTATCCCTGTGACTCACCTATTTTATCCTGCCTGCCCATGTATTTCAGTGTAGGTTTTGTGTATAAATATGTGTGTGTTTGTTCCAATGAAGTCAGTTGTTATTATACCTCAAGACACTGGTGTTGTCTGATGCTTGGGGGAAAGTTTGCTGTATGCAGAGTGTGTGCTCTTGGTACCTTGACACTAGTTTTGCCTAGTTTGGGGTATATTGCGGTATGCTGTTGGATGTCCATCTGGCTCGTAGCGGAAGAAGTGACCATTGACGGGGACACTAAGGCTGGGTGTCAGATGGTACCGTCACACTGTTGCTTTTTTGAAAACAGTTACAGTATCTTCAAACACAGCATCCAGAGGAAAAGAATTCCATATATTTACCACCCTTGCTGTAAAAAAAAATCCCTGCCTTTCTTTTAGTTGAAAACATCTTTTCTTATCCACTTATCCATATCACAGTATACAAAGGAGACTGAGCGATTAAAAACATCACAGAGGTACATATATTTTGGTCCTTCCTCACGATCCAATCCCAAAGTGTCGCCACCCATTTTTTTCCCCATTCGTTGTTCTTTACTTTGATCCAAGAAATTATTTTTCTGGATCATTTTTATTTCAGCATTTGTGTGCCTCACCGAAGTAGATTTCTTTTGACATCTCTTTTGGGGGATCTAGTGTAGTGTGTTGAATGGAAACGCACATGACTGGTGCTGACAGTTTTTGCAACCTGAAGCCTACGTAACCCTTTCAGTGCCAGTACCCCTTCTGGCACTCAAAGGGTTGAAACCCTTTAAGGACCAGAGCAATGTGCAACATGTTGCTTCTCAATCTGTTGCACAGCGGGGTAACAATAGGGGTTACACCTGCAACCGTGCCCATCACTCCAGGGGCACGGCCGCCCCTTGCGACCCCCACCGCCTGGCGCCCACAACATTCTGATACCTGATCTCTCTCTGGAACTCCAGTAATGCAGAGCGCTGAGAGAAGACATCATCTACCAACACTCTGCATTATGAGAGGACCATGCAGGAGTACCATCTGCAGAGAGGTCTGTGCTTAGAGGTCTGTGCAGACTTCTGCCATGCCCCTGGACCACCAGGGAGGTAGGAGATGGGCAATGTGGAGGTGGAGGACAGCGTGGTGGCAATGAGGTGATGGGAGGCAGTGTGGAGATTGGGGGCAATGTGGAGATGGGGGGCAATGTGGAGGTGGCCAGTGGAAATGGCCAATGGGGGGCCAATGGGGTTGAGGGGGGGCAATATCGTTGGTGGGGGGCATGGCAGTTCTTGCACCAGGGCCCAGTGGCTTTTAGTTATGCCTCTGCTGTTGCACATCCCTCTGGGCCATAAAGCTTTGAGTCTACCATGTGTTGTGAGCACAATTTAACCCTTTGAGTGTCACGCAAATGGTTAAGATCCTGGTTTTGCTAGCAACTGTTATATATATCTCCATGCACATGACATTCAAACTGATTGAATAGGTTATCGCTTGAAGCAGGGAGCAAAGACAAAATTTATACGGTCCATCTGTATTTGCTGGACATAGTAAAGTGAGTCGGGAATATAATTAGGAGTTGTTAATTCTCCTTTAACCCTTTGAGTGCCAGAGGGGTACGGAATGCATTGCAAAGAAATGCATTCCATACCCCTCTGGCACTCAAAGGGTTAACAGAAACAGATAGCTGTGTACTGACTGAACCTTTTTTAAAGGGATAGTAATGTTTCAAAATAAAAGCAGCTCCATTTAATCTTCATAGTATTTGGACCATGGAGAGTGTTATTTCAATACTGTCAGAGTTGTAGTTCAAGAGTAATTCAGTGATAAAGTATCCCCCTCCCACCCCTTTTACTGATGTAACACTGCTCACCTCAGAGCAGCAAGACTGTCCGGATGGATCACACAGAGGGACAATCTTCAGTGAGCATAATGAAAATCCTGAAAAACCTGTGAAGGAGGGCTGTGTTATCCTTATGATCACAGTAAGAAGATTGTTCCTTGTTGTGATCTGTCCGGTCAAGAGACCAGATTCCACGTCTGAGGGGAGGTGGCTTACACTAGGTAAAAGGGGCAGGAGGGGAAACTTTATCATTCAATTACTCTTGTACTACAACTTGGACAGTATTGAAATAACACTCCCCATGGCCCAAATACTATGATGATTAATTGGATCTGCTTTTATTGTGAAACATTACTGTCCCTTTAACCACTCCAATGTGTTTGATGCATTTCTAGTAGTGAATAGGTTAAGCAAATTAAGAGTAAGTTATTTCTGAACGCAGTTTTCCTATAAAAGGCATTAGTCTAAAATCACTAGTGAGGTATGTCTCAGTTGCCTCACTTTTATTATTACTAAGTGGCTTCAGAGCATTTAGCAGAGAGGTGAAAAGCTCTTTCTGAGCGGAGCTGTGCCCATTGTGTTAGTCTTTATGACGCGTATTAACACCTCGTTCCTTTATATTGATTAGTAATGTAAATGCCATTAGTACAACTGCAGTTCATTGCAGATCGGTCCTCTAACAATCATCACTGAAAATGCATTAAAATAAGGATGCGAACCACTTGTGAGTCATCCAGGAGATGAACGGAAACGGTCTTACGTAACATTTACTTGTCTTTTCACAGGAATTTTCAACAGAGCTATGTTCTATCGTCATGTCGTTCAACCCTTAACACCAAACCCCTTAACACCCACTCTAACCACCATTAGAGCACTCATGGACATTAGATGTGTTCAAAAGGCTAATTTATTATAACCACGAAACATACATTTTTAAAGGGATTGTAATACTTAAAAACAACTTTAGTTCATATTGTAGCCTTTAAAAATACAAATTAAATAAGCTCAGCGGCACCTCTTAAATGTGTATGGTTTGACATATATCCTCTTTCAAAGTCCCCACTCCCCTGATGTCAGCGTTCTGACTGCAAGGGAATCCAGTACCGGGACCGGCGGAGGCTCTCCAGCAGAGCCGAGATCGCAATATAGGAACAGAAATCCTTCACTGAAACGGTCTTCTACGTGTGCCTGCAAACAAAGTACACGTAGAAGACCATTTCAGTGAAGGATTTCTGTTTCTATAAAGTGATCTCGGCTCTGCTGCAGAGCCGCCGCTTGTTCAGGGACAGGATTCCCCTGCAGTCAGCTAGAGAGTTGATGTCGGGGGAGGGGGAACTTTGAAAGCGGCTATCTCTCACACCGTACAGGTTTGAGAGATGCCACTGGGCTCATTTAATTTGTATTTGCAAGGGCTACAATATGAACTAAAGTTGTTTTAAGTATTACAGTCCCTTTAACATATTATAGTTGATTAACAATTCAAACAGTACTTTGTAACATACTAGTGCTTTCAATACACCAAGGGTTGCCAATGCTGGTTCCCAAGAGCTGCCAACAGTGCCTGCGTTCAGGTCTTCAGGATATCCCAGCTGGAGAACATATGGACTACTTAGTGGCTTAGGAACTTTAGTTGATCCACCTGTGAACTTTCAGGGGTATCCTGAAGACATGAAGTGTTGGAAACTCTTGAGGACCAGTGTTGAGTAACAACATATTATAGTGCATAAAACTTCAATACTTGACTGAGGGCCATGCCTTCATCCAACCTACAAACTACTGAATGTGACATGTGGTAGCCCGACAGCCGTACCCACAGCGCAAAATTGTCGGATCATGAATTGGTGGTAAAATAAGGACAGTAATTTAAGAACAAAATCTGTCACATTTGAAAATGTGTCTTAAAGAATTAAAAATGGTGGTAAGATGAACTTGATGAAAATGACATACTTACATGGTAAATTAGGTTGTCCATAAAGTTCAACCTTTGCCACAGTATAACCAAGAAAATGAGAATTATATAATCCTTCCCAACTCCTAAATGAGTGTTAACCATTTGAGTGCCAGAGGGATACGCAAGGCAATTGCGTTGCAATGCGTTGTGTACCCCTCTGACACTCAAAGGGTTAATTTGTTTACCGGAACTTCCAATTTTACCTAATAATACACAGTATAACCCTATATGTTCCCCTCTGCAAGAAATTTTGCCCTTAAAGAGATAGTAATGTTTCACAAAAACAGCAGCTCCAATTAATCTTAATAGTATTTGGGCCATAGAGTGTGTTATTTCAGTACTGTCAGAGTTGTAGTTCAAGAGTAATTGAATGATAAAGTATCCCTCTCCTGTCCCTTTTACCTAGTGTAAGCCTCCTCCCCTCAGATGTGGAATCTGGTCCTGGGACCAGACAGCTCACAGCAAGGGACAATCTTCTTACTGAAAAAATTACAGTAATATGTCTGAAACCGACAGACCATAGAATACAAACTGTATTAGACTGATTACAGACAATTTCATTTACTACAATGTTTTGAACATCTCACCCCAAGAGTCATGATCTTGAACCATAACCGCAAAGCCCATGTTTCATCCAGCAAGCACCAAGCCATGTTGTCACCACTCCAGGCGTCCACAATCCAACACCCCCAACACTAACAGACCCCAATACCCAGATGCAAACATACTCACACTACAGTCTGTATGCAGAAGGATTTAGTTAAACTGAGTGAATGGGCAGAAAAGTGGCAGATGACATTTAATGTAGATAAATGTAAAGTTATGCATTTGGGCTGTAGAAACAAACTTGCTACGTATACGCTAAATGGGAAACAACTAATGGACTCCTCATTAGAGAAAGATTTAGGCGTAATGATAAATGATAGACTTCACTGCAGTGTGCAGTGTCATTGCAAGAGCAAATAGGGTACTATCACAATAGTTTTTGAGATACTTAGCTTTGTTTGTATGGTATCTTATGCAAATGATCTAGTACTAGGCAACAGGGATTGGAAGATGGGATGGAGAGCAGTGTGGGATGTTAGTATCTGGCTGGCAGGCAGTGACAGTTGGGATAGAGAGCATTGTGGAATGTTAATATCAGGCTGGCAGGGAGTGCCAGGTGGGTGGTAGAGCAGTGTGAAATATTGGTATCTGGCAGCTATTATCTATCTGTCTATCTATCTATCTGTCTGTCTGTCTGTCTGTCTATCTATCTATCTATAAATCTATCTATCTATAAATCTATCTTACTCTATCTATCTGTCTGTCTATATGTCTGTCTGTCTGTCTGTCTGTCTGTCTGTCTATCTATCTATCTATCTATCTATCTATAAATCTATCTATCTATCTATCTATCTATCTATCTATCTATCTATCTATCTATTTTTATCTATCTGTCTGTCTATATGTCTGTCTGTCTATCTATCTATCTATCTATCTATCTATAAATCTATCTTACTCTATCTATCTGTCTGTCTATATGTCTGTCTATCTATCTATCTATCTATCTATCTATCTATCTATCTATCTATCTATCTATCTCTCTATCTATCTATCTATAAATCTATCTTACTTTTTTGTCTACCATTATTTCAGGATAACAGGTCACTCGTTTAATTGGTAGCTCAGCAGTGGTTTGTAAAGAAAATAAAATTATATATATATATGTATTGTTTCATTTCTGTGCTGAGCTGTTGGTCCCAGTGCATGGAGGAGACAACGTTGCAGGACACTCGATCCCACAGCGACTGCCTCTGTCATTATCTCACCTTTAAATATAAGCGTCACAACTTGATCAATCAGATTGTCACCAGGGAGCAAGTATAAATAAAATGTGTCCTTTCCACGTAGGGCAACGCTGTAATTTGCTGAGTGCATTGTAATTATTTCTAGTTAATTATCACAGTGGTATTTTTTCAAGCACCAGAGTTGCAGCAGTTCATTTCTGAATTGTAGAAAGAACAAAATAAAATCTGTTTTGATGATGCAAATGTCTAAGTTGAAATGCTGACAAGATTGACCCACGTACCCTTCAATGTCAGAAGATGGCTGCTAGAGCTGGATTAGGACACTTGTGTCATTTAAACATTCGCATGGCAGAAAGGTCTCCAAAGCATTGCTGTGCAATGCGACGGAGGCCTCTCTAGCACACAAGAGGTTAATGTTCTTCGTTGCCCGGTCTGATTTATTTTACATTTCTCAGAAACTCCTTTACATTTATGTTACGGAGGAAAACAGTTTCAAAGGAAATGCCAAAGCACTCACAAAATGCCAAGGTGCCTTACTTTACAGTAAATGTTATTTTAAAAAAAATGTAATTTTAAGCAATTGTGTATCCTACAATTTGTCTTCAGGTCAAGTGCTATATCATACCTCCCAACATTTCAAATTGCCAAAGAGGGACACTTGTGTTTTAGGGGGTGTTGCCGGGGGCGTGGCGGGTAGGCGGGGCACTACCGAGAATTTTTAGGCTATTTCATGAGCTATTGACACCTCCTTGTGTAACCTAATAAATTACTTATAACAAGACCAAAGTATTTTATTTACACAGACTAATTTATAAACACATACGCCGATGTTTAAACAATAATGTGAGTTTTATTGCTGTGGAGCAGTGTGATACACTTATATATATACACCTCAGCAGTCTGATCTCCTAAAAAGAGGGACATCGGGGTGGGAAAGAGGGATTTGGGTCTAAAAGAGGGACTGTCCCTCCTAAAGAGAGACACTTGGGAAGTATGCTATAGTATCCTGCAGAGTGTAGCACTAAAAGGCTGCAACTGCATCCAGGAAGCAGGGAAGGAACAAGTCTGGTAAACCAACTGGACTATAGGGGGCAGATACAACCACCCCAATTCATATTGATTTAAACTAACAGTAATGACAAATACAAAATTGTTCTTGTTTTGTAGAGTTAAAAAAAAAAAATTATGTGGCAAAATCCTATCTCTCAAACCTTTATGGTTTGAGAGATATTCACTTCTAAAGTTTCCCATTTCCTGATGTCAGCTGTAAAGCTGACAGCAGGAGATCCGTGTCGGCTGACACGAGGAGGCTCTTCAGCAGAGCCACAATAGCACAATATTTAAGAAGAGCTACTTTAATGGAATGGTCTACAAAGTGTGCTTGTAAACCAGGCACACATTGTAGACCATTCCAATAAAGTAATTATTTTCCAATATCACTATTTCAACTCTGCTGCAGAGCCGCCGGCCTTTCCCTGGACCGACATCTTCTGCTTTCAGCACAGCGCTGACGTCAGGAGAAGGGGAGGGAGAGGGGAGCTTTACATATGAAAATCTCTCAAACCGTAAAGGTTTGAGAGAAGGGATTTGTGCCACATTATTTTTTTAAACTCTACAAAGCAAGAACAATTTTTTATTGGATATTAGTGTCCCTTTAAATGGGTGTTTTATCCACTCGAATGCTGGAGAGGTTTCCAATATTTTGTACAAATATGTCTGTGACTCTTTAATAATTCAATGGGTTGGAAGGGGCTAGAAACCCTATTTAAATCAACAGGTAATTTCAGTGTTCCCTGCTGCATTTTTAGCTCCTTAGCAATCTCCAGAAAATGGATCACTGCCATAATAATCTCCAGAAATGATATCCGTTGCCGCACTATTGTGCAGAAAAGAGATCAGCTGCAGTACCAATCTCCAGAAAAGAGATCAGCTGCAGTACCAATCTCCGGAAACTAGATCAGCTGCAGCACCAATCTCCAGAAAAGAGATCAGTTGCCGTACTAATCTCCAGAAAATAGATCAGCTGCAGTACCAATCTCCAGAAAAGAGATCAGCTGCCATACTAATCTCCAGAAAAAAAGATCAGCTGCTGTACTAATCTCCAGAAAATAGATTATCTGCCGTACTAATCTCCAGAAAATAGATCATCTGCCATACTAATCTCCAGAAAAGAGATCAGCTGCCATACTTATCTCCAGAAAATAGATCGCTGCCATACTAATCTCCAGAAATGAGATCAGCTGCCGTACTATTGTGCAGATAAGAGATCTGCTGCAGTACCAGTCTCCAGAAAAGAGATCAGCTGCAGTACCAATCTCCGGAAACTAGATCAACTGCAGCACCAATCTCCACAAAAGAGATCAGTTGCCGTACTAATCTCCAGAAAAGAGATCAGCTGCCGTACTAATCTCCAGAAAAGAGATCAGCTGCAGTACCAATCTCCAGAAAAGAGATCAGCTGCTTTACCAATCTCCAGAAAAGAGATCAGCTAGTCTGATCTCTCTGAATTCAGAGCTCCCCGCTCTGTATCAGCTGCGGCACGGGCAGTCTGTACTGCGCATGACTGCAGAGCACACAGCCGTCTCTATGGAGCATGACTGCAGAGCACACAGCTGTCTCTATTGCGCATGACTGCAGAGCGCACAGCTGTCTGTACTGCGCATGACGACTTCTGGCAAACATCCTTAGTGAATTATTTTATAGAATTGGGCCAGTCACAGCAGCAGTGAGACTCTGTGCTCACCTCAGTGCTGCATTCACTACTGAGACGTGATGTGTTAGGGGCAGACAGGGTGATATTACATCATCATGGGCAGCCACGCATAATGCTTCATGTGATGAGTGCTCTGCACGGGCTGCTTAAAATGTGGACATTTCTTCTAGCTACGCACATGCAGGGTAGTGTGCAGTTTCCTCTGGTGCTCTCTCTTTCCCCTCAAGATGAAGATCTGTTTGCTGATACGTGTGCAGCAAGAAGAAGCAGCCAGCAGGTAAGTTATCCAACTGGCAATAGGAGAAAGCTGGGCTGGCTGGCAGCTTCACCAAGCATTGCAGCACGCTCCCTTCCTGTCCTGAAAGGGAGAACATACACAATCCATTGGTGTAACAGAATCACGTTGCGTGTTAACCCCCTGAGAACCCCTGATTATATAGCGAATATGAGTAAAACTGTATTAATTTCATTTTTTTAATCTCTATTTGGCCAACATTGAAGGAGTAAATACTGACCTGCACCTACTTCTGGACCGACTGTGGTTGCCTGCTCTGTACCGCAGTCTCTCACTCTGCTTCTGTCCCCTCCCTCTCATTAGCTAGATATCGATCTCTGCCAATGAGAACGCTCCAGCTTACAGGCAGAAAGCCTCCGTCATTGGAGGAGACTGGATAGAGGGAGGAGAGCAGAGGCAGAGTGACGGGCCGCGTTACAGAACTGGTAACCTCAGTCGATCCGGAAGTAGGTGCAGAGCAGAGTTTATTCCTTCAATTTTCGGCCAAATAGAGATTTTAAAAATGAAGTTAATACAGTTTTACACATATTCGCTATATAATCTATTAAGGCTAACTTATATAGGGGTGATAGATCCCCTTTAATTCTGTTAATTTAAGTGTTTTCTTTTATTCTTTTATCTTCCCCGATTTCTTTGATCAATCAAGAGTCATACCTCCCAAGTGAAACAGGAATGCGAGGAGAGAGGTACGATCATCAAATAGTAACTAACCGTTAGAGCTTGACTGAGGTCAATACTCACATGAATCATCCAACCGGGTCCAAATCTTGTTTGTTTTTTTTGTCAGACCAGGATTTATTTGTATGCATTTTGTTCTCCTGATGAAGTGGTTTGGTGGTGAATGCAGTGGTGGAAGCAACAACAAATGCTGTTTGGTTGAATGAACGAATGAATGAATATGTTTATTTATATAGCGCCTCAAGTATATGCAGCACTTTACAATTTAAGGGTTTAAACGATACAGGGTTACAGGTGCTTTGTAGAGTGAAACATTGGGTGGGGGGTCCCTGCCCAAAGGTTTACAATCTAAAGTACATAAGGGTCACGTGCTGAGTACAGTGGTAGTTCTGATGATGATAGAGGACATCAGTAAAGTAAATAATTTATAAGAGTGTTCATTTTACAATATCAGTGCCTTCTAGCATGTTGAGATTTTATCCATGAGGTGCATTTTTAAGTGAGATTTGAAGGTTATCAGAGAGGTGCAGTGGCGCAGGTTGGATGGTAGCGCATTCCATAGATACGGAGCAATGAGAGAATAAGGTTTGATACGTGACAGGGCTGTAGAGACAAAAGGAGCTGAGAGTAGAAAATCATTGGCCGAACGTAAGCGGTGGGATGGGGTATAACGGGAGATCAGAGTGGAAATGTAAGAAGGAGTAGAGGAGAGAAGTGTCTTGAAAGAGAGAAGTAAGATTTTGTAAGATGTCCGGAGTTTGATAGGCAGCCATTGGAGAGTTTTGAGGAGGAGCGGGGCAGGGACAAACCTAGGTGATAGAAGAGTGATTCATGCTGCAGCATTCTGTATGGATTGAAGAGGATTGAGAAGCGAGGCAGGAATGCTAGACAGAAGAATGTTGCAATAGTCCATGCGGGAGAGGATGATTGCGTGTATAAGAATTTTAGCTGTGGCGGAGCAGAGGAAGGGACGTATTTTAGCAATGTTACGCAAAAGAAAGCGACAGGATTTAGTTGAGTTCCATAGCGGGGAGAACTAGCTTCAAAATTCCCCGCCGGTCCCAAAACCGGGATCCAAGATTTGGACCCAGTTGGATGATTCATAAAACATGTTCCCAAAGCTGGAAGATTTTTTATTCAAATTTAATTGCAGTAAAAATTTGTAAATGATTGGTGCTTTTTATAGGGGGGTGTACTAATGCAATTCCACACACAGTTCTTGAAGCTACACCTGCCTAAAGAGATAGTAATGTTTCACAATAAAAGCAGCTCCAATTAATCTTCATAGTATTGGACCATGGAGAGTGTTATTTCAATTCTGTCAGAGTTGTAGTACAAGAGCAATTGAATGATAAAGTATCCCACTCCCGTCCCTTTTACCTAGTGTAACACTGCTCACCTCAGAAAAGGAAGACTGTTCGGATGGATCACAGAGAGGGACAATCTTCAGTGAGCATAAGGAGAAACTTGAAAAACCTGTCAAGGGGGGCAGTGTTTTCCTTATAATCACAGTAAGAAAATTGTCCCTTACTGTGAGCTGTCTGGTCTTAAGATTGATTCATGTGAGTATTGATATCACTCAAGCTCTAACAACTAGTTACTTTATGATGATAAGAGAGGGTAGGGATGGACAGCGCAAAGCGTATCCTCTAAGTGTAGCAGGTTACAAATATACAAAATATTTAAATAAAAAAGTGAGATATTCTTTAATATGAAAAGATTTTCACATAAAAAACAAGTCATAAAAAGACAATACAATCTGAATAAATTATAGACATTTTTAAACTATTTCTCAATATTGTACATGTATTGCTGGAAATGCGTAGACCTATATATAAAATATACACATATGAAATAATATAATATAAAAAGGAGAATATAGGGTTAAATACCCAAATGGTGCATGAAGTATAGAAGGACTCAGTAGTGAGAATAAGTAATGGAATTAAAGGTATAATTCAAGCGGTAATAGATTGTCCCGATTAGAGCAACATAGGACATATTATAGGCACAAAGATTATAAGTAGAATGTCAAAAATAAAAGGTAAGGTATTGCACTTACTAGAAGGTTTCTTCTACTTTGTGCCCATCAAAATCCTCGTGCCACAGTTAGCAAGCGGTCCGTTCCTCCCAGGGGACCGAATCCCCGGTGACGCTCAAACCCGCAAGAAATACTTCAGTCTCATATTCTAAGTCCTCCGATCCCGAGAGTGGCTTCGCCCGCCAAACACTGGCATCCTCCGTCTGCACGTGTAGTAGATTCGGCCCGTAATGATGACTCGGCTCAACGCGTTTCTGCGCACAACTGCGCCTTCTTCTGGAGCAAAGGGTTGATTACGCCCAACTGAGCTAGCCCTAATTTATAGTCACAAACAGACTAATAGTGTTCCGTATATAATAACAATCATATGAGCTAAAAAAGGGGCATGGAATAAAATCAAAATAAGATGAAATAAATTGGAATAAATAAAACTGGCATTATTGAGTATTCTTTTTCAGATCGCCATATATAACTTTCATGGTGATTAATAATAAAATTTGTATTGGAATTTTGGTGTGAATGTATTCTATGTTTTCATATGGAATTTTAACTCTTTGAGAGCCAGAGTGATACTAGGAATATCAGCATCACTGGGGTATATATCTCTGGTGTCTAGAGAAAAAGAAGTGGGGAAATAAGAACAGGATAAAAATGATACATAAAAACAACTCTAATGTATCTTGTAATGGACTTACTTACAAAGAAAAACTGTGTAGCAAAAAGTAGAACAAAGTAGCCAAGTAGATATTTAATCCAATAGTGGAATACTTGTAGATTATAAAAATCTGAATAATATGGGACATGTTTCTCAATTCACCCAAGAAAAACTTATATGGTGAAGTGGGGTTTCAGACAAACCACAGGTTAAGTTCTTCATTTAACCCATTTGGGGTCAGGGTCTTCATTTTATAAATCCAAAAGGTTTCTTGCTTGGCTAACCTGGTAAATCTGTCACCACCTCTAATTTGTTTAGGAATATGATCAATGACTGATAATTTTAAGCCCCTAGGATCCTGATTATGATATTTCTTGAAATGTCTAGCCACACTACTTTTAATATTTCCTTTCTGTATTTGATTCCGGTGTTCTCTAAAACGCTCTTTTAGTGGTCTTGTTGTTCTCCCTATATATTGTTGATCACAAGGACATTCCAAAAGATAAATTACATAATCCGAACAGCAATTGAGGAATTCATTGATCTTGAAGGTTTCTTTAGTGACATAAGAGCTAAATTCAAGTCTCCTATGTTGAATAAATTGTCAAGTAATGCAGTTGTTATGGCCACATTTGAAATTTCCTTTGATAATGGTCCCATCAGTGATACTTCTAAGAGGTTTTTGTTTATTATTCCTTTTTTCTATATCGCTAGGTGCTAGCTTTCTTTTTAGGTCCTTAGATTTTCTATAGATCATTTCCGGTTTTGAAGGAAGGATGGATCTAAGGTACTTATCACCCAAAAGAATATTCCAGTGCTTTTTGATGACATTCTCAATGTATTTATCAGCACTGTTGAAGCGAGTAACAAAAGGGGCTATTGGAGTTTTTTTCTTCTTTTTATCTTCTTTCTTTGGAGCAAGAAGTGTAGCTCTTTGAGTCTTGTCCACTTTTCTCAGGGCTGTCTCTACAACCTCTTTATCATAGCCCTTTTCGATGAATTTCTTAGATAATTCAACTGCTTGTTCCATATATTCTTTTTCTTCAGTGCAGTTCCTTCTTAATCGGTAGAACTGTCCCAAAGGCACACTATTAAGCCATTTTGGGTGATGGGCACTTGAAGCTTGAATGTAGCTATTAACATCCACTTTTTTATAGTGGGTTTTTGTACTGATTCGTCCATCATTCCATGTATTAATTTCTAAATCCAGGAAGATAATTTTTTCTTTACTATGTTCAAAGGTGAATTGTATCCCCATGTTGTTCTTGTTGATATCTTCCTTGAACATGGCTAACTTCTCTTCACCTCCATCCCAAATGATCAACAGATCGTCAATGTATCTTGCATAGAGAACAAGGTTCGCCCTATATCTAGCATATAGATGGGTATCTTCCCAATAACCCATAAATAGATTGGCATAGCTAGGGGCAAACCTTGTTCCCATGTCTGTCCCACAGATTTGCAGAAAATGTGATTCTTGAAAGATAAAGTAATTGTGGGTAAGGATAAAGTGTATAGCCTCCAGTATAAATTCCTTCTGTAGGGTTACCATCTGGACATCTTTATCCAAAAAGTAGTTGATTGCTTGGAGTCCCAAATTATGTTGAATGCTTGTATATAGTGTGCTAACATCACAGGTTAGTAAAATATATTCACTCTGCCAATTGATTTGCTGTAATTTTTGTAGGACATGAGTGGAATCACGTGTATATGAATCCACAGATTGTACATATTTTTGTAGGAAGGAGTCAATAAATTGTGATAGATTGCTTGTGAGAGATTGGATCCCAGAGATGATTGGTCGACCAGGAGGATTATGTAAATCTTTATGTATTTTGGGTAGGTGATAATAGATGGCAGTTTTGGGATGTTGTATATTTAAGAAAAGATATTCTTGTAGATTAATTATTGAATTTGCCCTTGCCCATTTTATCAATTCAGTGTATTCTTTATGAAATATTGTTGTAGGGTTATGGGATAAACGTTTGTAGAACTTCTCATCCCCTAACAATCGATAGGCCTCCTTCACATAATCCTCTTTATTTTGGAGTACAATCCCTCCTCCTTTATCTGCTTCACGTATAATAAGATCTTGATTATTCATCAGTTGTTGTAGACTTGCTCTTTCTTCTTTTTTTAAATTGGATCTGTATTTCCAAGAGGTTTCAAACAAATGATCAAAATCTTTGGATACCAATTCGAGAAATGCGGAATTATGTGGAAAAAATTTTGAAATCGGTCTAAAAGAAGTATGTTGTATTTGAGGTTCATTCTCTAAATCATTAATGCAATCCTCTTGTGATTTAGTTTCTTTTAGTAATTCTTCTAGGATCGTAAGGGTATCCATATCTAGTTCAACGTTCTGCATTGGCTCCAACAACTCAGTGGATTCTTTACATGCAATATGGCGTTTGATTGTCAATTTCCTTATGAAGTGTTGAAGATCCATGAAAAGTTCGAACTGATTTGGTCCACTAGTGGGCGTGAATTTTAATCCTTTATTCAAGAGACTCATTTCTGATTCATTTAATTGGTAGCTTGAGAGGTTGAAGATTCCTTGGGTATTATTGTTGTCTGTTTCATTGAAAATTTTCTTTTTGGTGATCTTTTGACCACATGTATTTTTCCTCTTCCCTCCTTCCTTTTGGGACACTTTTTGTAGTTCCAAGATTTTAGGATATATATGTGATTCTTGAATATATATATATTTTTTAGCCTTTATTGGTCTCAATATCATTTCATTCTATCTAATTCACTTCCTATTTCTTATTATTTTTTATTTGGTACTCTCTCAATCCTATATAGTGTGTATCCAGCTGAGTGCGCAGTGTCCTCTCTTCTTTTTTTACTTTATGATGATAGTACCTCTCTCTCCTCGCATTACTGTTTCTCTTTGAGTTTTCAAGCCTTACATGGTGGTGTGGCAGTTTGAGTGATTGAGAGGTTGGCTTCTGGGTTATCTGCATGGAGGCTGAGCCAATATCCTCCACAGGCTATATTGGTCATTATATATTATTATTAAAGGCCATCAGGCGACTCATAAGAAGGATTCTGATTGGTCTATTTGAATTTAATTAGTTACTATCTGAATACACTTAGGAAACAACATAGAGGTATATAAATGGGTTTGTTTCAGGCGGCGACTACTTTTGTAAACAATTACATGTGAACTGACTTTTATTGGTATGAATAAGCAGCCTTGTAGCCATGAAACACATTATCATTTAAAGCCTTTCCATTATATTTTATTGTGTTCACTTTTAAATACATTTTTAAACAAGAACAGCTTCCTCCTGAATTGTCTCTGGGAAGACAGAAAATATCTCCAGGAACACGGGAGACACCTGAATGGAGAGAAGTTGCATTCTCCGCTAGGCTTGTGCGCTTCGGTTCTTCGACATTCAGAATTCAACCAAAAAGGGGTCATTCAGCAACATTTGGGCCATCTGAAAGGCAAGGGTCACTCGCCAAAAAAAATCTGAATCCGATCAGCTCTGGTCCGAATGTTGTTGAATGTTTCGGGAGTTCGGCGACTAGTACCCGAGCACGATTAATTTCCCTTCATACTTTCCCTCCATGTCTCTAGTCCAATTAGCTTCTCCGTTTCATGCTCTACTTTCCCTCTTTGTTTGTATTCCAATAAGCTTCTTCGTTTCATGATGGGGGTTGGACTAATGGCACAGACACCCAGACAGTCTGCATTTCCTGTTAGTGCTTTGTTGGAGCTTAGAGACACAAGAAGAAGGAGATAGACAGTGCCCAGTTGTTGTGTAGGCAGGCAGGTAGCATTAGGCAAAGGCAGGTAGCCAGCATTAGTACCTTATTGCCACTGCAAGGGAGAGTCATCTTTGTTCCTGTGCAAAATATTAAAAATATTAGGGATTTGTTTGAATAATTTTCAGAGTGACACATCAGTCACTCTCACAGTTGTATAGACAGGCCTAGTACCTTATTGCGCCCGCAAGGGAGCGTCACCTCTGTTTCTGTGTTTAACATTAAAATTAAAATTAGGAATTTGTTTGAATAGTTTTCAGAGTAACACATCAGCTAGTCTCACAGTTCTATAGGCAGGCCTAGTACCTTATTACCACCGCAAGGGAGAGCCACTTTTGTTCGTGTGTAAAATATTAAAAATATTATGAATTTGTTTGAATAATTTTCAGAGTGACACATCAGCCAGTCTCACAGTTCTATAGGCAGGCCTAGTGCCTTATTACATCTGCAAGTGAAAGTCACCTTTGTTTCTGTGTTAAAGGGATAGTAATACCTAAAATGTAAAAAAAAATATGTTGTAGGGTTTATCCCCATGAGTAAAACAAGAGTACTCCCACTGCTGTAAGGTGTTTCATTCAAAAGTTATTAATTTTCAAAGTTGAATTTTTTAGGTGCAATATCACAGTGGCCTGAAATTGTACAGTGGCGCTGTTGCTACACGATCCTATGGAC
Organism: Rhinophrynus dorsalis; assembly: GCA_037306005.1. Lineage (NCBI taxonomy): Eukaryota > Metazoa > Chordata > Amphibia > Anura > Rhinophrynidae > Rhinophrynus > Rhinophrynus dorsalis. The sequence continues at coordinate 15,805,457 of CM074722.1, forward strand.
AGGTCTGGTCTCAGGACCATAAATCTCCATAGGATGGTGTAGCAACAGCGCCACTGTAAAATTTCAGGCCACTGTGATATTGCACCTAAAAAATTCAACTTTGAAAATTAATAACTTTTGAATGAAACATCTTTCAGCAGTGGGAGTACTCTTGTTTTACTCAGGGGGGTAAACCCTACAACATATTTTTTTTTTACATTTTAGGTATTACTATCCCTTTAAACATTAAAATTAATATTAGGAATTTGTTTGAATAATTTTCAGAGTGACACAGCCAATCTCACAGTTCTATAGGCAGGCCTAGTACCTTATTGCGTCCGCAAGGGAGAGTCACCTTTGTTCCTGTGTAAAATATTGTTGTATAGGCAGGTAGGCCTTCCTTCAAATTTAGCTATATCTGTACTTCGTCTACTTCATCCATAGTACCATAAGGCTAAAGCTCCACCTTACCCTGTTCCGCCATCTTCATTTAGAACCTGGAAATGGTTCCATTTATTTAATTTTAATTTTTTATTGTAGTTTAACCCGTTAAGGACCAGCCACAAGCGCACACGGCTGGCTCTCAGGGACCATGGACCATTTTTTTTTTTTTTGCAAATCCAAATCGGGGCTCCCAGAACAGAGTGCAGCTGTGTGGGGAGCCCTGAATTCCATGACGGTCCTGGCACATCATGGGTCCTTTTCACATGTTGGACCCATTACATGCCAGGACCGTCATGGGTCTTTAAGGGGTTAAATTCAAAGAATAATTTGGACTGTCGCCGAATTTCGTCCGTGTCGAACAGGTCAAATCCGAAATGTGGAGTCGATGAATGAAAAAAAATGTAACCGATATCGAATTTTTCCGAACATTTTTATCATGCACAAGTCTATTCTCCGCATGCCCTACTGTCAGTAGACTTTGGTATCAGAGTCCTGACCATATTAAAAGGTGAGTGCTATCAATCATTAATTTGAGTGTGACGATTTTATTGAATGTGCTTCACTATTGCTGCCCCTTTCTTGTTTCCACTTTTGGTTTCCCTTTCCTTTGATGACACGATTTATTGCCTCTGTGGGAGAACATGTTTCAACTGAGGGAGCAGCCTAAAACATGTCCTTGATCTGGAGATGTATACTGCATCTGGAGGCAGTTTAAAGATCTCCATTTGCCTACTTTTGTTGGTTCCGGCATATGCTGTTGCTAACACAAGTTCATTAGGGTGTATGGTGGTGGCCACATTTTATCCAGCCTGATATACACAGGGGGCACCCCTTGTTGTTGCGCCCATTTTTCTGTTCTACATATATTATTGATGACAACTGGAAGATGTGAGTATATCTACATTTGAATAGAAATATATTGAAACTTCTAACACACTACAATATGAATCTCTCCCCTCTTTTTTGTCTCGTATCTCCCAAGTGTCCCTCTTTAGGAGATACTAGTGCTCCATACCTCCCAAGTGTCCCTCTTTAGGAGATATTAGGGATCCATACCTCCCAAGTGTCCCTCTTTAGGAGATATTAGGGCACTACACCTCCCAAGTGTCCCTCTTTAGGAGATATTAGGGATCCATACCTCCCAAGTGTCCCTCTTTAGGAGATATTAGGGTCCATACCTCCCAAGTGTCCCTCTTTAGGAGATATTAGGGTCCATACCTCCCAAGTGTCCCTCTTTAGGAGATACTAGGGCACTACACCTCCCAAGTGTCCCTCTTTAGGAGATATTAGGGATCCATACCTCCCAAGTGTCCTTCTTTAGGCGATATTAGGGATCCATACCTCCCAAGTGTCCCTCTTTAGGAGATATTAGGGATCCATACCTCCCAAGTGTCCCTCTTTAGGCGATATTAGGGATCCATACCTCCTAAGTGTCCCTCTTTAGGGGATATTAGGGCACTACACCTCCCAAGTGTCCCTCTTTAGGAGATATTAGGGCACTACACCTCCCAAGTGTCCTTCTTTAGGGGATATTAGGGCACCATACCTCCCAAGTGCCCCTCTCTTTGCTGGCTCTCCCTATGGTGCAACTGGTTTGCACTGCAAATACTTTAAGGGCCATATGTCCCAAATGTAAAATGGAGTTCTGGGGCAAACCATTTGCACTCTAGGGGAACACTAAAAATTCCTAAATTTCCCATTGATTTCAATGGGGATTTTAACACACTGAATACCAGAGAGATCTCTGTTAACCCCTTACCGTCCGAGGATGTACATGTACGTCCGAGCGGATGTCCCAGGTGCACAGAGGACGTACATGTACTTCCTGGAAGTCATTGAAACAAATGTGAAAAAAATGTTCGGCAGGCGTTAAGTGCGAGTGAGGCCAGTCACTAAGGTGTTACTGATTTGGAGACCTCTCTAGCATTCAAAGGATTAAAATCCTCATTAAAATCAATGGGAATTTTAAAGGTACAGTAATACCTCTATTAAACTTTAGCTCTGAGTCTTCTTTACAATTTTTTAACATGTACCTTTATATTTAAAGAGATAGTAATGTTTCATAATAAAAGCAGCTCTAATTAATCATCATAGTATTTGGACTTTGGAGAGTGTTATTTCAGTTCTGTCAGAGTTGTAGTACAAGAGTAATTCAATGACAAAGTATCCCCTCCCGCCCCTTTTACTGATGTAACACTGCTCAGCCAGATCAGAAGGGAGGTGCCCAGGTAGACTGCAGAGAGGGACAATCTTCAATTAAGATAAGGGAAAAACCTGAAAAACTTGTCAAGGGGGGCAGGGCTTTCATTGTTCTCATAGGAAGAAGACTGTCCCCTGCTGTTATCTGTCTGGTCTATGGACTGGATTCCACATCTGAGAAGAGATTGTTTACACTAGGTAAAAGGGGCGGGAGGGGAAACTTTGCTTGTGAATATCTCTCAAACCGTAAAGGTTTGAAAGATAAGACTTATATTGTTCTTCATGTTTTTTTAATGCCTACAAAATAAAATAAAGATAAAACAAAGTATTACTATCCCTTTAATTACTTACAGTGTTGCATTTCAAGTGCTAGTCAAGCTGAAAGGATACCGTCCCTTCTGGCCGCCTCCCATTAGATCTGTAATCCGGTTGTGGGACCGGACGATGCAGAGAGGGACAATCTTCACGCAGTAAGTATAAGGAAAGCCCCGCCCCCTTGATGAAGGAGTACGGGATTTTCCTTTTGCTTACTGAAGATTGTCCCTTGCTGCGCTTCGTCCGAACCAGACTGAGAGGCAGCATGACGCAGGGAAAGGGGTGGGAGGGGGATCCTTTCAGCATGAATAAAGTTTGTAATACAACACTGTAAGTAACTAAATATAGCGATACATGTTACAAAAATGTAAAGAAGACTCAGACGTTAATAGTGGTATTACTATCCCTGTAAATTCTCCCCTGTAGTGCAAATTGGTTTGCTCCAGAATTCCTCCACTTTTCCTTTGAACATACTGCTTTAACCCCTTAACGACCGGCCAATCGTCGAGGTGACGCGACTGAAGGACAGCGGAGCATTTTTTTTTTCTTTTTCTGGTTCTGGACTCCCCGAATGGTGTGCAGCCGCAGGGGGAGCCCAGAACTCTCCATGACGGTCATAGTACGTCATGGGTCGTTCAGTCAGATCGACCCTTGATGTTCTATGACCATCAAGGGTCATTAAGGGGTTAAATGTTAGAGCATCAGCCTCAATGTGAAGCTCCATAATCATCTGATGTGAAACGTGTTGGTCATTAGTCTGTAACTGCGTGCAAGGTACTTGAACCAAGAGGCGTTCACTTGAGACTGATTGCAAGCAATCTTCTTATTGACTGTAAAAGTTCCAAAGCCCTATATTTTGAAATCCATATATTGGCTTTTCTTGCTAATTAAAACATGTTCCCAAAACCGGAAGATGCTTTATTCAAAACTAATCGCAGTGAAAATTTGAAAATTATTGGGGCTTTTTACTAATGCAATTCCAAACAGTTCTTGGAGCTACACCTGCTTAAAGGGATAGTAATGTTTCTCAATAAAAGCAGATCCAATTAATCTTCATAGTATTTGGGTCATGGAGAGTGTTATTTCAGTACTGTCAAAGTTGTAGTACAAGAGTAATTGAATGATAAAGTATCCCCCTCCAGCCCCTTTTACTGATGTAACACTGCTCACCTCAGAGCAGCAAGACTGTCCGGATGGATCGCAGAGAGGGACAATCTTCAGTGATCATAAGGGAAAACCTGAAATGTAATGGGGGCTGGGTTTTCCTTATGATCACAGTAAGAAGATTGTCCCTTGCTGTGATCTGTCCAGTCAAGAGACCAGATTCCACATCTGAGGGGAGGTGGCTTACACTAGGTAAAAGGGGAGGGAGGGGGATCTTTTTATCGTGAATATCTTTTGAATTGCAGAACAGCAAGCTATTATTGCCAGTGCACGATATAGGGACTGGGAGACGTTTGGAGGTTGAGCATAATCAGCTCTATAGGATGGCAGAGTGTGTACGGTGGTATACACCGCAAGTGACATGTTCAAACTGTTTCGGTAACTGAAATTGTCTATAATCTGAATCAAAAAGTTCTTATACCATTTCCGTCAAATTTCCAGACATATTACCATCTTTTTTGCATCCAATTCCGCCATCACTGTCATAGGGAAAAAAAACAGTCTTATAAGTGAATGTGGATTAATGTACAATCGCATTGTAAGGTATTTTTCAGAAAAATATATATTCTTTTATCCGTCATGTTTCTGTCTGATTAATGTCATTTTTTTTCCGACAAAATAAAAAATGTTCTAAACTTGGAGAAGACAAAGTAAAGTGTTATTAACAGATAAGAGTGAGAAGTAATAGTATGGAGTCAACTGGTAAATAAAAACGTCTTTATTTCTTTTGAAAATTTGTTTTTTTAAAGACATGTTCACATCAAACGCTGTCGCACACACCCCACAAATTCCACGAGGTGCTCCAATTTAATGGCAGTCAAATTGTCAAAACAAATGAATCAGGCACACTCTTTTTCTCTTCAATTAAAACTTAACTTTTAATGTCCATACATATTTACATGTATCCAACGTTTCAGTCTATTATTAAGACTTTCATCAGGGACATATCAATATTGATATGGTTCTGATGAAAGTCTTAATAATAGACTGAAACGTTAGATACATGTAAATATGCATGGACATTAAAAGTTAAGTTTTAATTGAAGAGAAAAAGAGTGTGCCTGATTGAATTGTTTTGACAATTTTTTTAAAAATGGGTTTGTTTGTTTTTTTTAAACATTCTTTTTAATATAAAATTAAAGACATTTTTAACGTGAACATTTTTAATGGCAATATTCATCAACCTCCTCTTACCTTCCTTTTTAACCCTTCGAGTGCCAGAGCGGTACGCAGTGCATTGCAAAGCAATGCATTGCGTACCTCTCTGGCACTTAAAGGGTTAATTGTTTACTGCACATTTTCAAATGTGACGGATCTACTTCCGAAAATACAATCCTTCTTTTACCACCAGCTCATGATCAGAATTTTTTTTTTTTGCCCTAAAGCTTTCATAACCTCTTGCACATTCCTCTCTGTGCATCACATGAGTAGAAAGCCAGTGTCTAGGCTCAGAAAATCAGCTGCAACAATGTACATTCCACCTGTGGTAGTGTTGTTACTATTGGTTTCTATGAAGAGCTTGTGTCTGGGACACTGAACTCTCTATAGACAAATCAAGCTGGCTACAAAAGACCTAAAATGCTTTCTAAAAATTGAAAGTTTTTTTTTGTATTCATAACTTTTAAATGAAGCATGGCCGAACAGCGGCACTAAAACCTTGTTTTATTCAACAAGAAAAACCTTACACTATATTGTTTTTATAATAATTACATTCACTTTAGTACATACAGTCAGGGCTTATAATTTTAAGTCCTTTGCTACTAGCCAGACCTGAAAAGTTACTCGCCACTGCAATCCATAACATACCAACCAGGGCTGAATTTCTACTTGCCAGAGATAAATTTTCACTCGCCATTGGCTAGTGGCGAGTTGAAATTTTGAACCCTGCATACAGTAATATGCAAAAGTCCTCGGCAGGTGCGAGAAAGTGCTATAAAGTAAGATTGCTTTCAAAAATAGACATGTTAATAGTTATTTTTCTTCAATTAAAATACATAAGGAGTGAACAGAAGAAAAATCTAAATCAAATCAATATTTGGTGTGACCACCCTTTGCCTTCAAAACAGCATTAATTCTTCTAGTATCTGGAGAAGACTGGTCAGAAGTGGTCTTATGGAAGACTTGCAGCCAAACAGCTATACCTCCAAAGTGGAAACAAGGCCAAACGACTCAACGATGCACAAAAACACAAGAATTGGGGTGCAGAAAAATTGCAGGAGGTGCTGTGGACTGATGAGTCAAAATTTTAAATTTTTGCTTGTAGCAGAAACCAGTTTGTTCTATCTAGATAGATAGATAGATAGATAGATAGATAGATAGATAGATAGATAGATATGAGATAGATAGACAGATATGAGATAAATAGATAGATATGAGATAGATAGATAGATAGATAGATAGATAGATAGATAGATAGACAGACAGACAGACAGATAGATAGATAGATATTAAATAGATAGATAGATAGATAGATAGATAGACAGACAGACAGACAGACAGATAGATAGATAGATAGATAGATAGATAGATAGATAGATAGATAATGAGATAGATAGACAGACAGACAGACAGACAGATAGATAGATAGATAGATAGATAGATAGATAGATAGACAGACAGACAGACAGACAGACAGATAGATAGATAGATATGAGATAGATAGATATGAGATAGATAGATAATGAGATAGAGAGATAGATAGATATGAGATATATATATATGAGATAGATATAGATAGATAGATATAGATAGATATAGATAGATAGATAGATAGATAGATAGATAGATAGATAGATAGAGAGACATGAGTTAGAGAGATATATGAGACAATGATGGGAATGTGTGAATGCTAGAGATCCAGCGGTGATGTGATGTAAGGATATTTTGGCGTTATGGTACCTCTGCACCTTTGTTCACGCTATGTAGTAACTGGGCACAGAGAAAATCAGATAAAAATGCATTGCGTTACACTAAATCTAGGGATGGCATTAAAAGGGAAATCAGTTACTAATATGGAAAACATATATATATTGCAGGGTATATCATGCTTAGTACTGCCACTGTCAAGAGATGTTATATTAAAAAGGTATTGCAGTTCAAACTTGCATTTGATGGGTGCAGTACTTACGTGTTTTGAAATGTTATGGTCATATAGTAGAATAGAGTTAACATCGATCTATAGAAGTGATCAAAAAAAACCCCAAAAAATAGATAATTTTACATTGAGGCATTAAAACAACCAAAGTAGATATAATATATCTACTTTGTTATTTTTGGACTTGCTGGTCCTATCATTTATATTTTTGTGGGGGGTTTGTGCATGTTACCTGGTATTAACAGGTCCCCTGCCTAGCTGCTTTAATTGTTTTCAACTTTCAAAGTCTACATACATATATAGACTTTGAACGTTGAAAACAATTAAAGCAGCTAGGCAGGGGGACCTGTTGACACCAAGTAATATTCACAAACCCCCCCAGAAAAACATAAATGATAGGACCAGCAAGTCCAAAAATAACACTTGGGATAATGCATATAAAATAATATATAAACTTAGGTGATACTACAAAAGGTACAATGATAGGCGTACCCACAAGTAATTCTACAGAAAAAGAAAATAAGAAAAGACAACTGTATTATTTGGCACCTCTAGTGATATCTCCTATTTGGTAGATGTAAGTGTTGACACATCTAAACCAGACAAATGGTTAAAATTTAACCTTTATTGTCAGCTTATTAAAATACTCATAAAATAATTTAATATAGTCCCCAGCAATAGTCCCTAATATTGAAGTTTCCTACATTAGAATTCTGGTAACTTGGTGTTGAGATGTTCCTTTATTTACAGGACCTTCAAGTTACTCCAAAATTAGATTTAGACCCTAGATTGTGAGGGGTTATATCCTGAATCTCTGATGCAACCTCTTGCAAGCTAGGGTCTAAGGGCTCGATCCAAATGTTGGCTTCGACAGAAAAAACTGGCAACGGGGGTTTTGAAAGCCAAGTAAGAGATGCAAATGTTCCCACAACTAAGAACTAACGGCAGTTTTGAAAACACGACGCTCATCAAAATATCGCCCGTTGAGGACAATGTAAAAGCTAACCCCAGAGCCATGCAAATGTTTGCGGTAGGGATAAAGAGAGTTAAACTGCAACATTTTCCATCAGAAATCTAACACGCATTTCTATAGCAGCACAACACACAACTCAGAGTAGAAAACCACCGTAAAGGAAAACAAAACAGAGAAGCAGTTCAGTCAAGGACATAACCCAAGCATACAGAGGTCAAATTTTAACCCCTGAAATGCCAAGCAAATACACCAACAAGGCCTAGACCAGTGGTTCACAATCCAAGACACCCCTGACATGCAATCTGAATTACTAAGGGCACCCCTTGAAGTTAGAAAGGGCTCAGTGAAAGGAACAATGACTGGATACATAGTTATCAGTAGGTCTCACAGTGGGGATGACAAGAAGGAGATAATTGAGCAGAATGACCACTAGAAACATACATCACAGAACACATGTCTACAAAGCAGTTGTAACCTGTTTGGGAATAGTCAGGCACCCTGCACTTGTGATCATACCACACTAAAGAGACACAACACAATGGTTGTGAACCACTGGCCTAAACCATAAAAACAAGTCACAGACAAACAAGAAGAACCCAGCAACCCCACAGGGACAAGGGGAACACAAAGCAGCACAAAATAAGCCATCCCAACACACCTCTGAACAACAGGGGTTAGCACACAACACAACATGCACACCTGTCATTCCAACAACAAATCAAGCTCACCTGTGTAACCTCAGCAATCAATGGATACAAAACACACACCTGAGAGGTGCATACTAATGACAAATAATCACACCACTAACCACAGACACACAATTACATGGATAACACACACCTTACCATTAGTCCATTATGATTGAGGACGTTGAGCCACACCAGCCTATGGAGGTCCTTGTTCCCACTGACAGAGGGGAGGATATATTGAGTGGGACACAGAGGGGAAACAGGCTCATCAGGGACTACTTCACCTGTGAGTACTATACACGTGTGATCATTGATGTGCTTGTGGAATGCATGCAAACACACGCAAACCAACAATAATTATCTGTTCCCCTCCACAGGATGATCCAACAACACAGTCCTAGCATGTCAAGGACATCATCCTGGGATCAAAGGTAAACCATATTGTTCATGTACATCACATACTGAGTTGTACTGATGGAAAACTACATCTACCAAGTTGAATATAGCCATGACACATGTGGAACCCAATCACATGCAATGGACGTCACTCAAGAATTCCATGTGTTAACACTTTGAGTGCTATTGGGGGACACGAGACATTGCAAGGCGATCAGTTGTGTACCCCTCTGGAACTCAAAGGGTTCAGGGGATAATAGACTTACCTAGCATGTGAGCAAAGCCTAATGGAGCAGAATGGGGATGGTTGTTGTGTGTGGCCACTGCTGCTTCTGCTGCTGGGGAGGTGGATACTAGGGGCCATGGTGGAGCTGCTGCTGCGGTGGTCGTGGTGGTGGCAGTGCCCTGGAGGTGGTGGCCCCCGCAAAGGAGGTGCCTCTGGCGTCCTCCGCACGGGATGGCATGTATGCTGTTTGGGAAAATGACATGATGTAATGAGTGATGTGAGCTGTGACAGGAGTGCTGCAAGACTGTTACACTGACATGTGAACTGTTGAGTGACAGGATGGTATCTATTGCCTCGCAATGCATTGGTTACCATCCTGACACACATTGCTGAGCTTCACATGATCCCATACATTGATTTTACTAACCCACATTGATGTAGCTTTGGTTATCATGTGTATCCTGAGCAGTGTGGATGGCAAGGCAGAACTGAACCATCACACCTTGAGTGACACAAACCCACTGCATGTCCTACAGCTAGGCCTCAACACCAAACACACTAGGACCTCTAAACACAGCAATGCACCAGTGATGACCAATGACTACAGAGTCCAACCAATGATGTCAGCAACAGTAACAGACACACCAAGCACACCAACCAACATGATCCGTGGAACCCAACAACCCAATCAGCTGGAGGACACACAAACACAACCCAGGACACCTAAAATCCTAACACACAGCAAACATGTGCATGGTTATACTGTACCTTTGGAGGTTACTTCTACCTTTTCCTATGTTATGCTATAGAGCCTAAGTACTGATATTTCATGAGTTGTTTAGATATCAGTGCATTGGCTCAGCAGAATAACACAGGGATTGCAGGTGTGATGACACTGCAGTTGTCATGTACACATTGTCACCTCTTTCTGACATCCGAGTGAATGTCCCCCTGTCATGGTTGAGCCTTTTGAATAACATATGTCCTGTAGAGTGGTGATGGCTGTGAATGCCCCCTGGCCATCCACACTCTGCAGAATACATATGATTCAGAGAGCTGATCCTTGACTATTCCACTTGGACTAACTACCTACATGTACAACGCCTAGCCCTGACATGCAGTAACAATACTCCAGAACACACGTCATTTCTCCTCCTTGCTATCTTCTATAACCCTTTGATTGCCAGGAGAATAGCCAATGTATTGTCAAACAGTGCATTGCTTATCCCTGTGGCACTCAAGGGGTTATGTGCTGACCTTTTTGTCACCCTATGTATGACTTTGTAATACACATAACAGTTAGATCTGTGACTGACACATGACAGTGTGCATTGTTTTTGTGCTGTGATGATGTTGTTGTAGACAGCATGAAGGGGGTTCAACAGGGACTTGACCATTACCATTCAGGCTGGGTTGGTACATATTCCATCCTTGTTTGAAGTCCCTCCAAGCCGTGTTGCTGAATTGTGGTGAGGAATGCTATCCATGTGTTCAGGTGCCACTGTGTTGGCCTGTGTCTGGTAGGTGTCAAGTTTGGTGTGATATGTATGTAGGCCTTGATGCACTTGTGGTCTGGAGGCTCCTTTCATCCCTGGTGTCGCTCCATCCTGGGATCCCCTGCACCGCTGATGCAGATATGGTCCTGCACACTGCCTCCTCCCACTCTGTGTAGTCCATGTGCAGGGGCAGACCACCCCTTGTGCCGGCAGCACGCAGAGCCTCCTGTCCCATCTCCCGTTTGACTTTTGCCTTGCAGTCCGCCTTGCAGTCCGCCCACATCTTTTTGATGGTGTCCAGTGAACGGCCGCAGCTGAACACTGCACTGACAGCAGCCAGGACCTCCCTCCATGCTGCTTTCTTCTTGGCCCCCATGCCAACAACCTTCCTCCTGGGGAAAAGGATCCTGTCCCTTGTGATGACGGCCTCCACCAGAATGAGGTTCTCCTCCTCTGTGAATTTGGGGTCTCTCGCCCTGTCCTCCTTCTCACCCCTAGAGCTTCTTTGAGAACCTTGACTTTGACCCTCCAGCCCTGCCTGTGATGGCCCTGCCTGTGTTGGGTGCTTCCCCAGACGTACCCCTCATCCCACTCTCTCCTCTGTCCCTGCACTATATGTGCCTGGTCTGGTATGTCTCCCCCTCCTTCCCGGGATCTCCCTCCCCTCCCCTACCCTGACCGGGGATGCTCCTCTTCCTCCTCTCCTCCTACTCTCCTCATCCCTCTCTCCTGTCCTCCATTTCTCTCACCCACTCACACACAGACACTCAATCAGGCCCTCACACACACACTCATTCACTCTCTGTCACTCACTTGCACTCACAGACTCACACTGTCAAAAAAAAAAAATATAAAAGTGGGTGAAATATACAATAAAATAGCTGTGTGTATGAGTGTTTGTGTTTGGATGTGTGTTATGGGTATGTTCAAAGGTGTATTATGTGTATTGTGGTGTACCAGTACTCTCCAAACTCCTTCTATCTGTGTGTATGCTCCTCTCTACCTGTCGCTCTTTCTCTAGCCTCCGCTACTGGGTGCTGTGATCTAGCTCTTGGAACTCGAAACATAGACAAAAGTGCGTCGATTATTTTGTGTCTATATATAGTTTATTCAAAAGAACTTGATACTTTGGGGTGCGGTGATTGGCTGGGGCACTGGGTAACGTTGGACTTTCGCTTCTTTCTTTGATTGGGACGTATCGCACCTTATTTATTGTGGGTTTTGCGATGCTGATGAGGTCAGATCTTAGGCAACACAGGTTTCGTAGTTTCAGTGTGTTTGTAGGCCATCGCCCATTAGCCTTTCTGGGTTACGGAGATTTGAATCTCACATTACCCAGTCTTGGTTAACTTGCGAAGGCCTTTTTTTTCCTTCACGTTGGTTTTAACACTAACATTTGGATCAAGCCCTACATTTGATAGATTTTGGAATAATTTGAAGGTCCTGTAAATAAAGGAACTTCTCAACATCAAGTTACCAGAATTCTAATGTAGGAAAATTCAATGCAAGGGACTATTGCTGTCTCACTTTTGAACATCTCTGACTCTTAATTGACTTACTTAAAGGGATAGTATTACTTCAAAATTACTATCCCTCATATTGTAGCCCTTAATAAACTGAGTTAAATGACACCAGCGGCATCTCTCAAACCTTTATGGTGTAAGAGATAGCCGCTTTCAAAGTTTCCTCTCCCCTGACGTCAGCGTTCTGCTACCAGCAAGGGAATCTGGTCTCTGAATCAAGCGGAGGCTCTTCAGCAGAGCCGATATCTCGTTATGGAAGGAAAAATGATTAATTGAAACAGTCTTCTACGTGTGCTTGGTAACCTCAATGAATCATTTTTCCTTCCATAACGAGATATCGGCTCTGTTTAAGAGCCTCCGTCTGTCCCGGGACCGGATTCTCCTGCTGGCAGCAGAATGCTGACAGCAGGAGAGAGGAAACTTTCAAAGCGGCTATCTCTTAAACCATAAAGGTTTGAGAGATGCCGCTGGTGTCATTTAACTCAGTTTATTAAGGGCTACAATATGAGGGATTGTAAATTTGAAGTAATACTATCCCTTTAACTGGTAGTTTGTCTCCTATGGGACCACATCCTCAGATAGGGAAACTATCCGATGACAGTTACTCATTAACAGTTTGTGTGCCATTGAGCACTAACGTGCTCATACGCTCTAGTGCATGCACCATAGTTCCGCCCTATGATTTCTAATGCAAAGCTGCACTGGCAGATTCCTACATTCCACCCAATATGTTTTCCTGTCAAGAATACTACACCAGAATGTTCTGTGTTGATAGATTTATTTTTTCTCGATTGATGCATTGTAATATGTTTTATACACTTTGTTCTAATAGCTTAACAGCTAAGCAGCAATCGCCTGAGGATGTATAATCCCATTTTGATTTTTCAAATGTACATAAAACGACAGGACATTTCAGTGAATAGTAAAAGTATAAGAACATCTATTCTGTATTACATTTATACTGTTTGTATTCCTTGGGGGTAAAGACAAGCTGAATCGTATTGTGGACAGCATGACAAAAGGTTGTGTGAGCTTTTGTAGACTTTTTTTTTTTTGCCTACTTCAGGATAAATTGCTTTATTTACCTCTCCAATGCATCAGTTTGCTAGATGAGATTTTACAGATCCGCACACAAGTCTAAGCTAGGAGAGTAAACTCATTTTAATGGAAGTGTAATCTATTTATTTATTTTTTTTCAGATTAAACTTTGCCATGTTTTAGACACGTCTCTGGTACTTAAAGGGATAGTAATACTTCATTTTAACTTTATTTTATTTTGTAGGCATTAAAAAAACATGAAGAACGATATAAGTCTTATCTCTGAAACCTTTATGGTTTAAGAGATATTCACAAACAAAGTATCTCCCCCCTGTTCAACCAGATCAGAAGGGAGGTGCCCAGGTAGACTGCAGAGAGGGACAATCTTCAATTAAGATAAGGGAAAAAGCTGAAAAACTTGTCAAGGGGGGCAGGGCTTTCATTGTTCTCATAGGAAGAAGATTGTCCCCTGCTGTTATCTGTCTGGTCTTACAACCAGACTCACATCTGAGAAGAGATGGCTTACACTAGGAAAAAGGGGCGGGAGGGGAACTTTGCTTGTGAATATCTCTCGAACCATAAAGGTTTGAGAGATAAGACTTATATCGTTCTTCATGTTTTTTTAATGCCTACAAAATAAAATAAAGTTAAAATGAAGTGTTACTATCCCTTTAAAGGGTTGAAAAGTGTGTTTGTATAGTGCTGACCATGGACGACCATGATCCTGCCATGACTAATGGCAATACATGTGAAAAACAGCTTTTATTGAGTCTTGCCCTATTCTTGACATTCTCTTGTCGATACTGTCATTTTGAATATCTTAATCACTTAACCTTTGAGCGTCAGAGAGGTATCCAACATTTTTTGTTGCATACCTCCCTAGAACAAAGAGGTAAAAAACTAAAAAATAATATTAACCCCTTAAGGACCAGCAGGGAGCACAAACGGCCGGCACTTAAGGACCACGGACCTTTTTTTTTTCTTTCTTTCCGGCTCCGGACTCCCCAAACAACGTGCAGCCGCGGGGGGGAGCCTGGAGTTACATGGCAGTCATAGTGCGTCATGGGTCGTTAAGTCAGATCTACCCATGACGTGCTATGACCGTCAAGGGTCGTTAAGGGGTTAAAGTTAAAGCTAAATCCTCAAATGAGTAAAAACAATGGAATTCATGGTTTAAGTTAAGTTTTGTTCACATTAACCCCTTACCGCCCGAGGACGTACATGTAAATCCAGAGCGGATGTCCCAGGCGGACAAAGGACGTACGTGTATGTCCCGGAAGTCATTTAAACAAATGACAAAAAATGTTCAGCAGTGGGTCACATTGTATGTGGGTATTTGTGGCTGCCAGGGTGCAGTGGAACCAGTCTGATGATTTACTGTGTATTTGGGACTGTGTGGCTACCAGTGGAACCAGTCTGGGGGGGAAGGGGGGCAGGGGAGGGCTGGCAACATACGACCCAGGGGGCGGATACAGTTAACTGGCCCATATATACTATCGTCCAAGTCCATTGTCCCAGCCCACCTCTGTTTCCTTAATTTTAAAATTGTCCTTAATGCTGTGAATTAAGTCAAGTGATACCACAGAGCTTACAGTTGAAATGGGGCTTACAATTTAACCCTGAGAGTACCAGAGGGGTACACAACACATTGCTTTTTCAATGTGTTGTGTACCCCTCTGGCACTCAAAGGGTTAATTAAACATAGAACAGTGATGCCATAGAGCTTGCAGGGGAAATGGATTATGCTACTAGTGTAGCTCTGTTTGGATTGTAGCTCTGCGGTATCACTTGCATATAGATTCATTTAATAAGTTCTGTGGTATCACTAGTGTAGCTCCATTTACAGCAGCAAGTGGGAGATTGAGTGAGGCACTGGCCCACCAGCCCAGACATATGACCAGCCCAGGGGGCAATTGCCCCCCCGCCCCCCAGGCCAGCCCTCCCCTGAAGGGGGGTCACAGTGCATTTGGTGCTCTGTGACTATGAGTAGAACCAGGCTTGGGGGTCATACAGTGTATATGGAGGATCTGTGGATACCAGGAGCAGTGAACCAGGCTATTTGTCAGATATTGTATGTGGAGCTCTGTGACAACAGGTGGAACCAGACTAGGTTGGTGGAGCTCTTAGACTACCATGGAAACCATATTGAGGATTCAGACAAGGTATTTTGGGTATCTGTGGCCAACAGAAAGCAACATAATCAGTATGGGGGCCAGACAGTGTATGTGGAGCTCTGTGACTTCCAGTGGAACCAGGCATGGGGTCAGATAATGTATTTGGGTCTCTTTGACTACTAGAGGAACCAGGGTGGGGTGTAAGAAAGTGTATGTGGTGCTCTGTGACCAGTGAAACCAGGGGGGATTTAGACAGATTATGTCTGGTATCTGTGGCTATCATGGGTCAGTGGAATCAGTTTGGTATCAGACAGTGCATGTGGGGCTCTGTTACTTCAAGCAGAACAAAGCAGGAAGTCAGAGAAAGTGTGTTATTCCATAAAAAGTCCTCCCCACCAGTCTTGTCCAGGCTGGTGGGAGGAATTGTTTATTCAAACCTTGTGGTGGTCATCAGGACCACTCCTGATATTCCCCTCTGGCACTAATCTCGTATCCGATTGGATAGACAAACAATGCAGCATCAGGAAGATGATCACCTGCCTTTTCTTCCCTTCCCATGCCTCTTCTCTTTTCCTGTTTGACCCTGTATTCTAGGAATGTCTGGGCTGAGTACGGCACTCTTCAAGGGAATGCCATTGATGATACATGTGGGTACATGTGTGACATTTTGTGAACCAAGAAGTTCACAAAATGGCTGGTTGAAAAGAGCAAGGGTAGACATTGATCTCATCTCCTTCTGGATAGCAGAATTGGTCACCTATCAGACTGGACAGGTGATCACTGTGACCATTGTAAGGGAGGACATCAGTCATGGGGTCCAATGCCCCCCCCCTGTAAGGTCTGATTTACTTTGAAACCACACACAGTGGTGGGTCAAGACATCCCACACTATGTTATTTCTTTGTAGGCATGAACACTCCTATGCTCATGGGGGCAATTGTGAATATTTTAAACATTAAAACCTTGCCCTAGGGAAACTCCTTCTCCAAATTCAGAGCAACTTTGAAGCTTCTACTTGCACCAGGAGGTCAGGGAGAAGCTTCCAAAAGAGACGCCAACATGTTCAGGAGTTTGCCCCTGCATGCCCACTTTGTCAACCCTGTGAAGGTTACAAGGCTGGCATTCAAATGTTAAATGTGTGTCCCATGTCCCAGGAAGCCTCCTTCTAGCACAACACAAAATCTCGTTACGAGAACTATGAGGAAGAGAGGGCTAAACACTAGAGTGAACCTATTGACTGCTGTAATAGAAAATGAGTCCTGGGCGGGGCTGCAAGAAAATGCCTCTGCACTGAGGTCTAATCACTAGAAGAGAGCACTACTGAGCCCTACTTTCCAAGACCAAAGAGGAGTTGTAGCTTCATTTGCTTATGGACCAACAGAGGCATCACTTTCAGTCACATTAGCTAATGGGAAATTTTCCTTCTAGTGTTTACAACTCAGGTGTTCCAGAGAAAAAGCAGGACGTGCATTAGTATTATTATTGTTTATTTATATAACGACAACTAATTCCGCAGCGCTGTACAATAGGGAATAGACATAGAGAGGTATTAAATAGTACAATCAGATGTGGAGAACAGAAGGATCAGAGGGCCCCCTGCTGGTGAGATATTACAGTCAAGAGGAAGATTATTTTTGACACAGGAGGAGTAAGTGCTGTTGGGTGTAAGTGCCTCCTGCCACATGAACTGCCAGTCAGTGGGTGGGAGACAGAAGTGCTGGTGATTGCAGTGGTCCAGGCAAGGGGTGTTTCTTGGTGATGATGTTTATGGAGGTAGTTGATAGGCTTCCCTGAAGAGCTGAGTTTTCAGGGAGCGTCTGAAGATCTGAAGGCTGGGGGAGAGTCTGATGGGGTGGGGAAGGGAATTCCAGAGCTGAGGTGCAGCACGGGATATGTCCTGTAGGCGGGAGTGGGAGAAGTCCTGTAGGCGGGAGTGGGAGAATGTGATAAGAGCTGTGGAGAGGAGAAGGTCGTGTGCAGAGCGAAGATGGCGAGTGGGACTGTATGTGGAAATAAGAGATGAAATATAGGCATAGCTGGGAACTCTCAGGATTTGCCCTGGAGACTCCAATTTATACTCTATATTACCGGGTCTCCGGGGCAGAAGCTGATTCTCTGGGATGGGGACAGTTTCCATTGAAACTCTGCCCATTGGTGCTCCTTCCCACCCAGCTCCTCCCATTTCCCTCACGCTTCTCCTCATTCCCCAGCCAATTCTAGGCACTTTTTACTAGTTTTTGAAGCCACACCCCCACACGTGATTAGTCCCCGCCCACTTGTCATGCAAATTGCGTCATTTATCCTACCCAACAACACCACAGGGCTCCCCCTCCGGGGAGTCACGAATAAAAAGTTCTCAGGTATGAATATAGGGGGTTGCAGTGTATTTAGCACCAGTAATTATAGCTCAGCAGTAAATACCCTCACTGTGAGCCTGTTCAACTGCAAGGTTGCAGGTTCAAATCTCAGCAGGGTCAACTCAGCCTTTCATCCTTCCAAGGTCAATAAACGAGTACCATTGATTGGGTAATAACCTCTATTATTTAGCTGCCGATTTGGTCAATTCTGAGAGCGTGTGCTGAAAGAGCTTTGAGTCCCACTGGGAGAAATGCGCTATATAAATACTAGTTATTATTATTAATTCTATATGCTAATTGAAATCACTTCATCAGTCTAACTATAGCCAAGGAGTATTCTGCTTGGTAATGTCCCTGAAAAGAAATGTTATCACACTACACAAAACCCTCTGGCCCATATTTACAAAAGTAGAAAGAAAGGTCAGAGATGCTCAACTAGGCTCATGAGCTAACAAATACATGAAAGAAGGTCACTGGGACTGTGTCCTCGCACCCGGGGTGCAATCTGTTTTAGCTCACCAGTGCCATACACAGAGAGGAAATCTTCTGAAGCATATCATACTGGTCCTGCCAAATGACAGTCCAGCCACAAAATGCCAGACAATTCCTCTCTGAACAAGGGAAACAGCTAACCCCAGACGTACGTTTTGTCCTTCTTGGGCCTCATCGGTGAGGTGCAGCTGATCCCTCTATGCACTGTGAGCAAGGGGTCCACGTCTGGATTCCCCTCATTACTCTTAGGGTGACCAACACAAAGAGCAATTTGCATATGTAGAACAAAAGGTGAGAGATGCTCAGCTAGGCTCATGAGCTAGCAAATACTTGCAAGAAGCTCACTGGGACTGTGTCCTCGCGCCCAGGGTGCAATCTCTTTTAGCTCACCAGTGCCATACACAGAGAGGAGATCTTCTGAAGCATATCATACTGGTCCTGCCAAATGCCAGACAATTCCTCTCTGAACAAGGAAAACAGCTAACCCCAGACGTATGTTTCGGCCTTATTGGGCCTCGTCGGTAAGGTGCAGCTAATACCTCTAGGCACTGTGAGCAAGGGGTCCATGTCTAGGTTCCCCCCATTACTCTTAGGGTGACTAATCCCAAGAGCAATTTGCATATGTAGAAAGAAAGGTCAGAGATGCTCAACTAGGCTCATGAGCTAGCAAATACATGTAAGAAGCTCACTGGGACTGTGTCCTCTCACCCAAGGTCCAATCTCTTTTAGCTCACCAGTGCCATACACAGAGAGGAAATCTTCTGGAGCATATCATACTGGTCCTGCCAAATGACAGTCCAGCCATGAAATGCTTTTCTTTCCCCATATTTACCAAAGCAAACTGCAGTTATTCTGAAGGAAACCAACTAACATGCATAGAAACATAGTAACCTAGTTGATGAGGCTGAAAAAAGACGTGTCCATCAAGTAAAGCCCATGCCAAAATCACCCCTGTTGATCCAGAGGACGGCAAAAAAAAACAACAACTACATTGAAGCCATTTCCATTGGGTAAAAAAAGAAAATCCTTCCTCACCCCAAATGGCACTCAGATATTTCCCCGAATCAACATCCTAACTGCTTTGAAGCCATCTGTCATAACTCTCAATATTGTTCTGTGCTAGATAGGTATCCATTATTTTTTTAAAAGCAGTTACAGCATC
The DNA here is from genome assembly GCA_037306005.1 of Rhinophrynus dorsalis. Classification (NCBI taxonomy): domain Eukaryota; kingdom Metazoa; phylum Chordata; class Amphibia; order Anura; family Rhinophrynidae; genus Rhinophrynus; species Rhinophrynus dorsalis. Next base: position 15,825,118 of record CM074722.1, read on the forward strand.
TGCAAACAAGAATTCCACAACTTTACTGCCTTTACAATAAAACATCCCTGTCTTTGTTTTAGTTGAAAGCATCTTAATTGGTGACTTCTCATTCTTAGCTCAGCAAGTTGTGTAAATAATTAATATTATTAAAAATGTTCTTTGCATTACCGGCACAACAGGGGACACATAAAAACTCATGTTAAATTAAATTGGACCTTTAACCCATTGAATGCAATAAAGGTCTCCAATGCATTGCTGAGCAATGCATTGAAGACCTTTCTATAATTCAAAGGGTTAAAAAGTTCTATTCAAGTGTGCAGGAATTTAGGAATATTTATTTTCCACTATAGTGCAGTTGGTTACCCCAGAATAACTCCAACTTGCTTTTAAAGGGGAACTTTCACCCCGCAATAACTAAATCTCCACTTACTGCTCACCTGGCGACTAGCTGCTTAGTAGCGCTAGTCGCCAGAAATCTTACCCGGTTCTCAAGATTTCGGCGTTTTACAGGAGCAGGAAGCACGGACGTCTCTTCACAGTGACATCCGTGCGCCTGCGCTGTCAGTCCCTTGTCAGTCCCTTGTGCACCGTATGGTGCACAAGGGACTGACAGCGCAGGCGCACGGACGTCACTGTGAAGAGACGTCCGTGCTTCCTGCTCCTGTAAAACGCCGAAATCTTGAGAACCGGGTAAGATTTCTGGCGACTAGCGCTACTAAGCAGCTAGTCGCCAGGTGAGCAGTAAGTGGAGATTTAGTTATTGCGGGGTGAAAGTTCCCCTTTAAAAACCCGGACCATTGTTTTTATAATGGCAAATCAAATAGAAATAGTTTATTGTGAGCTAAATAATTTATAGTTTTCAAAAAAAAAAAATTATCGACTGAAAACTGCAGTGATGTATAGTAGTCTGTTGGATCATGTTGTCTTTAATAACTAATGGTACTTGCATTATTTATTCATCCAGTCTACAGAGCCTTTTCATTGAGCTAATTTGCACACAAATGTAATATTTTATAGACATCAGCAAGTGATAATTATCTCTGTTCATAGAAGCTACTGTTCCATAAAACAGTCAGCTGCCCTGTAAAGCAAATTCATCACAGGGACCCTATACCCTAACAACAACTATGTTGATTTTTAAAGAGCTTAACATCCTATTAATGTAGTATTTGCCATTTCTTTATTTAGAAAATTAGTAAGACTAATTTAGATTTATAGATATAGTAATTAAGGTATGTCATGAAGGAACTTTTTATCTTAGCCCTACATTTACCTCTTTCGCTCACTGTCACGTAATCCTTTCACTGCTAGGGGAGGTGAGCAATGTTTTTTCTGAGCAGTGTCAGTGAGTGGAGAAGGTAATGTAGGGATAAGACAGGAAGTCAGTGTTAGGGGAGGTGGGTAATGCATTGCTGAGCAGTATCGGTGAGTGAGGAGGTAATGTAGTGATAAGACAGGAAGTCAGTGCTAGGGGAGGTGGGTAATGCATTGCTGAGCAGTGTCAGTGAGTGGAGGAGGTAATGTAGGGATAAGACAGGAAGTCAGTGCTAGGGGACGTGGGTAATTCATTGCTGATCAGTGTCAGTGAGGAGTGGTGGAGGAATAGTAGGAATAAGACAGGAAGTTAGTGCTAGGGGAGGTGGGTAATGCATTGCTGAGCAGTGTCAGTGAGTGGAGAAGGTAATGTAGGGATAAGACAGGAAGTTAGTGCTAGGGGAGGTGGGCAATGCATTGCTGAGCAGTGTCATTGAGTGGAGAAGGCAATGTAGGGATAAGACAGGAAGTTAGTGCTAGAGGAGGTGGGTAATACATTGCTGATCAGTGTCAGTGAGGAGTGGTGGAGGAATAGTAGGGATAAGACAGGAAGTTAGTGCTAGGGGAGGTGGGTAATGCATTGCTGAGCAGTGTCAGTGAGTAAGGCGGTAATGTAGGGATAAGACAGGATATCAGTGCTAGGGGAGGTGGTAATGCATTGCTGAGCAGTGTCAGTGAGTGGGAAGGTAATGTAGGGATATAACAGGAAGTCAGTGTTAGGGGAGGTGGCAATGCATTGCTGAGCAGTGTCAGTGAGTGGGGAGGTGGGTAATGCATTACTGAGCAGGAGTGGGGGAGGTAATGTAGGGATAAGACAGGAAGTGAGTGCTAGGGGAGGTGGGTAATGCATTGCTGAGCAGTGTCAGTGAGTGGGGGAGGTAATTTAGGGATAAGACAGGAAGTGAGTGCTCGGGGAGGTGGGTAATGCATTGCTGAGCAGTGTCAGTGAGTGGGGGAGGTAATGTAGGGATAAGACAGGAAGTCAGTGCTAGGGGAGGTGGGTAATGCATTGCTGAGCAGTGTCAGTGAGTGGTGGAGGTAATGTAGGGATAAGACAGGAAGTCAGTGCTAGGGGAGGTGGGTAATGCATTGCTGAGCAGTGTCAGTGAGTGGGGGAGGTAATGTAGGGATAAGACAGGAAGTCAGTGCTAGGGGAGGTGGGTAATGCATTGCTGAGCAGTGTCAGTGAGTGGGGAAGGTAATGTAGGGATAAGACAGGAAGTCAGTGCTAGGGGAGGTGGGTAATGCATTGCTGAGCAGTGTCAGTGAGTGGGGGAGGTAATGTAGGGATAAGAAAGAAAGTTAGTGCTAGGGGAGGTGGGCAATGCATTGCTGAGCAGTGTCAGTGAGTGGGGGAGGTAATGTAGGGATAAGACAGAAAGTTAGTGCTAGGGGAGGTGGGCAATGCATTGCTGAGCAGTGTCAGTGAGTGGAGAAGGTAATGTAGGGATAAGACAGGAAGTTAGTGCTAGGAGAGGTGGGTAATGCATTGCTGATCAGTGTCAGTGAGGAGTGGTGGAGGAATAGTAGGGATAAGACAAGAAGTTAGTGCTAGGGGAGGTGGGTAATGCATTGCTGAGCAGTGTCAGTGAGTAAGGAGGTAATGTAGGGATAAGACAGGATATCAGTGCTAGGGGAGGTGGTAATGCATTGCTGAGCAGTGTCAGTGAGTGGGGAGGTAATGTAGGGATAAGACAGGAAGTCAGTGCTAGGGGAGGTGGGTAATGCATTGCTGAGCAGTGTCAGTGAGTGGGGGAGGTACTGTAGGGATATGACAAGGAAGTCAGTGTTAGGGGAGGTGGGTAATGCATTGCTGAGCAGTGTCAGTGAGTGGGGGAGGTAATGTAGGGATAAGACAGGAAGTCAGTGCTAGGGGAGGTGGGTAATGCATTATTGATCAGTGGCAGTGAGTGGAGAAGGTAATGTAGGGATAAGACAGGAAGTCAGTGCTAGGGGAGGTGGGTAATGCATTGCTGAGCAGTGTCAGTGAGTGTTGGAGGAATAGTAGGGATATGGCAGGAAGTTAGTGCTAGGGGCGTACCTGGAAACTTTCAGATATAACCTACCCTGAGATTACACAGAAAAAAAAAAACGTCACTACCGTTTTTTTTTTTTTTTTTGGTGTTCATGCAAGCATAATTAAACTTAACCATTTGACAGCAAGAGGGTTATACAACGGTTGCATTGAGTTGGATACCTATCTGGCACGCAAAGAAATAAAAGCAGTGCGCACTCCACCTTTTGTTCAGTTTGCCTCCTCTGCTCCTTCTGATCCTTCTCCTCGGACCCTGTTCAATGTGACGGAGAGACGCGGCAGTCATGATAAAGCTTTCTTTTCTGCCCTCACTATCCGTGTGACCCAGTCACATTACTGACTTCGGACTTGTCCAATGAAACACTAGCCTCTGTCACTCGTGGTGTTTCATTGGACAAGTCTCCCGCTGTGACACAACCACCAGGTTTGAGCATTATTTTCTCAATTTTAAAGAAGCTGTACAGGAGTTTAAAATGTTCTCCGGAGACACTGGCCAAAATACGGAGTCTCCGAGTTAAACCCGGCAAGTTCCTATCAATGGCTAGTGGAGATGGGCAATGCATTGATGAGAAGTGTCAGTGAATGGGGGACGTAATGTAGGAATAAGACAGGAAGTCAGTGCTAGGGGAGGTGGGCAATGCATTGCTGAGCAGTGTCAGTGAGTGAGGAGGTAATGTAGGGATAAGACAGGAAGTCAGTGCTAGGGGAGGTGGGTAATGCATTGCTGAGCAGTGTCAGTGAGTGGGGGAGGTAATGTAGGGATAAGACAGGAAGTCAGTGCTAGGGGAGGTGTGTAATGCATTGCTGAGCAGTGTCAGTGAGTGGGGAAATAATGTAGGGATAAGACAGGAAGTCAGTGCTAGTGGAGGTGGGAAATTCATTGCTGAGCAGTGTTAGTGAGTAGCGGAGGTAATGAACGGATAAGACACAAAGTCAGTGCTAGGGGAGGTGGGCAATGCATTGCTGAGCAGTGTCAGTGAGTGAGGAGGTAATGTAGGGATAAGACAGGAAGTCAGTGCTAGGGGGAGTGTCTAATGCATTTCTCAGCAGTGTCAGTGAGTGGGGGAGGTAATCTAGGGATAATACAGGTAGTAATTGCTAGGGGAAGTGGGTAATGCATTGCTGAGCAGTGTCAATGAATGGGGAGGTAATGTAGGGATAATACAGGTAGTAAGTGCTAGGGGAAGTGGGTAATGCATTGCTGAGTAGTGTCAGTGAGTGGGGGAGGTAGTGTAGGGATAAGTCAGGAAGTCAGTGCTGGTGGAGATGGGAAATGTATTTCTGAGCAGTGTCAGTGAATGGAGGAGGTAATGTAAGGATAATACAGGAAGTCAGTGCTAGGGGAGGTGGGAAATGCATTGTTGAGCAGTATCAGTGAGTGGCGAAGGTAATGTAGGGATAAGACACGAAGTTGGTGCTAGGAGAGGTGGGGAAAGTATTGCTGAGCAGTGTCAGTAAATGGGGGAGGTAATGTAGAGATAATACAGGAAGTCTGTGCTAGAGGAGGTAGGCAATGCATTGCTGAGCAGTGTCAGTGAGTGGTGGAGGTAATGTAGGGATAATACAGGAAGTCAGTGCTAGGGGAGGTGGGCAGTGCAATGCTGAGCTGTGTCAGTAAATTGGGATGTAATGTGGGGATAAGACAGGAAGTCAATTCTAGGGGAGGTTGCAATGTATTGCTGAGCAGTGTCAGTGAGTGGTGGAGGTAAGTAGACTCTTGGTTTCCATCACTGATTAGGAGACCTTATACTATCATTATGACTCTGACCTACCTATGATAAAAGTTTTTATTTGAGATTATTGCTTTACATTTTTATCTTTGGAGATAGAATACCCAATTTTTATTTTTTTTCACAGCATGTTTTTGATAAGTTGTGGTTTATTGTACTATATTTAATTTTGTCTATGTTTTTGTTTTTGCTGTCTGTACATAAATTCATTATATTACTAAACTTAGAGGAGTTTTTTTTTACTCTATTTCTTTTTTCTATCTTAAATATATTCTCTCAGCTGGGGGATATGGGAAGGTCATCCACAGCAGAAAATCACAGCAAGATTGCAGGATTTGATTTGTACAGCGGCCTAGATTGATATATATATATACACAGTACTGTGCAAAAAGTCTTAGGCAGGTGTGAAAAAATGCTGTAAATAAGGACACTTTCAACAATAGACATATTAAAGGGACAGTAATGTCCCAGAAAAAATATTTATCATTTTGTAGTAATTAAAAATTTAAACCAAATGCAAAAAAATGTATCTCTCAAACCGCTATGGTCTGAGAGATAGAAACATTGAAAGTTTTACGTTTCCTGCTGTAAAGCTGACAGCGGGAGATCCACGTCAGCCGACACGCGGAGTATCTTCAGCAGAGCTGCAAGCCGCAAACCAGGCACAATTTGTAGACCTTTCCAGTGAAGTCATTCTTTTTAAATAACTTGATTGGTGTTCTGCTGCAGAGCCGCCAGTTGGTCCCCGGTCAGGATTCCCCTGCAGTCAGCACAGCGCTGACGGCAGGGAAAGGGGAGGGAGGGGGGAACTTTCAATGCTTATATTTCTCAAACCGCTATGGGTTGTAGGGATTTTTGCATACAGTTCAACTTTTTAATCACTACGAAATGATAAATATTTTTTCCGGGACATTACTGTCCCTTTAAAAGATTATTTTTTATCAATTAAAAAAATGATAGTGAGTTAACAGAAGAAAAATCTAAATCAAATCAATATTTGGTGTGAGTGACCACACTTTGCCTTCAAAACATCATCAACTCTTCTAGGTGCACTTGTACACAGTTATAAGGAACTCGGCAGGTAGTTTGCTCTAAACATCTTGGAGAACTAACCACAGTTCTTATGTGGATTTAGGCACCTCAGTTGCTTCTCTCTCTTCATGTAATCCCAGACAGACTCAATGATGTTACCATTAGGGTTGCCACCATTTCTTAAAAAAAATTCCGGCCATGGCATTCTATCCATAGACTTAACATTGGACAGAAGCCAATGTTTTACCGGCCTGCCGGTAAAATATCGGCTGGGTGGCAACCCTAGCTACCATCTGGGCTCCGTGTGGGCCATAACATCACTTCCAGAACTCCTTGTTGTTCTTCATGCTGTAGATAATTCTTAATGACTTTGGCTGTATGTTTGGGGTCGTTGTCATGCTCCAGAATAAATTTGGGGTCAATCAGATGCCTCCCTGATGGTACTGCATGATGGATAAGTATCTGCCTGTATTTCTCAGCATTGAGGAGACCATTAATTCTGACCAAGTCCCCAAATCCATTTGCAGAAATGCAGCCCCAAACTTGCTCCACCATGCTTAAAGGGATAGTAATGTTTCATAATAAACGCAGCTCTAATTAATAATCATAGTATTTGGACTTTGGAGAGTGTTATTTCAGTTCTGTCAGAGTTGTAGTACAAGAGTAATTCAATGATAAAGTATCCCCCTCCCGTCCCTTTTACTGATGTAACACTGCTCAGCCAGAGCAGAAGGGAGGTGCCCAGGTAGACTGCAGAGAGGGACAATCTTCAATTAAGATAAGGGAAAAACCTGAAAAACTTGTCAAGGGGGGCAGGGTTTTCATTGTTCTCATAGGAAGAAGATTGTCCCCTTCTGTTATCTGTCTGGTCTATGGACTGGATTCCACATCTGAGAAGAGATGGCTTACACTAGGTAAAAGGAGCGGGAGGGGAAACTTTGCTTGTGACTATCTCTCAAACCATAAAGGTTTGAGAGATAAGACTGATATCATTCTTCATGTTTTTTTAATGCCTACAAAATAAAATAAAGTTAAAACGAAGTATTACTATCCCTTTAACTGTTGCCTGCAGACCCTCATTCTTGTACTGCTCCCCAGCCCTTCGGTGAACTAACTGGTTTCCTCTACAGCCAAATATTTCAAATTTTGACTAATCAGTCCAGAGCACCTGCTGTATTTTTTCTGCACCCCAGTTCCTGTGTTTTTGTGCATAGTTGAGTCGATTGGCCTTGTTTCCATGTTGGCTGTCTTGTCGGCAAAGGGAGGTCACACCAAATACCACATTTATTATTATTATTTTTTTCTATAGTCAACAAAGTGGGGTGTGGCTGGCATATTTATGTATTACCATACTTCCACAAATAACCAAATTGGAGAAATTTATGAAAATTGTGTGTCTCCCTAATATACTTGTACCCCTGATATCCCCTCTCCCCTTCCATAGTGATCAGGGGGAGATCAAGAGTAAATATCTATTAGGGAACAACACCTTTGCCCTGATGTTGTAAAGTCCATTTGTTTTATTGGTGTAGCGCAATTATGGTCATCTGGGGGAAATGAACCATCTCCAGGCAGCCATCTTATTGTAACTTCTGGTTGACCCAAAGTTATCCCATTTCATAAGTTCTTTTATTTTTTAAATAAGATTTCTACCAACAAGCCCCACAGGTGGCTAATAGTCAAAGGTATAGTGTATTTTATGTGAATGTTTGAGCCTCTGACTATGCCATAGAAATTCTGAGCTATAATCACTTTTGAAAGAAAAACGCCCAACATTCCTGGTGAGAGTAACACAGGGGGTTAATGAAAAACAAATGATAAATTGGAAAACACAAGTTTGAGGTGTAAAATCTTTTGGATAAACATCTCCCAGCTGTTGGAGTACATGCAGCACAACATTTTTTCATAACAAAATTGCTGCTCTTTTAACCCCTGGAATGCTAGTTACATCGCACTGCTTTGTGAAACAGTCGGATGGAGTTGACTGAAGCATTTAATGTGTTAAAAAAATTAGGAGGTTCTGACACAGCAGCAGATACACATAAAGCCAGAAAATTGCCTGAATCATAGAACTGTTACAGGCAGACAGTTCCGTACGTGCTGTGTTTTAACCCTTTGCGTGCCAGAGGGTTCCACAGTGCATTGCGTACCCCTCTGGCACTTAAAGGGTTAACCACTTTGCTAACAGAGGGGTCAGCAATACAGTGAAAGGACCCTATCTGGGAGTTTCTTTTCAGTGGCAGTGGTAGGTTGACCACGTGTCCCGGATTTTACCTGAGTGTCCCTTGTCCCGTGCAGCCCCCTTCTGGGACAATAGAAAGTCCCGGAGTGAAGACTCCAAAGCACAGAATTCTAAACACTAGGAGATCTGCCCATTGCCTACTGTGACAGGAAGTGCTGCCTCTGCTGAGCTACAACAAAATGGCTTCCAAACAGAGCTGTAAACAATAGTGAGATCTGATCCTTGATTCTGACATCAATCGGGAGCTGCAGCGCAATATTGTGTAATGCTAGTCTGAGGCTTTGGGTGTGATGTACATTATCTTATATCCCACCAGATGTCACAGCATTCAGTTGGGGAGTTATCCCTCCAGCGTTTAGACCTCTGTGGTGCGCTCCTCTCTCTGCAGTGTTCCTGAACGGTAGAACCAAAATGTGGTCACTCTAGGCAGTGGTGGTCATGCCGCAGTTGCAGTGTTTATGGGAGGGGGTCAGTAACCCAGTGGTAATTTCACACACGCACAAGCCACAAATTAATTATAAAAATGCTGAGGACAGGAGGGTTAATGGTGTGGAAAACAGACTGGGAGCAGGGAGCAATGATACTGCAGTAAGAGCAACGCAAAGTGAAAGGCAAGGCTGGCACCGGGCAGAGGACAAAGGAACCTTCGGGTCAGGAGGCTGATGTGCAAAGCAGGATTGGAGTAATTGTGTGGAAAACCATATGCATATGCAAAAAAATAAAACAGATTTGTGAATTCTGAAAGAGCTTTCAAAATCACCAGTATGATTATATAGAAAATAATTGTTTTGGTTATTAAGACGTACAGATGGTGCAAATTAAAGAAAGGCAGCAGGCATATCCAGTCTCAGACCGAAATTACTCCCCCACTCACTGACAGGTAACCATTTCAATACCGGGGGGAGGGGGTCCAGGGGTGTCTGTAGAAATTTTTCTAGTGGGGGCAAAGCCATAATATAACCCCCAGGCCAGCCCATCCAGCCCCTTTGTTTATATGGAGGGGGTAACTGTAGGGGACGAGGCACTTGCCCCCACTCTGGATGCCCATGGGAGGTGAGCAATGCATTGCTGAGTAGTGTCAGTGAGTGGGGGAGGTAATGTAAGAATAAGACAGGAAGTCAGTGCTAGGGGAGGTGGGTAATGCATTGCTGAGCAGTGTCAGTGAGTGGGGAGGTAATGTAGGGATACGACAGGAAGTCAGTGCTAGGGGAGGTGGGTAATGCATTGCTGAGCAGTGTCAGTGAGTGGGGAGGTAATGTAAGAATAAGACAGGAAGTCAGTGCTAGGGGAGGGGGGCAATGCATTGCTGAGCAGTGTCAGTGAGTGGGGGAGGTAATGTAAGAATAAGACAGGAAGTCAGTGCTAGGGGAGGTGGGTAATGCATTGCTGAGCAGTATCAGTGAGTGGGGAGGTAATGTAGGGATAAGACAGGAAGTCAGTGCTAGGGGAGGTGGGTAATGCATTACTGAACAGTGTCAGTGAGTGGGGAGGTAATGTAGGGATAAGACAGGAAGTCAGTGCTAGGGGAGGTGGGTAATGCATTGCTGAGCAGTGTCAGTGAGTGGGGAGGTAATGTAGGGATAAGACAGGAAGTCAGTGCTAGGGGAGGTGGGTAATGCATTACTGAACAGTGTCAGTGAGTGGGGAGGTAATGTAGGGATAAGACAGGAAGTCAGTGCTAGGGGAGGTGGGTAATGCATTACTGAACAGTGTCAGTGAGTGGGGAGGTACTGTAGGGATAAGACAGGAAGTCAGTGTTAGGGGAGGTGGCAATGCTTTGCTGAGCAGTGTCAATGAGTGAGGGAGGTAATGTAGGGATAAGATAGGAAGCCAGTGCTAGGGGAGGATGCAATGCCTTACTGAGCAGTGTCAGTGAGTGGGGGGCAGTGATGTAGTGATATGACAGGAAGTCAGTGTTAGGGGAGGTGGCAATGCATTGCTGAGCAGTGTCAGTGAGTGGAGGAGGTAATGTAGGGATAAGATAGGAAGTCAGTGCTAGGGGAGGTGGGTAATGCATTGCTGAGCAGTGTCAGTGAGTGGGGGGCAGTGATGTAGTGATACAGCAGGAAGTCAGTGTTAGGGGAGGTGGCAATGCATTACTGAGCAGTGTCAGTGAGTGGGGGAGGTAATGTAGGGATAAGATAGGAGGTCAGTGCTAGGGGAGGTGGTTAATGCATTGCTGAGCAGTGTCAGTGAGTGGGGGGTAGTGATGTAGTGATACGACAGAAATTCAGTGTTAGAGGAGGTGGCGATGCATTGCTGAACAGTGTCAGTGATTCGGGGAGGTAATGTAGGGATAAGATAGGAAGTCAGTGCTAGAGGAGGTGGGTAATGCATTGCTGACCAGTGTCAGTGAGTGGGGGGTAGTGATGTAGTGATACAACAGGAAGTTAGTGTTAGTGGAGGTGGCAATGCATTGCTGAGCATTGTCAGTGAGTGGAGGAGGTAATGTAGTGATAAGACAGGACGTCAGTGCTGGGGGAGGTGGGCAAAGCATTGCTAATGTCTGTCTGTGAGAGGGGAGGTAATGTAGGGATAAGATTGGAAGTCAGTGCTAGGGAAGGTAGGCAATGCATTGCCGAGCAGTGTCATTGAGTGGGGAGGTAATGTAGGGATAAGATAGAAAGTCAGTGCTAGGGAAGGTAGGCAATGCATTGCTGAGCAGTGTCAGTGAATGGGGAGGTAATGTAGGGATAAGACAGGAAGTCAGTGCTAGGGGAGGTGGGTAATGCATTGCTGAGCAGTGTCAGTGAGTAGGGGAGGTAATGTAGGGATACAATAGGAAGTCAGTGCTAGGGGAGGTGAGCAATGCATTACTGAGCAGTGTCAGTGAGTGGGGGAGGTAATGTAGAGATACGATAGGAAGTCAGTGTTAGGGGAGGTGGGTAATGCAGTACTGAGCAGTGTCAGTGAATGGGGGAGGTAATGTAGAGATACGATAGGAAGTCAGTGTTAGGGGAGATGGGTAATGCAGTACTGAGCAGTGTCAGTGAGTGGGGAGGTAATGTAGATGGATTTCTTACTGTGATCATAAGGATAATCCTGCCCCCCTTTTCCTTATTATCACTGAAGATTGTCCCTCTCTGCAATCCATCAGAATGCAAAGAGCAAGAAACAGGAAGAGTGCAAACCAACTAGAATATTCCACTTGGGTCCCATTAGAAATATAAGCTCACACCACAAAGAATGTGCTGGTTGTTAGTACAACCAGCAGTTTCCAATAGAGTCTAACTAACAGCCCCGATTAGGCTGCTTCTCTCACAATAGGAAAGTTCGAGTCCACAGTATAAAATTATATAAATGAATGAAAAAAAAATAAATATAGATTTTGCCAAAAAACGTCAATACATACACATAATATAATACCCTGTAAATGATGTGTTTCGGGGCCTAGCACAGCATTCTTTGTGGTGTGAGTATTGGATATCTTTCTATTGAAGCCAAGTGGGATATTTTACTGTTGGTTTATGCTCTTCCTGTTTCCTGTGAAGTCCCGTGGGTTGTTTTGGAGAAGCAGCACCCATCTTGCCAACTTTGGAAAGACTGAGTGGGGGCAGTCAGAGTCCCTCATCCGTCCAACTGATCACTTTTAGTGACCTTGTTTATTGTGAGTACCTTGGTGTACTGGTGGAGGTCCTGAATTCCACTAGGAAGCGCCCTTCTTATTTCTTTGCGATCCATCAGGTCAGTCTTGCTGCTCTTAGGTGCGCAGTGTTACATCAGTAAAAGGGGTGGGAGTGGGATACTTTATCATTCAATTACTCTTGTACTACAACTCAGAAATGTGAAAACTTACAACAGTAGTTACATTTAAGTAAGTCATTTACAAAGAATGATCTCAACAAATCGTTCCTTTAAAGGGATAGTAATGTTTCATAATAAAAGCAGCTCTAATTAATCATCATAGTATTTGGACTTTGGAGAGTGTTATTTCAATTTTGTCAGAGCTGTAGTTCAAGAGTAATTCAATGATAAAGTATCCCCCTCCTGCCCCTTTTACTGATGTAACACTGCTCAGTCAGATCAGAAGGGAGGTGCCCAGGTAGACTGCAGAGAGGGACAATCTTCAATTAAGATAAGGGAAAAACCTGAAAAACTTGTCAAGAGGGGCAGGGCTTTCATTGTTCTCATAGGAAGAAGATTGTCCCCTGCTGTTATCTATCTGGTCTATGGACTGGATTCCACATCTGAGAACAGATGGCTTACACTAGGTAAAAGGGGCGGGAGGGGAAACTTTGCTTGTGAATATCTCTCAAACCATAAAGGTTTGAGAGATAAGACTTATATCATTCTTCATGTTTTTTTAATGCCTACAAAATAAAATAAAGTTAAAACGAAGTATTACTATCCCTTTAATGTTGTAAGTGTATATAAAGAGATATGTTTGCAATAGTTGCCATTAAGGAGGGTCCTTATACAGTAACGATAATTCGAGGTCAAAGAGGAAGGAGGTTGTGATGTGTGAAAAACAAACAAAAAAGCGGGTCTAGAGTTAAATCGATTTGTAGGGATAAATTAATGTGATGACGAATCTGTTTCCAATATGAAGATAATAAAGCACAAGACCACCATATAGGAAACATGGAGCCAATTTCTAAATTACATTGCCAGCGTAGGGCAAGAGCAGTAGGGGAAAAGCAAGACATAAGTTGGGGAGTCATATACCATCTAAAGATTAACTTGTAATTCATTTCTCTAGTTGTTGAATCAAGCACTGACCTGTAGAGAGTACATATGATTCATATCCAAGTCTCTATTTCAATCCCCCCCAATATCTTATCAATTTCAAGAGTGCTGCATCCCTCTGAAAGACTTTTTACAATTTTTGACTTTTCAGAGTCAGTTAAATCTCTTTTTCTGCCCATTTTGCCTGAGAAAGTGAAGCTGCCTAATAATTATGCACACGTTGACATAGGGTGTTCATCTCCTTAGGCCACACCCTCTCTCATTGCACAAATACGCATCACCTGATATGCTTAAATCCAATAAGCGTTCAAGTTTATACAGCTTGGAGTTGGAAAATATGCATAAAAATGGTGATATGGTCAAAATATTCACTTGCCTAATAATTGTGCACACAGTGTAGTTATCTGAATGGATAGGTGGGATAATTGGTTGTAAGTGGATATAGGACAGGTGTATCGCCTCAGAGGATCTTTATGAGGATGCTGGGTATATTTCAGATAAGGCTTATGAGGTCTGTACATTTGAAAACTATGTGATTCTACATCCCTCTCCTTTCATGTCACTTAAAGCGATAGTAATGTTTGAAAATAAAAGCAGCTCCAATTAATCTTCATAGTGTTTGGTCCATGAAGAGTGTTATTTCAATACTGCTATAGTACAAGAGTAATTGAGTGATAAAGTACCCCCCTCCCGCCCCTTTTACCTAGTGTAAGTCACCTCCCCTCAGATGTGGAATCTGGTCTCTTGACCGGACAGGTCACAGCAAGGGACAATCTTCTTACTGTGATCATAAGGAAAACCCTGCCCCCCTTGACAGGTTTTTCAGGTTTTGCCTTGTGATCTCTGAAGATTGTTCCTCTCTGTGATCCATCCGGACAGTCTTGCTGTTCTGAGGTGAGCAGTGTTACATCAGTAAAAGGGACGGGAGGGGGATACTTTATCATTCAATTACTCTTGTACTACAACTCTGACAGAATTGAAATAACACTCTCCATGGCCCAAATACTATGAAGATTAATTGGAGCGGCTTTCATTCTGAAACATTACTATTCCTTTAAAACTATCGTCATGAGGGCAGAAAGGAGGTGTATACTGGAGAATTATCTACTTACATAAATAACGTTCAAAATTAAAGAATTTGTACAAACAAGGAGAGTTATATATAGGTAAGGGTAAATGGTAAGAAAAGGAAGAAAGTGATATTCTGCATGAGTTAAGCTCCAACTCCCCGAGCTCCGGGAAAGCACACAGCACATCATTATCAGGGTACCATACTCTTCCCCGCTCTCCGGAGGCACAATAGAACAAGTTTCCCATAGATATCTATATACGTTTTATTCATAAGGACTCGCTAAGAATCCTGATGAAATACATATAATGCATTGGGAGATAGAATAGTAGTTGGGCTATTCATTAAGCTTTTGATGTAACAAGTGAAGTTATATCTAATCCCCATCTTCTGTACAGCCAAACTACAAACAGAGCTCCAGAAATGTGACTGGTATAATGGGTGATTCTGCTCATCCTCTGGTAATCCAGCGAGACGGCACAATCCCTGCTCATTAAAGGCATAGTAAAGTCCCATAAAAAGTTTGCCCGAAATGGTAGCTGCACTAAAAAAAATTAAATGTGCTTAATCCTTTCTCTCAGACCGTTGTGGTTTGAGAGATATAAGAAAATAAAGTCCTCCGTTCCCTCCCATTTCTGCCTGACGAGCTGTAAAGCTGTCAGAGGCAGAATCCGGTCGCCCGACTGTAGGCGGCTCTTCAGGAGAGCTGTCATCTAGAAATCTAGGTATAATTACTTCATCGGTATGGTCTACAACATGTGCCTGGCTTGCAAGCATACGTTGTAGACCATACCGATGAAGTAATTATAATTAGATATCCCGATGACAGCGCTCCTGAAGAGCCGCCTACAGTCGGGCGACCGGATTCTGCCTCTGACAGCTTTACAGCTCGTCATGCAGAAAGGGGAGGGAGTGGAGGACTCATGAGAAGGAGGAGGGAGCGGAGGTCTTTATTTTATTACATCTCTCAAACCATAACGGTATGAGAGAAAGGATTAAGCACATTGAATGTTTTTTTAGTGCAGCTATGATTTAGGACAAACTTTTTATGGGACTATACTATCCCTTTAAGCCATAGTTATTACTGCTGAGAATCAGGAATAAAAAAGAAATCTAAAAAGAGAGGCACATACAAAGTATACAGGTGATTAAAGAGATGGGGTCAAATGAAGCCCGATCAGGATGTTTTTTATGATGAGAAAGATTCCCCTCGAATTCCTAATCAAGGCGCCATTCGCCGTTTTAACTTGGGATCTCCAATAGAAAAGCCGTATCGGTCTGATGTGCATCATGCCCCAATGTGTATTAATTGCTTCATCTGCTTGATTGGCGGGAAAAGGAGACAGTGTATGATTGCCAGTAATATAGTGCGTATGTTAACTGAATGGGGAGGAAACATCACATTATCAATTAATAATCTCTCTCGTCATCTTGTTCCGCTCATTAATCACTTGTGTAAACTAAAAACAGATATCTTAATATTAAAAGTAACGAACATACAAATAAGTCATAGTATTGATAAAGAATAGTGATCCCGGATCACCCAGAAGTATTGTAATTGTAGCATTACCTCAGACATTACCCTCACTGTTAACAACACTTCCATCACACCAACCCCTACAGCTCGCTGCCTGGGGGTCACATTTGACTCCGCCCTATCCTTCATTCCTCACATCCAGTCACTCTCCAAATCATGCCGCCTCCACCTCCGCAACATCTCTAGAATCCGACCCCTTCTCACACAAGACACTACCAGACACTACTGTAACTCATTACTAATTGACCTTCCTCTCACCCGACTAACCCCACTACAGTCCATAATGAACTCTCCTGCAAGACTAATCTACCTCACTCATCGATTCTCTAACACCAAACCCCTCTGTCAGTCCCTACACTGGCTCCCATGAGCATACAGAATTAAATTCAAAATTCATGTGCTAACTTATAGAGCCCTCACTAACACCGCACCCCCCTATATTTCATCTCTCATCTCCAAATACACTCCCTCTTGTCACCTTCACTCTGCACATGACCTTCTGCTCTCCACAAATTTTAATAGATCCTCCCAATCCTGCCTGTAGGACCTCTCTCGTGCTGCACCTCAACTCTGGAATTCCCTCCCCCGCCCCATCAACTCTCCCCCAGCCTTCAAATCTTCAGACGCTCCCTTAAAAGTCACCTCTTAAGGGAAGCCTATCAACTACCTCCATAAACATTATCAGTAAGAATCACCCCTTGCCTGGACCACTGCATTCAGCAGCACTTCTCACTCCCATCCAATGACTGGCAGTTCATGTGGCAGGAGGAGCTTACACCCAATAGCACTTACTCCTTCTGTGTCCAACCTACTTCCTCTAGACTGTAAGCCCTCACCAGCAGGGGGCCCTCTGATCCTTCGGTTCTCCACATTTAATTGTACTTTTTAATACCTCTGTATGTCTATTCCCAATTGTACAGCACTGCGGAATTAGTTGGCGCTATATAAATAAAGAATAATAATAATGTGGGGTAGATTCTATTGGAAATATTGAGTAAAATGAATAAAACCAAATCATTACAAGTATGAACCTTAACTGCAAAATCTATGCGATTAGCAAGATCGTAAACAATGAATGTTTATCAATATTGCTACCTGTATTGTGGATGTAAAAATGAATTGAAAAGCTGGAAATAGAGGATTATATGTATGAAATAAACATTACAATCTCAATTGAAATGTAGGAATGGTGTTTAGATAATTTAAAGGTTGGTGTTTCACGGGGTAAATCCTGTGTAAAGATAAAATGTCATGGTGCACATACCAGGGCCAGATTTACATCTCAGGAGCTTGTAGGCACATAAAACTGACCCACCTCCTGTAAGCATTTGCTGTAAACCCAATTAGTAATTGGGTTTACAGTAAATGCTTACACAAGGCAGGTCAGATTTATTTAACCCTTTGAGTGCCAAGTTTTATTCAGCAGGGAAAGCTCTATAAAATACATGTTTTCATAAAAAAAAGTTTACTTCTTCTTTAAGTGCACATACAGCCTTCACCCTGGACACATTAGCCTATGACATAACAAGCTCAATGTCTTTAACTTCCACACCTGTCTCATCAATCTCTTCCTCTTTCCTCTTGTACTATTGGAGTCTGTGTGTTTTCTTGGATATTTGAAACTGCCGCTCCCTGTACCTTGAATTTTTTGGCAGCTGCCAACTGGGCTTGCTGTGAGAGATCTTCAGTCTTGGCCTCTCCAAAGACAATGTAAGTGTCAGATGCAGGGCTCTTGTATATGTCTGGTTTTATAATGACAAAGAGAATATTCTTGGATTTTCTGATAGTGACTCCAGTGACTTGGCAAAGCCCCAGCTTGGACATAGCCTTTCTTGCTTTCTTATCACTCCTGCTCTGTTTTGCTTTGCTTAATGGCTCTTCATCTACTTTTGCTGCTGCTGCAAGCTGTGCCTGCTGTGTGCTTGTTCGCGTGGAGTCCTGTTCCAGCTCTGGTGGAGAGTCATCACTGTTGTGCTCTGTTCCAGCCTGGGGCTGGTGCAGTGCCTGCTCTGCAGGTGGTGCTGTCTCTGTGGCTTCACCAGGCATTTTGTGTAGGGAGTTCAGGTTCAAGATGGCTGATGAAAAAGGTCTTCTTGCCTTCTTAACCTTTTCTTGTTTGTTGGTGAACCTGGAGACCATTCAAGGTGTCTTTGGGATTTGGAAGATTGCTGTTGATTTTGAGAGATTATTTGTGGAGGAAAATGGATGCTCAATGTAGTGCAAAAGACAAAGGATTCCTCAGGATTGTGTAACGTAGCTATGGATCCGTTATGTGTACAGGAGAGGTAAAATGGGAATCCCCATTTGTATCTAATATTCAAGCTTCTCAAGTGGTCTGTCAGTGGTCTGAACATTCTCCTCAGGTACAGAGTATGGGGAGATAGATTATGAAAAAGCTGAATATTAGCACCTGCACATGCTGGGAGTTGACCATCCCTGCTAATTTTCATTAACTTTTCTTTGATAGGATAGTCTTGGAATTTCATGATCACATCTCTAGGAGAGCCATCTTCTTTGTTCTTTAGAGCCTGATGTATGCAATCTAATATGATAGAGAAGGGAGCTGAATCACCTAGTATGTATTTAAAGTATTTGATAAGGGTTTCTCATAATTGTTGAGGCAATTATTGATTCAGGCAAATTCTTGACATGTAAGTTATTGCATCTACTTCTACTGTCTAAATCATCTATTCTCAAGGTGAGGTGTAAGATAGTATCTCTTTGCTCAGTAAGAGTTTGTTCCAAGGAGATTGTATATTCCACCAAAGTAACTCTTTCTTCTTCGAGTAAAGCTATTCTTTGGGTGAGCTGTTGGATGTTAGAGTTAATATTAGTGATCTTCACTGTCAAGGAAGATTTCATGTTGTCAGTGATGTTTTTCAGACCCCCTTCGTGGGGAGACCCACCAGAAGTTTTTCCAGATCTTCAGTGGAGAGAGGGACAGAATTCTTTGAGTTATCCGATGCAAGTATCAAGTTTAAATGCTCAGTGGAGTAATCCAGTTCACAGGAGGTCAAGCAGGGTGAGCATGGAGCTGCAGCGCCTTCTTCACCAAGGTCCGAGGATCATCTGAGTGTCAGGTAAGATGGCTGATTGATGTGAAAGATATGATGTAATCCGTGACTGTTCAGAGGCAGCTTTGGATTTTGTATTCCTCTTTTTCATTTATGTGATGATAGATTCCAGTGCAGAACAATATTGTTTATGAAACATTACTATCCCTTTAAGCAGAACAAGAAAAATTCAGGTGAAAATCTGTGAAGAACAACAAGAGAGAAACAACACAAGGTGCCTCCTTGTTTAATATGCAAGTACACACACTACACAAGTACACACACACTCCACCACCACAATAGGCACCCTGTATCACAGTGCCTGTGATCCGGGCCTATGACTCTACCTGTCTGTCCTTGTATGCTGGTGGCAGCATTGCCGATCACAGACTTCCTGGTTGCTACGTGCGTCTTTCGGCGTGCTCGCTATTTTTAAGGCTAGGCTGATTTGGCCGAGTGCGGCGCCACCTCTCCGATAGGCCTTATATTCTGCATTCTGTCATAGCCTCAGTGCCCTTTCATGGTGTATCTGAGCACTCCTTAATATTCCGTTGTGATTCATTTTTGGCTGCTGATTCCGAGTTGTGTATGACCCATGGCGCCATCTGACTACCCAGTTGGTGCTTGTACCTCTGGCCTTGTCTGACTACCCGCTCCTTGCTTGACTCTTGGTTTGACTGCCAGATCTGTGTATTACCTTTGGCCTGGCTGAGTACCCGCTGCGTGCTTTACTGCTGCTCTGTCTCACTACCCGAACAGTATATGACCTTGACTTACTCTGTCCCTATCTGTGCTTCCTGGCTCCTGGCTCGCTCCGTGAAGGCTCAGGGGCCTAGTCACTTCCAGGTGAGTTCACTCAGTAGTCCAGCAATGCTTGGTCGCTTGTAGTCATAGCGTTCTAGAACATGCGGCAGTTCCTGTGATCCCTAGCGTTCTAGGGCATTGTGTTGGTGGACCCTAGCTTTCTAGGGCTCAGGTCCTCCAGTCTCTGAACGCTGTCAGTGCTAGTACGCTTTCCACTCAGAGCTATTCCTGTGGTTCAGCTGTCCGTCCTGGTTTGCTTCCTATACTCTGGACGCATTGCCTGGCTATGCTAATCCTGGTAGTGGACTGTGCACTGTCCTCACGCCTTACCCGGGGAGGTTGGGGAAGTGCTTATTGCCATCTTGTTTGCATTTATTCTTAATAAAATTCATTGATTGTACCTGTACCTGTCAGAATCTTTTTGTCTAGTCACTTTGTGACTCCCTGTAGGTATATACTCACAAAATGAGTTGCTGTGAATCTACCAGTGTAGTACACAGCTAAAAACGGTTGTTTGGAATTATCGTTATTCCGCACCAAATGATCCTGCACAACTTCAAAGTGATCTGCTCCTTAACAAACTCGCTCTCTCAAAACGGCCAAGGACAATGAGGAAATATATATAACAAAACAAGACAGGGCACCCAAAGGTGTAATAAAGTTTGATATATGCGACAAATATTTAAAGTGAATATGTACTCTCAAGTCTGCTTGTTAGAATAAAATCTGACTATACCATCAAGTGGAGAGATTCACCTGTCTCCACTTGGGTAGATGCTGGCAACATTATCTGTAGAATGGTATCCCTGAACTGTTGTACTATCCTCTCTTGGATAAACAAACAAAAAAAATCTCCAAAAGTAATATAAAATGTATTAAAAAAGAATAAATAAACAAACCATACAGTATATAAAAATAATAGGCTTAACGCATTTTGCAGTTTGCAACCTCCGCTTCATCAAAGACACAATCAAAAACCAGTTGAAAATCTGAATGTTTTAGGCCGGAAGGTTAAAGCCGTTGATGTGTGGCATGCACACTCGCACAAATCATCAAACTCACACTCATGCAAACACGCATACACTCAAATACCCATATGCAAAAATACCTACTCTCATCTTACATCACCTTGGAAAGACGTTGGTAAAACGCCCTCCCATTATAGTTCAAATGGTATGTTACAGGAATCAATTCCCATCCATTCCCAGTAAAATGATACAAGACAAATGCGTATACTTTAAAGCGGAGCTACCATGTCACAAAATGTTTAGCTTAACTAAGTCCCCTTCTGACGACTAGCTGCTTAGTAGCGCTAGTCGCCAAAATTATTACCTGATTTAATAGATATGATTATATAATTATTACCTGATTTAATAGATATATACTTTATTCCCCAGCTGTCAGTAGCACGGAGCGCGGACATCTTGCCAGAATGACATCCGCACGCCTGTGCTGTCAGTCCCATCCGCAGCCAAATGGCTCCTACCAACGCCTCCTAGACCCGGCTGGGACTGACAGCGCAGGCGCGTGGAAGTCATTCTGGCAAGATGTCCGCGCTCCGTGCTACTGACAGCTGGGGAATAAAGCATATATCTATTAAATCAGGTAATAATTATATAATTATATCTATTAAATCAGGTAATAATTCTGGCGACTAGCGCTACTAAGCAGCTAGTCGCCAGCAGGGGACTTAGTTAAGCAAAACATTTTGTGACGTGGTAGTTCCGCTTTAAAGGGTTTATCACAACTCTTTATTGTCCTTTTACAACCTGTCTCCATAACCACTACTTAAAAATAAGAAGAGTTTAACTCTATGTATTAAATCCTCTCAGTCGTAAACAGTAACTTTCATACACATGTTCTCCTATGACCCAAATAATCTTAATTTCATTGCTCACTGACTGTGACTTTCCATGCCTGGTAAAGCTGACTCAGCACTGACTCTCTCCTATAAATACTGTATTCACTCACCGTACAACTCCTTCTGATAAGAGCTGTCTATTGATCTCTGTGGAGTTAAGGCTGGAGACCTAGCACAGAGATTAACACTATCTGCAGAATGCAGGATAGCTGGGCGAGTTCCAGCCCATGCCCCTCTCTACTTCTCGTGCTGCTTCATCTCCTCTCCAAATAAATGCTTCTTTGCAGTTCGAGGGTAAAACAGCTTTATCACAGTGGAGAAATACAACTCCCTGTTGACTTAAAGGAGCAGTAAACTTTTTTTTATGAAAACACATTTTATAGAACATTTCCTGCTGAATAAAACAAGGTCATGCCCACCGCTGTCAGATGTTTTATTCAAAATTTATATCAGTTCAAATAATCAGGAAGTGAATTTACTGTGTTTACTTCCTGATAGTTCTAACTGACAGGAAGTGAATTTATTGTGTTTGCTTCCTGATAGTTCTAACTGACAGGAAGTGAATTTACTGTGTTTACTTCCTGATAGATCTAACTGACAGGAAGTGAATTTACTGTGTTTACTGCCTGATAGTTCTAACTGACAGGAGGTGAATTTACTGTGTTTACTTCCTGATTGTTCTAACTGACAGGAAGTGAATTTACTGTGTTTACTTCCTGATAGTTCTAACTGACAGGAAGTTAATTTACTGTGTTTACTTCCTGTTAGTTCTAACTGACAGGAAGTCACAGGCAGTTTCTATCCCATTCTATGGAGAACGGTATATCTCTGACTTTTCTGACTTTCCTCTCCATTAGAATCTGACAGGAAAACTAATTAGAATTTGACCACTAGAGGGCACTGCTAATGTAAAAATGTAAAAAATGTTTAAACTGTAATAACTCTGGAAATCTAAATCTCTCTGCAGTGGGAGTACCCTTATTTTACTCAATAGGAAAATCCCTACAATATATATTTTTTCATAAAAAAAGTTTACTGCTCCTTTAAATTGGAATTTTTTTCCAAATACTTTATTGAAAAATATAATCAATACAAAGATATAGGAAACATACAATCCGTGTATACAGCAGATACTACAAACAAGTAATATCAAGAGATTCACTTATTTAGGATTTGTGCTGGATTCTTAAGATACAACTAAATTGGGATTTTTAACCCCAAGAATGATGGAGGCCTTTCTAATGTTCCACGGGTTAACTTTTCGAGTGCTAAATGGGGTAGGTAACACATTGCAGAGCATGTCAGGATATATTGCGATAGATTTAATTTATACTGGATACAATGTTCCGAAGACACACGAAAATAGTGAAGTATTTAATTTATACTGGATACAATGTTCCGAAGACACACGAAAATAGTGAAGTATTTTCTGACAACAAAAAGGAATTAAGTAAAATTAAGAAAAAATGCACTCACAAAGGTAAAAAGTATAAATAGTTCATTAGGGATGATTGAATTTGTTGGGACCAGCCTCTGGGCAGAAGCAGGCTCCTTACCCCTGATATGACACTGATATAACACACATGTGAGAGAGCAGGAACATGGACTTCTCAAGGCTTGCCTCTACAATGCTCTCCTGTTACACTCTGCAGCCTGTACTGTCTGCTATCCTGCTTAGTATAAAGGACACTGATCTAACAGTTGATAGATAGGAATTTAGATTTGTCCCTTATTGTGCATTTGATTTGCCCCAGAATTGCTCAGCTTCACCTTTACACATGAATCCTAATTAGTTCATTCACAATATTACTATATAAATTTGGCATAATCAGACAAGAAGATAAAAGTTACTTGTTGATGGTTTGAGGACCTGACACAGTATGACGCTCAGTGAACTAGTTCTGGAGGAAAGAGTATGTGTTAAGTTTAGGATTAGGGGCACCTGTTTGGGAGGATTGGTGTGTGTGTGTGTGTGTGTGTGTATGTACTGTAGGTATGTAAATGTTTGCGTTTGTGTGTATGTATTTGTGTGTATATGTATGTATGTAAATGTTTTAGCGTTTGTGTATATATGTGTGTGTATGTACTGTATGTATGTAAATGTTTGTGTATATGTGCATGAATGAATGAATGAACGAATGAATGAATATGTTTATTTCTACAGTGCCACAAGTGTATGCAGCTCTTTAAGGCTTTAGGCAATACATTGTATGTTTTCCTGTGTTTCTGTGTATATGTTTGAGGGTATGTCTGCATTGATAAGTATTTGTGTGTTTTGTTTGTCTACATGGATGTGTGTGTGTGTATGTGCATATGTGTTTGCTTGTGTATAGTATCTGTATGTGTTTTTGTGTATGTTTGTATATGTGTTTCTGTGTTTGTGTGTATATGTGCAAGTGTGTTTATGTACTGTATGTATGTAAAGGTTAGTGTTTGTGTATGTGTTTGTGTATGTCTCTGTGTTGTGTGTATATGTTTGCATACCTCCCAACATTTTAAATTGCCAAAGAGGGACAATTGTGTTTTAGGGGGTGTTGCTGGGGGCGTGACCGGTGGGCGGGGCATTAACGAGAATTTTTAGGCTGTTTCATGACCTATTGCCACCTCCTTCTGTAACCTAATAAATGACATATAACAAAACCAAAGTATTTTATTTAAGCAGACTAATTGATAAACACATATACTGACGTTTAAAGATACAGTAATGTGAGTTTTATTGCTGTAGAGCAATGTGATACACTTATATATACACCACTCAATCTGATCTCCTAAAAAGAGGGACATTAGGGTGGGAAATAGGGACAGTGGGATTTGGGTCTAAAAGAGGGACTGTCCCTCCTAAAGAGGGACACTTGGGAGGTATGTGTTTGAGAGTTTGTGTATACATGTTTGTGTGTGAATGTATGTATGTGTGTGTCTGTACTGGTAAACATGTGTGTGTGTCTATATTTGTGTGTATCTCTCTGTGAGCATGTGTGCTGTGTGTGTATGTGTGTATTTTTGTTTGTGTGTGTGTATGAGTGTGGACATAAACATGTATCTTTAAGGAGGGGCTTGTTGAATCCACAATCTTCTCACACATTGCACCACACTGGGACCCACAAGCATTGTAAAGAAGGGATTTAAAGCCCCCCCCCCACGTGTTTCCAAAATATTTCTTCAGGGAATTTTAATTTAGATAGGGTTTTAGTTGTATTAAAGTAGCACTTGCCTGAAAGTGAGATCCCCTGGTGTGGTGGCAAGCTCACCCACGACTAGGTCAGTTTGTGAATACTAAATTCTCACTAATTTTTCTTAGAAATATTTATAGATGCATATTATAGGGCACATATTTACTAAGAAATATTATATATGTACATTACAGGGCACACATAGTATTTTCCATAGATGAGCGCAGGTTTGTGTGTTTGTCTGTCTATTTCTACTTTGGGTCTGTACTTGAGGTTTTGGGGGACTGGAGAACCCTCTCATTCTCTGCTGCTGTCGTTGTATCTATTTCTATTATTCACATTAAAATGATATATTTACATGGATATGTTATGGTGATCTGGCGCTGTGAGTTTTTTTTCTTGCTTCTTGTATATGAGTGTGTGTTTATGAATATGTGTGTGTGTATGTATGTGTGTGCATGTGAGTAAATGAGTGTGTGTGTGTTTATGAATATGTGTGAGTGTATGAGTGTGTGTGTGTGTGCATGTGTGTAAATGTGTGTGTGTTTATGAATATGTGTGTGTGTGTGTGTGTGTGTGTGCATGTGTGTAAATGAGTGTGTATGTGTGTGTTTATGAATATGTGTGTGTATATGAGTGTGTGTATGTGTGTATATGTGTGTATAAGTGTGTGTGTGTGCATGTGTGCTCATGTGTGTATTTGTGTGTGCAGGTGTGTAAATCAGTGTGTGTGTGTGTATGTGTGTGCATGTGTGTATTTGTGTGTGCATGTGTGTAAATGAGTGTGTGTGCATGTTTATGAATATGCGTGTGAGTGTGTGTGTGTGTAGGAGTGTGTGTGTGTGTGTGTATATGTGTGTTTGTGTGTGTGTGCATGTGTGTATGTATGTGTGTAAATGAGTGTGTGTTTATGAATATGTGTGAGTGTATGAGTGTGTGTGTGTGCATGTGTGTAAATGTGTGTGTGTTTATGAATATGTGTGTGTGTGTGTGCATGTGTGTAAATGAGTGTGTATGTGTGTGTTTATGAATATGTGTGTGTATATGAGTGTGTGTATGTGTGTATATGTGTGTATAAGTGTGTGTGTGTGCATGTGTGCTCATGTGTGTATTTGTGTGTGCAGGTGTGTAAATCAGTGTGTGTGTGTGTATGTGTGTGCATGTGTGTATTTGTGTGTGCATGTGTGTAAATGAGTGTGTGTGCATGTTTATGAATATGCGTGTGAGTGTGTGTGTGTGTAGGAGTGTGTGTGTGTGTGTGTATATGTGTGTTTGTGTGTGTGTGCATGTGTGTATGTATGTGTGTAAATGAGTGTGTGTTTATGAATATGTGTGTGTATGAGCGTGTGTATGTGCGTGTGCGTGTATTTGTATGTGCATGTGTGTAAATGAGTGTGTGTGCATGTGCGTGTGTTTATGATTGTGTGTGTGTGTGTGCATGTGTATGATTGTGTGTGTATGTGTGTATATGTGTGTATGAGTGTGTGTGTGTGCATGTGTGTGTGTGTATGATTGTGTGTGTGTGTATGAGTGTGTATGCAAGTGTGTGTTTGTATGTGTGTGTGTGTATGATTGTGTGTGTGTGTGTGTGTATGTGTGTGTGTGTATGAGTGTGTATGTGTATGAGTGTGTGTGTGTATGATTATGAGTGTGTGTCTGTATGTGTGTGTGTATGATTGTGTGTGTGTATTAGTGTGTGTCTGTATGTGTGTGTGTTTATGAATATGTGTGTGTATGAGTGTGTGTGTGCATGTGTATCCACCAGGAAAAAACAAAAGTAAAACAAGTAAATAAATAAAATCTTATGAAATACTCAATCTACAAAACATATTTCAGGACTTTCCATCCAGCAGCGTGTGGACGAATACCGAACTCAATAACCAGTTCACTGTTCTGTTCCCATAGAATGTTACACTGACTGAAGGGAAATCTGTCCCAGCCAACCCAGAGATCAATGCTTTTCACTTCACTTACAGATCTGAGACACCCACATTACCAGACAATGGATCTAATGTGAACTAATGCACTGGATAACTCTGTAGCACCTAACTGATGTAACCATCTGTCTGTTTTTTTAACCTGTGGAGAGCCAGAGGGGGTAATCAATCCATTGTTCACCCTCCTGTCATGTTTTTTCTTTAGACTTTAACCCTCTGATTGCCAGAGGGCTGTTCCGTACCCCTCTGGCACTCAAAGGGTTAAATCTAGTTGCCAGAACTAAGCAGACACAATAGTCACTGGTAATAAGGATACTGGGAAAGAAACAGCACAAATAGCAAAGTAACTGAATAAGAAATAAGGGCAAACTACACAGCTGCTTTATGTAATGGCCGGCCTGTCCTCAAACAGCTCAACTGTGAAACGAGGCGAGTCACAGCTTATTGCTAGCTCTTAATGGCAATTCATATTCTGCAGGAGTATAAACTGGGTACAGTATTACAGTCCCTGATGGCCTTGTGAACGATCGGAGGCTTGGATCCACTGTAATAAATGGTCCTTTAAAAAAGGTCGTACAGGTTACCGAGGACATTCTCTTTTGAAGCGCCTCCACGCGTTTTCTTATTCCTTATGTAAAAGATAATAATGAAACGTACTGGAATTAGGTGCTGATGGATATGATGGCATGTTGTGTTCCCAGTAGTGAATTTCACCTCTTGGGTGATAGAGATATATCCAAAGAATTACAAAGCAATGAGTTGAAACTTTCCTATAATCTAAAAGGTTGTAACGCAACCTAACACCTTCTAATAACAGCCTCCTGCTTACTTTAGTACTTACCTTAAAGGGATAGTAATACTTCGTTTTAACTTTATTTTATTTTGTAGGCATTAAAAAAACATGAAGAACGATATAAGTCTTATCTCTCAAACCTTTATGGTTTGAGAGATATTCACAATCAAAGTTTCCCCTCCCGCCCCTTTTACCTAGTGTAAGCCATCTCTTCTCAGATGTGGAATCCAGTCCATAGACCAGACAGATAACAGAAGGGGACAATCTTCTTCCTATGAGAACAATGAAAGCCCTGCCCCCCTTGACAAGCTTTTCAGGTTTTTCCCTTATCTTAATTGAAGATTGTCCCTCTCTGCAGTCTAACTGGGTATCTCCCTTCTGATCTGGCTGAACAATGTGACATCAGTAAAAGGGGCGGGAGGGGGATACTTTGTCATTGAATTACTCTGGAACTACAACTCTGACAGAATTGAAATAACACTCTCCAAAGTCCAAATACTATGATGATTAATTAGAGCTGCTTTTATTAAGAAACATTACTATCCCTTTAAGGGCCACTACGAATCAGTCTTACATGGATTGGTTCCCTAAAAATAGACTTATTTTTTTTAAAATAAATAATCAATGTGATGTCCATTGAGGAAGACAAGAACCTTTTTGAAGAGCTCCTGAATTAAGATGTAATTAAGGTGCTAAGTGGTTATAAAGCAGAAGCAACGTATCCAGTGTGGTAAATTATTCTATGGTACTATATGGGAGAGATTTAGTTATAGACTACAGGGGGAGATGTACTAAGGTGTGATAAAGAGGAGATAACTTCTCCAGTGAGATAAACTCTCCAGTTCCTATGTTATTATATGGGAGAGATTTAGTTATAGACTACAGGGGAGATGTACTAAGGTGTGATAAAGAGGCGATAACTTCTCCAGTGTGATAAACTCTCCAGTTCCTATGTTATTCTATGGAAGTTACTTAGTCATAGACTACATGGGAGATGTACTAAGGTGTGATAAAGAGGAGATAACTTCTCCACTGAGATAAACTCTCCAGTTCCTATGTTATCCTATGAGAGAGATTTAGTTATAGACTAAAGGGGAGATGTACTAAGGTGTGATAAAGAGGAGGTAACTTCTCCAGTGAGATAAACTCTCCAGTTCCTATGTTATTCTATGGGAGATCTTTAGGTATAGACTACAGGGGAGATGTAGTAAGGTGTGATAAAGAGGAGATAACTTCTCCAGTGAGATAAACTCTCCAGTTCCTATGTTATTATATGGGAGAGATTTAGTTATAGACTACAGGGGAGATGTACTAAGGTGTGATAAAGAGGAGATAACTTCTCCAGTGTGATAAACTCTCCAGTTCCTATGTTATTCTATGGGAGATCTTTAGTTATAGACAACAGGGGGAGATGTACTAAGGTGTGATAAAGAGGAGATAACTTCTCCAGTGAGATAAACTCTCCAGTTCCTATGTTATTCTATGGGAGATATTTAGTTATAGACTACAGGGGAGATGTACTAAGGTGTGATAAAGAGGAGATAACTTCTCCAGTGAGATAAACTCTCCAGTTCCTATGTTATTCTATGGGAGAGATTTATTTATAGGCGGCAGGGGGAGATGTACTAAGGTGTGATAACTAGGAGATAACTTCTCCAGGGTGATAAAGCCTGTGAATCCAGTGGCTGTCAACACCTTAAATACATACGTGCCCTTTAGTAAATACCACGTATTGAGAAGTGTGCAGAAAGAAAAGCAGAGTCATTATTTGTCCTGCCACTACACCATAGAGGTATTGTCATTTAACCCCTTAAAGGAACACTAACACCAAAAAATTAAATTAGCAAAAATTAATTATTTTATATTAGATCACTAAAACAGAGTCCTAAACCTGCATTTTTAATAGACACTATTTGTTCTCTCTGTATTGCGAAAGAAGTACTAATTTGGGTAATGTATTGTGATTAGTACCCACTGCTCTTATATTAATAAACACTGTTACCTTATCTCAACCCATCTGCAGACAATAAGACACTGGCACTTCTTAGACAACTATATTCACAGTTTTGTTAAAGGGAGCTCTGGAAAAAGCAGCTTTGCATAGCTCCAAAGTGTCCGTTTTTAGGAGTTATTAGGGGTCCATATCTCCCAAGTGTCCCTTTTTAGGAGATATTAGGGGGTCCATACCTCCCAAGTGTCCCTTTTTAGGAGATATTAGGGGTCCATACCACCCAAGTGTCCCTCTATAGGAGATATTAAGGGTCCATACCTCCCAAGTGTCCCTCTTTAGAGACATTAGGGATCCATACTTCCCGATTGTCCCTCTTTAGGAGATATTAGAGATATACACCTCCCTGGTGTCCGTCTTTAGGAGACGTAATGGATCCATACCTCCTAAGTGTCCCTCTTTAGAAGATATTAGGGATCCATACCTCTCATGTATGAAGCCTAACTCAGAATGCTGCAACTCCACTGCATTCATGCACTGGGCAGAGTGAAGTGGAGTAAAGCTGATCAATATTGTGGCAGATTGCTCATGCTGGTGACCTTGACAATGCAATGAGCACTGAAACACCCAATGAATGGCCGAACCACATAGGCTTCAACCAATGATAGACAGATGATGCTGTAGTGGGCCGTCCTACACTTACACCTCCACCACACCTTCTTATTGATGAGATCATAACGCTGAGGAAGATCTTACTGGTTGGTTCCTGGGTGTTTACATGCTTTGGCGTAATTCTGGGGAAAACCAACTGCGTTATAGGGGAGAAATCCCATATTTCCTAAATTCCCAATGATGCAACCGTGGCTTTTAAACCGTTGAATGCTAGAGAGGTCTCCAACACATTGATTGGCAATGGGTTGGGGACCTCTCTAGCATTCAAAGGGTTTAAAATCCCATTTAAATCAACTGGAATTTTGGACCACCCTCCCCAGGGTGCATTTGGTTTGCCCCAAAATGACTTCACTTTTCCTCTGAACGCATTTTTTACAGGTGCACGCTGCCAACACGAGATTCAATAGTCGCTGAGATGAACTTCTTTATTTTTAGCACAGTGAGTTCTGCACCACCAACACAATAAAACATTGGCAGCAAAAATGAAGACAGAAGGTCATCGCAAATGAAAACTGCCCGTATCACTGTAACCGTCTCGCGTTCCGCTAACACGACACCTTACACCATGGCTGATATTAACCCCACAGATGCTACAGGACTCACCAATGCACTGCTTCACAGAGCATTGATGTCCTTGCTAGAATTAACGGGGTTAAAAACTGGCATGGGATAGAATAATATAAACTTGTTTAAAGGGATAGTAACGTCATGAAAAAAAGTATCAACTATATGGTAGATACAATTAAAAGAGAGCACTTGCACTTATTTGTAGCTCTCAAACCATTATGGTTTGAGAGATATAGTTAAAGTTCTCTTGTCCCTCCCCTTTCTGCTTGATGAGCTGTAAAGCTGTCAGAAGCAGATTCTGGTCGCTTGACCAGATGCGGCTCTTCAGCAGTGCCTATATAATGATATTTAAAGACAAATACTTCATACAGAATGGTCTACAAAGTGTGCCTGGTTTGCAAGCACACTTTGTAGACTGTTTCAATTAAGTATTTATTTCTAAATAGAGTGATTTCAGCTCCGCTGAAGAGCCTTTGTCTGGTCAAATGACTGGAATCTGCAGCTGTCAGCTAGATGGCAGACTTGAGTGAAACAGCCAGGAAAAGGTAACTTTAGCAAGTTATATCTCTCAAACCATGAATATTTGAGAGATAAGACTTACATAGATGTAAACCTTTTTTTAATGTCTACAATATTAAAATATTATCCCTTTAAATAACTTGGATGCTATCGGTGTCTGCAACGTGCATTGATTCGCAATTTGTGGGTGACATATCTAACATCCAAGGGGTTAATCTTCTGTACTAAGATCTTTGCCCTTATTAAAGCGGAACTATCACATAGATATAATTGGCCCCCAATTAATTATTACTTTACTGGGAATCAGGAAAATAGCGTTATAACGATTATTAAGTGCCGGCATTATTTGCAATCATAAGTTTACGTGCAAAAGAACAAAGAGGTGCTTCTTCATGTGATACCTTCAATTAAAATGTACTGACACCTCATCACCACCCATAAAATGGTACTCACAAACCAAACAGGTTTGGGCGGTGTTATCTGTACATGGATTGAGAACTGGTTAAATGATAGATGGCAGAGAGTTGTTGTAAATGGAACTTTTTCAAATTGGTCTGAGGTTATAAGTGGGGTGCCGCAGGGTTCAGTCCTGGGACCAATGCTTTTTAATTTGTTTATTAATGATCTAGAAGTGGGAATTGAAAGTAGCGTCTCAGTCTTTGCTGATGACACTAAGCTATGTAAGGAAATACATACAGAGCTGGATGTTTTTTCCCTACAGAAGGATTTAGATAAACTAAGTGAATGGGCAGAAAAGTGGCAGATGACATTTAATGTAGATAAATGTAAGGTTATGCATTTGGGTTGTTACATATACTCTAAATGGGAAACAACTTGGGAAATCCTCATTAGAGAAAGATTTAGGAGTACTGATAGACAATAGACTTCACAGGAGTGTGCAGAGCCACTCAGCTGCTGCAAGAGCAAATAGAGTACTAGCCTGCATAAAAAGAGGTGCAGAAGCAAGGAATGCTAATATTATCCTACCTCTGTATAAATCCTTGGTTAGGCCTCATCTAGAATATGGAGTATCATTTTGGGCACCTGTTCTAAAAAAAAAGACATTACCGAACTGGAAAAGGTGCAGAGACGTGCACCAAAACTGATAAAGGGATTGGAGGATCTGATTTACAAAGAGAGACTAGCCAAACTGGGGTTGTTTACATTAGAGAAGAGACATCTAAGGGGTGATATGATTACCATTTACAAATACATTCAAGGTCCATAAAAAGAACTATCCAATGAATTATTTATGCAAAGAGCTGAGCTAAGGTCATCCATTATTGCTTGAGGAAAGGTGCTTTCGACTAAAACAAAGGCAGGGATTCTTTACAGGAAGGGCTGTAATGCTATGGAATTATTTGCCTCGGGATATATAGAAAGAAGAAAAAACAAAACAGAGGCACCAGTAGTGCCTTATCAAAAGTTATAAAATATGACATTAATTAAAATAGTAATGCACTCACATTTATGTATGGCTATGTGAATACTTATGTATAAACACAGCTTCAAAGCATACAGGGAGATCTGCAAATGTGCAGTATCTGCAAATGGAAATCATAAATCCCGATCTCCAAATCAATGTGAATCACCAATAGTAGGAAGAACCGCTCCAGAAAAAGTCTGATGAATATAAAAAGTTTAATAATAAAAAAAAAATACAATCCTACTAACAAACGCGTTTCGCATCACTCAGCGCTGCTTCTTCAGAACAGCGGGTCACAAAACAAAAAAATCTTACAGACTGACAGGAGCAGCTATTTAAAAAACGTAGGATATGATCCGATTGGATATTCTGTGTGTATAGGTAAATAGTAACGTGATACCTTGGGTCTTAACCCTTAATAGTAAAGTGTCTATTATCCACACCCAGAATATCAACAGGTCATCCCTAATATAAAACAGACAAAAATATAATATCCAAAGGTATTGTATCTAAATAGTATCAAAATTGCCTTCCCTTACAACCACTAATGAGGGATATGGATCCCTAATATCTACTAAAGATGGACATTTGGGAGGTATGGAGCCCTACTATCTATTAAAAAGGGACACTTGGGAGGTATGGACCTCTAATATCTCTTAAATAGGGACACTTAGGTGATTGAACCCCTGATATCTCCTAAAGAAGGACACTTGGGAGGCATGGAGCCCTAAAATATCCCAAGATGGGGCGTGTTGACCCTAATATCTCCTAAAGAGGGACATTTGAGAGTTGTAGACCCTAATATCTCCTAAAGAGGGACATTTGAGAGTTGTAGACCCTAATATCTCCTAAAGAGGGACACTTCGGAGGCATATAGCCCTAATCTATATATATAAAAGAAGACTTTGTGCCTGCCAAAACACACCCAGGGGAGGCATAAAGCAGGAGTTACTACTCCTATTGGGTGATTCAATCATGCAGGGAGTTGGCCCGCCCCCACTATGTAGCCCGCCCACCACTATCAAAGTCAGAAAAAAACAATATGGCCGCCACTTGCTCCTACACCACAGACAAACACACATGCCCCACTCACACAGCACCACACAAACACACACACATGCCCCACTCACACAGCACCACACACACACGCCCCACTTACACAGCACCAAACAGACATGCCCCCACTCACACACACAGCACCACATACACCACATACACACACAAAGCCAGAAATACATATGGCTGACACACACACACAGTCACTCACCCTGACTCCCAGAGGCCTCAGCAGGACCTGTACTGCAGCACCAGAGGAACACAATTGCAGTCAAAGGGTTAAGGTAGGTCCTCATTGCTCAATTATTTCTTCACTGTCATCATTTGCCATGCAAGACACAGGACAGACAGCCATCAGATTCACACTTAACCCACTGACTGCCACAGGGTTGTGTATCAAGTTTTACCCCTCAGGGAGTGTGTTCAAACCCCTCACACTGTAAACTTGCATTTCTCTCCCACTTCTCCTCCTTCCCCAGCCTATTACTAACACTTTTCCATATTTATGTTAAGCCCCGCCCCCTACTCGCGATTAAGCCCCGCCCCCTTTTAACCCAGATTGCCCCATTGCTCTCTCCACATCAGCACCACATGAGGGACTCCACAAGTAAAAGTTCACAGGTATTACACACTCATGCCCCACTCACACAGCACCAAACACCCATACACACACACAAAGCCAGAAAGAAATATGGCTGACACACAGTCACTCACCTTGACTCCCAGTGGCCTCAGCAGGACCTGTAGTAAAGCCACTGAACGGTGCTGCATCACCAGGGGAACAAAATGGCACTCAAAGGGTTAAGGTAGGCCCTCATTGCTGAATTACTTCTTCACTGTCACCATTTGCCATGCAAGACACAGGACAGACAGCCATCAGATTCACACTTAACCCACTGACTGCCACAGGGTTGTGTATCAAGTTTACCCCTCATGGAGTGTGTTCAAAACCCTCACACTGTAAACTTGCATTCCCCTCCCACTTCTCCTCCTTCCCCAGCCTATTACGAACACTTTTTCACATTTATGTTAAGCCCCGCCCCCTACTCGCGATTAAGCCCCACCCACTTTTAACCCAGATTGCCCCATTTGTCTCTCCACATCAGCACCACATCAGTCCCCTCTAGGGACTTCACAAGTCAGTGTTCCCAGGTATGAAGACACTTCCCACTGCTATTTAACTCTGACATGCCTCTCTATACCTTAACCCTTTGAGTGCCAGAGGGGTACACAACTCATGAGCACATGTGTTTCTGCTCATATATGTTGCGTGTCTGTGTGTGTACATCTCTGTTACATATGTGTGTCCATGTGTGCATCTCCAGTGTGTCTGTGTGTACATGTGTTTTGCATGTCTCTGCCGCTCACTGTGTGTATGTGCATACCTCCCAACATTTCACAGGGCCAAAGAGGGACACGTTAGTTTTAGGTGATATTATTGGGGGTGTGGCTGGTGGGTGGGGCATTAGTAAGAATTTTTAGGTTATTTCATGACCTATTACTGGCTATTTATGTAACTGAATAAATGATTTAGTTCAAGACCAAAGTATTTTATTTGCACAGACTAATGTATAAACACATATACTGAAGTTTATTGCTTTATTGCTGGAGAGCAAAGTAATACACACCACAGGGCTGGTGCAAGGATTTTTGCCACCCTAGGCAAAACCTAATTTTGCCGCCCATTTCGCTCCACCCCTTGTGTCCCACCCCTTTATACCCTGCCTACTTATACCCAACCTCTTTTCATGATTGTCCTCTCTCTGCCCCCTGAGCCACTCTGCCCCTGTTCTGGAGATGCCTGTAAGAGATGCCCCCCACCAGCTCCAAATTGCCCCTTATCAGCTTCACTTTGGCCCACCAGCTCCACTTTGCCCCTATCAACTCCAACTTGCCCCCATCAGCTCCAACGTGCCCCCACCAGCTCCATTTTGGCCCCTCAGCTTCACTTTGCCCCCTCAGCTCCAACTTATCCCCATCAGCTCCACTTTGCCCCCCATCCTCTCCAACTTACCCCCATCAGCTCCAACTTGCCCCCACCAGCTCCACTATGCCCTCTCAGCTCCAACTTTCCACTATCAGCTCCACTATGCCCCCAGCAGCTCCAACTTGCCCCCATCCGCTCCAACTTGCCCCCCCATCCGCTCCAACTTGCCCCACCAGCTCCACTTTGCCCCCCCTCAGCTCCACTTGCCCCCCCTCAGCTCCAACTTGCCCCCCCTCAGCTCCACTTTGACCCTCATCAGCTCCAACTTGCCCCCATCATCTCCAACTTGCCCCCACCAGCTCCACTATGCCCCCTCAGCTCCAGCTTTCCCCTAACAGCTCCAACTTGCCCCCATCATCTCCACTTTGCCCCACATCTGCTCCAACTTGCCCCCTCAGCTCCACTATGCCCCCTCAGCTCCAACTTGCCCCCCATCACATACCTGTATCTCCCGCGCAGTCTTCTCTTCAGTAATGCAGAGCGCGGCGGGAGATCATGACTCCCAGCGCGCTCTGCATTACTAAAGATCCGACCAGATGAGGGAGCGCTGTAGCAACACAGACCTGACTGTGTTGTGGTTCCTGGCGTGGTGTGGGTGGGCGCAGCTGTTCTCCGCTGCATGCCCGCGCCCCCAGTACGTGTGCGCCCTAGGCCGGCGCCTACCTCGCCTATAGGTGGAGCCGGCCCTGCACACAGTCTGACCTCCTAAAAAGAGGGACAACAGGGTGGGAAAGAGGGACAGAGGGATTTGGCCCTCAAAGAGGGACTGTCCCTCCTAAAGAGGGACACTTGGGATGTATGGTATGTGTCTGCCTGTATGCTGCATATGTCTGTGTTTATCAGTGTGTCTGCATTTCAAACACGTGCGCCCAATGGTCATAACATGACGGGCAACGCCGTCCCATGTTGCTAGTATCTCCTAAAGATGGACACTTGGGATGTATGGGTCCCTAATATCTCCTAAAGAAGGACACTTTGTAGGTATGGGCTCCTAATATCTCCTAAAGAGGGACACCTGGGGGGTATGGAGCACTAATATCTCCTAAAGAGGGACACTTGGGATGTATGGATCCCTAATATCTCCTAAAGGTGGACACTTGGGAGGTATGGATCCCTAATATCTCCTAAAGAAGGACACTTGGGAGGTACGGACCCCTAATATCTCCTAAAGATGGACACTTGGTAGGTATGGACCCCTTAATATCATCTAAAGAGGAGCGCTTGAGAAATATGGACAAGACAAATTACAACTGCTTCCTCTGCCCCCCCCCCATGTAGTTATGTCCCTAAGAATGAAAATAAAATATGGAGTAAGTCTGGAACAAACCCGACTGTAGCATAGGGAGATTCCCAACAAATGAAATGGGACTTTAATTCCTCCAATGTATATCATTCTAGGGTGTAACCCTTTGAGTACCAGAGTGGTGTCCAATGTATTGTGAAGCACTTTAAACAATGGAAGTTTGAATTATCCCTGATGTGTCAGTCGCCACGGAACCGTTTCTTTATTTGCTTTTGCAAATATGATTCCTAGGGGTCTGCTTGATAAAATTGCTCCTGAAAATCTCAGGGTAAAGTGGTCATACGCTCCATTTACTACTGTATTTTGCACCAGCTTCTTTGTTTGTTAATTCACTAAAAAAAATGTAATTGCATTTTTAAAAATTTACATTGAGTCTAAAAAATTGGCATAGAATTATATATGCAGTTAGATGCCTTTAAACGCTGTATTTTGTATTGCTGATGTCTGTAAGAAACAATGAGAAATTGTAGCAGCACTGTTTTCCTCTGCACACGTGCAACTTTATGAAATAGTCCGCATGGTGTAAGGGACATTCTTAACCCTTTTGCAATGCGTTGCATACCCCTCTGACACTCAAAGTTCACTCCTGTTGTTATAAAAATATATACAAAGCACAATTCCTTAGTAGACAAACACAACTGGTATATTAAAAGGGATAGTAATACTTAAAAATATTTTTATTTTATATTTTAGCCTTTAAAAAAACATTACAAATTATATAAGTCTTATCTCCCAAACCTTTATGGTTTGGGGGATATTAGCAAGTTAAGTTCCCTTTTCCTGACTGTTTTAGCCAAGTCTGCCATCTAGTGGACAGATTTGGAATCCGGTCCGCAGAGCGGCCGCTCCTCTTCAGAAGTGCCGAGATCACGATCTTTAAAAAGAACTGCTTCATTGGAACTGTCTACAAAGTGTGCCTGGCTTGCAAGCACACTTTGTAGACCATTCCAATGAAGAAATTATTTTTAAAGATCGTGATCTCGGCACTTCTGGAGAGCTATGGACGGTCTGCGGACCGGATTCCAAATCTGAAGGCTTGAGTGGTGACGTCACTCCAGGGGAAACTTTACTTGCTAATATCTCCCAAACCATAAAGGTTAGGGAGATAAGTAGTGATGAGCGGGCATGCTCGGCCGAAGCTCGGTTCGGCTCGAGCATCGCTCTGCTCGGCACATGGCGGTACTCGTACGAGTACCGCATGTGCTCGCCCGCCATGTTCGGGTCTCCTCCCCGCACGTTTCGTGGCTGCTGCGCAGCCAATAAACGTGCGGGGAGGCTCTGACATCAGTGTAATGCCAGCAGCCATGTTGGCTGCTGGCATTACACTGATTGGCTGGCCAGAACCCGTGATCGGGTGCTGTATAGCACCTGACCAGCGAGTTCGGCTCAGTCTTAGCCAGGGAGAGATGAGGATAGGAAGGGAAAGTCAGTGTAGGGAGAAGAAAAGTGTGTTTGAACAACATAAAGACCCAAAAGTCCTTTTTAGGACTATTGTGTGTGGGGGCAGCAGTTTATTTTGTTTGGGGGGGCAGAGATTTAAAAAAAAAACGTCACATATTCCGTTCACTGTGCCTAGCCGCAGATTAGCAGCACATTCTGTTTAGTGTGCAAAGTTGCAGATTAGCAGCACATTCTGTTTAGTGTGCAAAGTTGCAGATTAGCAGCACATTCTTTTTAGTGTGCAAAGTTGCAGATTAGCAGCACATTCTGTTTAGTGTGCAAAGTTGCAGATTAGCAGCACATTCTTTTTAGTGTGCAAAGTTGCAGATTAGCAGCACATTCCGTTCACTGTGCCTAGCCACAGATAAGCAGCACATTCTGTTTAGTGTGCAAAGTTGCAGATTAGCAGCACATTCCGTTCACTGTGCCTAGCCACAGATAAGCAGCACATTCTGTTTAGTGTGCAAAGTTGCAGATTAGCAGCACATTCTGTTTAGTGTGCAAAGTTGCAGATTAGCAGCACATTCTGTTTAGTGTGCAAAGTGTAAAAAATAAAAGTCACATATTCCGTTCACTGTGCCTAGCCGCAGATAAGCAGCACATTCTGTTTAGTGTGCAAAGTTGCAGATTAGCAGCACATTCTTTTTAGTGTGCAAAGTTGCAGATTAGCAGCACATTCTGTTTAGTGTGCAAAGTGTAAAAAATAAAAGTCACATATTCCGTTCACTGTGCATAGCCGCAGATAAGCAGCACATTCTGTTTAGTGTGCAAAGTTGCAGATTAGCAGCACATTCTGTTTAGTGTGCAAAGTGTAAAAAATAAAAGTCACATATTCCGTTCACTGTGCATAGCCGCAGATAAGCAGCACATTCTGTTTAGTGTGCAAAGTTGCAGATTAGCAGCACATTCTGTTTAGTGTGCAAAGTGTAAAAAATAAAAGTCACATATTCCATTCACTGTGCCTAGCCGCAGATTAGCAGCACATTCTGTTTAGTGTGCAAAGTTGCAGATTAGCAGCACATATTCCGTGTAAGATGAAGAAGGCGGGTAAAAAGGGACGGGGAAGTGGACGTGATCCTGATAGTTCAGGGCGCGGGTCAGGACGCGTAGAAACTGTGCCTGGTGCCAGAGCACAAGAAAGAAAGACATTCACCATACCTAGCTTCATGTCTCAGTTTACAGGGCGTCGCAGGACATCACTCTCGAGGTCAGACCACTGCGAACAGGTGGTCGGTTGGATTTCAGCTGATACTGCTTCCAGTCGGTTAAGCACCACCCTGTCTTCCACCAAGTCCACTCTCAGTAGCCAAGAGTCTGGTCAACATAATCCTCACCCTGATCATCCTTCCTCCCACCATAGAGGGTCTGGTCAAAGAAGTGATCCCACACTGGGATATAGTGAGGAGCTCGTCTCATCACCAATCCTTCATTTGAACCTCTCTCCAAGCACGCTTGCAGAGGAACATGAAATCTTGTGCCCTGATTCACAACCTCTAGAGGGTACCCAATCACAAGAAGATGACAGAGGGGAACGGCATTTAAGGTCAAAGGAAGTGGATGATGATGATGAGACACAGTTGCCAGCAAATCAACCACTATTACTGTCTCAAGACCTTGATGAGGAGGATGATATACAGTTGTCAATGACTGAGTATGTGGTGGGATCAAGAAATGAGGAGGATGATCAGAGTGAGGAAGTGGAGGAGGACTTGGTGGACGATGAGGTGACTGACCCCACCTGGGAAGGTGGAGAGCCGAGCGATGACAGCAGTCCTGAGGGTGAGCCATCTGCAGCACCGCAATAGGCTGGAAGAGGCAGTGGTGTGGCTAAAGAAAGAAGGCGGACCGCACCAAACCGGCCCGCAAATGTTCCACGGAGCACCCCCTTGCGTAAATCTCCCTTGCCAAGGGCTAGGTGTTCCTCGGTATGGCGTTTTTTTAAGGAAAGTGCGGACGACAAAAAAATTGTAGTTTGCAACCTGTGCCACACCAGAATGAGCCGAGGCATGAGCACTAGCAACCTCACCACCACCAGCATGATCCGAAACATGGCATCCAAGCACCGTAATAAGTGGGAGGAACGCCCGGATCGCCAATCTGTGTCTGCAGGCCACACCACTGCCTCCTCTTCCCCTGTTTTCGGTGCCGGCCAATCGCCTGTCGAAGGCGCAGGCCCGCATACCTCCCGCCCTGCACCTGTACCATCTGAAGCACCATCAACGACCACATCCACTTCCCTGTCCCAGCGCAGCGTCCAAATGTCGTTACCCCAGGCATTTGAGCGCAAGCGAAAATACCCAGCCACCCACCCACAGGCCATAGCACTAACCTCACACCTTTCCAAATTACTGGCCATCGAAATGCTGCCATTTAGGCTTGTGGAGACTGAGTCCTTCCGCAGCCTGATGGCAGCAGCTGTCCCTCGGTACGCAGTCCCCAGCCGCCACTACTTTTCCCGGTGTGCCGTCCCCGCCTTACACCACCATGTGTCCTGTAACATCACCCGTGCCCTGACCAACGCAGTTACTGGGAAGGTCCACTTAACGACTGACACATGGACAAGTGCTTGTGGCCAGGGACGCTACATTTCCCTGACGGCACACTGGGTGAATGTCGTGGAGGCTGGGAGCGACTCGGACCCTGGGATGGCACAGGTGCTACCCACGCCGAGGATTGCGGGCCCTACCTCCATCAGGGTTTCCGCCAGCACCTACATTATTGGCTCCTCCTCCTCCGTTTCCACCTCCGAATTCTCTGCGCGCAGCGCCACTCACCCATCAGCCGGTAGCTGGAAGCAGTGTAGCACTGCAGTGGGGAAGCGTCAACAGGCCGTGCTGAAGCTGATCTGCCTTGGGGACAAACAGCACACGGCCTCAGAGCTGTTGCAGGGGATTAGTCACCAGACCGAGCAGTGGCTCTCGCCACTCAACCTGCAACCAGGCATGGTTGTGTGTGATAATGGGCGTAACTTGGTGGCGGCTTTGGAGCTCGGCAAGCTCACACACGTACCATGCCTAGCGCATGTATTTAATTTAGTGGTTCAGCGATTTCTAAAAACCTACCCCAATTTGCATGATCTCTTGACCAAGGTGCGCCGCGTGTGTGCACATTTCCGTAAGTCATCTATAGCTTCAGCCGGCCTGTTGAAGCTGCAGCAGCGCTTACAATTGCCAGCTCACCGGCTGCTGTGTGACGTGAGCACGCGCTGGAACTCACCCTTCCACATGTTGGCCCGGCTTTGTGAGCAGCAGAGGGCAGTAGTGGAGTACCAGCTGTTACACGGTCGTCGCCTCTCCGTTCAACTTCCTCTAATCAGAAGTAAGGAGTGGGAATGGATGTCAGACCTCTGTGAGGTTTTACGCAATTTTGAGGAATCGACACAGATGGTGAGCGGTGATAACGCTATTATCAGTGTAACCATCCCACTTCTGTGTCTACTGAAACGCTCGCTGCTCACAATTAAAACCGACGCTTTGCATGTGGAAGAGGTGGAAATGCGGGAGGAAGAGCTTACACAAGGTGATAGCCAGAGCACCCTCACTTCGTCTTCTCAGCGACAACTGGAGGAGGAGGAGGAGGAGGAGGAAGACACGGTTGCCTCCGCTACAGAGGGTAGCCATGGAACTTTAGTTCCATCTCTTCAGCGTGGGTGGGCAGAAGAGGAGGAAGAGGATGAGGAGATTGAGAGTCATCCTCCTGGTGAGGACAGTGAAATCTTGCCTGTTGGTACTCTGGCACACATGGCTGACTTTATGTTAGGCTGCCTTTCCCGTGACCCACGCGTTATACGCATTTTAGACAACACGGATTACTGGGTGTTCACCCTTCTGGACCCCCGCTACAAAGAGAATTTCTCATCTCTCATTCCTCCGGTGGAGAGGACAAGCAAAATGGTGCAATACCAGAAGGTTCTTGTCGAAAAATTGCTCCAAAATTTTCCATCTGACAACGCTGGCGGCAGAGTACGTGCTACCTTTGCCAACCGAGAAGGGGAGAAAAGGGGAGCACACAGCAGTTCCGACAAAGGCAGGGCAACACTCTCCAAGGCGTGGGACACCTTCATGACACCCCGCCAGCACCCTCACCCTGATGCGCAGCCTAGTGTCACAAGGGGGGAAAAGTTTTGGAAGATGGTGAAGGAGTACGTAGCAGACCGTGTCAGCGTCCTCAATGATCCCTCTGTGCCTTACAGCTACTGGGTGTCCAAGCTGGACACGTGGTATGAACTGGCACTCTACGCCTTGGAGGTGCTGGCCTGCCCTGCCGCCAGCGTTCTGTCTGAGCGGGTATTTAGTGCTGCTGGTGGAATCATAACAGATAAGCGTATCCGCCTTTCCACCGAAAATGCTGATAGGTTGACACTTATAAAAATGAACAAGGCCTGGATTTCCCCTGACTTCTCCACTCCACTGGAGGAAAGCCCCTTGTGAATATAAAGTGACTTTATATATGTTATTTACAATGATGGGAATACTCTGTATTCCCATTCACCCCTTCCACCCAAAAAATGGGTATATGGTTGACTCTCTTCCATATACCCTGGGATATAATTTTTATATAGGGCCAGCTCACCAGCGGGCCCTGTGATAT
Source organism: Rhinophrynus dorsalis (assembly GCA_037306005.1). Lineage (NCBI taxonomy): Eukaryota > Metazoa > Chordata > Amphibia > Anura > Rhinophrynidae > Rhinophrynus > Rhinophrynus dorsalis. The sequence continues at coordinate 15,867,871 of CM074722.1, forward strand.
AATTTTTATATAGGGCCAGCTCACCAGCGGGCGCTGTTTGACAATTTTTGTATAGGTCAGCTCACCAGCGGGCCTTCTCATATAATGTTTTATTGGGTCAGCTCTCTAGCGGGCCCTCTCATATAATGTTTTATAGCGTCAGCTCACTAGCGGGCCTTCGCATATAATGTTTAGGATGGTCAGCTCCGCAGCAGACCCTCACCCATAATGTTTTAGATGGTCGGCTCAGCGCACGTTTCCCTCTTAATCATGGCCCCAGTTCAGAAAAATCAAGGAAATTTTTGGGAGAATTTGCCTCTGTGCACGTTTCCCTCTTAATCATGGCCCCAGTTCAGAAAAATCAAGGAAATTTTTTGCAGAATTTGCCTCTGCGCACGTTTCCCTCTTAATCATGGCCCCAGTTCAGAAAAATCGAGGACATTTTTGGGAGAATTTGCCTCTGCGCACGTTTCCCTCTTAATCATGGCCCCAGTTCAGAAAAATCGAGGAAATTTTTTGCAGAATTTGCCTCTGCGCACGTTTCCCTCTTAATCATGGCCCCAGTTCCGAAAAATCGATGACATTTTTTGCAGAATTTGCAGATGATATACAAGTAAATATACAGCAAATACTGTTTGGTAACAATTTTTCGCCTAAAGTCGTTTTTATCTGCCTTTTTGTGTGTTTTACGGTCAGTCTGTAAAAATGGCGTACTACGGGCGAAACATCGTTCCCAGCAGCGACGTTGGAGTCCAAGATGCATCCAGACATCCTCCCTATGCTGTCCCTGAACCATTTCTGTGGTGTTTCCATCATTTTCTGCCCTTTTCCTATGGACCAGGCACCCTCCCCTCATCAGAGCAGGGGGTGCCTGGTGTAATGCTCGAGTCCTCCCATTGACTTCAATGGGGCTCGGGTGCTCGGCCGAGCACTCGAGCCTCCGGGGGTGCTCGGTCAGAGCACCCGAACACCCGAGCATTGGGGTGCTCGATCATCACTAGAGATAAGACTTATATCATTTTTAATGTTTTTTTAAGGGCTACAATGATAATAATAATAATAATAATAATAATAATAAATATAAAATAAAATTATTTTCAAGTATTACTATCCCTTTAAGGAATGATAAATGTTTCCTATGATAAATTATGTATTTAAAGGGACAGTAATGCTTGAAGTTCAGGTTCGAGCCTTCTTTATATTTTTTCTAACACATTGCGCTATATTTTAACACTTACAGTTTTGTATTTCAAACACAATTCAAGATGAAAGGCTCTTCCTCCCACCCCTTCTGGCCACCTCCCCTGTAATCCGGACATTGGACCGGACGGACGCAGCGAGGGACAATCTTCACTCAGTAAGTATAAGGAAAACCCCGCCCCCTTGACGAAGGAGATAAAGATTATCCTTTTGCTCACTGAAGATTGTCCCTCGCTGCTCTCCGTTCGGACCAGACTGAGAGGCAGAGTGACGCAGGGAAAGGGAGGGAGATCGTTTCAGCTTGAATGGGCTTGAAGTACAAAACTGTAAGTGTTAAAATATAGCACTTTGTGTTGCAGAAAATATAAAGGTGTATCAGACCTGAACCTTAATTCAAGTATTACTATCCATTTAAATTATTTTCCTGTGGAGTAAAATAATAGTGCTCTGCCAGTTGGGAGATGTTTCATTCAAATGACATTATAGCTGAAACTTTTTAAATTAAACTGCAATGTGCTGTTATGAAAGACATAGTACGTGACTCAAGCTCTCCCATAGAGTGCCTTATAAAAAAATGCCATTTGGACACTAACTGGGGCTGTTGCTAAAATTTTGACTTAAAAAAATTCATTGTAAGAACTTTTGATTTAAAAATCTCCCTGCTGCTGGAGTACTTTATTATACTCTGTGGGAAATGAATTATAATACATATTTAATCATAAAAAACAGTTACTGTTCTCTTAAAGGGATAGTAATACTTCGTTTTATCTTTATTTTATTTTGTAGGCATTAAAAAAAAATGAAGAACGATATAAGTCTAATCTCTCAAACCTTTATGGTTCGAGAGATATTCACAAGCAAAGTTTCCCCTCCCGCCCCTTTTACCTAGTGTAAGCCATCTCTTCTCAGATGTGGAATCCAGTCCATAGACCAGACAGATAACAGCAGGGGACAATCTTCTTCCTATGAGAACAATGAAAGCCTTGCCCCCCTTGACAAGTTTTTCAGGTTTTTCCCTTATCTTAATTGAAGATTGTCCCTCTCTGCAGTCTACCTGGGCACCTCCCTTCTGATCTGAGGTGAGCAGTGTTACATCAGTAAAAGGGGCGGGAGGGGGATACTTTATCATTCAATTACTCTTGAACTACAACTCTGACAATTGAAATAACACTCTCCAAAGTCCAAATACTATGATGATTAATTAGAGCTGCTTTTATTATGAAACATTACTATCCCTTTAAGCAGAATGATGTCAGAGTATTTTATTAGGCATTCCTGTAAGTGTTCTGCAAAGCACGACACAGTGTTCAATATGAGGATTCAGTATTAACTCGGACAAGTCCCAGGGGTGTCTGTAGAGTTCCTCTTTCCTTTAGTTATTATAGATTTAGCCATCAAATAACATATTAAGGAAATGTTTCCAAACATCATCATATGACTTGCAGTAACAATCATTGTCTTCTGAGTGAGATGGAGCAGTTGAACATCTAGTCATATAACAAATGGACCATTTGATTAGATAAGCCATCACATTACCACGTATACTACACATAGAAACATAGAATTTGATGGCAGATGAGAACCATTCGGCCCATCTAGTCGCCCATTTTCCTACTGTAACAACCTCAAATCTTATCTGGTCCTTGTTCTTGTCTTATTTTCAGGACAGCATTATGAAATGTACTTCCCTCCTGCACTTTGTTGAATCCCTTCATGTATATGAATGTGTCTATCATATCCCCTCTCTCTCTTCTCTCCTCCAAGCTATACATGTTCAGATCCTTTAGTCTATCCTGATATTTCTTTTCCTGTAAACCAGTCACTATTTTAGTAGCCCTTCTCTTAATTCTCTCTAGAGCAGGACTCAAAATTTCAAGTCCTGAGCTACTAGCCAGGCCTGAAAAGTTACTTGCCACCAGTTTCCACGTCTAGCCCCACCGATATCCCTGCCTTTAACCCCACTCATATCTCTGCCTTTAACTGCACTCATCTCAAGTTCTCTTTGATAAAATGACACTGCTGCCCACACCCTATCCACCTCCACACAATGCCCACACTGTGTCCACCCTCTCCACACACTGCCCACACTGTGTCCACCCTCTCCACACACTGCCCACACTGTGTCCACCCTGTCCACACCCTGTCCACCCTGTCCAAACCCTGCCCACCCTCTGTCCACCCTTACACACTGCCCACACTGTGTCCACCCTCACCCTCTGTCCACACTTTGCCCAACCTCACACCCTGTCCACACACTGCCCACCCTCACCACACACTGCCCACACCCTGTTCACACAGCCGACACTGTTCACCCTGCCCCCTCCACACTGCCCACCCTGCCCACCTCCACACTGCCCATCTCCACACTGTCCATATTGTCCACCTCCACACTGCCCCCACACACTGTCCCCCCTACACACTGTCCACCCCCACATTGCCCTCCTCCCCACACTGGTCACACCGTAGTCCTCCACACATTACAAACAAAAAAAGAGAGTAGAATATCTGAGAGTATCTGTTTAAATGCACTTACTAGAGAGCAACTTGTCTCTCCAGCCCCTCTGTGTGCATCATTGTCTCCTTCCTCATCCCCAGTGACACTGTCCCTTTCCCCAGCCCCTCTGAGTGTCTGTGTCCCCTTCCCTAGCCCCTCTGTGTGTGTCATTGTCCCCTTACCCTATGTGTGTGTGTGTCACTGTTCCCTTCCCCAGCCCCTCTGGTGTGCCCCTGTCCTGAGCCCCTTTGATTGTCTGTGTCCCCTTCCCCAGTTCCTCTGTGATTGTCATTGTCTCCTTCCCCAGGCCCTTTCATGTGTCTCTTTCCTCCTTGTGCTCCTGCTCCCCTCCCTCCTTGTAGCGTGGCCGAGTGAAACGAGGTAGAAGATCTTCTGTATCCTATACCCAGTCTGACAGGAAGCTGTTCATTGCTCCTAGTGAGCACTTCCTGTCAGACTGGGTAGAGGAGACAGAAGATCCTCAACCCGCGGTCTGCCTGGCCATGCTACAAGAAGTGATTGGCGGGAGGGGGTGTGCTGTGTTGTGTGCTCCCCTCCTACCAGTTACCTGGACCCTGGACATTGTGCCCCCTGGGCCGGTGCACCGTAGACAGCTGCCTAATTCTCTGGACGCGGGGCACAGACCTGTCGGCGCTCAAAGGGTTAATGTATACGCTGCGCTTCTCTGCAATGTAATGTAAAGTAAAGGCATTATTAAGTCTGGCTTCTTATGATATTTGTGTGTTAACCCTTGCACTCAAAAGGTTTACACAAACATTGTAAGAAGCCATTCTGAAGAATGCCTTTACTTTTCGTTATATTGCAGAGCAGCACAACGTGTACCTTAACCCTTTGAGTGCAGTGTTGTTTTTTTTTTAATTTGATGGTGCTATCCTTTTCTCCTCCTGGCGGCCTGATGCCTCCAGTGTCATTGGACTGAGGCCAGGCATGGAAGACAGGCACTAAGGTGGGCAGGACAGCAGGGCTTCAATTTCCACTCACCCCCACTCAATTTGTACTCACCAAATACGAGGAGGCAAGTGGAAATTTTGAGCCCTGTTCTAGGGTATCTATATCCTTCTGGAGATGGGGTCTCCGGTACTGTACACAATTCTGTAGAGTATCTATATCCTCCTGAGATGGGGTCTCCAGTACTGAACACAATACTCTAGAGTATCTGTATCCTTCTTGAGATGGGGTCTCTAGTACTGTACACAATACTCTAGAGTATCTTTATCCTTCTGGAGATGGGGTCTCCAGTACTGTACACAATACTCTAGAGTATATGTATCCTTCTGGAGATGGGGTCTCCAGTACTGTACACAATACTCTAGGTGAGGTCTAACTAGAGATCTGTAGAGTGGCATGACCACTTCCCTTTTTCTGCTACTAAGGCCCCTAGCTATACAACCCAGCACCCTGCTTCCATTCCCCACCGCTTTGTTACATTGCCTACCTACCATTAAGTTATTACAAATACTTACTCCAAAATTGCTATCCTCTATTGTCTCTGATAGCACAGTACCCTTAATACTATATATTTTCCTTTGGATTTTTTACAGCTAATGGAAATATCAAATAAGGAAATAATCATAAAATATAAAAACTATATACCTGTTTGGACTTTCTCCAGACTCCACAATTGCATCAACACCACAACCAGGAACCTGTATAACCTCAACTTCAATGCAACACCTTCAGCCTCTTATCCACACACACACTTAATTCTAACTTCCACACCTCAGCTCTCACAATCATGCCTCCAGCCTCATATCCGTGCACTTAATTCAAACATCCACACCTCCACCCTCAAAATCACACCTCCACCCTCATATCTGCACACTTAATTCTAAATTCCATACTTTCACACTCACAATCACACCTTCTGCCTCATATACATCCTCAGAGGCCAGTCGGTCAGGATTAGTACGACACACCCTTCTGCATCTTTCTGCTAATCTCCTCAGGGACTACCTCAATCTGACTGTGGATTTTCTGAGCCAATATCAACTGCTGCAAAAGGAATGGTCCCTCAACCAGGAAGTTTTTCTTCAAATCTCACACCCTGGGGCTTGCCAGAAATTGATCTGACATATAATAGAATCAACGCAAAGGTGTCAAGATTCTTCACCCTGGATCCGGTGGATCACCAAGAGGAAGTCAATGCCCTGCTCAAGCAATAGGTCTTACACTTGGGCTACATCATTCCCCCAATCCAGATCATACCTGAAGAAACTGAAACAAGAGAAGGCTAGGGTGATCTTTATTTCCCCATTTTGGCCCAGACAAGTCTGATTTTCAGATCTTCATCAGCTCTCCCTGAGACCTCCTATCTGCCTTCCTCAAAAGCTGGATCTTCTCCACCAATGCCCCGTCCTTCACCCCAGGCATCAGTTCTTCTCCCTGACAGCCTGGATGTTGAAAGGCAATGCCTGAGACTCCAGGGTGTGTCGGATACTATAATTATGACTTTTTTATACAGCTGTAAGAGAGTCACCTCTCTCTCCGATACTTTAGAATATGGAAGATCCTCTCTACCTCGTGTTCTTCTTGGGACTTATCTCTCATTTCTGCAGACCTCCAGTCCATCCTGGATTTTCTGCATCAGAGCTTTCAAACTGGTCTACATACTTCTATATCAAGGTATAGATTGCTGCTAAAAGGTGTCATGAGCAATGCCCCTATTTCCAATCATCCTCTCCTTCTCAGGTTTACCAGAGCCATGTCCAAATTGCTCTTCAACAGGTGACTCCCCGGGATCTTACACTAGTGCTTAATGGTCTTTTAGCCCATTATTTTGAACCTCTGGACACTGTTCCTATAAAATTCATGACATTAATAATGACCTTCCTCATAGCCATTACATCTGCATGCAGAAATGGAGAGATTCATGCCTTCTCCATTAGGGACCCCTTCCTAACTTTCCATCCTGACTGGGTCATTCTACTCTTGTCATCGAATTTCCGGCCCAAAGTTGACTCTACATTCCATCTCTCTCAGAAACTTGTGCTTCCTCCCTGATCAAAATGCAGACAACAGGACCCTGCTACACACCTTGAATGTAATATGTTTTCTATCCCTACATCTGCCTAATTTCAGTTGACTAAGCTATGTACACACAAAATCCTCCTGTTTATGGTATGTGGGGAGAACAATCTGTGGAGTTGGAGTCAGTCTTTTCCACTAGTATACGACATTGGCAGTGGAGCAGGGAAAATCTGGTTCAATTCCTCTGTTAACTACTTGTGAACATAATCAATATTTAAAGGAGAGCGCTAAAATTAAAAAAAAATCTATACTCAAACTCTATATATGCACTGAGTCACAGAGAATCCCAATACTATATAGGCTCACTCTTACATTGAACAAGGAAACAAACCAGGTCACTGTTAGGGACCAGGAACCAGACAGACACAAAAATGTAAAATGCAAAACACCTTCGTTAAAATAACAAAAGCAAACAAAGCAAAATCGTGATCCAGAAGCTTAAACCAATAGACAAGCCGGGGACAGGAACCAAGACATGTACTCAGCCAAGTCGGGGTCAGGAATACGGAGATCAACGATGTCAGGAACAATCCAGGAGTCAGGATTATCAGATGAAGCCAGGTCATGCACAGAGAATCAGCAACTCAGGATAACGAGCTTTCAGACAGAATCAGACACAAGGGCAATAAGGGAGTGAGCCAAGTTGCTTTAAATACCCTGGGAGGTTTGGCTGATAGCAATCAGGTGAGCAAACACAGAGAGGTCAGCTGATTCAGCCTGACCCAGAACAGGGAAGGCAGCAGTAATTGATAGCAGAGCTCTAGATTAGCTCAGACAGCAGAATCAAGCAGAAGAGTTAGGGCAGCTCAACCAAACCTTGACAGTCGCCTCTTAGCTCACCAACTGAAGCAACAGCCCTTTCTACTTACATTATGTTGATACGATCCTCCTCAGGACATATTTGCCACTCAGACTCTACGATATCCTCTGTATTTCGCTCATTCTATGAATCTCTGTACAATATTCATGGTGACTCTCCACCGGAAGCAACACAAGCACTACTCATCTTGGAATATCTTAAGTCTTCCTCTCAAAGAGAGACGCTCCGTTACCCAAAACTAGCAGGTGGTTTGGGCATCCCAGACATGAAATTATATTATTCAGCTTCAATCTTATCCTCTATTCCAGACTGGTCTAGGAACACAGACTTGAAGAGCTGCATTCTTATTGAACGATCCTTCCTTCATGACGTGGATGTTCTCGCAGAAGTCCTTCACCCTGCCCAGGCCAGACATCCATCTCTTAAGTCACACCCCATGATTTTGAATATTATGAACCCATGGTCTTGGTGGGTATCTACTCACCGGTTAGGGTCCCTATCCTCCCCCCTCTCTGGTGTATTTTATTCACATAATCTTTTCCTGTTTGGTCCAGGTCACCTGCTCTCTGCTATCAAGACTTCTTTACCGCTTCCTTCCTCTCCAATTTTCCTTGTCTACAAGCTGATCTTTCAATACCTCCGTCTGAGATTTGGCGGTAGCTTCGCATAAAGCATTTTTTCTCCCAGGGACAAATTTGAGACGCAGCTTCAAGATCGCTTACTCCATTTGAGTTGCTTTGTACCCCTGGCAACCCAAACTGGGGTTTTCTTGGTCGAATCTACTCCATCTCAATTGACACTCTGTCGACAAATGACTCCTTATACACTTTTACTTGGGAATCAGAACTGGGCACTTCTGTTTCTCATGACGACTGGCGAGACATTTGGGGATCGAACGCCTCCTCCTAGATATCTTCCCAGATCTTGGAGGCCAATTATAAATTCCTCTACAGGTGGCATTTCATGCCTTCTAGGCTCCATAAGGTTTCTTCGTCACAGAGCCATTTATGTTGGAGGTGCTCTAACCACAGGGGAACCTACTTACATATACACCTTATATCATTGTACTGGGGTCATTGTGTATCCATTATTGATTTTTTACATGTTCATTTGAACCTAGACCCTCTCCCAATCCTCTCCCAAGAAATCTCTTGTCTTGCTTTTGCTCTCTACCGCCAAATCTCTGATTCCCACCCACTGGAGGAATACGACTGCTCCAACTACACGAGAATGGCACTCAAAAGTGTGTGACCTTCTCATCTTAGCTAGATTAGAGCTTCGTCCCCTGTTACTCAATCCTTCTGGAGCCATTTTTTATCTCTGCACGGTGGGTGGCATGCTTTCATTTGCCGCCCGTGCCCCTCATTGCCCTGTGAGGATCTTTTAATTGAAGCTAATGGTAATGTCCTCTGAAGACCTGAAGGTCTTCGCAGGGCACTACCATAAATCAAAAGCTCAGAGATCTATGCACTGAATCTACAGTAGTGCCGTGCGATGACCTCAAAGGGCATCACCATTAGCTTCAATTAAAAGGTTTTTATGGGTCAATGTGGGAAGTAAGCAGCAAATGTTTTGCACGGGGTGCGTAGCAGGAGGGTAAGCTGTGAGATATTATTTCTCGTGTATAATACACCCCCCCACTTCACATAAGGTGAAGAGGGGCAAAATTGTGCAAATTATACCTGATATTTTACAGTAAATGTATTGCTTACTAATACACTAATACCAGCGTGTATCATATTATTGCTAGTCTACTGAATGTCATGTTTTATCTGCACTCACACTAAATCACACTCTACAGATTAATATGATCTTCCCCAGTCTGTACACATTGGAAGTTGCTTTTATTTATGTGTTGTATTTGCTGGCATAATTCTATGAAATAGGCTTGCGCATTAAATTGTAATGGGCGATAACATGACTGATATAATTTGGGGAAACTGCCAAAGTGAGAGATTTAATGGAAATAAAAATAAACAATTTGCTTTGACTGCATTTTTCAGTGTTGTTATTTGATATAAATATCAAGCGTCTTGCATGTCCCAAACTTACGATTCGACACTGGGGAGTGTGTATGTGTGAATACAATTCAGTATTAAATCAGGCTCTGGAATCAACTGTCTTGTCCGACTTCTACTCCTGACTAATGCTAATTTACTAAGCTACTTACTTACACTACAGTTCTCTCTTTAACCCTTTGGGTGCCAGAGGGGTAATCAACGAATTGCAAAGCAATGCATTGCGTACCCCTCTGGCACTCAAAGGGTTAATGAAGCCATTTTCAAAGGGAAGGCAATGATGAAGTGTATGACAATCTGATGTAAATCTAAGCCATTTTCCTGATCGTTAAATGGGGCAGGTGTCAGACTTTCTGGTGTTAAAGGGATAGTAATACTTCATTGTATCTTTATTTTATTTTGTAGGTATTAAAAAAACATGAAGAACGATATAAGTCTTATCTCTCAAACCTTTATGGTTTGAGAGATATTCACAAGCAAAGTTTGAGGAGGAGGAAATGACCACTACCACCAACATGATGCCCTGGTTCCCCAGACCCAATGCTGGTTAGTTCCCCAACATCACCGCTAGGGATCTTGGGGAAATTTATCTCATGCGAGGAAGAAGAGGGTAGTAGTTGCCTGTGCCTGCTGGCACCAGTGCTGCTCCTGCCACCAGTGCTGAACCTGCTGCCAGGGGGAGGAGATGGTGCCAAGTATGACAGCAGGGGATCCTAAGTCACACTTGCCATCCCCAATCAGTCCTGCCACTAGTACTACTAATAAGGTGCAACAGTTTGTACAGAGTGTTAGGAGTGACGGAGGGGATGATCATATCACTAGAGAGGAGGAAGATTCAGGCACTGAAACTGATGTGTTTGGTGTCAGTAGTAGTAGTAACAGTGATGGTGAAGCAGCCGTTGGGACTACTGTAAGAGGGGTGGTAGAGGAAGTAGTACAGAGCATCCAGACTAGAGGTCAAGGGATCCCACACCATTCCCTTGACCATGGGAGTCCCCCCCACAACATTGTCCAGGTGGAACATGATCCTGAAGAACGCAAAATTGTTACCTAGCAGCATTAATACCACCACCACCAGGAGCACAGATCAGCTGACTGTTCCTGCTGCTAGTGATGCCAGTCTGACTTCTTCAGCTCACCAAGAAATGGCAAGTGTGACATTATGGAACCCTCTGTCACATTTCTCATCACCTCCTCCAACCATCCGTGAGATGTCTATAATAGAGCAGCAGCAGCAATAGCACAGAGGGACTAGTGGTGGTGGTGGTGATGATGGTGGACAAGCTGGGGTGGAAAAGACATTAGTGGCCTTTTTAGCCCAAACTGAGAAGGAATGAGAGACAGGGATGGAGATGGCCATCACCACCACCACCAGCAGTCAGCTGTTGGAAATTGCTACTGCTCTAATTCCTGTTGCTGCTGATATGAAAGGTCAGCAGGATGCTGAGGAGCAGGTTAGTATGCCACAGACCACCGTAGACACAGTGGGAATGGGGTCAGCAAGTAATGTGGGACTAGGACAGATTCCACTTTCCAGCAGCAATACTCCTGGTCCTAGTTGCATTGCTGATTCTGAGGCAGTAGCAGCAACAGTAGCAACAAGTCAGTGAGAAGGGGAATAAAGGCAACACACCGTGGCACAAGCTCCCTGATATTACACATGAAACACAGACACCATGACATTTATATCAAACATGTTAAAGTCAAACACCCACCACAGAAATAGAGCACCGCTGTTACTGTACCCCCTGACTCTACCCAAAGCCAACAAGAGGTGAGGCAGAGATCAAAGAGGATGAAGAATAGAGAAACCCAGGCAGAGACTGAAAGTTTGATGAGGGGCAAAATACCTGGCTCGCCATCACCTTCTTGCTCTAGGATAACTTAAAACATTTATTAAATATGGAATTGTCAATGTCGTAACAACAGGGGTCACAGGGGTCGCACCTGCGACCAAGCCCGTCACTCCAGGGGCCCGCCCGCCCCCTGTGACCCCCAGGGTCAGTCTGTGTAACAGCTGATCTCCCGTGCTCTGGTAATGCTGAGCGCCGGGAGATTACATCATCTTCCAGCGCTCTGCATTACTGAGAGCCGCGTGGGAATGGGTAGGAGATGGAGGTAGGAGATATACACAGGGCAATGTGAAGATTTTGGGGGAGGCAATGTGGAGATGGGGGGCAATGTGGTCGGAGGGGGGCCCATGGCAATGTCTGCACCAGGGCCCGGTGACTTCTAGTTACGCCACTGGGAATTGTGTAAACGTTACGTAATACAAAAAAAACTATATGGACCACATAAAAATTGCATGACTATATAAAATACAATATGATACAAACCCTTATATATATATATATATATATATATATATATATATATATATATATATATATATATATATACTAGCAACATGGGACGGCGTTGCCCGTCATGTTATGACCATTGGGTGCACGTGTTTGAAATGCAGACACACTGATAAACACAGACATATGCAGCATACAGGCAGACACATACCATACATCCCAAGTGTCCCTCTTTAGGAGGGACAGTCCCTCTTTGAGGGCCAAATCCCTCTGTCCCTCTTTCCCACCCTGTTGTCCCTCTTTTTAGGAGGTCAGACTGTGTGCAGGGCCGGCTCCACCTATAGGCGAGGTAGGCGCCGGCCTAGGGCGCACACGTACTGGGGGCGCGGGCATGCAGCGGAGAACAGCTGCGCCCACACACACCACGCCAGGAACCACAACACAGTCAGGTCTGTGTTGCTACAGCGCTCCCTCATCTGGTCGGATCTTTAGTAATGCAGAGCGCGCTGGGAGTCATGATCTCCCGCCGCGCTCTGCATTACTGAAGAGAAGACTGCGCGGGAGATACAGGTATGTGATGGGGGGCAAGTTGGAGCTGAGGGGGCATAGTGGAGCTGAGGGGGCAAGTTGGAGCAGATGTGGGGCAAAGTGGAGATGATGGGGGCAAGTTGGAGCTGTTAGGGGAAAGCTGGAGCTGAGGGGGCATAGTGGAGCTGGTGGGGGCAAGTTGGAGATGATGGGGGCAAGTTGGAGCTGATGAGGGTCAAAGTGGAGCTGAGGGGGGGCAAGTTGGAGCTGAGGGGGGGCAAGTGGAGCTGAGGGGGGGCAAAGTGGAGCTGGTGGGGCAAGTTGGAGCGGATGGGGGGGCAAGTTGGAGCGGATGGGGGCAAGTTGGAGCTGCTGGGGGCATAGTGGAGCTGATAGTGGAAAGTTGGAGCTGAGAGGGCATAGTGGAGCTGGTGGGGGCAAGTTGGAGCTGATGGGGGTAAGTTGGAGAGGATGGGGGGCAAAGTGGAGCTGATGGGGATAAGTTGGAGCTGAGGGGGCAAAGTGAAGCTGAGGGGCCAAAATGGAGCTGGTGGGGGCACGTTGGAGCTGATGGGGGCAAGTTGGAGTTGATAGGGGCAAAGTGGAGCTGGTGGGCCAAAGTGAAGCTGATAAGGGGCAATTTGGAGCTGGTGGGGGGCATCTCTTACAGGCATCTCCAGAACAGGGGCAGAGTGGCTCAGGGGGCAGAGAGAGGACAATCATGAAAAGAGGTTGGGTATAAGTAGGCAGGGTATAAAGGGGTGGGACACAAGGGGTGGAGCGAAATGGGCGGCAAAATTAGGTTTTGCCTAGGGTGGCAAAAATCCTTGCACCAGCCCTGTGGTGTGTATTACTTTGCTCTCCAGCAATAAAGCAATAAACTTCAGTATATGTGTTTATACATTAGTCTGTGCAAATAAAATACTTTGGTCTTGAACTAAATCATTTATTCAGTTACATAAATAGCCAGTAATAGGTCATGAAATAACCTAAAAATTCTTACTAATGCCCCACCCACCAGCCACACCCCCAATAATATCACCTAAAACTAACGTGTCCCTCTTTGGCCCTGTGAAATGTTGGGAGGTATGCACATACACACAGTGAGCGGCAGAGACATGCAAAACACATGTACACACAGACACACTGGAGATGCACACATGGACACACATATGTAACAGAGATGTACACACACAGACACGCAACATATATGAGCAGAAACACATGTGCTCATGAGTTGTGTACCCCTCTGGCACTCAAAGGGTTAAGGTATAGAGAGGCATGTCAGAGTTAAATAGCAGTGGGAAGTGTCTTCATACCTGGGAACACTGACTTGTGAAGTCCCTAGAGGGGACTGATGTGGTGCTGATGTGGAGAGACAAATGGGGCAATCTGGGTTAAAAGTGGGTGGGGCTTAATCGCGAGTAGGGGGCGGGGCTTAACATAAATGTGAAAAAGTGTTCGTAATAGGCTGGGGAAGGAGGAGAAGTGGGAGGGGAATGCAAGTTTACAGTGTGAGGGTTTTGAACACACTCCATGAGGGGTAAACTTGATACACAACCCTGTGGCAGTCAGTGGGTTAAGTGTGAATCTGATGGCTGTCTGTCCTGTGTCTTGCATGGCAAATGGTGACAGTGAAGAAGTAATTCAGCAATGAGGGCCTACCTTAACCCTTTGAGTGCCATTTTGTTCCCCTGGTGATGCAGCACCGTTCAGTGGCTTTACTACAGGTCCTGCTGAGGCCACTGGGAGTCAAGGTGAGTGACTGTGTGTCAGCCATATTTCTTTCTGGCTTTGTGTGTGTGTATGGGTGTTTGGTGCTGTGTGAGTGGGGCATGAGTGTGTAATACCTGTGAACTTTTACTTGTGGAGTCCCTCATGTGGTGCTGATGTGGAGAGAGCAATGGGGCAATCTGGGTTAAAAGGGGGCGGGGCTTAATCGTGAGTAGGGGCGGGGCTTAACATAAATATGGAAAAGTGTTAGTAATAGGCTGGGGAAGGAGGAGAAGTGGGAGAGAAATGCAAGTTTACAGTGTGAGGGGTTTGAACACACTCCCTGAGGGGTAAAACTTGATACACAACCCTGTGGCAGTCAGTGGGTTAAGTGTGAATCTGATGGCTGTCTGTCCTGTGTCTTGCATGGCAAATGATGACAGTGAAGAAATAATTGAGCAATGAGGACCTACCTTAACCCTTTGACTGCAATTTTGTTCCTCTGGTGCTGCAGTACAGGTCCTGCTGAGGCCTCTGGGAGTCAGGGTGAGTGACTGTGTGTGTGTGTCAGCCATATGTATTTCTGGCTTTGTGTGTGTATGTGGTGTATGTGGTGCTGTGTGTGTGAGTGGGGGCATGTCTGTTTGGTGCTGTGTAAGTGGGGCGTGTGTGTGTGGTGCTGTGTGAGTGGGGCATGTGTGTGTGTTTGTGTGGTGCTGTGTGAGTGGGGCATGTGTGTTTGTCTGTGGTGTAGGAGCAAGTGGCGGCCATATTGTTTTTTTCTGACTTTGATAGTGGTGGGCGGGCTACATAGTGGGGGCGGGCCAACTCCCTGCATGATTGAATCACCTAATAGGAGTAGTAACTCCTGCTTTATGCCTCCCCTGGGTGTGTTTTGGCAGGCACAAAGTCTTCTTTTATATATATAGATATAGAAAAAAGTGTGACACCTGTAATACACTAATAATAACAATAACAGCAAAGAATTTTATAATTATATAATTTAATGTAAATTCGAGTTCTTGGACAAGACTGCAAATAATGAACTGCACATCCTGTAAGCAATCAGTGCTCCACTCAATAATGCTATACCGGACACTACAGAGTTAACAACATGAAGTGATGGTGAAATCCAACATGGTAACGCGATAGTGTCCAATGCAGTGAATACAGATGATAAGTTCCATAATTATATCCACGGAAAACTTACAGTCAGCAAGCAATCGGTATCCCTCTGAGCCTTGCTACACTGGAACACCATTCACTTGTTAGCAAACATCAGAATGATGGCTGTAGATGAAGTTAGTAGGATTAATCACAGTGGCGTAACAATAGGGGTCGCAGCGGTCGCACCTGCGACTGGGCCCGTCACTCCAGGGGCCCGGCCACCGCCTGCGACCCCCTCGCCCGCAGCAGTCACTTACCTGATCTCCCACTCGGCGCGCCGCTGTAGTAATACAGAGCGCTGGGAGATGACATCATCTAGTAATACAGAGCGCTGGGAGATGACATCATCTAGTAATACAGAACGCTGGGTGATGACATCATCTCCCAGCCTCTGCATTACTACAGCGGTGCGCGGGAGCTCCGGTTACAGAGATCTGTGCCGAAGGAGGCACAGATCTGTAAAGACACTCCGCTAGACCACCAGGACTGGAGGTAGGGGAAATGTGAAGATGGGGGCATTGTGGAGATGGAAGGGGGCATTGTGGAAGGGGGCATTGTGGAAGGGGGCATTGTGAAGATGAAGGGGGCAATGTGGAGATGCAGGGGGCATTGTGGAAGGGGGCACTGTGAAGATGAAGGGGGCAATGTGGAGATGCAGGGGGCATTGTGGAGATGAAGGGGGCAATGTGGAGATGCAGGGGCATTGTGGAGATGAAGGGGGCAATGTGGAGATGCAGGGGCATTGTGGAGATGCAGGGGGCATTGTGGAGATGAAGGGGGCAATGTGGAGATGCAGGGGCATTGTGGAGATGCAGGGGGCATTGTGGAGATGAAGGGGGCATTGTGGAAGGGGGCATTGTGAAGATGAAGGGGGCAATGTGGAGATGCAGGGGGCATTGTGGAAGGGGGCATTGTGGAGATGCAGGGGGCATTGTGGAGATGAAGAAGGCATTGTGGAAGGGGGCATTGTGAAGATGAAGGGGGCAATGTGGAGATGCAGGGGGCATTGTGGAAGGGGGCATTGTGGAGATGCAGGGGGCATTGTGGAGATGAAGGGGGCATTGTGGAAGGGGGCATTGTGAAGATGAAGGGGGCAATGTGGAGATGCAGGGGGCATTGTGGAAGGGGGCATTGTGGAGATGCAGGGGGCATTGTGGAGATGCAGGGGGCATTGTGGAAGGGGCATTGTGGAGATGAAGAAGGCATTGTGGAAGGGGGCATTGTGGAGATGAAGGGGGGGCATTGTGGAGATGCAGGGGGCATTGTGGAGATGAAGAAGGCATTGTGGAAGGGGCATTGTGGAGATGAAGGGGGCATTGTGGAGATGAAGAAGGCATTGTGGAAGGGGGCATTGTGGAGATGAAGGGGGGGCATTGTGGAGATGCAGGGGGCATTGTGGAAGGGGCATTGTGGAGATGAAGGGGGCATTGTGGAGATGAAGGGGGCAATGTGGATGAGGGGAGCCAATGTGGGCGGGGGGAGGCCCCATGGAAATTCTTGCACCAGGGCCCGGTGGCTTCTAGTTACGCCTCTGATTAATCACTGTATTGTGATGTGAGATAACTGTGATAGAAATGACTGTAAGATGGTGATGGGAGATAGTCATTAAATTGAAGTATAGACAGTTAATCCACTCCAGTATATGACTCCTTCACTTATAACATGTACAATAAAGGGATAGTTATGTTTTACAAAAAAAAAAGTACCTCAGAGCAGCAAGACTGTCTGGATGGATTGTAGAGAGGGACAATCTTCAGTGAGCATAAGGAAAAACCTGTCAAGGGGGACAGGGTTTTCATTGTTCTCACAGTAAGAAGATTGTCCCTTGCTGTGAGCTGTCCGGTCAAGAGACCAGATTCCACATCTGAGAGGAGGTGGCTTACACTAGGTAAAAGGGGCGGGAGGGGGATACTTTATCATTCAATTACTATTGTACTACAACTCTGACAGTATTGAAATAACACTCTCCATGGCCCAAATACTATGAAGATTAATTGGAGCTACTTTTTGTGTGAAACATTACTATTAGTGTTGAGCGAGCATGCTCGGCCGATGCTCGGATCGGCACGAGCATCGCTCTGCTCGGCACATGGCGGTACTCGTACGAGTACCGCATGTGCTCGCCCGCCATGTTCGTGTCTCCTCCCCGCACGTTTTGCGCCTGCTGCGCAGCCAATAAACGTGCAGGGAGGCTCTGACATCGGTGTAATGCCAGCAGCCATGTTGGCTGCTGGCATTACACTGATTGGCTGGCCAGAACCCGTGGTCAGGTGCTGTATAGCACCTGACCATCGAGTTCGGCTCAGTCTGAGCCAGGGAGAGCTGAGGATAGGAAGGGAAAGGCAGTGTAGGGAGGAAAAAAACAAAAATTGTGAAAAAAAAAGAACCAAAAGTCCTTTTTAGGACTACTGTGTGTGGGGGCAGCAGGTTATTTGGTGTGGGGGGAAAAAAACAAAAAAAAAAAAAAAAAATATATATATTCTGTGTAGTGTGCAAAGTTGCAGATTAGAGCACATTCTGTTTAGTGTGCACAGTTGCAGATTAGAGCACATTCTGTTTAGTGTGCAAAGTTGCAGATTAGAGCACATTCTGTTTAGTGTGCAAAGTTGCAGATTAGAGCACATTCTGTTTAGTGTGCAAAGTTGCAGATTAGAGCACATTCTGTTAAGTCTTCAAACTAAAATATCAAAGTCACGTATTCCATTCAGTGTGCGTCGCCGCAGTTTAGCAGCACATTCTGAGTACTGTGCAGAGTTGCAGAATAGGAAGAAATACTGTTAAGTCTTCAAACTAAAATATCAAAGTCACATATTCCATTCAGTGTGCTTCGCCGCAGTTTAGCAGCACATTCTGTGTACTGTGCAGAGTTGCAGAATAGGAAGAAATACTGTTAAGTCTTCAAACTAAAATATCAAAGTCACATATTCCATTCAGTGTGCTTCGCCGCAGTGTAGCAGCACATTCTGTGTACTGTGCAGAGTTGCAGAATAGGAAGAAATACTGTTAAGTCTTCAAACTAAAATATCAAAGTCACATATTCCATTCAGTGTGCTTCGCCGCAGTGTAGCAGCACATTCTGTGTACTGTGCAGAGTTGCAGAATAGGAAGAAATACTGTTAAGTTTTTAAAACTAAAATTTAAAAGTCACATATTCCATTCAGTGTGCTTCGCCGCAGTGTAGCAGCACATTCTGTGTACTGTGCACAGTTGCAGAATAGGAAGAAATACTGTTAAGTCTTCAAACTAAAATATCAAAGTCACATATTCCATTCAGTGTGTTTCAACGCCGTTTAACAGCCTATTCTGTGTACTCTGTACAGTTCCAGAATTATAAGAAATACTGTTAAGTTTTCAAACTCAAATATTAAAGTCACTTATTCCATTCAGTGTGTTTCAACGCCGTTTAACAGCCTATTCTGTGTACTCTGCACAGTTGCAGAATAGGAAGAAATACTGTTAAGTTTTCAAACTCAAATATTAAAGTCACATATTCCATTCAGTGTCTTTCACCGCCGTTTAACAGCCTATTCTGTGTACTCTGTACAGTTCCAGAATTATAAGAAATACTGTTAAGTTTTCAAACTCAAATATTAAAGTCACATATTCCATTCAGTGTCTTTCACCGCCGTTTAACAGCCTATTCTGTGTACTCTGCAGAGTTGCAGAATAGTAAGAAATACTGTTAAGTTTTCAAACTCAAATATTAAAGTCACATATTCCATTCAGTGTGTTTCAACGCCGTTTAACAGCCTATTCTGTGTACTCTGCACAGTTGCAGAATAGGAAGAAATACTGTTAAGTTTTCAAACTCAAATATTAAAGTCACATATTCCATTCAGTGTCTTTCACCGCCGTTTAACAGCCTATTCTGTGTACTCTGCACAGTTGCAGAATAGGAAGAAATACTGTTAAGTTTTCAAACTCAAATATTAAAGTCACTTATTCCATTCAGTGTGTGTCACCGCAGTTTAGCAGCCTATTCTGTGTACTCTGCACAGTTGCAGAATAGGAAGAAATACTGTTAAGTTTTCAAACTCAAATATTAAAGTCACATATTCCATTCAGTGTGTTTCAACGCCGTTTAACAGCCTATTCTGTGTACTCTGCACAGTTGCAGAATAGGAAGAAATACTGTTAAGTTTTCAAACTCATATATATTAAAGTCATATATATCGTGTAAGATGAAGAAGGCGGGTAAAAAGGGACGGGGAAGTGGACGTGATCCTGAAAGTTCAGGGCGCGGGTCAGGACGCGGAGAAACTGTGCCTGGTGCCAGAGCACAAGAAAGAAAGACATCCACCATACCTAGCTTCATGTCTGATTTCACAGGGCGTCGCAGGACATCACTCTCGAGGTCCGACCAGTGCGAACAGGTGGTCGGTTGGATGACAGCTGATACTGCTTCCAGTCGGTTAAGCACCACCCTGTCTTCCACCAAGTCCACTCTCAGTAGCCAAGAGTCTGGTCAACATAATCCTCACTCTGATCATCCTTCCTCCCACCATACACGGTCTGGTCAAAGAAGTGATCCCACACTGGGATATAGTGATGAGCTCGTCTCATCACCAATCCTTCATTTGACCCTCTCTCCAAGCACGCTTGCAGAGGAACATGACATCTTGTGCCCTGATTCACAACCTCTAGAGGCTACCCAATCACAAGAAGATGACAGATGTGAACGGCATTTAAGGTCAAAGGAAGTAGTGGATGATGATGATGATGATGAGACACAGTTGCCATTAAATCAACCACTATTTCCGTCTCAAGACCTTGTTGAGGAGAATGTTATACAGTTGTCAATGACTGAGTATGTGGTGGGATCAAGACTTGAGGAGGATGATCAGAGTGAGGAAGTGGAGGAGGACTTGGTGGACGATGAGGTGACTGACCCCACCTGGGAAGGTGTAGAGCCGAGCGATGACAGCAGTCCTGAGGGTGAGCCATCTGCAGCACCGCAACAGGCTGGAAGAGGCAGTGGTGTGGCAACAGAAAGAAGGCGGACCGCACCAAACCGGCCCGCAAATGTTCCACGGAGCACCCCCTTGCGTAAATCTACCTTGCCAAAGGGTAGGTGTTCCGCGGTATGGCGTTTTTTTAAGGAAAGTGCGGACGACAAAAGAATTGTAGTTTGCAACCTGTGCCACACCAGAATGAGCCGAGGCATGAACACTAGAAACCTCACCACCACCAGCATGATCCGACACATGGCATCCAAGCACCGTAGTAAGTGGGAGGAACGCCTGGATCGCCCATCTGTGTCTGCAGGCCACACCACTGCCTCCTCTTCCCCTGTTTTCGGTGCCGGCCAATCGCCTGTCGAAGGCGCAGGCCCGCATACCTCCCGCCCTGCACCTGTAGCATCTGAAGCACCATCAGCGACCACATCCACTTCCCTGTCCCAGCACAGCGTCCAAATGTCGTTACCCCAGGCATTTGAGCGCAAGAGAAAGTACCCAGCCACCCACCCACAGGCCATAGCACTAACCTCACACCTTTCAAAATTACTGGCCATCGAAATGCTGCCATTTAGGCTTGTGGACACTGAGTCCTTCCGCAGCCTGATGGCAGCAGCTGTCCCTCGGTACGCGGTCCCCAGCCGCCACTACTTTTCCCGGTGTGCCATCCCCGCATTACACCACCATGTGTCCCGTAACATCACCCGTGCCCTGACCAACGCAGTTACTGGGAAGGTCCACTTAACGACTGACACATGGACAAGTGCTTGTGGCCAGGGACGCTACATTTCCCTGACGGCACACTGGGTGAATGTCGTGGAGGCTGGGAGCGACTCGGACCCTGGGATGGCACGGGTGCTACCCACGCCGAGGATTGCGGGCCCTACCTCCATCAGGGTTTCCACCAGCACCTATGTTATTGGCTCCTCCTCCTCCGTTTCCACCTCCGAATTCTCTACACACACCGCCACTCCCCCATCAGCCAGTAGCTGGAAGCAGTGTAGCACTGCAGTGGGGAAGCGTCAACAGGCCGTGCTGAAGCTGATCTGCCTTGGGGACAAACAGCACACGGCCTCAGAGCTGTTGCAGGGGATTAGTCACCAGACCGAGCAGTGGCTCTCGCCACTCAACCTGCAACCAGGCATGGTTGTGTGTGATAATGGGCGTAACTTGGTGGCGGCTTTGGAGCTCGGCAAGCTCACACACGTACCATGCCTAGCGCATGTATTTAATTTAGTGGTGCAGCGATTTCTAAAAACCTACCCCAATGTGCATGATCTCTTGACCAAGGTGCGCCGCGTGTGTGCACATTTCCGTAAGTCATCTACAGCTTCGGCCGGCCTGTTGAAGCTGCAGCAGCGCTTACAATTGCCAGCTCACCGGCTGCTGTGTGACGTGAGCACGCGCTGGAACTCCACCTTCCACATGTTGGCCCGGCTTTGTGAGCAGCAGAGGGCAGTAGTGGAGTACCAGCTGTTACACGGTCGTCGCCTCTCCATTCAACTTCCTGTAATCAGAAGTGAGGAGTGGGAATGGATGTCAGACCTCTGCGAGGTTTTACGCAATTTTGAGGAATCGACACAGATGGTGAGCGGCGATAACGCTATTATCAGTGTAACCATCCCACTTCTGTGTCTACTGAAACGCTCGCTGCTCACAATTAAAACCGACGCTTTGCATGTGGAAGAGGTGGAAATGGGGGAGGAAGAGCTTACACAAGGTGATAGCCAGAGCACGCTCACTTCGTCTTCTCAGCGACAATTGGAGGAGGCGGAGGAGGAGGAGGAGGAGGAGGAGGAGGAGGAAGACACGGTTGCCTCCGCTACAGAGGGTAGCCATGGAACTTTAGTTCCATCTCTTCAGCGTGGGTGGGCAGAAGAGGAGGAAGAGGATGAGGATATTGAGAGTCAGCCTCCTGGTGAGGACAGCGAAATCTTGACTGTTGGTACTCTGGCACACATGGCTGACTTTATGTTAGGCTGCCTTTCCCGTGACCCACGCGTTGTACGCATTTTAGACAACACGGATTACTGGGTGTTCACCCTTCTGGACCCCCGCTACAAAGAGAATTTCTCATCTCTCATTCCTCCGGTGGAGAGGACAAGCAAAATGGTGCAATACCAGAAGGTTCTTGTTGAAAAATTGCTCCAAAATTTTCCATCTGACAACGCTGGCGGCAGAGTACGTGCTACCTTGGCCAACCGAGAAGGGGAGAAAAGGGGAGCACACAGCAGTTCCGACAAAGGCAGGGCAACACTCTCCAAGGCGTGGGACACCTTCATGACACCCCGCCAGCACCCTCACCCTGATGCGCAGCCTAGTGTCACAAGGAGGGAAAAGTTTTGGAAGATGGTGAAGGAGTACGTAGCAGACCGTGTCAGCGTCCTCAATGATCCCTCTGTGCCTTACAACTACTGGGTGTCCAAGCTGGACACGTGGTATGAACTGTCACTCTACGCCTTGGAGGTGCTGGCCTGCCCTGCCGCCAGCGTTCTGTCTGAGCGGGTATTTAGTGCTGCTGGTGGCATCATAACAGATAAGCGTATCCGCCTTTCCACCGACAATGCTGATAGGTTGACACTTATAAAAATGAACAAGGCCTGGATTTCCCCTGACTTCTCCACTCCACTGGAGGAAAGCCCCGGGGGAACATAAACTCACTTTATATATGTTATTTACAATGATGGGAATACTCTGTATTCCCATTCACCCCTTCCACCCAAAAAACGGGTATATGGTTGACTCTTAATCTTCTCATCCTCCTCCTCCTCTTCCATATGCCCTGTGCTATAATTTTTATATAGGGCCAGCTCACCAGCGGGCCCTGTGATATAATTTTTATATAGGGCCAGCTCACCAGCGGGCCCTGTTTGCCAATTTTTATATAGGTCAGCTCACCAGCGGGCCTTCTCATATAATGTTTTATAGCGTCAGCTCACTAGCGGGCCTTCGCATATAATGTTTAGGATGGTCAGCTCTGCAGCAGACCCTCACCCATAATGTTTTAGATGGTCAGCTCAGCGCACGTTTCCATCTTAATCATGGCCTCAGTTCTGAAAATCAAGGAAATTTTTGGGATAATTTGCCTCTGCGCACGTTTCCCTCTTAATCATGGCCTCACTTCAGAAAATCGATGAAATTTTTGGGAGAATTTGCAGATGATATACAAGTAAATATACAGCAAATACTGTTTGGTAACAATTTTTCGCCTAAAGTCGTTTTTATTTTCCTTTTTGTGTGTTTTACGGTCAGTCTGTAAAAATGGCGTACTACGGGCGAAAGATCGTTCCCAGCAGCGATGTTGGAGTCCAAGGTGCATCCAGACATCCTCCCTATGCTGTCCCTGAACCATTTCTGTAGTGTTTCCATCTTTTTCTGCCCTTTTCCTATGGACCAGGCACCCTCCCCTCATCAGAGCAGGGGGTGCCTGGTGTAATGCTCGAGTCCTCCCATTGACTTCAATGGGGCTCGGATGCTCGGCCGAGCACTCGAGCCTCAGGGGGTGCTCGGTCAGAGCACCCGAACATCCGAGCATTGGGGTGCTCGCTCATCACTAATTACTATCCGTTTAAGACACAATTGCCACAAAGTGGCCACAGTTAAAAGTGTATAACTGTCTCTTGCCTGGTATAATTTGATGTACTTGTCCTGTCCAAACACCTGAGAATCCTAATTATTAGTGTTCCTCTTACACATTCCTTTAAAAAGAACTGGTTCTGCTGTACAAAATGCTCCAGTAAAGTGCTATAAGGGTGTATGGGAGATAACATATCTCAACGTATTTCCAACATTACTAGCTTTTTTAGTAGCTTGAGTCGAATTCAGATTGCTTACTGGCTCTGCAGTTAACCCTTTGAGTGTCGGAAGGGTATCCGACGCATTGCTACCCCTCTGGCATTCAAGGGGTTAATTCTTCTGCAGTCTGGTCAAAGAACTTGAATTTACCTACCATTATAAGATCGAGACCCTGCTGCTACAGTTATTGTTATTGTTAGTATAGTAAAGGGGTTTATACTGTTTTTCTTTATAATTATTTTTCTATATCTTGGTTGTTATATATGCGGATTGCTATCAAATCATATTTTATATATCCATTCTAGGATTATTATATATTTATATATATATATATATATATATATATATATATATATATATATATATGTTTAGTTTATTGTACAGATAAAAAAAAATCTGCATATATATTCTCCTAGCCGTTTTCTGTGACGCAAAGCATTTTTGAGACATTAAAGGGATAGTAATATTTCATAATAAAAGCAGCTCTAATTAATCATCATAGTATTTGGACTTTGGAGAGTGTTATTTCAATTCTGTCAGAGTTGTAGTACAAGAATAATTGAATGATAAAGTATCCCCCTCCTGCTCCTTTTACTGATAGATAAACCCAACAGTGTATATATATATTTTTATATATTAAGTGTTACTATCCCTTTAACTCTTTGAGTGCCAAAAGGGTATGCAACATATTGCTTTGCTTCATAGGGTTAAAGGTTGAGCTCTCAAAAACGATATGTATTGTAAACAAATAATTAGTGCGGTATATCACTTTGAGTGCCAGTGGGGTGCTTTGCGTACCCCTCTGGCCTCCAAAGGGACATAAGTCTTTTTTACGTCTCTTTAAAATTAACTGAGCTTACTTTAGTGAGACAGATCCACTTTAATCATATTTACAGGCTCAGGGCCGGTGCAAGGATTTTTGTCTACACAGTCGAAGGTGCATTTTGATGCCCCCCCCTCACCGCCAATCCCCCCCCACTCCTCCAACCCGGCCACAATCCCCTGCCCCCTCCGACCTTGCCACAATCCCCTGCCCCTGCCCAAAATATTATAAGATCACAGCAGAACAAAATATTTTCCTTGTGCCACCCCACAACATAAAAGAACAATTTATTATACTTCAAAGATTTTTTTTTTTTTGCAGTTTGCTTGATAGAACTTACAATGATGCCCCCTCCCCTTACCTCCATTAAAACAAAACATCTTTCTGTAGGTAGTGGAGCCCCATTTTGCTCTTAATTTTAGTGTGGAGTAACTGGCACTGGTTGCAGCCAGACGCAGCTGAAACAGAGCAGCACAGCTGCGAGAGAGGAGGCAGAGAATGTAGCAGCCAGATGCGGCTGAAGCAGAGCAGCGCAGCTGCAGAGAGGAGGCAGAGAATGTAGCAGCCAGATGTGGCTGAAGCAGAGCAGCGCAGCTGCAGAGAGGAGGCAGAGAATGTAGCAGCCAGATGCAGCTGAAGCAGAGCAGCACAGCTGTGAGAGAGGAGGCAGAGAATGTAGCAGCCAGATGCGGCTGAAGCAGAGCAGCGCAGCTGCAGAGAGGAGGCAGAGAATGTAGCAGCCAGATGCAGCTGAAGCAGAGCAGCACAGCTGTGGGAGAGGAGGCAGAGAATGTAGCATCCAGATGCGGCTGAAGCAGAGCAGCACAGCTGCGAGAGAGGAGGCAGAGAATGTAGCAGCCAGATGCGGCTGAAGCAGAGCAGCACAGCTGTGGGAGAGGAGGCAGAGAATGTAGCAGCCAGACGGAGCGGAAGCAGAGCAGCACAGCTGCGAGAGAGGAGGCAGAGAATGTAGCAGCCAGATGCGGCTGAAGCAGAGCAGCGCAGCTGCAGAGAGGAGGCAGAGAATGTAGCAGCCAGATGCAGCTGAAGCAGAGCAGCACAGCTGTGGGAGAGGAGGCAGAGAATGTAGCATCCAGATGCGGCTGAAGCAGAGCAGCGCAGCTGCAGAGAGGAGGCAGAGAATGTAGCAGCCAGATGCGGCTGAAGCAGAGCAGCACAGCTGTGAGAGAGGAGGCAGAGAATGTAGCATCCAGATGCGGCTGAAGCAGAGCAGCACAGCTGCGAGAGAGGAGGCAGAGAATGTAGCAGCCAGATGCAGTTGAAGTCCTGACCAGGCCCACATAGTAGTGAACGGGCCAAGAAGGGGAAGCAGGAGTCAGGGCCCTCACCTATGCAGCTACCTCCAAAGGGACTGAAGCGGCAGAGACCTGCGGGTGGAGCAGATGCGGTGCGTGATTCTGATGTTACTGGCCGCATCCGCTCATCATGTCGGACTGGACTGCTGCCGAGAACGAACCTGCGATAGACGCCGCTAGGGAGAGCTTGGTAACATAAATCAGAGCTCTGTGTTCCCAGCTCAGGGCAGGTATATAAAACAATATACAAATGGAAAAAAATAATAATAGTAAAAAAAGAAATTCGCAGCTCTGCCCGTTTCGGAGCCCCCTCCGCTCCACATCCATATGCTAGCGCCGGCCCTGTACAGGTTACCCTTCTTAATATAACACATGAAAACTCAGAGATATCCCCAAAATATGCACTGTCCAAGCCCATTAGGAACACAGATTGGCACCCTTGCTATAAAAGGTAAGGGTTATTGAGAAAGAGAGAGAAAGGTCAGGTCACTCTCCTAATTTTTAATATGTTGCATATGGCTCTGGTACACACAGGGTTAACCCTTTGAGTGCCAGAGGGGTGCGGAACACATTGCATTGGCACTCAAAGGGTTAATACAAGCCTTGGTTGCTATAGACGTATTAGTGGAGAGTTAATATTTTACAGTAAATCTACAGTAAAAAAAAAAAAAAAAAATTCCTGACTCCACCATTCCACAACCACAGACAGTGATAAATTGGGAGCTCTGCAATCTCACAAAATAGGCAAGATGCACCCCTACCCCCCCGCATACAAAATAGAATGAAAGCTCCATAATGAATTCAGATTACCTCTTATCAGTAACCGAACAATAACTGAAGCTAACTGGCTGATGCTTCGCTTATTAGTGACCCCCAGTAACATATTATCCCATTAAGTTACATTTGATTCTAAAGGAGATTTTAATGCTTCTGAGGTCACAGTGAACAATGCCTGCCGACCTGGAAAGAGCGCGGGAGAAAATTGCTGCGGTTTCTTTATATAACAATGTTTGTTTCTGTAGGAGATCGGTATCTTATCTGTTCTGTAGGTTGCAATAAAGAATACAGGGAATGTATCACTGTACGTAAAGCAGATTACGGGAATGAGCGCAACTAAACATCATTTCACATGCTGAGACACAAGATAATAACGCAAAATGACCAGTCAGTGAAAGTTAATAACTAACACTACAATAAGGCAATATCCATTCACGTATAGAGAGAAAAACAATCGGGAGAGCGTTCATAGTATGGTACGGAAGCAGATGATTGATGAGAACATTACATTTTTCAGATACATGGACTCACCAGTTGATTGTCTAACCAGTGATACATGATTGTCTACTGGTTTTAAAGGGATAGTAATACTTCATTTTAACTTTATTTTATTTTGTAGGCATTAAAAAAACATGTAGAATGATATGTCTTATCTCTGAAACCTTTATGGTTTAAGAGATGTTCACAAACAAAGTATCCCCCCCCTGTTCAACCAGATCAGAAGGGAGGTGCCCAGGTAGACTGCAGTGAGGGACAATCTTCAATTAAGATAATGGAAAAAGCTGAAAAACTTGTCAAGGGGGGAAGGGCTTTCATTGTTTTCATACAAAGAAAATTGTCCCCTTCTGTTATCTGTCTGGTCTTACAACCTGATTCACATCTGAGAAGAGATGGCTTACACTAGGTAAAAGGGGCGGGAGGGGAACTTTGCTTGTGAATATCTCATAAACCATAAAGGTCTGAGAGATAAGACTTATATCATTCTTCATGTTTTTTAATGCCTACAAAATAAAATAAAGTTAAAACGAAGTATTACTATCCCTTTAAGGTTTGTTACACTTCCCCGCAGAGACCACTTGTTCCATGTTGTGGGCTCTTATTTGTATAAGTAAACACAACAGCAGACCACAATGATAGAGTAAAATGTAACTGGACACTTTTATCATCTAAAATAAAAAGTAGGTGTATACTTGTAAATAATAGCAGTTAAAATGCTAATCACTCAACGCGCTTCATGATCTAACAGACTATTTCTTTAGGAAGATAGACTCCTGAAGAAGTGGTCGATTAGATCAGGAAACGCGTTGAGCGATTAGTATTTCAACTCTTATTTAGCAGTATACACCTGGTTTTTCTTTTATTTAATAAAGTGTCCAGTTATGTCTCACACTATCATTGTGGTCTTTTGTGGTATTAAGTCTACAATTAAGATTCCATGACACAGATCGAGTGGTCTCCGTGTATCACACTGCCCGTGCTCCTGATCGGATGGCGACATTATTATTCTGCCTCATTTCAATGCCGTCCTCTTGTTGGCCTGGTATTCTTGCTCCAACCAGGGCTTGCCTTTATATACCCTGTCATGTCTATACTAGGGCACCGTTTCATGGTGTACCTGTTCATTACGTTTGTTACTGAATTGCTATGATCGTGTATGACCCGGCCTGCCTGATGACGTTCCTGCGCTTCCTGTGTTGCTGTTCCGTTGCTGTTCCATTGTTGTTCCGTTGCTGACTGATCTGGCTGAGAACCCGCTCCATTACCAACTGATCTGGCTGAGAACCCGCTCCATTGCTGACTGATCTGGCTGAGGACCCGCTCCATTGCTGACTGATCTGGCTGAGAACCCACTCCATTGCCGACCTATCTGGCTGTTGAGCCTGTTCCGTTGCTACTAACCTGGCTGTGCTCCCGTTACGCTTGTGGCCATCCCTGCCTGAGCACCCTCTCCGTTACCATCCATGCGTGGCTGTACCACTCGGTTGTCCTTGTCTGGCCAAAGTTACAAGCAGCGGATTTCCAGTTGCCTTGTCTGTTGTGTGTCGCGTGGCGCTATCCTTATCTTGTCGACCGTAGGCTTGGCATTCGTGCTGTAGCAGCTTACTTGCCTTGCCTTCCCCACCGTGGAGAAGACCAGTGTAACTGTCCCCACAAGCTTTGAGACTGGTTGAAAATCATATATCACTGGTCAGACAATCAACTAGTCCATGTATCTGAACCACTTAATGTTATCGTTAATCATCTGCTTCTGTACCATACTATGAAGTCTCTCCCAGGTGCTTTTCTCTCTATTTCTTCTAGTGAACTAAGAGAAAATGTCTAGTTTGAGCAATCGAGTGACTTTTGGGATACACCCGTATGGAGGCAACATAGTATCCTCCACAAGCTTCTATTGCTACTTTATTATTAGGGCTACATAAATGTGAGTATAATCTCACTTATTGACTTTAAAGTGTTAGTAATGTCCACAAACAATTTTTTTGCATTTAGAAGAGCTTAAAAAGCTGAGCTAAATGCAAAAAACCATATCTCTCAAACCGCTATGGTTTAAGAGATACAGGCGTTTACATTTGGTCTCTCCTACTGAGAGCTGTAAAGCTGGAATGGTCTAAAACGTGTGCCTGGTTTTCAAGTTCACGTTTTAGACCATTCCAATGAAGGGATGCGTGGTAAATAACGAGATAGCGGCACTTCTCAAGTGCCTCCGTGTTGGCCAATGCGGATCTCCTGCTGACAGCTTTACAGCTGTCAGTAGGAGAGATCAAACTTTAAACGCCTGTATCTCTTAAACAATAGCGGTTTGAGAGATATGTTTTTTTGCATTTAGCTCAGCTTTTTAATCTCTTCTAAATGCACAAAACTTTTTTGCGGACATTCCTATCACTTTAATTGGTCTAAGGAATACTGTATCCTAGTGAAATGCTGCTCTCTATTTGACGACCAACAAAAAACAAAATGTTGCCTGCACGAAAAGGAGAATGTCGCACGATTAAGAGTGGCAATCTGGGCAGGTAACATAGCCACTTTAATATGTATAATATAATATGTATCACCGATCATCCTCAGGAGCAGATCCCTCACAGCTTCAGTCTGCACTGCATTACTCTTCTGTTCTGGGTACTATCCGATGGCGGAGCAGGTTTTAGTGTAGTCACGGGGAACGTCAAATATATTAAAGAATTTTACCCTTTGAGTGGCCGCCATGTAAGCCATCTGTGAGCAAAAGTGTGGCTCAAATCTGGAGATGCTCACAGATGGCCTACATGGCGGCCACTCAGAGGGTAAAATTCTTTAGTACATTTGACGTTAAAGCGATAGTAATGTTTCATAATAAAAGCAGCTCTAATTAATCATCATAGTATTTGGACTTTGGAGAGTGTTATTTCAATTCTGTCAGAATTGTAGTACAAGAGTAATTCAATGATAAAGTATCCCCCTCCCGCCCCTTTTACTGATGTAACACTGCTCAGCCAGATCAGAAGGGAGGTGCCCAGGTAGACTGCAGAGAGGGACAATCTTCAATTAAGATAAGGGAAAAACCTGAAAAACTTGTCAAGGGGGGCAGGGCTTTCATTGTTCTCATAGGAAGAAGATTGTCCCCTTCTGTTATCTGTCTGGTCTATGGACTGGATTCCACATCTGAGAAGAGATGACTTACACTAGGTAAAAGGGGCGGGAGGGGAAACTTTGCTTGTGAATATCTCTTAAACCATATAGGTTTGAGAGCTAAGACATATTATTTTTCAAATTTTTTTAATGCCTACAAAATAAAATAAAGTTAAAACAAAGTATTACTATCCCTTTAAATATGTATTATACATATTAAAGCGGCTATGTTACCTGCCCCTTTTGATGCGGGCGATATTCTGATGTCGCCCTTTTGATGCAGGAGACATTTTGATTGCAGTGTTTTGTTCCATAGGATACCGTATTACTTGGACCAATGAAATTCAATAAATGAGATTATACTCACATTAATGTAGCGCCACCTTATAAATAAAGTAGGAGAAGCAGCTTGTGAAGGATACTATGCTGCATCCATACAGATCTATCCCAAAAAGCTGGACATTTTCTCATGGAAGATCACTCGAAGAAATTGAGAGAAAAACATTCTGATGTCTCCCTTTTCATGCAGGTGACATTTTGATTGCGGTCGCCAAATATAGAGTGACATTTCAATAGTAAACCATGTAATAGAACATATCGTGCATGAGGTAATGATCAAAAAATACACACAAACTTTATCTGGATGAAATCAGGCCACAACTTTATTAAATGATTAACATCTTACAACAACCTCACTTAAAGCCCTTGCCAACTCACAAGGCGTACCATGTACGCCCCAGCCCATTGAGCCAGAAGCTAGGGTGACCACATTTCCATTCTGCCATTCCGGGACACGTGGTCACCCTAGTCCCATGGCTGAGGCTCCCACCGGCGCTGACCATCATACTCTGTATCATCCTCAAAAGATGGTCAGCGCTGGTGGGAGCCTCAGCCGCGGGTCTCACTTGCAGTGCCAGTATACCTGCTCCACCCCAGCTGTCTTGCACGCACCAGTCCAGCCAGCCAATGAAATGTATTTGCTATATGGTCTTCATTGGCTGGCTCAGCCAGCCAATGAGGACCATATAGCAAATACATTTCATTGGCTGGCTGGACTGGTGAGTGTTGTTCAATTCTGGGACTCTTTGTTGTCCCAGTGGGGGGACAACCTGACAAACCACAAAGCCCATCACAATAAACAACAGGGAGGGACGATTTGCTTGAAGATCCCAACAGGAAGTGAAACAGCAAGTATCCTCTTGTATTCATTTTCTTAACCCACCCCTTCCTCTTACCCATAGCCCTCGTAACCAATCCTGAAGCCCATCTACTGATCACCCCGCAGCCCAGACATGCTTCCCCTTCTTTCAGTAGGTGGGGAATTCTAACTACACTATATATCGCTCCCCATTCTCCCCTCTTTTGTCTCTTTTCGGTTGCACAATCACGTTACACAAAAAAAGGTGAAACGTCTTCATTTGCTACAGGAAGTTTAAAATAGTGTTTAACCCTTTGAGTGCCAGAGGGGTAGTGAATGCATTGAAAGCATCTGGCTTAAAATGTTAAAATGTGTTTCTGTAGGGCCCTTCAGATTTTAAAGGAGTCATAGGGGGAGATTAAAGGAGCAGTAAACTTTTTTTTATGAAAAAAATATATTGTAGGGAATTTCCTATTGAGTAAAATAAGGGTTGTCCTACTGCAGAGAGATTTATATTTCCAGAGTTATTACAGTTTAAACCCGTGTTTGTTTACATTAGCAGTGCCCTCTAGTGGTCAAATTCTAATTAGATTTCCTGATAGATTCTAATGGAAAGGAAAGTCAGAAAAGTCAGAGACATACAGTTCTCTATAGAATGTGATAGAAACTGCCTGTCACTTCCTGTCAGTTAGAACTATCAGGAAGTAATCACAGTAAATTCACTTCCTGTCAGTTAGAACTATCAGGAAGTAAACACAGTAAATTCACTTCCTGATTATTTAAACTGCTATAAATTTTGAATAAAACATCTGACAGCGATGGGAGTTACCTTGTTTTATTCAGCAGTAAAAGCTCTGTAAAATATGTGTTTTCATAAAAAAAAGTTTACTGCTCCTTTAACTAAGTGATGATAAAGTAGTGATAAAGCGGAGATGACTTCTCCAGTGATATCACTTCTCCAATTCCTATGTTACTCTATAGAGCCTATTCACTAAGATCTCCAAAGTTGAAGCGATCTTAGTATATAGCCTGTATACAATAACATAGGAATTGGAGAAGTGATATCACTGGAGAAGTCATCTCCGCTTTATCACCTCTTTATCACCGCTTAGTGAATCTCTCCCATAATCTTTTATTATGAAAAATATATCTGTTCTTTTGGTTTTTCTACTGTGTACGACAAGGGTATTCACTACAGTTTTTAGGTGTAATATCTCAATGGCCTGAAATGTTACAGTGGTGCTGTTGTTACATCATCCTATGGATATTTATGGTCAGCTGAGCAGAGTGTTCTATAGCACGGTGTAGTAACAGCGCCACTGTATAATTTCTCCCCATTGAGATACAACACCTGAACATTTCAATAATGAACTGTAATAACTTTTGAATAAAACACTTCCAGCAGTGGAAGTAAACTTGTTTACTCAGGAAGATAATCCCCTACAATATTGATTTTTACATATACAGTGTTACTTTATATGTTACTTTATATGTAAGCCAAATGACAAATGATTTAGGTAAATTAGAAGAATGGACAAGAGTGTGGCAGCTGCAGTTTAATGGTGATAAATGTAAAATAATGCACTTAGGACATAAAAATCCAAAGGAAAAATATACTGTTAAGGGTACTGTCAGACACAACAGATGAAAGGGGTTTGGGAGTAATTATTTCTAATGACAGAGGTAGGCAGGCAATGTAATAAAGCAGTGGGGAATGCAAGCAGGGTACTGGGTTGTATAGCTAGGGGCATTAGTACAGAAAGAGGAAAGTGGTCATGTCACTGTACAGATCTCTAGTTAGACCTAGAGTATTGTGTACAGTACTGGAGACCTCATCTCTAGAAGGATATAGATACTCTAGAGTATTGTGTACAGTATTGGAGACCCCATCTCTAGAAGGATATAGATACTCTAGAGTATTGCGTACAGTACTGGAGACCCCATCTTCACAAGGATACAGATTCTCTAGAGTATTGTGTACAGTACTGGAGACCCCATCTTCACAAGGATACAGATTCTCTAGAGTATTGTGTACAGTACTGGAGACCCCATCTTCACAAGGATACAGATTCTCTAGAGTATTGCGTACAGTACTGGAGATCCCATCTCCAGAAGGATAGAGATACTCTAGAGTCTTGTGTACAGTACTGGATACCTCATCTCCAGAAGGATATAGATACTCTAGAGTATTGTGCACAGTACTGGAGACCCCATCTCCAGAAGGATAGAGATACTCTAGAATATTGTGTACAGTACTGGATACCTCATCTCCAGAAGGATACAGATACTCTAGAGTATTGGGTACAGTACTGGAGACCTCATCTCCAGAAGGATACAGATCCTCTCGAGTATTGTGTACAGTACTGGAGACCCCATCTCCAGAAGGATAGAGATACTCTAGAATCTTGTGTACAGTACTGGAGACCCCATCTCCAGAAGGATACAGATACTATAGAGTATTGTGTACAGTACCGGAGACCTCATCTCCAGAAGGATAGAGATACTATAGAGTATTGTGTACAGTACAGGAGACCTCATCTCCAGAAGGATATAGATACTCTAGAGTATTGTGTACAGTACCGGAGACCTCATCTCCAGAAGGATATAGATACTATAGAGTATTGTGTACAGTACAGGAGACCCCATCTCCAGAAGGATATAGATACTCTAGAGTATTGTGTACAGTACCGGAGACCCCATCTCCAGAAGGATACAGATACTATAGAGTATTGTGTACAGTACCGGAGACCTCATCTCCAGAAGGATATAGATACTATAGAGTATTGTGTACAGTACCGGAGACCCCATCTCCAGAAGGATATAGATACTATAGAGTATTGTGTACAGTACCGGAGACACCATCTCCAGAAGGATATAGATACTCTAGAGTATTGTGTACAGTACCGGAGACCTCATCTCCAGAAGGATATAGATACTCTAGAGTATTGTGTACAGTACCGGAGACCCCATCTCCAGAAGGATATAGATACTATAGAGTATTGTGTACAGTACTGGAGACCCCATCTCCAGAAGGATATAGATACTCTAGAGTATTGTGTACAGTACTGGAGACCCCCCCATCTCCAGAAGGATACAGATACTATAGAGTATTGTGTACAGTACCGGAGACCTCATCTCCAGAAGGATATAGATACTATAGAGTATTGTGTACAGTACCGGAGACCCCATCTCCAGAAGGATATAGATACTATAGAGTATTGTGTACAGTACCGGAGACACCATCTCCAGAAGGATATAGATACTCTAGAGTATTGTGTACAGTACCGGAGACCTCATCTCCAGAAGGATATAGATACTCTAGAGTATTGTGTACAGTACCGGAGACCCCATCTCCAGAAGGATATAGATACTATAGAGTATTGTGTACAGTACTGGAGACCCCATCTCCAGAAGGATACAGATACTCTAGAGAGAATTCAGAGAAGGACTACTAAAATGGTGACTGGTTTACAGGAAAAGAAATATCAGGATAGACTAAAGGATCTGAACATGTATAGCTTGGAGGAGAGAAGAGAGAGAGGGGATATGATAGACACATTCATGAAGGGATTTAAAGAGGAACTTTCACCCGCTATAAAGTCGCCCTGCAATAATTAAGCAGGTAGCGACTAGCTTTATAATAGATATGTTACCTCTGAAATGTATCCCATTATAAAGAAATCCTTTATTGTAGGAGACTGACGGGCAGGTTAGATCAGTCTGCGCGCCTGCGCAGTCAGTCCCTTGTGGTTACCATGTGGCACACTGCAGTGCTTCTCAATGGAGACCGGGACTGACAGCGCAGGCGCACAGACAAGATGTCTACACTGATGTCTGGCTTCCGGTCTTCTACAATAAAGGATTTCTTTATAATCAGCTACATTTCAGAGGTAACATATCTATTATAAAGCTATTCGCTACCTGATTAATTATTGCAGGGCGACTTTATATCTGGTGAAAATTCCGCTTTAACAAAGTGCAGGAGGGAAGTACATTTCAAAGGAGTAGAAATGTTATGAGAAGAGGTCATAGTCTAAAACTAGTGGGTCAGAGGTTTAGAAGTAATGTAAGAAAGTTTTACTTTGCTGAGAGGGTAGTAGATAAGTGGAATAGCCAACCAGCAGAAGTGGTAGAGGTTAATACAATGACAGAATGTAAGCATGCATGGGATAGGCATAAGACTGTCCTTAACATAAGACAAGACCAAGGACCAAAAAACGTTTGAGGTTTTTACAGTAGGAAAATAGGAGACTAGATGTTATGAATGGTTCTTATCTGCCGTCAAATTCTATGTTTCTATCAGTGGCATAACTATAGGGGCACTCCATGGGCCTGGCCAACCCCTGCAACCCCCTTGCTTGATGCTCGCAATTAAGTGAAGAAGAGCGCTGGGGCTCTGCATTATGAGAGTGCCGGTCTGCCGGAGGGAGATCCGTATTACGTCCGGCAGACCATGCCATAATGCAGAACACTGGGAGATGATATCATCTCCCAGCGGTCTGCATTACTGAAGAGGACCGCTCGGCACAGACCTGTCCTCTGCCACTGGTCCACCTAGGAGGTAGGAGATTTAGGGTCATTGTGGCGATTGGGGGGCATTGTGGAAATGGGGTCAAGGTGGAGATTGAGGGGCATTGTGGAATGGGCAATGTGGAGATTGAGGGGCATTGTGGAGATGGGGGCATTGTGGAGATTGAGGGGCATTGTGGAAGGGACGATATGGAGACTGAGGGGCATTGTGGAGGGGGCACTGTGGAGATTGGGGGGCAATGTGGAGATGGGGGGCATTGTGAAAGGGGCAATGTGGAGATTGAGGGGCATTATGGAGATGGGGGCATTGTGGAAGGGGCAATGTGGAGATGGAGGGGCATTGTGGAGATTGGGGGGCAATGTGGAGATGAGGGCATTGTGGAAGGGGCAATGTGAAGATTGAGGGTCATTGTGGAGATTGGGGGGCAATGCGGAGATGGGGGCAATGTGAAAGGGAAAATGTGGAGATGGGGGCATTGTGCAAGGTGCAATGTGGATATTGAGGGGCATTGTGGAAGTGGCGATGTGGAGATTGGGGGCATTGTGGAGACGGGGGGGCAATGTGGAGATGGGGGCAATGTGAAAGGTGCAATGTGGATATTGAGGGACAATGTGGAAGTGGCAATGTGGAGATTGAGGGGCATTGTGGAGACGAGGGGCAATGTGGCGATTGAGGGGCATTGTGGAAGGAGCAATGTAGAGATGGGGGCATTGTGGAGATTGGGGGTCAATGTGGAGGTGGCCAATGTGGTCAGGGGGCCCATGGTAATTCTTGCACCAAGGCCCTGTGGCTTCTAGTTACGCCTCTAGTTTCTATGTTAAATAGCAAAATGTGTTCCATATCTCTCTGGCTCTCAAAGGGTTACATTATTAGACTGCCCAAGGGGGAAGCAACGGATCACACTGATCTCTGGCACAAAGAGGGTAAAACACAGAAACAAATAGGTATTCCTCATTTCAGCATTTATCTGACATTACCGTTTGATAATTTACAAGCCCCATCAAATAAAGAAGAAAATAAACCAAGATAAAATTAAAGGAATCCAGAGAAAATGTTATCTGAAGCATTTCCTGTACGTCTCAGAGAGCGATCTGCCCGTAATGTTGGCTATTATTCATTTGTGGCATCTCATTCCAGCCACTCGCTTTAATTTTCAACTATTCTGAACACAAAAAAAAAAAAATCTAAACATGTACAAACCAGGCGTCACCTTAGGGGTAAGAGAATAATTCACCTGTCTGCTGATATGTTCATTTTTTAAGTTGATGCGTGCAAGATAAAAAGTTGTATCGTTTACGATGATTGGAAACAAATGAAGATTTATGAAAACAATATTAAATCAGACTAGCTGCAGCCAACCACAACTCTCTTTTCCTCCGAGTTTACGTTACATAATTTTGAAGATAATGCGGTTTGGGATGCTAGTGTTGTTTCTGCTGGGAATGCTTTAGGCTATATATACAAATAAAAGTGGACTAATTCTTGGTCCACTCAATTTCACATTAGACCTTGTTTATAAGGGCGACTTTAACCTAGTGTTATCAATGCTGCACCCAATGTTCCCTTGTGAAATAAATTGGACCCAGTGGTGCTGCTCACACAAGAGGTATGCCATCTAACTTAGCATACTGCAGCTTGGGCATGCCAACGTTCTGGGCATGTACTGGTTTCAACATGTCAGAATAGCATGGCGGTCTTTCGTATCCCTTTGCAATAGCGAGTGCTTAATAGTGAGCATCAAAATGGTGCATTGAAAATGTTGCAGGCATCAAAATTGAGCAACTAAAATGTTGCTATTTAACCCCTTAGGGTCCGACGATCCCGCGGTGTCTGTTCCTTTAAGGACCAGATAGACGCGTTCGACGTGCCGTCCCACGTGACTGATCACGTGGGACGGCACATCGAAGGGAGGACTGAAAGAGATCGCTCCGGTCTTGGAGCGATCAATTTCAGTCCACGGTATTACTCACCGCGCTCCTGCAAGTGAGTAAAAGTATGTGACGTACCAGGACCGTCACTGGTCCTTAAGTGCCGGACCAGCGTGACGGTCCGGGTACGTCACAGGACGTGAAGGGGTTAAAATGTCACTTTTGCAAAAGTATTCCTATCCGGGTCAATAACGGTTAGGGTCAGTTAGGGTTGTTTGGTTAGGGCACTTACAGTAGAGTAGGGTGTAGGGTAGGTTAGGGTAGTTATTTTAGGGTACTTACAGTAGAGTAGGGTTAGGGTAGTTAGGTTAGGGTACTTATTGCAGTTTAGGTTCAGTTAGGGTAGCTCGGTTAGGGTAGTTATGGTAGATTAGGGTAGTTAGGGTAGGTTAGGTTAGGCTAGTTAAGGTAGAGTAGGGTAGGATAGTTAAGTTACGGTACTTAGGGTAGTTTAGGTTAGTTATGGTAAAGTAGTTATAGTGAGTTGGGGTAGTTAGGTTAGGGTACTTATGGTAGTTTAGGGTAGTTTGTGGGGTACAGTTGTTTGCAGTTTTGGTTTGGCTTAATTTTTTTTCTCTGTCGTCAATACAGGTTACTGGTAACTTTGGGTAGGCGATCCGCCCCTTTAATTGCAGGCAGGAACAATTCTAGAATTGTATGCTGGGGGTGGAGCCTACCTTCCCTCCTTGGCTGCAGCTAGCCAACCAGCTCCAGAAAGATTTGTTCCCTGGTGAAGACACAGGCAAGAGAACAGTTCTGCTATAGTTTAAGAAATATTTTATTTTTCTGTTAGAAATGGAATACCACCATTAGGCGGATTACCATAACCCGCACAGGGGTTTACCTTTGGAGTTCCTATTGCACACTCCTGCACTCATTGGGTCTATCTGTATGTCTGTTGGGTGTTTTGGAGCAAGTTTATGTGGTACTTTAACCCTATAGCTGCTGTTTTGCATCTTTTGGTGGGGGGGTTCTGACACTTTTCCTACTGGTTCAGTGTTTTTTTTGGATATTCTAACATGTTCTAGTGATGTTTCATGCATTTTTATTTTACTATTTCAGTTTTGTAAAATTTGAATTCCGGCGCGCTTTACCGCATAGGCGCCATTGCTCCATTCACTCCTATGGGACTGTACAGTTTGGGACATATCTCTGCAACCGCTTAACCTAGCGACTTCAGAGATGGCTCATTTTTCTTGTCTGCCCTTGCTCTATCATCCGGTTCATGTTTCTAGTGTGTTGGGGGGCTCAGGGGGCTTTGTGCACTGTTGGGGTACTTTTTCTGGGAAAACTACATTTCCCATGAGCACTTACTTCGTGCGCTCGTTTCTGATTGGCTCCTGCCGCGGCAGACATTTTGTGCTATTTCCAGAATGAGTATTCTATGCAGGGCTTGGACTCTCCTTCTCTCCTCTGCTGATTAACCCTTCACCTGCCAGATAAGTCTAGTTTAGCTATTTCTGGGGTGAAACTTTAATCCTACACACACTGTACTTGGGTGATTTCTTTTATTATAAGGTTATTTTACACTGTGAGAATGTCTATACTGTTGGAGCTTGGGGCCAGACCTAAGACTAAGGATGCTGGGGTCTCTGTATCCCCTATTGTGCATTGCTCTTCCTGTCATTCAGGGTTACTATCACGGTGCCCGTGATCTCACGTTCTGTCGACATTGCTACTTCTTGCCTATTTCCTGCTGGGTTCTTATTGGCCGCTGGTTTCTGCTCCAACCATTGTTTGCCTTTTTAAGCTCAAGCTCAAACCTTTGGCGTCCTTTCATGGTGTTCCTGACCTGACGTTTGTTGCTGTGATTCCTGCTCCGTGTATGATCCGGTTTTGTCTGACCTTGCTCCTGTCTTCACTGCTGTATTATCGTTGACGACCTGGACTGTCTGACTACCGCTCTCTGTGTTCCGATCCAGGCTTTGAATGACTACTGCTCTCTGTGTACTGATCCAGGCTGTGGCTGACTATCGCTCTCTGTGTACTGATCCAGGCTTTGGCTGACTGCCGCTCTCTGTGCACCAATCCAGGCTGTGGCTGACTACCGTTCTCTGTGTACCAATCCAGGCTGTGGCTGACTACCGTTCTCTGTGTACCAATCCAGGCTGTGGCTGACTACCGTTCTCTGTGTACCAATCCAGGCTTTGGCTGACTACCGCTCTCTGTGTACCAATCCAGGCTTTGGCTGACTACCGCTCTCTGTGTACCGATCCAGGCTGTGGCTGACTACCGCTCTCTGTGTCCCGATCCAGGCTGTTGCTGACTACCACTCTCTGTGTACTGATCCAGGCTGTGGCTCACTACCGCTCTCTGTGTACCAATTCAGGCTGTGGCTCACTACCGCTCTCTGTGTACCAATTCAGGCTGTGGCTGACTACCGCTCTCTGTGTACCGATCCAGGCTTTGGCTGACTACCGCTCTCTGTGTACCAATTCAGGCTGTGGCTGACTACCGCTCTCTGTGTACCGATCCAGGCTGTGGCTGACTACCGCTCTCTGTGTACTGATCCAGGCTGTGGCTGACTACCACTCTCTGTGTACCGATCCAGGCTGTGGCTTACTAACGCTCTCTGGTACCGATCTAGGTTGTGGCTCTATAGAGCTCTCTGGGCATTTCCTGGTCTCACTGACTACGCCAGCTTCCAAGCCTGTTCCCGTGCCTGTCAGTGTTGCCTTCGGTTACCTATACCTCCAGAGACAGAGCATGTGCCTGTCAGTGTTGCCTTCGGTTACACATATCTCCAGAGATAGGGCCTGTGCCTGTCAGTGTTGCCTTCGGTTACACATATCTCCAGAGATAGGGCCTGTGCCTGTCAGTGTTGCCTTTGGTTACACATATCTCCAGAGATAGGGCCTGTGCCTGTCAGTGTTGCCTTCGGTTACTATACCTCCAGAGACAGAGCCTGTGCCTGTCCGTGTTGCCTTCGGTTACACATATCTCCAGATATAGAACCTGTGCCTGTCAGTGTTGCCTTCGGTTCCCAATATCTCCAGAGAGTAAGCCTATGCCTGTGAGGGTGGCCTTCGGTTACCTATATCTCCTAGAGTAGCCTGTGCCTGATATTATCGACTGTGGCTACCTCTGCCTCTGGAATAGTCCTGTGCCTGTGTCTGCCTGAGCTTCCTCTACTGCCAGGCCTCAGGGATTTTCCCTGTCCACTCTGTCAGTCCTATCTCTGGTCACTCTAGTCTCTATCTAGGGCATACTATTGTCAGTCGGTGTGCTCCTCTGTTACCAGGGCTGTTTCACTTCTCAGTGCTCTGGTTGCCTGTTCACTCTTCCCCAACGTCTGGTGGGGATTCTGCCCTGCAGTACCTGCCCTCTGCTCGTGGGCTGCTTCCTAGGTGGTACTTGTGACAGAACTGTGGCGACTATGGGAGATATTGGTGTGTTAGAGACTATTTCTACCCAAAAGACTAACAGCCATAGACTGAGTTGCTTCCAATACATTTCTGGAGTGTAGAGATGGTGGGGGTTGGGCGTTGCTTCCACTCTACTCCAGGTATGTGCTAAGGAATGTTAATTGATTCCTGCTGTGCTTCCTTGACCAATCAGAGGAGGTTATTGATGAGCCAGTTAAGAATGTATGATTTCAAGTCTTAATCTGCATTCTTATCCTGATAAGGATGCTGGTGACTGATTGGTCAAGCATAGAAACACTGTCCCAAGTATTCGTTTGCATGCTGATCTAGATACGAGTCTCTGTAGTGTATATAACCTGTGTGTTTGAGTCAATAAAAGAGAGTTCTTCCCTTCATCAAGTCTCGGCTGATGTTTGGGAACAGGAGGGTCAGTTTACTATTGGAGTGTTATTCTGAGGGAGAAGGGAACTATAAAAGAGGTATCCAGCTTACGATACATGGCGTCACGTTACAGTACTGTTGATGTTCAGTTTCTGGTTCCTGTCATCTGTTCCTGCTTATATATTATTGCCTGTTTTGCTAATATCTGTACCCTGACCTGTGTCAGATTTGGGAAGTGCCTTAGCACTGTCCGGAGCTGGACCTGTGAAGGGGTTCTGTGTTCTTTATTATTTTTAATAAAGCTGATTTTTACCTTACCAAATTGTCTGAGAGTTCTTAAAAACCGTGACAGTTACCTGGAGAATTCTCAGGTAATTTATGCCCAGGATGTTCTGATGTCCCTGAGAGTCTCCCAGGGACCTCCAGCCATGCATTAGAGCCAGTTTGGGTGCAAGAGTTCAAGGCTGCTACCAGGGACCTTAGGTCTACATTACAACTCTTTCCATCCCAATTACAGGGGGTCTTCCATTCCTAGAAGACCCCCTCCTCCATCAAGTCTTCCCTGCCAAAACCACAGGGAGTACCTGGCGTATCAGATTCCTCTGAGGAACAACTGCTGGTGGATTCAGATGTTGAGGAATGATTTGCTGTGGGCTCCTCTCAGTTTTTTGGGGATCCTTTTGAGGCTGATCCTGAGCCCTCGGGCTGAGGGCCTGATCAGGGCTGTTTTGACTACCCTAAACATTCCCTTAGTTCAGGAGGTTCCTCCTGACCATTCTGATGTCTTTCAGGGGCCTAAAAAGCCCCTTACTTGCTTTTCACCTAACCCCACTCTTGGCCGCCTTGTGTCTGAAGAGTGGAAGTCTCCTGACAGGAAACCTTCTGTGTCCAAGAAATTTGCCAGGCTTTACCCCTTCTCTGAGACAGCGCTTGCTCAGTGGGCGGGGGAGGGCTGGGACCTTGTGGCCTGGGGGGCAAATACAATCTACTGGTGGTATCGCTATTGTAGCTCCATTTACTGCAGCAATTGGGAGACTGAGTGAGGCAGTGGCCCGATGGCCCAGGCATGTGACCAGCCCAGGGGGCATTTGCCCCTCTGCCCCCCAGGCCAGCCCTCCCCTGAGAGAGAGCAAAAGCACATGAATAAGAAGGTTCCCACGTATGGGTGTACGGGCAACATGAGGCCCTTCAGCTGCTTCCAGACTACAACTCCCATCATCCAATGTGATCTCTCCACCTGCTTCCAGACTACAACTCCCATCATCCAATGCAAGATCCCCAGCTGTTTCAGGCTACAAATCCATCATCCAATGTGAGCACAGCTGTTGTCAGACTACAACTCCCATCATCCTAGCCGTTGGCAGGCAGCCTGGCAGACATACCTGGGACGATTCTTATCTGTGGTCCCCAGAGAACCATCACAATGTGGATGTGGCTTTCCTGGGGCGACAGAGTTGGAAGGTTGAGAGGCGTGGCTTGCATGTAAATGGGAGATGAAGTGGGAGGGACAGGGTGGGGAAGTGGGCGGGGTCACCAGGGCTGACCGCGAAGGCATGCAGACGTCACAAGCAAAAATATTTGCGCTGTTGTCTGGCCGTCAGTGTCGGCTGAGGAAGGATTTTTGACTAACATGGTCTTTATTCTACATAGTAGTTTGATTATTAAGCTTGTCGCTAGATGCCTAATTAAGTGGAGTGGACTTCAGTTTGGGTGATAGTTCCCCTTTAAATGAGACTTTTAACCCATTGATTGGTAGAGTGATCTCCAGTGCATTGCAAAGCATCAAATGAGTTAAACACCCCACTTAAAGGATCAGTAATGTCCCATAAAAAATGGTAATAGTTTTGTAGAGGTTGAAAATGATACTATATGCTACAAATCCTATCTCTCAAACCGCTATG
Organism: Rhinophrynus dorsalis; assembly: GCA_037306005.1. Classification (NCBI taxonomy): domain Eukaryota; kingdom Metazoa; phylum Chordata; class Amphibia; order Anura; family Rhinophrynidae; genus Rhinophrynus; species Rhinophrynus dorsalis. The sequence goes on from CM074722.1 coordinate 15,911,654, forward strand.
GTTTGAGAGATAGTCACTTTCAAAGTCCCTCCCCCCTTCTCCTGAAGTCAGCGCTGTGCTGACAGCAGGACATCCTGGTCCGGGGACAAGCCGGCGGCTCTTCAGGTTTGAGAGATGGGATTTGTGGCATATAGTTTATTTTTTTAACCTCTACAAAACTAGAACCATTCATTACTGTCAGTTTAAATCAATGGTAGTTTTGGAAAGATTTACTTGTACCTTATGGGTCTGCCCCAGAAATAGGGTTGTCACCTTTTCTTCCAAAAAATACCGGCCATGGCATTCCGTTCATAGGCTTAACGTTGGAAGAAGCCAATTTTTTACCGGCCTGCGAGTAAAATACCGGCTGGGTGGTAACCCTACCCAGAATTGCTTCTCTTTGGGGCATAAGACCCTTTGAACCCTATGTATGACACCAAATGGAGGCAGCCTGGGGCACACCAATTGCACTATAGGGGACAGATAAACATTCCTGTTGATTTAAATGGAACTTTTAACCCCTTGAACGCTAGAGAGATCTGCAACGCTTTGCTTTGCAATGAGTCTGAAACCTCTTTAGCATTCAAGGAGATTCAAAAAAATTAAAACATTGGGAATTTGGGGAATAATTGTCTGTCCCACTGTGGAGTAGATGGCTTGCTCCAGATTTTATATATAAAGCCCATTATCTTCATTTTGTATCATTTGTCTTGTTTCAGCTTCTGCCCAGCAGGGGGAGCTGCACTCTGTTCACAGCTGCAGGTGGTAGAGATTAGATTCTTACATTAGCTTGCTCCTGGGTAATAATATAAATAAGAATTAGGCACAGAGGCAGCAGTAGGAGGAGGAATAGAGGCAGATGGGGGGCAGGAGGAGAATTGAGGGATAGAGGATTCAAAGGTAAAAAGAAGTGTATTAGGATAGTGTAGTGCACTGAGTGTGTAAATGAGTGTGATATTATAGTGTTGTGCAGTGGCTGTGTAAATGAGTGTCACAGGATAGTGCACTGCAATGAGTGTGTAAATGAGGGAAAGGATAATGTGGGGCATAAAACTGTAGTTACTGATAGTTACAGATCCCCACATACACTATCTGTCAACCTAGCTTGATGAGAGGTGGGTGGGGTGATGAGATGTAGGGTGGGGAGTTTGGGTGTGTGATGGGAGGTTCCAGTGAGGGGACTGGTGCATGATGAGAGGTGGGTGGGGTGATGAGATGATGGTGGGGAGTGTGGGTGTGTGATGGGAGGTTCTAGTGAGGGGACAGGTGCATGATGAGAGGTGGGTGGGGTGATGAGATGTAGGGTGGGGAGTGTGGGTGTGTGATGGGAGGTTCCAGTGATGGGGCAGGTGCATGATGAGAGGTGGGTGGGGTGATGAGATGTAGGGTGGGGAGTGTGGGTGTGTGATGGGAGGTTCCAGTGAGGGGGCAGGTGCATGATGAGAGGTGGGTGGGGTGATGAGATGCGGGTGGGGAGTGTGGGTGTGTGATGGGAGGTTCCAGTGAGGGGGCAGGTGCATGATGAGAGGTGGGTGGGGTGATGAGATGCGGGTGGGGAGTGTGGGTGTGTGATGGGAGGTTCCAGTGAGGGGACAGGTGCATGATGAGAGGTGGGTGGGGTGATGAGATGTAGGGTGGGGAGTGTGGGTGTGTGATGGGAGGTTCCAGTGAGAGGACAGGTGCATGATGAGAGGTGGGTGGGGAGTGTGGGTGTGTGATGGGAGGTTCCAGTGAGGGGGCAGGTGCATGATGAGAGGTGGGTGGGGTGATGAGATGTAGGGTGGGGAGTGTGGGTGTGTGATGGGAGGTTCCAGTGAGGGGGCAGGTGCACGATGAGAGGTGGGTGGGGTGATGATATGCGGGTGGGGAGTGTGGGTGTGTGATGGGAGGTTCCAGTTAGAGGACAGGTGCATGATGAGAGGTGGGTGGGGTGATGAGATGCAGGTGGGGAGTGTGGGTGTGTGATGGGAGGTTCCAGTGAGGGGACAGGTGCATGATGAGAGGTGGGTGGGGTGATGAGATGAGGGTGGGGAGTGTGGGTGTGTGATGGGAGGTTCCAGTTAGAGGACAGGTGCATGATGAGAGGTGGGTGGGGTGATGAGATGAGGGTGGGGAGTGTGGGTGTGTGATGGGAGGTTACAGTGAGGAGACAGGTGCATGATGAGAGGTGGGTGGGGTGATGAGATGAGGGTGGGGAGTTTGGGTGTGTGATGGGAAGTTCCAGTGAGAGGACTGGTGCATGATGAGAGGTGGGTGGGGAGTGTGGGTGTGTGATGGGAGGTTCCAGTGAGGGGGCAGGTGCATGATGAGAGGTGGGTGGGGTGATGAGATGTAGGGTGGGGAGTGTGGGTGTGTGATGGGAGGTTCCAGTGAGGGGACAGGTGCATGATGAGAGGTGGGTGGGGTGATGAGATGTAGGGTGGGGAGTGTGGGTGTGTGATGGGAGGTTCCAGTGAGAGGACAGGTGCATGATGAGAGGTGGGTGGGGAGTGTGGGTGTGTGATGGGAGGTTCCAGTGAGGGGGCAGGTGCATGATGAGAGGTGGGTGGGTGGGTGGGGTGATGATATGCGGGTGGGGAGTGTGGGTGTGTGATGGGAGGTTCCAGTTAGAGGACAGGTGCATGATGAGAGGTGGGTGGGGTGATGAGATGCAGGTGGGGAGTGTGGGTGTGTGATGGGAGGTTCCAGTGAGGGGACAGGTGCATGATGAGAGGTGGGTGGGGTGATGAGATGAGGGTGGGGAGTGTGGGTGTGTGATGGGAGGTTCCAGTTAGAGGACAGGTGCATGATGAGAGGTGGGTGGGGTGATGAGATGAGGGTGGGGAGTGTGGGTGTGTGATGGGAGGTTACAGTGAGGAGACAGGTGCATGATGAGAGGTGGGTGGGGTGATGAGATGAGGGTGGGGAGTTTGGGTGTGTGATGGGAAGTTCCAGTGAGAGGACTGGTGCATGATGAGAGGTGGGTGGGGAGTGTGGGTGTGTGATGGGAGGTTCCAGTGAAGGGACAGGTGCATGATGAGAGGTGGGTGGGGTGATGAGATGCAGGTGGGGAGTATGGGTGTGTGATGGGAGGTTCCAGTGAGAGGACAGGTGCATGATGAGAGGGGGGTGGGGTGATGAGATGATGGTGGGGAGTGTGGGTGTGTGATGGGAGGTTCCAGTGAGAGGACAGGTGCATGATGAGAGGTGGGTGGGGTGATGAGATGAGGGTGGGGAGTGTGGGTGTGTGATGGGAGGTTCCAGTGAGAGGACAGGTGCATGATGAGAGGTGGGTGGGGTGATGAGATGAGGGTGGGGAGTGTGGGTGTGTGATGGGAGGTTCCAGTGAGGGGACAGGTGCATGATGAGAGGGGGGTGGGGTGATGAGATGCGGGTGGGGAGTATGGGTGTGTGATGGGAGATTCCAGTGAGGGGACTGGTGCATGATGAGAGGTGGGTGGGGTGATGAGATGAGGGTGGGGAGTGTGGGTGTGTGATGGGAGGTTCCAGTGAGGGGACTGGTGCATGATGAGAGGTGGGTGGGGTGATGAGATGAGGGTGGGGAGTGTGGGTGTGTGATGGGAGGTTCCAGTGAGAGGACAGGTGCATGATGAGAGGTGGGTGGGGTGATGAGATGAGGGTGGGGAGTGTGGGTGTGTGATGGGAGGTTACAGTGAGGAGACAGGTGCATGATGAGAGGTGGGTGGGGTGATGAGATGAGGGTGGGGAGTGTGGGTGTGTGATGGCAAGTTCCAGTGAGAGGACAGGTGCATGATGAGAGGTCGGTGGGGAGTGTGGGTGTGTGATGGGAGGTTCCAGTGAGAGGACAGGTGCATGATGAGAGGTGGGTGGGGTGATGAGATGCGGGTGGGGAGTATGGGTGTGTGATGGGAGGTTCCAGTGAGGGGACTGGTGCATGATGAGAGGTGGGTGGGGTGATGAGATGAGGGTGGGGAGTGTGGGTGTGTGATGGGAGGTTCCAGTGAGAGGACAGGTGCATGATGAGAGGTGGGTGGGGTGATGAGATGAGGGTGGGGAGTGTGGATGTGTGATGGGAGGTTACAGTGAGGAGACAGGTGCATGATGAGAGGTGGGTGGGGTGATGAGATGAGGGTGGGGAGTTTGGGTGTGTGATGGGAAGTTCCAGTGAGAGGACAGGTGCATGATGAGAGGTGGGTGGGGAGTGTGGGTGTGTGATGGGAGGTTCCAGTGAGGGGGCAGGTGCATGATGAGAGGTGGGTGGGGTGATGAGATGTAGGGTGGGGAGTGTGGGTGTGTGATGGGAGGTTCCAGTGAGGGGACAGGTGCATGATGAGAGGTGGGTGGGGTGATGAGATGAGGGTGGGGAGTGTGGGTGTGTGATGGGAAGTTCCAGTGAGAGGACAGGTGCATGATGAGAGGTGGGTGGGGTGATGAGATGCAGGTGGGGAGTTTGGGTGTTTGATGGGAAGTTCCAGTGAAGGGACAGGTGCATGATGAGAGGGGGGTGGGGTGATGAGAGGCGGGTGGGGAGTATGGGTGTGTGATGGGAGGTTCCAGTGAGGGGGCAGGCACCTGATTAGAAATGGGTGGGTTGAGGAACTGCTGGTGAGGAGCGTGGGAGTGCGGTGGAAGTTTCCAGTGAGGTGACAGGCGTGTGATGGTACGTGCATTGGGTGATAAGTGCGAGTGAGGAGGGTGGGTATGTGATGGCAGATTCATGTGAGAGAACATGCAAGGAAGGGGGCAGGGATGTCACGGGGAGAGGAAAAACACAGTTTGGGGGCCTAGAGGGCAGCATGCAAGACCCCTGAAGAAGTAACACCCATAACAAAACGCGTAGGGTGGTGTTCTGTGTGTGTTTTTAATATATTTTAATTGTATACTACCAATAAATCGATGCAGTGGTATAGCCCAGGTAGCGTTTCTCTATTTTATTGGCAACGTTTCGGTTACTGGCACATACCGGAGAGATCCAGAGAAGTTTGAAGATTAAAAGCCATAGCCAGGCCATAAAAGGCACTGAATGAGTTAATTCCTAGAGGCCGGACTGAGCCTTTTGTTCCAGTGAGTACCCATCTTCGGGGGGGATTGGTTCGTCTGAGTGCAGCTGGACGATTAAGCCTTAAAGATTGCTCTTAGATGTGCTTTTTGCATTGTGTCTATTTTCTTTCTCTGTAGTACCCTCTTCTGGCTTTTAAGGGGTCACATGACCGGGCGACCAGGACACAGCGGCAGACAGATCCGAGACTGAAGAACCCGAAGAAGACTTCCAGCGGTTGTAAGAACTCTTTATCCTGGGACTGAGTATTGTTATTACCTTGGCTTTCTTTTTCCAAGAAAGTTAATGCTAACGCACCTATAATTTGGATTGATGTGAATGTTGGCAGGTAGCCATTTTTCAGATCTTGTCCGATATTTGTTTTTGAGCATGCAAGACATGGCTGGTTTAAAGGGATAGTAATGTTTCATAATAAAAGTAGCTCTAATTAATCATCATAGTATTTGGACTTTGGAGAGTGTTATTCAAATTCTGTCAGAGTTGTAGTTCAAGAGTAATTCAATGACAAATTATCCCTCTCCCGCCCCTTTTACTGATGTAACACTGCTCAGCCAGATCAGAAGGGAGGTGCCCAGGTAGACTGCAGAGAGGGACAATCTTCAATTAAGATAAGGGAAAAAACCTTAAAAACTTGTCAAGGGGGGCAGGGCTTTCATTGTTCTCATAGGAAGAAGATTGCCCCCTGCTGTTATCTGTCTGGTCTATGGACTGCATTCCACATCTGAGAAGAGATGGCTTACACTAGGTAAAAGGGGCGGGAAGGGAAACTTTGCTTGTGAATATCTCTCAAACCATAAAGGTTTGAGAGATAAGACTTATATCGTTCTTCATGTTTTTTAATGCCTACAAAATAAATTAAAGATAAAATGAAGTATTACTATCCCTTTAAGGGAGCTGGATGCTGCAGACTTCAACTCCCATCATCCTCAGCCCTCTAACAGCTTTAGAGCCAAAGATTTTCTACCCCTGTACTAAAGCAGTTGAAAGAAATGTCTCCCAACATTGGGACTGCTCTGGTCTATACGTTGTATTACCCATATTTTTTTAATATAGAATTTGTTTTAATGTGTTAATTAGTTAATGTTACCACATGTTGGCTATTAGTGAACCTATGGGCCCACAGACTGGGAGTGCGTCTAATACCACAGGGCATGGTAATTAGCATACTCTGCAGGGAGTTACTTTAACCTTTTGAATACCAAAGGGATATGCAGCTAATTGCAAAACAGATTTAAAGGGATAGTAATACTTACAAATTACTAATCCCCATATTGTAGGCATGCTAAAAAGAAATGTATTGCCCCCAGTGTCATCTCTCAGACCCTTATGGTTTGAGAGATAATAGCTCGCAAAGTTCCCTCTCCCTCTCTCTTCCCTGAAGTCAGCGTTCTAGCTGACTGCAGGGATATACGGTCTTATGTGCATCAAGCGGCTCTGCAGCAGAGCTGAGATCGTGTTAGTAAAAAAGAAATCTTTCACTGAAACTGTCATCTATATGTGCTTGCAAATCAAGCACACGTAGAAGACCGTTTCAGTGAACGAATTCTTTTTTATTAACGCGATCTAGGCTCTGCTGCAGAGCCCCCTGACTGTTGTACGACAGGCTTCCCCTACAGTCAGCTACAACGCTGACTTCAAGGAAAGTGGAAGGAGGGGGGAACTTTGTAAGCTATTATCTCTCAAACCATAAGGGTTTGAGAGACAACACTGTGGGCAATACATTTCTTTTTAGCATGCCTACAATATGGGGATTAGTCATTTGTAAGTATTACTATCCCTTTAAATCCTCTGTAAAGAAAACTAAACTTGTCTGATGGTGACATGTCCACTTAAACCCTGTAATAACATTTAAAAAAAGCATCTCTCTGCATTGTTTTACTGAACTGGAAAAACCTTACGACATATATGCATATTCAAAAATTAGTGTTTATGACGTATTTTAATTGTTATTTCAATGTAAAATTATAATTCTAACAACTGCAATGCTCCATTCTGCATGCCTGTATTTGTGAACAGTGGAACTGTATGTTAATCACTCCTTGAGTGACAGAAGGGAAAGCAATCTGCGCAATCAAAGGGTTAAATTATTTATGCTTGCAGGAAAAAAAATCCATTCTCCGAGTGTCACAAAGGACGCGTGCTGGGGCTACGTGTCACAAAGAGAACAGAACTCGTGCCTGGAAAATATTGTCCTTATTAACGGTAAATATCACAGAGGTAAGAACTATTTCCTGGTAATTATATGTTTTGCTGCTGGTGTTGTTGATTAGTATTTCCCTGTGTCCTGAGTTCACTGTACTCTGCCTACAGTTTGTGTTACTGGCAACACAGAGAGGCCACTGCTTTGTAGGTACCTGAACTGAAGAACGGAAATAGTGTGGAAGGGCAACAAAATGGATTTATCTTCTCAATGTAAGGTGCAATTAAAGGGATAGTAATACTTAAAATGTAAAAAAAAATATGTTGTAGAGTTTATCTCCCTGAGGAAAACAAGAGTACTCCCACTGCTGAAAGGTGTTTCATTCAAAAGTTATTCATTTTCAAAGTTGAATTTTTCAGGTGCAATATCACAGTGGCCTGAAATTGTACAGTGGCGCTGTTGCTACACCATCCTATGGAGATTTATGGTCAACTGACCAGAGCTGTCCATAGGATCGTGTAGCAACAGCTCCACTGTACAATTTCAGGCCACTGTGATATTGCACCTAAAAAAACTCAACTTTGAAAATTAATAACTTTTGAATGAAACACCTTTCAGCAGTGGGAGTACCCTTGTTTTACTCAGGGGGATAAACCCTACAGCATATTTTTTTTTACATTTTAAGTATTACTATCCCTTTAAAGAGTTGCAGTTCTAGAGCAAACCAACCACAAGCAGCGGTGAAGAAGTGAAGAATCGATTTAAATTGGGGGTTACATCTGGGGTTTTAATCCTCGGAATGCCAGAGAGCATTTCAGGGGTTAAATCGATATTTAAATCAGTGGGAGCTTTGTAAATGTTTATTTGTTCACTGTTGGTAGATTCCAAAATGGGCATACCTGGGAACGCTCCGTATTTGCCCCAGAGACTCCGGTTTTGACAGAGCTTTACCGGGTCTCCGGGACAGAGGCTGATTCCTCCAGATGTGGGGAGTTTCTATTGAAACGCTGCCCATATCTGCTGTTTCTCCCGGTGTTCCTCCTTCCCCAGCCTTCTGTGTGAGACCTTTAAGCCCTGTCCCCCCAGCTCGTGCCGCTTTTTGATGCAATTCACTTCATTATTGTCACCCTCTACTGCACCAGAGGACTCGCCTCCGGGTAGACCTCAGTTGGGAGTTCCCAGTTATGAGAATGGGGTTCACTATGGAAATGTCGCCATGTTACATAGTAACATAGTAGATAAGGCTGAAAAAAGACATGCGTCCATCAAGTCCAGCCCATGCCAATAACACCCCTGTTGATCCAGAGGAAGGCAACAAAAAGCCCTCTGGAGCAATTTCCAGTGTAGGTGTGTGTGTGTGTGTGTGTGTGAAATAGTTCCCCGGCTCAATATCCTATTTGCTTTGAAGCCATCTGTCATAACTGTCAATATTGTTCTGTGCTAGATAGGCATCCATTGCTTTTTTGAATGCAGTTACATTATCTGCAAGCACAACATCCCGAGGCAAAGAATTCCATAGCCTTACCGCCTTTACTGTAAAGAATCCCTGCCTGTGTTTTAGTCGAAAGCGCCTTTCCTCAAGTCTTAATGGATGACCTCTTGTTCTTAGCTCAGCTCTTTGCATAAATAATTCATTGGATAGTTACATGTTACATGAAAACAGCACATTCGATTGCGCTCAGGTGCCCCTGCTGTCTGCCACACTTTTCTCATGCCCCTGACCTCTCCAGGAATTACCTTCATTATAACGTCCTTACTTTCAAAATTCACAAAAAATATTCCAAGGACCAATCTCTACTCCACATTCCACATACCTGGATTTACCAAAATTCAACAGATGGCATGACTACACTGAGATACACCTCGGATTGAAATATACTTTCCCTGGACCCTCTTACAGCTAAGAACAGATACCTTCACCTGAACACCACAAACAAGGTACATCAAAACTATAAAACTGACTCACCTCCGGTTGTTCTTTGGGTTTTGGATTTGATCATCCATTCAGCAACGCTAAGGTTTCGTTTCTAAACACTCAGAAAACGTATATGTGAAATATACATATATATATTTCACTGAAGCACACTGGTTTTGAACACCTGTAATCTGACCTGCATGCATGCTCTCTTATCTGTGTTATCTACAGAGCAGCCTGAAAGGGATAGTAATGTTTCATAATAAAAACAGCTGTAATTAATCATCATAGTATTTGGACTTTGGAGAGTGTTATTTCAGTTCTGTCAGAGTTATAGTACAAGAGTAATTGAATGATAAAGTATCACCCTCCCACCCCTTTTACTGATGTAACACTGTTCAGCCAGATCAGAAGGGAGGTGCCCAGGTAGACTGCACAGAGGGACAATCTTCAGTTAAGATAAGGGAAAAACCTGAAAAGCTTGTCAAGGGGGCAGGGCTTTCATTGTTTTCATAGGAAGAAGATTGTCCTCTTCTGTTATCTGACTGGTCTATGGACTGCATTCCACATCTGAGAAGAGATGGCTTACACTAGGTAAAAGGGGTGGGAGGGGAAACTTTGCTTTTGAAGTCTTATATCATTCTTCATGTTTTTTTAATGCCTACAAAATAAAATAAAGTTAAAACGAAGTATTACTATCCCTTTAAGTCTGGTTTCTTGCCTTGCTAGAAGTCACACTCATGTCCTCTCACACTTACAGGCATGAAGTTCAGATCTGGGACAATGGCTTACAGTCCTCCAGATCGTCCCAGCACTCTCCCGGCACATCGCCCCTCTCCCCTGCACTATGTACCTCACATCGTGTTTAGAGTGGAACTCATTCTGAGTCTGCTTAGTCCGCCTCTGGCGGTTCTGGGGCAAGAATATAAAGTTCATAACATTTAGTTATTGTAGTGCTGTGGGTGACGCACTTTCACACACCCAGTTAAGGGTTAATAATTTCAAGATTGCTGAGTCCATATCACATGCAGACCCGCAAGTTGACATACCAGGGCTAAAGGGTTCCATTGTTAGGCTTCCACAGATTTTTGTCAAGACCAGTAATGCAGGTTTGCAATCCCACAGTATTAGTGTTGAGCGAGCACCCCGATGCTCGGGTGCTCGGGTGCTCTGACCGAGCACCGCCGGAGGCTCGAGTGCTCGGCCGAGCACCCGAGCCCCATTGAATTGAATGGGGTGACACGAGCATTACACCAGGCACCCCCTGCTCTGATGAGGGGAGGGTGCCTGGTCAATGCCCCCCTTCATCTCCACAATGTCCCCCTTCATCTCCGCTATGCCCCCTTCATCTCTGCAATGTCCCCCTTCATCTCCGCTATGCCCCCTTCATCTCTGCAATGCCCCCTTCATCTCTGCAATGTCCCCCTTCATCTCCGCTATGCCCCCTTCATCTCTGCAATGCCCCCTTCATCTCTGCAATGTCCCCCCTTCATCACCGCTATGCCCCCTTCATCTCTGCAATGCCCCCTTCATCTCTGCAATGTCCCCCTTCATCTCCGCTATGCCCCCTTCATCTCTGCAATGCCCCCTTCATCTCTGCAATGTCCCCCTTCATCTCCGCTATGCCCCCTTCATCTCTGCAATGCCCCCTTCATCTCTGCAATGCCCCCTTCATCTCTGCAATGTCCCCCTTCATCTCCGCTATGCCCCCTTCATCTCTGCAATGTCCCCCTTCATCTCCGCTATGCCCCCTTCATCTCTGCAATGCCCCCTTCATCTCTGCAATGTCCCCCTTCATCTCCGCTATGCCCCCTTCATCTCTGCAATGCCCCCTTCATCTCTGCAATGTCCCCCTTCATCTCCGCTATGCCCCCTTCATCTCTGCAATGTCCCCCTTCATCTCCGCTATGCCCCCTTCATCTCTGCAATGTCCCCCTTCATCTCCGCTATGCCCCCTTCATCTCCGCAATGCCCCCTACCTCCAGTCCCTGGTGGTCCAGCGGAGCGTCTTCAGATCTGTGCCTCCTTCGGCACAGATCCCCGCCACCCGAACATGCCGGGCGAGCACATGGCAGTACTCGTACGAGTACCGCCATGTGCAGAGCAGAGCGATGCTCGAGCCGATCCGAGCATCGGCCGAGCATGCTCGCTCAACACTACACAGTATGCATCTTTCCTAAGTGGCTGGTATTAACCCTACTAAACAATGCGTTGGACACCCCTCTGGCACTCAAGGGGTTCAAGGGATAAAGTAACAATCCTTACTGCTCATATTGTGGTGAAAAAGAAGCAAGTTGTGTAATATTAAAAGTCAAGCCTTCTAACAGTGGAGTAGGTGAGGTTGCTGCTGTTCCCACAGTGCGGGAGGCTTTAGGAACTCCGCAACAAGAAAACAGACTTAATGCGACCTTTATGTGGGCGACATGAGACTGTAACTCTTCTGATTGGGGCAATATTCTCATGTCAAGCGTTTGATTCAGATGCCATTTTTAAAGTGATAGTAATGTCTAAAAAAAACTTTTTTGCATTTAGAAGAGCTTAAAAAGCTGATCTAAATGCAAAAAAAATGTATCTCTCAAACCACTATGGTTTAAGAGATACGGGCGTTTAAAGTTTGATCTCTCCTACTGACAGCTGTAAAGCTGTCAGCAGGAGATCCGTGTCGGTCGACACGGAGGCGCTTGAGAAGTGCCGAGATCTTGTTACTTACAAGGAATCCCTTCATTGGAATGGTCTAAAATGTGTGCCTGAACACCAGGCACACGTGTTAGACCATTACAATGAAGAGATTCCGTGTAAGTAACGCGATCCCGGCACTTCTCAAGAGCCTCCATGTCGACCGACACGGATCTCCTGCTGACAGCTTTACAGCTGTCAGTAGGAGAAATCAAACTTTAAACGCCTGTATCTCTTAAACCATAGTGGTTTCAGAGATACGTTTTTTTGCATTTAGATCAGCTTTTTAAGCTCTTCTCAATGCAAAAGTGTTTTTTTAGACATTACTAACACTTTAATGCACCGTTTTCTTGGTCAATATTTTAATAGGATACCCCAGAATGGTACATGCAGCGATGGACTGAGCGGTCCGGCATTCGGTCATGGTCATGTCTGAGAACTTTCAAGGTGAGCTGACTCTGAGATTAACCCTTAAAGCTTCCCATAATGTAAATTTTATGGAATATGTACCTGATTGCTCTAACACAGAGGTTCTCTAGTCGGTCCTCAAGGAACCTTTCCTACGATACAACTTAGAGATATCGCTGCCTAAACACACACAAGACAAGCAGTACATCTCCCCATGTCTTTCTGGTACACGTGACACCATCTTACAGACTAAAGAAACATTTAAAGTGGAACTGGTCTGTTCCAACTTCGCCCTCCCAAATCAGTGTGGACCCCTCCAAAATCTTAAAATGCCCATGACACATACATAATTGTCCCACCTCCTGAAAAATCTAAACTTATCCTTCTTTGTTACAGAGATGGAGAGAGCTGCCATCTTGATTAGTGTATGATTGGCTGGCAGTAGCAGGGAGGTGATTTACACTGAGGTTTGCGAGCATGGGGGAGGAAGAAGGTAAGTGGAGGCACAAGCAGCAGAAGCATCTTCTCCATTAGCAGCGGAGGAGTGTAACGCCCTCCATTTTCAGCCCCCCTGAAAGCATAGAATTTGAAGCGCCCCCCCCCCCCCCGTGGCCCATCTGCACTGGATACCTCCACAATGCTCCTAATCTCCACGTTGCCTCCCCCATCATCTCCATATTGCCCTCACAATGCCCCCCATCAGCTCCATATTGCCCCATCAGCTCCACATTGCCCTCACATTGCCCCCATCAGCTCCATATTGCCCTCACAATGCCCCCATCAGCTCCACATTGCCCTCACATTGCCCCCCTTCAGCTCCATATTGCCCTCACAATGCCCCTCATCAGCTCTATATTGCCACATCAGCTCCACATTGCCTCACAATGCCCCCCATCAGCTCCACATTACCCCCCACCCTATCAGCTCCAACTTGCCCCCACCATCTCCACATTGCCCTCCATCGGCTCCAACTTTCCCCCCATTGGCTCGAACTTGCCCCCCATTGGCTCCACATTGCCCTCTATCAGCTCCAACTTGCCCCCCCATTAGCTCCACATTGCCCTCACATTGCCTCCCTGGTAGGAGATCTGTATGTGCCTCCTTTGGCACAGTCTTGTACCTGATGGAACTCCCGCGTGGTCTGCTATTCAGGAATGTAGAGCGCTGGGAGATGATGTCATCTCAGAGCAGTGCTCTGCATTCCTACAGAGCTGACGAGGGAGCTCCATCAGGTACAAGACTTGCGGGCAATGTGAGTGGGTGCCACCGGCGCAGCCGGCGAGGCGGCTGTTTTTTTTTTTTTTTTAAGAATATTTAAAAAAAAAAAACAAAAACAAATGGCAGGCGCCCCTTGTTGGAGTGCACCTGTAGGCAGGTGCCTACTTTGCCTAATAGCAAATCTGGTCCTGAGTGGGAGAGGTAGGAGGGGTGGTGGTGGGAGATTTTCAAGGATGGGGATGGCCTTGCAGAGCAGTGTGGTACAGCTTGGACTGCACCAGAATGTTACACGATATTTATTCAAAGCCAATTTCTTCAATAACATTGATTTTTTTTTTTTTTTTTTTTAAATAAAGAATAATTGAACAGATATCCAGTTACAAAATAAATTAAATTAGAAAAACTTGCTTGGGGTGAAAGTTCCACTTTAATTGGGGCAAATCATGTAGTAGGTAACATAGAACTCTGTCAACCTGAGAATTTGGCCCTTCTCCCTGAGAGTTCCCAGGTAGGGTCATGGACCGAGGGTCCGTTGCTGGGGGGAGCTCAGCCATGCCCAGGAGGGAATTGTTGGGTCAACTTAATCTTTAATCGGGCTGCCCTACAAAGCCTATGCATCTAACGGGTGGCAGCTTGATCCAACGCTTTAACAAGGCTGACCGTTACGGACCACAGGCATTTTGTTTTGCAATCAATTCCAGGGTCGACACGCGGCATGCAACCACGTAGCAACCCTGTAATTCTATGATGTGCCAGGACCATCACTGGTCCATCAATGCCTGACCAGGTCCTGGCATGTCAAGAGCTCTTAAGGGGTTAAAGGACCTTCCAGGTCCTGTATTCCAATTGTACAACAGGACCTGACACCCAGTTGTACACCTGCTCCTACACTCACACCTGGCAGGTCCTGAGAAGCAACAAAGTGGGGGGCAAATTCAGTCATGCCAACCGCTCTGCTGGTAAGGGTATAAAAATTGGGGGAAGATAGTTTATTGTGTGATGCTTTGTAATTTTGTCTTGTCCTGAGCAGACCTGAATATGAATCAGATAATGTCTACTTATATCTGTACATTGTTTATATCAGCAGCATAGAAAAAATATATTGATTTATGTATCAGAACACATGGCTCTCTCCAGTTTATCATTACTGGCTATGCTGGATCTATACGGGTTGAGGTACTGGAAAAACGCAAAAAATATGGAGCAAATTCTAACCGACTGCGCCATCGGAAATAAATCTCAGATTCCACAGATCCCCAGGTGACTTATGACCTTACACCCTCTGGGCTTCGATGAGTTAATATAAAAAAAAAAAAAACAGATCAATAAGTGTATATATATATATATATATATATATATATATATATATATATATATATGAGACAAATAAAAATTCCTAAATTCACACGGCCTTGAATATAGCTTTTTAACCCCTTAAATGCCAAAGAGATCTCCAATGCATTGTGAAGCCTCTTAACATTCAAGGGGTTAAAAACCCAACTTATTTATTTATTATACCATACTTTTTATTTACTTTAGTATAGAATAGGAAAACATAAGTTAATGCAGAGAACAATATGTTGTACAGGACGTGAGACTGCGGTATCCCTGGGACACCCGGATGAAAATAAACTCTTCCCTATAGCATTTACAGAACAATAGACATGGAGGAAGGCAGATTTATGGGTAGAGGAAACAGAAGATCGTAGTTCTTCCATGTATCGTGGACAGGTTAGAGACGGAAAATAATGAGGGAAGCAGGGTTAGACTCCATTAGTATGAGCCTCGCCTAGTAGGAAAAGAAGGTTGATGCAGCAATATAACAAATTACAATACAATAAACAGGGGAAGACATAAAGAGGGGCATGGAGGAGAGAGATTAAGAGAAAGCATCCTTTGGATCTAGCTCAGTCCAGCAGCCTGCCGACCCTCAATGGGGCCCTCCACATCCGGCATTTAAAGTCCAAACAACCCACCAGTCAGTTGTTCGTGTCACCCTCAACATCTGTGTGAACACGTGCATGTAAGTCATCTGTTCATTTCCAGGAGGTGTAACGGAAGCTCAGACAGAATTCATCTTGAAGAGCTTGAGGGAGAGTAGATATGTAGAGCTCCCATAATCGAGCACATTTTTGTCCGTCCACCTTTCTGTCGTGTAGGGAAAGAGTCCAGAATGGCTTGATAAAGTATTGTGTTTTGTCTCTCCAAGTCTTGTATGTGGGTGGCCTAGGCAAAGTCCAGTTAGCAAGGATTTGCTTTATAGCTATCATCAGTAAATTGCCACTAAGGCAGAGCGTAATTCGTACTGTCCTAGCCAGGTCTGAGTCAAGACCAAGAAGAAATCCTGGGTTACCAATGCCCAAAGTTGCCCCACTAAGGTTGTTTCTACAAATAACTACTTTAGTCCAATATGTAGAGATGAGGGGGCACTGACAAAGACAGTGCAGGAGGTTAGTTTGGGGCTGTAGACATTTCAGACAGGAGGCCGAGTGATCCCTTTTTGTGGGAGATTCTTGGAGTGACATAGGTTCTGTGAAGGAGTCTATAGAGCAATTCATTGAAATATGAAGAGGAAGAACTACAAAGGCATTGAGTAAAACAACATAGAATTATTTGTACATCTGAGTTTTGGAGATCACTCAGCCAGCCCCCCAGTCCCCCACTAGTTTTAGTATAGGATAATGTAGGAGTGAGCAGTTTATAGACCAGCGAAGTGCTGAAGCAGACACCTGAGTCTTGAGGAAAAAAACTATTTATTTTAATGGGAATTTTTAACTGGTGCAGTTGGTTTACTCAAGAATAACTTGTTTGCTATGATAAAAACAGGCCAGAGTTCCAATAGTTTGGAACATATCCGTCCTCTCCCTCTTTGTTGTACAGATCATGGGCTTCTAAGGAGAAGAAATTCCCATGAGTAAGGAGCTGATGTCACCCAGCTGCGCGGATCTCCGTGATATCCACAAGAAAGCAGCAGACAATAAGAGACGTATATAGGGTGACCACATGTCCCTGATTTTAAATGTGTGCCCCATGTCCCGGGCAGCCACGTTCTGGGACAATACAAAATCCTAGAATGAAGACTCCACACTATTCCATACTACCTGAGCAGAATTATAACTCCAGCTCTCCATACTATCTATAACCTCTGCTCCACTGCTAACAACTCACTGACTATTCCACACTACCTGAACAGTATGATCACTCCAGCTCTCCATACTAACTATAACCTCCGCTCTACTACTAACAACTCACTGACTATTCCACACTACCTGAGCAGTATGGTCACTCCAGATCTCCATACTAACTATAACCTCCACTCCACTGCTAACAACTCACTGACTATTCCACACTACCTGAGCAGTATGATCACTCCAGCTCTCTATACTAACAATAACCTCTGCTCCACTGCTAACAACTCACTGACTATTCCACACTACCTGAGCAGTATGATCACTCCAGCTCTCCATACTAACTATAACCTCCACTGTTAACAACTCACTGACTATTCCACACTACCTGAGCAGTATGATCACTCCAGCTCTCCATACTAACTATAACCTCCGCTCTACTACTAACAACTCACTATTGCACACTTACTGAGCAGTATGATCACTCCAGCTCTCCATACTAACTATAACCTCCACTCCACTGCTAACAACTCACTGACTATTCCACACTACCTGAGCAGTATCATCACTCCAACTCTTCATACTAACTATAACCTACACTCCACTGCTGACAACTCACTGACTATCCCAAACTACCTGAGCAGTATCCTCACTCCAGATCTCCATACTAACTATAACCTCCACTCCACTTACAACTCACTGACTATTCCACACTACCTGAGCAGTATGACCACTCCAGATCTCCATACTAAATATAACCTCCACTACTAACAACTCACTGACTATTCCACACTACCTGACCAGTATGATCACTCCAGATCTCCATACAAACTATAACCTCCACTCCACTGCTAACAACTCACTGACTATTCCACACTACCTGAGCAGTATGATCACTCCAGCTCTCTATCCTAACTATAACCTCCACTACTAACAACTCACTGACTATTCCACACTACCTGAGCATTATGATCACACCAGCTCTACATAATAACTATAACCTCCGCTCCACTGCTAACAACTCACTGACTATTCCACACTACCTGAGCAGTATGATCACTTCAGATCTCCATACTAACTATAACCTCCACTCCACTGCTAACAACTCAATGACTATTCCACACTACCTGAGCAGTATGATCACTCCAGATCTCCATACTAACTATAACCTCCACTACTAACAACTCAATGACTATTCCACACTACCTGAGCAGTATGATCACTTCAGATCTTCATACTAACTATAACCTCCACTACTAACAACTCACTAACTATTCCACACTAGTTGTGCAGTATGATCACACCAGCTCTCCATACTAACTATAACCTCCACTCCACTGCTAACAACTCACTGACTATTCCACACTACCTGAGCAGTATCATCACTCCAACTCTCCATACTAACTATAACCTACACTCCACTGCTGACAACTCACTGACTATCCCAAGCTACCTGAGCAGTATCCTCACTCCAGATCTCAATACTAACTATAACCTCCACTCCACTTACAACTCACTGACTATTCCACACTACCTGAGCAGTATGACCACTCCAGATCTCCATACTAAATATAACCTCCACTACTAACAACTCACTGACTATTCCACACCACCTGAGCAGTATGATCACTCCAGATCTCCATACTAACTATAACCTCCGCTCCACTGCTAACAACTCACTGACTATTCCACACTACCTGAGCAGTATGATCACTCCAGATCTCCATACTAACTATAACCTCCACTACTAACAACTCACTGACTATTCCACACTACCTGAGCAGTATGATCACTCCAGATCTCCATACTAACTATAACCTCCACTGCTAACAACTCACTGACTATTCCACATTGCCTGAGCAGTATGATCACTCCAGATCTCCATACTAACTATAACCTCCGCTCCACTACTAACAACTCACTGACTATTCCACAATACAAGACAGAAGCTGGTTGATCTGCCTTCTCCTTCAGAGCTCCAAACATCTGAAATAACCTACGCAAAAAATCAGATCATCTCCCGGTCTCAAATGCGTAAAACTAATGGCTTCTTAGTATCTAACAACAACAACTCTATATATAAAATATAATGCTATTTTTATTTATCTATATATTTATGGTTATGTATTTTTGTTTATGTTTCTCTATGTTTAAATATGTGTAACTTTATAAAGTAAATTTTTGTCAGGATATACTTGAAAATGAATGAGATATGTATTCTTACTGGTAAAACACTTTCTATATAAAAATCAAAAAATATTTTTAACCCTTCTCAATGTGTTGCATGTCCCTCTGTCACTCAAAGAGTTAACGCATTGTGAGACATGATTGTTACTATTTTTGGATTAGCAATCGTAAGATTTTAGAACCTATTGATGTGAATGAATGAAGTGTTTTTATTGAGAGGAGCAGGAAGAAGGAATAATTGATGTTTTTGTCTAAGATGGTGAAAATGTGCCAGATGCCTGATAGGAGAGCTTCCTATTGTCCTTTTATCAGTGAGAGATAAACAGCACAATGTGCCTCATTTACAAAGCCATCATCACGTCTCTTGGCAGCCCTGAGAAAAGGTTTTATACAGAGGGAGATAATTGACTCTCGCGAATTAGATTAGGCTACTAATGCATTGTTATGGCACTCACTTAAAAACACCAGTCCCACTTAGCAAGATATATTAGTGTTGGATATGTGAGAGTGCAATACAACTGATCTTGTCTTAACACACGCATATTATATATATATATATATATATATATATATATATATATATATATATATATATACACATTTATGTGTGCATGCTATGTGTGTGTGTGTGTGTTAAACATGTAGAGGTGTAAAGCACATGTTGGTATTTGCTCTGTGTATTTAAAGGAATAGTAATACTTCGTTATTAGTGTTGAGCGAGCATGCTCGGCCGATGCTCGGATCGGCTCGAGCATCGCTCTGCTCGGCACATGGCGGTACTCGTACGAGTACCGCCATGTGCTCGCCCACCATGTTCGGGTGGCAGGGATCTGTGCCGAAGGAGGCACAGATCTTACAGACGCTCCGCTGGACCACCAGGGACTGGAGGTAGGGGACATGTGGAGATGGAAGGGGGCATTGTGGAGATGAAGGGGGCATTGTGGAGATGAAGGGGGACATTGTGGAAGGGGGACATTGTGGAAGAGGGGCATTGTTGAGATGAAGGGGGGCATTGTGGAGATGAAGGGGGACATTGTGGAGATGAAGGGGGACATTGTGGAAGGGGGACATTGTGGAAGGGGGACATTGTGGAAGAGGGGCATTGTTGAGATGAAGGGGGGCATTGTGGAGATGAAGGGGGACATTGTGGAGATGAAGGGGGACATTGTGGAAGGGGGACATTGTGGAAGGGGGACATTGTGGAAGAGGGGCATTGTGGAGATGAAGGGGGGCATTGACCAGGCACCCTCCCCTCATCAGAGCAGGGGGTGCCTGGTGTAATGCTCGAGTCCTCCCATTGAATTCAATGGGGCTCGGGTGCTCGGCCGAGCACTCGAGCCTCCGGGGGTGCTCGGTCAGAGCACCCGAACACCCGAGCATCGGGGTGCTCGCTCAACACTATTCGTTATATCTTTATTTTATTTTGTAGGCATTAAAAAACATGAAGAACGATATAAGTCTTATCTCTCAAACCTTTATGGTTTGAGAGATATTCACAAGCAAAGTTTCCCCTCCCGCCCCTTTTACCTAGTGTAAGCCATCTCTTCTCAGATATGGAATACAGTCCATAGACCAGACAGATAACAGCAGGGGACAATCTTCTTCCTATAAGAACAATGAAAGTCCTGCCCCCCTTGACAGGTTTTTCAGGTTTTTCCCTTATCTTAATTGAAGATTGTCCCTCTCTGCAGTCTACCTGGGCACCTCCCTTCTGATCTGGCTGAGCAGTGTTACATCAGTAAAAGGGGCGGGAGGGGGATACTTTGTCATTGAATTACTCTTGAACTACAACTCTGACAGAATTGAAATAACACTCTCCAAAGTCCAAATACTATGATGATTAATTAGAGCTGCTTTTATTATGAAAAATTACTATCCCTTTAAGAGAAACTAGAACCTAAGAATCAACTGCTCTTCATTTACATAGCAGCGTTGTTGATGAGGTTGAAAAAAATACATGGGTTCATCAAGTTTAACCTTTTCTGTATCACTCTTGTTTCTTTTTGATTCAGAAGCCGGAAAATAAAAAACAAGCAAAACAATGAAGCCGTTTTCAGTTATGCCCCAGTGAGTAAAAAAAATCTATCCTGACTCCAAAAGACAGTCACTAGTGATGATCGAGCACCCCAATGCTCGGGTGTTCGGGTGCTCTGGCCGAGCACCCCCGGAGGCTCGAGTGCTCGGCCGAGCACCCGAGCCCCATTGAAGTCAATGGGAGGACTCGAGCATTTCACCAGGCACCCCCTGCTCTGATGAGGGGAGGGTGCCTGGTCCATAGGAAAAGGGCAGAAAATGATGGAAACACCACAGAAATGGTTCAGGGACAGCATAGGGAGGATGTCTGGATGCATCTTGGACTCCAACGTCGCTGCTGGGAACGATGTTTCGCCCGTAGTACGCCATTTTTACAGACTGACCGTAAAACACACAAAAAGGAAGATAAAAACTAATCCCCGGCTAGGCACACTAAACAATATGTGACGCTAATCTGCGGCTAGGCACAGTGAAAGGAATATGTGACGTTTATTTTTTACACTTTCCACACTAAACAGAATGTGCTGCTAATCTGCAACTTTGCACACTAAACAGAATGTGCTGCTAATCTGCAGCTAGGCACAGTGAAAGGAATATGTGACGTTTATTTTTTACACTTTCCACACTAAACAGAATGTGCTGCTAATCTGCAACTTTGCACACTAAACAGAATGTGCTGCTAATCTGCAACTTTGCACACTAAACAGAATGTGCTGCTAATCTGCAACTTTGCACACTAAACAGAATGTGCTGCTAATCTGCGGCTAGGCACAGTGAACGGAATATGTGACGTTTATTTTTTACACTTTCCACACTAAACAGAATGTGCTGCTAATCTGCAACTTTGCACACTAAACAGAATGTGCTGCTAATCTGCAACTTTGCACACTAAACAGAATGTGCTGCTAATCTGCAACTTTGCACACTAAACAGAATGTGCTGCTAATCTGCGGCTAGGCACAGTGAACGGAATATGTGACGTTTTTTTTTTACATTTGTGCCCCCCCAAACAAAATATAACTGCTGCCCCCACACACAACAGTCCTAAAAAGGACTTTTGGGTCTTTATATGTTGTTCCAACACTTTTCTTCTCCCTAGACTGACTTTCCCTTCCTATCCTCATCTCTCCCTGGCTAAGACTGAGCCGAACTCGCTGGTCAGGTGCTATACAGCACCCGATCACGGGTTCTGGCCAGCCAATCAGTGTAATGCCAGCAGCCAACATGGCTGCTGGCATTACACTGATGTCAGAGCCTCCCCGCACGTTTATTGGCTGCGCAGCAGCCGCAAAACGTGCGGGGAGGAAACCCGAACATGGCGGGCGAGCACATGCGGTACTCGTACGAGTACCGCCATGTGCCGAGCAGAGCGATGCTCGAGCCGAACCGAGCTTCGGCTGAGCATGCTCGCTCATCACTAACAGTCACATGTCTCTTTTCATCAACTTTCCAACTGCCTTAATTATCTATATTGTCCTTAGCAAAAAAAGATATCTAGTACCTTTTAAAGTATCTGCATTATATAGCAACACAGCCTGCCAAGGCAAATAACCTCACATCCTTACTGCCCTTACTGTAAGAATGTCCTGCCTATGTTTTAGTCAAAGGTGACTTTCCTCTAATTTTAATATTTTTTTGCTCAGCCCTTCGAGTACACTATTTTTTGAAAGCCATGTTTTGATGCAAGAATCATACTAACATCTTGATGCTGAATAGACCAAAACTAATGGCAAAGTTAGCGAATGCCTTTAAATTAATGGCAAAGTTAGCAAATGGCCCTAAATTAATGAAAATGTTAGCGATGTTGGCCATGTGCAGATTGTCCTATTGGGTATTCAGGCATCCCCCTGTGGGCCGCTAGATCAGAGGATCTCACCTCACCGTCCCATGATATTTTGAAGGAGAGGTCCATGGCAGAGCACCAGGATATGACAAATATCCTGGCACCTGCTCTCCCGTGCCGCACAAGGACCACAAGGGGGCGTCAATAGGGACGTTGGTGCAGCTAGTGGGCTGCTTTAAAGAAAAAAAAAAAATGCCCGGGCTGGTATTCCCCTACAATCCGCCCCTGATGTTGGTGATATTGTGATGTATTGGCACCAATTCCATCTTGTTATATGCACTAAGATGTCTTCACCATAATATCCCTGTAAATGGGCCACAAATACGCTTACATCACCATGAATCCAACATGGCTTCTCCAGGTTTACGATTTTTCATACGACTATTTCAACAATGACACGTTTGCATACTGGCATGAAGCTTAATGGCAAAGCAGCCATTATATATAGCAGATTCCCTGCTATATCTCTTTTTACATGAAACAGCTGATTAGCCATTTGTAGTCCACAACAGGTTATCATCCGATTAACTGATTCATATAAACAGAAGACTCGCATGGAGTTCTGCTGTATGTGTCTTAGTAAATTGGCATAAGCCAGGAATAGAGACAAATATTGATTCCAGCACCATCAATCATTCTCTGCATTATCCCATCAGTAGAAAATAGAGCATACAGAGCAGGGTATTACAGGGAGAGTGTTACCTTTTATCGCTATTGTTTCTTTCAATGTCACTGGAAAGCTTTATGGAAGCCGATATTCGGCGAGCCTACTGTTAAAGGGGATGTATCACCTCTGTAGAACTTAGGCTAAACAGTTAGGTTATATAGCAAATCTGACTAAAATTGTGTTAATTTTTTTTTTTGAATCTCTATTTTGTCAAAATTTAAGTTATAAAGACTGGGCTGCAGCTACTTCCTCATAGACTGCGGTTCGTCGCTCTGCCGCTGCTCCCCTCCCTCTATCCAGCCTCTTCCAATGACGATGGCTTCTGTCTGTAAGCTGGAGCGGTCTCATTGGCAGAGATCGATATCTAGCCAATGAGATCGATCCAGCTTCCAGGAAGAAGCCTCTGTCATTTAGGGCCGGTGCAAGGATTTTTGCCACCCTAGGCAAAACCTACTTTTGCCGCCCCTTGGCTCCGCCCCTTGTGTCCCACCCCTTTATACCCCGCCTACTTATACCCCACCTCTTTTCTTGCCCCACCAGCTCCACTTTGCCCCCTATCAGCTCCAACTTGCCCCCAGCAGCTCCACTTTGCCCCACCAGCTCCAACTTGCCCCCCACTAGCTCCACTTTGCTATATCAACTCCAACTTGCCCCCATCAGCTCCACTTTGCCCCCCATCAGCTCCAACTTGCCCCCACCAGCTCCAACTTGCCCCCTACCAGCTCCACTTTGTCCCACCATCCATTTTGTCCCCCACCAGCTCCAACTTGCCCCCCATCCGCTCCAACTTTCCCCACCAGCTCCACTTTGCCCCCTCATATCCAACTTGCCCCCCATCTGCTCCAACTTGCCCCCCATCCTCTCCACTATTCCCCCTCAGCTCCAACATGCCCCTATCAGCTCCACTTTGCCCCCCATCTGCTCCAACTTGCCCCCAGCAGCTCCACTATGCCCCTTCAGCTCCAACTTGCCCCCCATCACATACCTATAGCTCCCACGCCGTCTTCTCTCCGGTAATGCAGAGCGCGCTGGGAGTCATGCATTACTAAAGAGCGACCGCGATGAGGGAGCGCAGTAGCAACACAGACCTGTCTGTGTTGCGTTCCGGTGTGGTGGGTGCGGGCGCAGCTTTTCTCCGCTGCATGCCCGCGCCCCCAGTACTTGTGTGCCCTAGGCCGGCGCCTACCTCGCCTATAGGTGGCGCCGGCCCTGCTGTCATTGGAGCTGCAGCCCAGTCTTTATAACTTAAATTTTGACAAAAACGAGCTTCAAAAAAAAAAAAAAAAAAAAATGAACACAATTTTAGTCCGATTCACTATATAACCTAACTGTCTAGCCTAAGTTGTATAGAGGTGATACATCCCCTTTAAAGTGTAAAAAAAAAATGAAGAAATAATTAAAAATATGGGCAATTTCAATTGACATATTATAAAATCAAAAATGATGTTGACTGTCACTAGAACCCTTTGAGTGCCAGAGAGCTATCAGACGCCTTGTGTTGCAAGGCATCGGATAGCTCTCTGGTGCTCAAAGGGTTAATGTTATGCAGTGCACACATATTGTTACATACAGAAGATGAGAAGGTCAGTAAGATATTTTACTAATCACCAGAGATACACAGATCCCTTGAGCCCATTCTCCTGATCCGAGTGTGCGTGGCGGTTGATCTTCTAAGAACTTTGCACAGTTACAAAAGCAAATAGCAAAGGCTCTGGCTGGATAAACAGGTTTACAGTACATGACTCGTAGACATAAAATCCTGTTTGGAAAGAGGATTCAGTGATTGCTGAAACCGCATCTTTGAGCCGTTCCTGGAACGTTTACAATTCATCATTAGCACTCTGAGTGCTGGGGGCTGTCCAGTGTAAGATAATCTATGGTATGTCGGAGTGAAAACCTGACCATTGATAAATCCGAGAAGGATTGATCAAATCAGATAGCATTCGAGAACAGCTTATTTGGTATGCCTAGTGAATAAACCCTATATAGTTTTCTGGTCGATAAGAACCAGTTTGCCTGTTTGACTTTTTATTTAAATAGCTGATTCTCATAAAAACCACATATCCATCCCAAGAGGTTTTAGATTCAATTCCAGTTTTAGCCCTTACCACTTCTGTTGAGAAGCTTTTTTTCCACTCTCTTATCCAGGCTTATACACATACAGCAAGGGTAGTAAATGTCTGGACTGCCCGCTGTTGGGAACTACAACTCTTATCGTCTCCAACCAGCCTCTGGAGGTCCAACAATTTACTGCCCCTTCTGTAAACTATTAGGGTTATTTTCATAGGCAAATGGATGCCTGGGGCCTCCTGTCTTTTTTTGGGGGGGATTCACCTTTCATTCCCAGCAGTAACAGTTTTACAGCAAAGAACCAATTTAATCCTGAGGTCCGATGGTCAGGGATTAGTTGGGTTGTGCTGGGTGCACAACACTTGCATATTGCTGCTTTTCTCATAAACAGGAAGGGAAGAAAATTAAAATTTCTCAGTATTACGATTGTGCACAGTTATGACATTGTACCATCTAACAGGAAGAAGCTATAAGCTAAGGACACAACGGACATGAAAATGCCTAGCTCCATGTTGCTAGCTGGCATTGAGAAAGATGGCAGCAGGTCAAGTGGTACTGTGACAAGTATTGAGTATTCTGTATGCTTTAGAGGTGGCTTGTCTACATTGTTACACTGTGTATTTTATATATTTTTGCACTCTCCCCAGTTTAACAGTCCCGGTCAAAAAGATGTC
Source organism: Rhinophrynus dorsalis (assembly GCA_037306005.1). Lineage (NCBI taxonomy): Eukaryota > Metazoa > Chordata > Amphibia > Anura > Rhinophrynidae > Rhinophrynus > Rhinophrynus dorsalis. The sequence continues at coordinate 15,937,613 of CM074722.1, forward strand.
TGTGAACACATTCAGATAGCTACCTGTCTGGGTTGTAAAACTAAAAGAAATTGGTGAAGATGGAAAAAACAATAGTAAAAAGAATTGGCAATTGGACTTTACATATTTTATATTTTCACAATATGTAAAGTTAAAATGGAAGTTGACTACACAGAGCTGGATCATGGGCAAGACAACCTAGGCACCTGCCTAGGGCCCGGAGAGTTGGGGGGCCCAACACTGGGCCACCCACCCACTCACTATCAGTGTCTGGCTTCTTCTTCCGCCCTCTGCCTCTGTTTCCCTATCTTGCGCTTGGTGAGCAGACCACAAGATCGTGCAGCCAGGAAACTCCATGAAGGGAAGCTAGCTCCTTGACTGCGGATGCACCATGCGCAGGATATGAGGGTAACAGACGCAGAGTGTGCAAGAAGTACAGCGCTGCTCTCAGGCTGTCACCATCCATTCCTGACCTGAACAATGCTGAGGTGGGCAATGTGGAGGTGGACAATGGGGGCATTGTGGAGGTGGACAATGGGTGCAACGTGGAGGTGGCTATTGTGGAGGTGGACAATGGGGGCAATGTGGAGGTGGACTATGGGAACTATGTGGAAGTGGTCAATGAGGAAAATGTGGAGTTGGACAGCAGGGCCAATGTGGAGGTGGCCAAGATGGAAGTGGACAATGGGGGCATTGTGGAGGTGGACAATGGGGGCAATGTGGAGGTGGACAATGGGGACACTGTGGAGGTGGACAATGGGGGCATTGTGGAGGTGGACAATGGGGGGAGAATGTGGAAGTGGACATTTGGTGCATTGTGGAAGGGGCTAATGTGGAGAGGGACAATGGGGGCAATGTGGAGGTGGCCAATGGATGCACTGTGGAGGTGGACAATGGGGGCAATGTGGAGGTGGCCAATGGGTGCACTGTGGAGGTGTACAATGAGGGCGATGTGGAGGTGGCCGATGTAGAAGTGGACCATGGGGGCAATGTGGAGGTGGACAATGGGGAAACTGTGGAAGTGGACAATGGAGGCATTGTGGAGGTGGACAATGGGGGGGAATGTGGAAGTGGACATTTGGTGAATTGTGGAAGGGGCTAATGTAGAGATGGACAATGGGGGCAATGTGAAGGTGGACAATGGGGGCATTGTGGAGGTGGACAGTGGAGGCAATGTGGAGGTGGACAATGGGGAAACTGTGGAGGCGGGCAATTGGAAGGATGTGGAAGTGAACATTTGGTGCATTGTGGAAGGGGCTAATGTAGAGATGGACAATGGGGGCAATGTGGAGGTGGCCAATGTAGAAGTGGACAATGGGGACAATGTGGAGGTGGACAATGGGGGCAATATGGAGGTGGACAATGGGGGCAATATGGAGGTGGCCGATGTAGAAGAGGACAATGGGGACAATGTGGAGGTGGACAATGGGGAAACTGTGGAGGCGGGCAATCTGGATGTGGACAAAGGGGGCAATATGGAGGTGGTTGATGTGGAGGTGCATTATGGGGGCAATGTGGAGGTGGCAGATGTGGAGGTGGACAATGGGGGAAATGTGGAGGTGAACAATGCGGAGGTGGGAAAGGTAGAGGGGGACAGCTGGGACAATTTGGGCAAATCCAGAAAGGATTGTGGCAAGAGTGGGGAGGGACATGCTGAAGGGGGCCCACAATTTGGGATCCTGCTTAGGGCCCCATAGAGTCTTAATCTGACTCTGTGTGTGCGTTGGATACCTCTCTGGCAATCAAAGGGTTAAAGCTGCCCTGGCTATCGTTCTTTGATTTGATTTAGGAAGTTGAAAGTGCAGTCTTTCCAGGGCAAAACATCAACATCATAATGTAACAAAGACAAATTTCCACTGACAAATGGGGGTTTTCGACCCCTTGGGTGTGAATCGATGCATTAGAGATCTCTTTAACATCCAAGAGGTTCATATTGTGATTGTTGTACAATTGTACATTCTATTATATTGTACAAACTGTGCTGGGATTGGTGGCTTTTCTGACAGTCCCCCTGCACACTCTATAACAGACCAGGATGCGTACCTATTTACCATGTCCCTCGCAAAGTGACCAATAGTGCAATGAAACGCGTAGAGGAACATTCTACAAGGATGTCCTCCAGGGGAGGGCTGGCCTGGGGGCAGGGGGCAATTGCCCCCTGGGCCGGTCATATGTCTGGGCCAATGGGCCACTGTCTCACTTAATCTCCATCTTGTTGCTATAAATGGAGCAACACTAGTGATACCACAGAGCTTACAGTTGAAATGGTGCTATACAAATGATACCACAGAGCTACAATCCAAATGAGGCTACACTAGTTACATAACCCATTTCCACTGTAAGCTCTATAGTATCACTAGTGTAGCTTTACTTACATTGTAAGCTCTGTAATATCAGTCGTTTAGCCCACTTTAATATGAGCTATGTGGTATCGCTTTACTTCACGATATTAATGCCACGTTTAAAAGGAGGTGGGCTTTGAGAGTGGGCTCAAACGATAGTATAAATGGGCCGCTTGATTGTATTTGCCTCCTGGGCCACAAGTTGCCTGCCCTCCCCTGATGTCCTCTGCTATCTACTACATTACTTTTGAACTTTTCCTGAACACTTTTGAGATTCAGAGGATGAAGACACATTTGACTGAATAGAATACCGGCAGAGCAAGTCAATTCCCTATCTGGATGCAGCTAAGAACCACCACGCAAGCACAAATGGGAAGGCCTGAGAGCTTTACACCAGCAGGCGTTAAAGTGGAACTTTGACATAGTATAAAGTCTCCCTACAATAATTAAACATATGGCGACTAGCTTCATAGCATATCCATTACCTCTCAGAAGTACCAGATTCTAAAGTAATCCTTAAAGGAGCAGTAAACTTTTTTTTTTAAAATACATATTTAATTGAGCTTTTCCTGCTGAATAAAACAAGGTCACTCCCACTGCTGTCAGTTGTTTTATTCAAAATTTATAGCAGTTTAAATAATCATGAAGTCAATATACTGTGTTTACTTCCTGATAGTTGTAACTGACAGGAAGTGAATTTACTGTGTTTACTTCCTGATAGTTCTAACTGACAGGAAGTGAATTTACTGTGTTTACTTCCTGATAGTTCTGACAGGAAGTGACTCAGCAGTTTCTATAACATTCTATGCAGAACTGTATGTCTCTGACTTTTCTGACTTTCCTTTCCATTAGAATCTAACAGGAAATCTAATTAGGATTTGACCACTAGAGGGCACTGCTAATGTAAAAAAACATGGGTTTAAACTGTAATAATATAAATCTCTCCGTAGTGGGGGTACCCTTATTTTACTCAATAGAAAAATCCCTACAATATATATTTTTTCATAAAAGAAGTTTACTTCTCCTTTAATCTTTGGAGACTGACGGCCAGGTTAGTGCCGTCTGAGCGTCTGCGCCGTCAGTCCCTTCCTGTGCCTTATGGCACAGTGCAACGCCTCCTAGAGGAGCCCGGGACTGACAGCGCAGGCTCACACATGTCTCTAAGACAAGATGTCTGCGCTGATGCCTGTCTTCCGGTCTCCGAAGATTACGGATTATTTTAGAATCGGGTTCTTCTGAGAGGTAATAGAAGTATTATGAAGCTAGTCGCCATATGATTAATTATTGGAGGGCCACTTTATACTAAGTGAAAGTTCCGCTTTAACCCTTTGAGTGCCAGAGGGGTACGCAACGCATTGCTTTGCAATGCGTTGCGTACCCCTCCGGCACTCAAAGGGTTAAAAGGGAAAGTAATATAAGAAAATGAACAGAGCTCCGATTTACCAGTATACTTTTTTTTAACCACGTAGAGCGGTATATCAATGGTATTGGAGTTGTAGTTCAACAGAAATTCAATTATAAACGACCCCCTGCCGCCGCTTTTCCTTATGAAACGCTGCCTCTCCTGCTGTTCCCGAGGTCAGTAAAACAGTACTTCCAGGCAGTCTGGAATTGAATGATTTTATGACTGGATTTAAACAGCGCTCCTGTTGGATTTTCACTTATTCTAAAAAGCTACACGGCATTTTGGCACATAAATTAACATACTCCGCAATAAAGTTCTGCCTTGTTCTGCCTTATCAGGATAGTATGTTTTACAGAAAACCACATGTAATTAAAGTCCCATGAAGGGCATGAATGAATATAGCCAAAGGACACAAACGGCCCCATTGCTTACTTTGGATATCCCTACTTTACATGTGAAAAACATCAACAGCATTTGAGATCGTTAAAGACTAAGTGATGCATTTCTTTTATAGTTTTGTCTTTCTCAAGGACATTGTGGCTGAAATGTATCTCGCTGCTGGAAATTCAGAATATCAGATATGGGTTTTTTTCTCTGTGATCAATGATGGATATCAGTGACTGAAAATCTGGTGCCATTCTGGCAACAAACACACAAATACACACACACACACACACACACACATATAAACACAAATACACATACACGCACACACACACACACAAACATACACACACACACATACATATATAAACACAAACACACACACATACACAAACACACGTACACACACATATACACACACACACATACATATATACACACACACATACATATATACACAAACACACGTACACACACATTTACACACACAGACATGCACACCCACATATATATATATATACGCACACACATATACACCCATACACACAAATATACACAAACACATATACACACACATAAATACACGCAAATATACACACAGACACACATACATAAACACTAACACATATACACCTATACACACACACATATATACACAAACACACATATACACACACAGACACATATACATACATATATACATACACACACATATATACGCAAACACACATATGCACACACACACAAATACACGCACATATACACACACAGACACATATATACATACATACATACATACACATATAAGCACACACTCATACATTTACATAAACACACACAAAGGGGATGGAATTTGTGGGTCTATCGGGCCGTCATCTTTTGATGAATAAGTGATTGCCAGATACAGTTCGGTCATTGCCGAGCAGATGAATGATGAATACGAGAAAAAATCCTGTAATCATTATAATCCACTGGCTTCCTTGTGCATTGAACTGTCTGTGGCTAGATTCATGACGAGATCATGATTAAGCGCATACAGCACGAAACGCGTTGAACTCTGAGGTCGGGCGTAGCACGTTCTGCTGGGTATATTCGAACACCTCCCGAGTCTCTCCTCCATTTCTTCTATAATATCGGTATGTCAAGGATTTTATTACTTTATATTGTTTACCAATAAAGTTGACAGTGATTTCAATAACACTTGCAAGTGTGTTTATAAGAGCGAAAGTTCTTTCTACATTAGATATATTTCCCCATTTGTCTTCATACTTTTTATTGGTCTTTTTGTGGCACATGTATCAACATCTCATAGATTCATGAATTACATACAGAACCGACTGAAGATGTTATCTCATGAACCAAGGACAAAGGTTAACATTCATAGAGGCAATTAGGATTTATTGACTATAGAAAGGTAAGTGGAGGGTGGTCATTATTAGAAGACATTAGCTCTCATTTAATGGTTTCCGAGACTAATGGTGACTGAGTCAGAAGAGAACTCGGTGATATTGTTGAATTGTTCAATAAATTGTGTTCTTATTTTTGTAACCCCTGCTTTAAGGTGTAATAAAGAAGTGATAAACAAGAGATAATTCTCTAGTGAGATAAACTCTCCAGTTCCTATGTTATTCTATGGGAGAGATTTAGTTATAGACTACAGGGGAGATGTACTAAGGTGTGATAAAGAGGAGATAACTTCTCCAGTGAGATAAACTCTCCAGTTCCTATGTTATTCTATGGGAGATATTTAGTTATAGACTACAGGGGGAGATGTACTAAGGTGTGATAAAGAGGAGATAACTTCTCCAGTGAGATAAACTCTCCAGTTCCTATGTTATTCTATGGGAGATATTTAGTTATAGACTACAGGGGGAGATATACTAAGGTGTGATAAAGAGGAGATAACTTCTCCAGTGAGATAGACTCTCCAGTTCCTATGTTATTCTATGGGAGATCTTTAGTTATAGACTACAGGGGAGATGTACTAAGGTGTGATAAAGAGGAGATAACTTCTCCATTGAGATAAACTCTCCAGTTCCCATGTTATTCTATGGGAGAGATTTAGTTACAGACTACAGGGGAGATGTACTAAGATGTGATAAAGAGGAGATAACTTCTGTAGTGAGATAAACTATCCAGTCCCTATGTTATTCTATGGGAGATCTTTAGTTATAGACTACAGGGGGAGATTTACTAAGGTGTGATAAAGAGGTGATAACTTATCCAGTGATATAAACTCTCCAGTACCTATGTTATTCTACAGGATAACTTTAAATTGAGCTTTTAAACTAGCAAGAGAAGTAGTGCATTAGAGACCTTTCTAAGATTCAAGGGGTAAAAGGTTCCATTTTAAATAAAAACAAACGAGGAATCTTTATGTGTCCCCTGTGGTGCAGTTGGTAAGCTCCAGAATAGCAACCCTTATTGAACACAGCCCAAAGTCTGAGATTTGCTGGAACAGATCTATTTTTTATTCAGAGAAAACAGAGGATTTAGTTTAAAATCTCTAGAAGCTGGTGTGATTGGAGTTTATTTTTAATCCCTATAATCGTGTGCACTTTACACTGTTTTATGAAGAATCGAGTCACAGGGTAAAGTAAGGACAGTACAGTAGGGGGCGCCCACCCTTGGTATATAATCCTTTGGTTCACCTCTAAGAAAATTCCCATCTCATTATTCACTTTCATTCCAACCGTACAAAATCAATACTCAGCAATGTGTTGCGTACCCCTCTGGCACTCAAAGGGTTAACATTTCCCAGACCTTGGCCCATGTACACGGGCTTTTACATGTATATATATATTATATAATGTTTGTCAGAAGCCGTCACGCACAGTAGAGACTGCCTGAACTCACGGAATGCTGGGAGCACAGAATGTTAGGAGCACGGAATGCTGGGAGTTATGTGCTGGGAGGTGTAGGAATGCTGGGAGTTCTGTGCTGGGAGCATTCTGTGATTTCGGGCATTCTCTGCAGTGCATGACTGCGGCAGGGCGCAGAGCAGGACCGGACTCTCAACCCTTTGAGTGCCAGAGGGGTAGGCAATGCATTGCAGAGCAATGCTTTGCATACCCCTCTGGCACTCAAAGCGTTAACATGGGCTTTTACACTAGTATATATATATATATATATATATATTTATATATATATATATATATATATGTATATATATATATGTATATATTTATTTATATATATATATATATATATATATATATATATATATATTTATTTATATATATATATATATATATATATATATATATATATATATATATATATCCTATATTATAATTCACTAAAAAGTTTGTCATGATGCAGTCATGTGCAGTAGAGACTGCCCGAGATGCGGATGATACGGATCGGGGTGCTCTGAAGTCAGACCGGAGAGGTGCGCAGGGAGGACTCCAGAGCGCCCCCATCGTTATCAGCCGCGTCACGGGCAGTCTCTACTGTGCATGACTGCACTCCAACCTGTGGCCCGTGTACACAGGCTGTTCAACTAGTGTATATATATATATATATATAATGCCAACAGGTGTATGTGTCTCTTTACAGTTTACACTTAGAATGGAGGAACACAGTAATGGCAGTAATTAAGTGGATATATAGACAGTTATAATAAGGGGAACACTAGATTAGGATAAGAGGTCCCGGCCCCACAGAGATTACAATCTAAATATGATTGTAATGAGGTGACCTAGTACCTTTCTTTTTAGAAAACCAGCCCTGGTTCTGAGGTTCGTTTCCATGTAAGCCGCTCATTAATAGGCAAAAAACAAGAGCAGCATGATTTCCAGCGCATACTTTGAGCAGAACATCAGTACCCCCACCTTCACCTTATGTAGTTCTAAGATTTTTTAATTTTTTTTAAATTGTCACAAAATATGGAAGAGAGTCGACGTTTTTTCCAACCCGGTTAGTCATTTTTACATTCCTTAATTGATTTTTTTTCTTCCCCACGAAAACCCCTGCCGCACTAATTTCAACAAGCCAGCGTAACCTTTGCAATCTATGGAATATTGCAGTTTACTCGCTAATTAACTGAGTATTCACACAGATGAATGATAATGTCTAGGATGAAGCCAATGCCATTAAAATTAGTGACAACAGACTAAATCTAAAAATAGAAATCGCCAAAATTTCCAGTGGGCAGAGTTTTCTTTGATTATGATCCATGTTAGCAGAGAGATGGATTACAGAGAGGGACAATCTTCAGTGAGTATAAGGAAAATCCTGAAAAAAAGGGGGGCAGGGTTTTCCTTATGATCACAGTAAGAAGATTGTCCCTTGCTGTGATCTGTCCGGTCAAGAGATCAGATTTCACATCTGAGGGGAGGCGGCTTACACTAAGCAAAAGGGGCGGGAGGGGGATACTTTATCATTCAGTTACTCTTGTACTACAACTCTGACAGTATTGAAATAACATTCTCCGTGGCCCAAATACTATGAAGATGAATTGGAGCTGCTTTTATTGTGAGACATTACTATTCCTTTCAGTGGTTAAATGATTAAGATTACCATGTGCAGGGAGCACAGTTTGAAGTCTTGTGATCCGGCTAGCAGTCGTCAAGTCCATGCACATAACATCCGTCAGTGACTGAAGATGTTTTCTCTTGAACACCCCCCCCTTTTGTCCTTAAGGGGTTAAACTGACAATCTGCTCCACTTAATCTTTCTTTTATTACAGCCTCAGAATGAAGCGAAAAGACCACATTGTCTGTGCCCTGTGTGCAGGGAGGCGAATGGGCTCATTATACATGGAGATCCGGCCATGCATAGCTTTGCATTTTGCCTGTAGGTGAAGCGTGCACCTGGCGATAGGGAGCGTAAATCCCATTAGGACCACAGGGCGAATGTGTAATGTAACGACAGTGCGCCAATTCTGTCGCAGAAGAACCGCAGCACGGCGGATAAATACAGTTTTCAATGAAATGAGGTTTTAACCCCTTGGGATTGCTGATAAGTTGTCCAGTGGGGTGTTAACCCTTTGAGCGCCAGAGGAGTACGCAACGCAATGCCAGAGGGGTACGCCAAAGGGGTACGCAATGCAATGCGTTGCTTACACCTTCTGCCACGCAAAGGGTTAACCTTCTCGACAGCTTTTCATGCCTATAGGGCGTTTGTTTTTCAACCCTTTAAATGCTAATGAGATTTCCAACGCAGTGTTAACCCTCTCTAGAGCAGTTCAGGCTTATACATTTATACAATTTCTTTAACCCCTTGTGTGCTAGAGAGGTCGCCAGCGTAATGTTAACCCTCTCCATAGCCATCCATGCCTATAGATTTACTAGAGTTTTTTTTAACCCATTGAATGCTAGAGACGTCTACAATGAAATGTTAACCCTCCTTAGAACTTCTCATGCCTATAGATTTAAATTAGTATTTTAACCCCTTGATTGCTAACGAGCTCTCCAATGCAATGTTAACCCTCTCTAGAGCAATTCATGAGTTTTTTTAACCCCTTGAATCCTAGAGACAGATACCTCTGTAGCATTCAGTAGGTTAAAACGCAGATGTTCTAAGGGAAATGGTGCAATTCTGGAGCAAACCAATTGCGATGTAGTGAACAAAGTCAAAATTTCCCAAAATGCACATCCATTTAAAATGGGGCTTTTAACCCCTTAAGGACCCTAAACAGTCGTGGCACGTCATGGGTCCAACATGTGACGAGGACCCATGACACGCCAGGACTGTCATGGATTTCAGGGCTCCCCACATGGTTGCAAGCCGTTTAGGGAGCCCTGAACTGGATTGTGCAAAAAAAAAAAAAAAAAAAGGTCCATGGCGCAGACGGTCCTTAAGGGGTTAATTTAACCTCTCAGTTGCCACAATGTTGTAAAGCAAAGCATTGGAGCATTCCATAGAATTCGAGGGGTTCAACGTACCATTCGAATCGATCGAAATATTTATTTATACACGACAGCTGGCTTGCTCCAGAATTGCACTATTTATCTTAGTACATTAACCTTGGAAGAGCTTGAATTTAAAATGGAAATGTATATGTGAAATGTTCTATCATAACATTCTATATAATAATTTGCTAGGATGTTTGTCAGAAGCCGTCATGTGCAGTAGAGACTGCCCGAATGCACGGAATGCTGGGAGCACGGAATGCTGGGAGCATGGAATGCTGGGAGCATGGAATGCTGGGAGCACGGAATGCTGGGAGCACGGAATGGTGGGAACACAGAAAGCTGGGGGCATGGAATGCTGGGAGTTCTGTCCTGGGAGCATTCTGTGCTTTTGGGCAGTCTCTACAGTGCATGACTGCGTCGGCGGCCGGACGCAGAGCAGGACCAGCCTCTTAACCCTTTGAGTGCCAGAGGGGTAAGAAACGCATTGCAAAGCAATGTGTTGCATACCCCTCTGGCACTCAAAGTGTTAACATCACCCGGACCTTGGCCCGTGTACACGGGCTTTCACACTAGTTGACTATAATGCATCATCCTATTACATTTACAGTGAGGTTGAGATACTAGATGCAAATATCCCACCCACCCTGTGCCTTCATCTCCTATTTAACCCTTTGAGTGCCAGAAGAGGGGAATCCAAAGTATTGCAAAGCAGTGCTTCGGCTATCCTTCTGGCACGCAAAGGGTTTTAAAAAAATAATAACACTATGCAACATGAATGTGTGGATAGTATTTATTAATATATGTGTTTATGTAACATGATAATGAAATCCATTAATAATAATAATTAAGCTTCATTCATTTGAGTGCCTGACCGGTGTGTAACGCAGTGTGTTGCACAAAGCAGTGGTACTCAGATGGTAAAGAATAGTCTTTTTTGTGTGTTGTATTCTTTTTTTTTTTATACTATTTGGAGTATAGATATTTCTATACGGCAGATGTTGCATTAGCAGAATGTTAACAGCAGTGTGAAATTTAACCCCATTGCTGATATCAATAGTAGCAGAGTTAAGATTGTAGCCGTATTAGTCCAGTGATGTAGATGTAAAATAAACAAAATTAGTATCTTGTAATAACCTTTTTATTGGTCTAACAGAATTATGGATTGACAAGCTTTAGGGAGAACCTCCCTTTCTCAAGTCTAAAGGTATTACAAGATATTAATTTTGTTTGTTATTTACATCTACATCACTGGACTAATACGGCTACAATCTTAACTCTGATACTAATTTTGTTTATTTTACATCTACCCATTGCTGATAGATAGGTGAAAGGGTTAAGAAAATAATTATGACAATTACAGTAGTATTTGTCATCTTATTGCAAGCATTAATGAGAAAAAAAATAATGATAAATATGCTCCATAATCTGCTGTAGCATAGTGCTGACTGTTTTATAGATGGATAGATAGATAGATAGATAGATAGATAGATAGATAGATAGATAGATATACAGATAGATATGAGATAGATAGATAGAAAGATAGATATTAGAAAGATGATAGATAGATAGATAGATAGATAGATAGATAGATAGATCAATAGATAGATATGAGATAGATAGACATATAGATAGATAGATAGATAGATAGATAGATAGATAGATAGATGATAGATAGATAGATAGATAGATAGATAGATAGATATGAGATAGATAGATAGATAGATAGATAGATAGATAGATAGATAGATAGGCAGACAGAGATAGATAGACAGACAGAGATAGACAGACACACAGAGAGACAGACAGATAGGCAGATAGATAGATAGATAGATAGACAGACAGACAGACAGACAGACAGATAGATAGATAGATAGATAGATAGATAGATAGATATGAGATAGATAGATGTTAGATAG